>JARQOC010000005.1:442529840-443129840 GCA_033576535.1 Allobates femoralis | reverse complement strand
AGTAGTTGCAGATACGACACGCCTACGTGGTGCAGAACAAAATGTGTAGAATATCTATACACCAAGATGCTATTAACAATAGGCTCGGCATGTAAGCGTCCACGAGGGGCCTAATCTCTTTTGTGTATGGGGTGACTTTTCTCAGAGGTTTTGTCGGGGCATCCAGTTGGGGCGCTGGTAAAATGGGAGCAACAATTGGGTATGATGTCAGGGGATCAATGGGAGTCAATTTTACGGATGGACCCCAGACTGTCACTCAGTGAGCCCAATCGTCTGTCTCAATTATATATTCTTTATAGAGTTTATAGAACCCCTAAATGGTTATTCGATCTGGGGCTGAGGACAGACTTGAGATGTCCTAAATGCACGCTTGAGAATGCTGATATTTTGCAAATGTTCTGGACGTGCCCTTGCCTGCAAATATTTTGAGTCATGGTTCTTAATTTGGTTCACATGGCCACATAGGGATCCTATTATCTGTGTCTTGGGTTATGTGGAGGATGTGGGTGGAGATGAATACAAATTGCAGTTGCCAAGATGCTCCATGTGGCTAGGAGGCTGATATTAAAGAAAAACTTTGAGCAGCACCAAAAAACTGGGTGCAAAATGTCAAGCAATCCAATCCTTGCTGAATATATCACTCAAAAACGACAGCAGCACTCCAAAATCAGATCTTCAAATGCCTTTAATCAGACCTACAGGGCGACCTGCGACGTTTCAGCCACCAAGTGACTTTTTATCAGGAGGCTGATAGCATATCACTGGATTTCAGATAAAGTTCCCTCACGGAAAGAATACATAAATAAATTGAACTATTTATTGTACTAGCTGTAGTACCCGGCTACGCCCGGGTTAATAAATAACTGCTGTTAGCTATAACAAAATAGAATTTGAATATGTCATATTAATGACCTGTAGGAAAATAGAAGCTGAGCTGTGATTGGTTGCTATAGGCAGCCTGATAAATCTCCAGCCAATAGTAAACCCTCCCCCGGCCGGGCAGTACATGTTACCTCACACATACACATAATAGACAGCTCATGTGACTGACATCTGCCTTAATTCCCTATATGGCACGTGTTGCACATTGGCTGTTTTTAATCACGTTTATTTTTGGAAATTAAACATACCAGATGGATGAGGCGAGTTGTGTGAGGCGATTTGTGCACATCTGTGTCTGTCTGTGTGGTGTGGTGTGTGTCCCTGTGGGGGGGGGGGTCCCTGTGGTGTGTGTCCTTTTGGGGGGGAGGGGTGTCCCTGTGGTGTGTCCTTGTGGGGGGAGGGGTTTCTCTGTGGTGTGTGTCCATCCCTATGGGGTCTGTGTGTTCTTGTGGGGTGTGTGTGTCTCTTGTGTCCCTGTTGGGTGTGTATGTCCCTGTGGGGTGAGTGCATGTGTCCTTATAGGGTGTGTATGTCCCTGTGGTGTGTGTCTGTGCTGTGTGTGTCTCTTTGTGGTGTGTGTGTTTGTGTTCGGGTACGTGGTGAGTATCCAATGTTGAGGCTCCACCTTAGCTGTTACTCTTTGTGTGCATGTGGTGTGTATACATGTCCCTGTGGTGGTGAATATTCCATGTCAGGGCCCCACCTTAGTGACTATATACTGGTGTATGCTGTCAGTCTTTGGTGCTGTCATTAAGCCCCTTTCATTCACAACTGTCAACTGGTGACTGTCACTTTCTCTCCATTATGTAGATAAGGCCAAAATTGTTTGGTGAATTGGAACACAGCGGGGTTAAAATTTCGCCTCACAACATAGCCTATGATGCTCCAGGGGACCAGACGTTGTGACTGTACAAAATTTTGTGGCTGAAGCTGGCAGCTGTCGATTTTCCTCCCACCCAGTTCCTTTTACTTTTTCCCCATTATGTAGATAGGGCCAAAATTGTTCGGTGAACTGGAACACGCAGGGTTAAAATTTCGCCTCACAACATAGCCTATGACGCTCCCGGGGTCCAGATGTGTGACTGTGCAAAATTTTGGTGCTGTAGGAATGCAAATCCCGGATATACATACACACACATTCAGCTTTATATATTAGAGAAAAAGCCATATATCTCAAAAGGGGAAGCCATCTACTTTTGAAAAAATCTGGGCAGGTTGGTTGGCACTCCCAGGCTTAGGCTGGTTTCACACTGCAGTTTTTTCCCTGATCAGGTTCGATCAGTTGTGTGCCAAAACCAGGAGAGGAACCTGCAGAGAAAAACTATAATTGAAAGATTGACACCTGTTCTGAGTTTTGGAGACACTCCTGGCTTTGGCACACAAACCTGATCTAACCTGATCAGGGGAAAAACTGCAGTGTGAAACCAGCCCGTACCCTCTGTAAATTTGTTTACTAAGGCTGAATTTGTTAACACAATTTGAGTAATGCTTATATTCTTTGTGTTACATACTTTTATAATGTGTGCTTTCTTCTAATAGACTCTTGTATTTTACACCATTGGACCTGGTTGGGGGGTAGGAAGGGTTGGGGCGGGGGGATATGGTTGGTGGATTACTGTTGTATTTCACTTGTTGGTTATTTTGGAAGCGTTAATAAAAATATCTGAAGAAAAAAAAAAAAAAAAACTTCTGATTGGCCGACAAAATGCTTAATTTTAGCTCTATGAGAGACAGAATGAGACCTCAGACTTGAATTAGGACCTCTGACACGCTCCACTAAACACTAAGTGCCAGCAAGACACAAAGCACTGGAGACCACAGGAATGGTGGTGATTAGACAATGAAGTTTAATACAGGCGATCAGGGTACTTAAATTTAAAGCACCATTCCAGCAGTGCAATAAACCCCCCCCACAAAAACGCTGGAATGGTGCAGGGAAGGGAATATAGAACATATAAAATTATATATATATATTTATATTATGGAGTTAGCAAACATACATATAAGCTAAGGTACATCACCCAGAACAATAGAAGGAAAAAAAAAAAAAAAGAGCTGCTTCTGGCATTCACAGCATCTCTTCATGTGTCATTCAACTTGCACAGTCTGCAGATTATTCTATAAAAGTGACTTTTCATGAAGACCTGGAATAATCTTGTTTATTTCCTTGGCCTTTAATGAATTATTAATCCAAGTTATAGCTATAACTACTTTTATGTATTATTCTGTTTCCATTTCTATAAGCTTACCATAGACAAGTTTATCAGCAATTTGAACGGGTGATATAACATACAAATAATAAAAAAATGAAAATTTTGGCAGCTTTCAGAGACCACTCATCCGAGGCTTTCCAATTAGATATAGGTAAATGTATTCAAGTGGAATAGAGATCTACTTGAATTTTTACAAAAATCCATATTCTTTGGCTGCTATTTTGCTTACCCAGAGGACTGGCAGGGTAAGAAAAAAAAAAAAATTTCAAAACCTAATACTCATCTCATCAGCCACCGTTGATGCTCACTTTTCCAGTGAGCGTTTTTTTTTTTTTTTTTCTACATTCATCATCAATGGAAAACTGCTACATGATTCAGATATCCAGAGACATTGAGGTTTCCATTGATGCAGAATGGCCCCACTATCTTTGTACCCCATATACCAACACCATACCATCAATTTTTGTGTTCCAACAGTCTTGGAGGGATCTATCCACTGTGGGTTAGTGTCAGACCAATAACGGTTAAGGAAAGAGAAGATTACTGGCTAGGAGCGCTGGGGAGCACAAATAACGAGATTACTTATGGGTTAACACGTTTATGGAAAAATATACCTGAGGAAGACAACAATCTGATGTGGAAACGCATTGTGGTAAATAAACGTATTAACCCATAAGTAATCTCCTTATTTGTGCTCCCCAGCGCTCCTTGCCAGTAATCTTCTCTTTCCTTAAGCTTGTACAAACCACCCATCCTGGGTGTGATGTTCCTGGAAGCTGCAGGGAGGCACAGATATTACTAGCAAAGCAGCTCGGAACTGATGGGACCTGTGGCGATGTCAGACCCTGTGACCAGTGACTCGTGAGTCACGTGACTGCAATCCATCCAATCGGAGCAATCCAGGAGTGGGCCAGGAAGCCAGCGTGAGCTGTGTCAGAGAGGAGCCAATGGCCGGAGGTCCCGAGCCATTTGCTGCATTTTACAGGTGAGAGGCGACCCCTTATTCACCTTATAACTTGCCTCCATTAGACCACCGACTCTCTCTATGGGAGCGCTTTTATCTTTTGTGTGTTCCAGAACAATAGCGGTGATTTTGTTTGTCAACTTCACCATTCGCAAAAAAAAGTTTGCCTCATCACTCATCTGAAGGCAATTGTCTATGTTGTGACGATATGAGATGTGCAGCATCTGAAACAACGGATACTAGAAGCCTGTGCTAGCATTTCTTCTGCGGTGTTGCTATCAGTGTGTCAAGAGTGGGAGAAGAGCGTTGCACTGACAATTCAACACAATGGATAGCACTTTGAACACATTTTATAAGTGGTCATAAACTTGTAAATAACTAATGAAAGAATAAAGTTACGTTTAAACCAAGCACACCATTGCTTTTCTTATGAAATTCTCAATACGTTTGATGTGTCACATGCCCCTCTTCCCATTGAAAAAAAAATAAAAGTTGGATCCAAAATGGCAGACTTTAAAATGGCCGCCATGGTCACCACCCATCTGGAAAAGGTTTCCCCTCCAATATACTAACGTGCCACAAACAGGAAGTGGATATCATCAACCATTTCCATTTTATTTAGGTGCATCCATACAAATGGCCCAACCTGTATAGTATAACTGTACAGTGAAAAGAATTTTTGGTGGATTTGGTGAACTTAAATCTTGCTAGATCTGCTCACCTCTAGTTGTAACAAGTAGGAATTGACCTTAAAGTGGTATTCTATAACATTTTGATTAAGGATCTCCACTAGTAATGAACGAAAAGTATTCAAATTTGGAACACTCTAGCCAAAAATGTTATATTATTAAATTATTTAACTTAAATACCGAGCCAAATGTAAGCCAATTAGTGATGGGCTCTGCCCACAAACAGCCAGCCATGAGACAAAGCAATTCCGGAGGTGGGCTTTTCATTTGCGTTTTCATGGCATACATTTCACTCTACCCCCCCCAGTGAGATCATTCCATTCAAATGGCTCTCACTAGGTTGCCAGCTCCCATTGCTCACTCAAAGTAGTCGGAAATTTGTGTCATATAATTTATGCTCGACACATCACTCATGTGCCAGAAATACTGGCCGAGTGACGAACATCCCGAATACTGTTCTCTTTGTGCGAGTAACAAATATTGCTTAAAACTATTCGCTCATCATTAATCTCCACCAACCTCAAAAATTAAGGTACCAGTGTTTTTTTAGTGCATTCCTGCAGGGTTGAACTTCTGGCCAATCAGTGTGCAGGTGGATGGGCCTGAGTCACAGTTCTCTGCAAATCAGATGGCCTGAACAAAGACATGTAAAGCAATAGTGCCAGTTGAGTTTCACTGTGGAAAACCCATCGCTACTGAAATGCAAAGGTAGGTTTTTAAAGAAGATGGCAAAGATCATCTAAATGTTACCTTTCCTTCAACACAGTAGAACAATTCTCTTTCTTCTGTTTCAAGTTACAACACACAGGAAGCAAGAAGGATTACAAAATTGCAGCTCAGAAGCTCGCAAACCTCTGAATGCAGCTCAGTATTGTAAGTCAGAGTGTAGTGCAGAACAATAATATATCAATGTGAATGTCCATACTAACAAAAAGTGTTCTTTCCTTTTTTTTTTTTTTTTTTTTTTAAAACAACACAAAAACCTGGCGTGTGAATAAGGCCTTATGGTGGGTTTACACGCTTCAATATCGTTGCGATATCGCAATTCAATGGCGCGGGAGCGCGCATTTAGTGCATGTTTCTCCCGCATCGCATCGGAAGTTTACACGCTGCGATATCGGAATACAACGTCCGTGCGATGTCTTCGCCCCCCAACCCAGGATCGCACATTTAACATGGGATTGAATGGGTGACGTTTCAAATCGCATCGTAGTTGGGCGTTTACACAGCACGATCCGACTCCAATCTCCCTTCAATATCGGGGCATTGAATAGCACGCTTATTCAATCCCCGATATCGCATTGACATTGTTCCTGCATCGTATTGGACGTTCACAGCATACAACGCAGGAACGATCTCGGGTCCAACGATTGAACCACGTGACTTTTCATTGAAATCGTACTACGATATCGCAACGTGTAAACCCGCCATTATGCTGGTGGATCTGCAAACATATTTTTGCAGTAAAGGATATATAGTGGGTATAAAATGGCAGAAGGAATTGAACTAACTAAAGGCACGTAACTAAGCTGAATATGATGCAAATACTTGTCCTTTTGAAGTGTACAGATTTACTGTAGATGAAATAAAGAACACAATTTTGTCCATAATGTTTAATAGTGCAATAGAATTATGTTGTACAGTTATATGTTAAGGAATGGCACACTCTCCCATCGCAAAGTTAGAATGTAACAGATCAAACCCCTTGTAAACTATGCATCTATAGTTAGCTTTACTGTCCAAAATACACAGTAAATGGTAAAAAAAGATGCCTAGACATAAAATATCCATAATTTGTCCAGAAATAAGATTCTTATTCAACTACAGTATAATAAAATCTATCAGAGATATCATAATGGTTGTTATAGAAATAAAATGTTGTATAAAACTAAACCAATATTTGTATTGTTCCAGAGAGAAACGTAAAGGGATAACTACAGAAACACTACCAGTGTAAATTGTGAGAAGCAAGAGCTCATATTTTATAGAGGTAACAAGCAGTTACAGGATGATATACTTTGTAGGCTAAAAGATTTAGGAGGCTCCATCTACACCTATGGCATACATCATATACGTCCAAAATATGGCTGTTTGCATAGGTTGCCGATGTTAACACTATGATTTTAAGGATATGTGTGTATATATGGTGGAAAATGTATAAGCTATGGAAATAAATGTAGTAGAAATTCTTATGGTGGGTTTACACACACCAACTTATCTGTCCAACTTCTGACCAACTTGCTGGTTGCAGTGAAATCATGGACACATTGCTCCATTTTGTTGCTGTGTACAAATGGAACAATGTGTCCATGATTTCACTGCAGCCAGTAAGTTGGTCAGAAGTTGGACAGATAAGTTGGTGTGTGTAAAGTGGCCCTTAAGGCTACGGTTACAGCTTTGTAGGAACCTAATGTCTGAACGGGGATTTCCTACAGTGTGAACTGGCTAATTTAATCTATGCTATTCAGATGTGTAAACTGAAATTTGCTGCAATGGAAATTTACCATGTGTGAATATATCCTTCCACTCAATTTTCTTTCATGATCTGTGCAAGAAAATGGTTTTTTAGTGCCAATACGTAGCAGTGATTCCACAATTCATAGATTTAACATTCTTCATTTTGTGCGTTAGTGGAGGCTAGGCTCCAGAATGTTGCAGCATTAAAGAATTTGGTAAAAAAAATGTTTTATATTTATACTATATATGCTCAGGATGGCTCTGCAGGCAGGAAATCACTTCTTCTACCGGTTTACCTTCATAGCAGATTCTATACACAGCAGTAAAAAGTGGAAATCTACAAAGCAAAAACAGAAATATACATTTCATTAGAAATATGAATTTCGTAAATTTTGTAAATTGTAAGTAATACACAGGGGCAGAGTGTGACTGCAGGAAAGTACATAGAGTGATGCATTTCTGGTCCATACAATCCCAGTGAAAAAATAATGCTGATAATGGTAACTACTACAGAGAATCCAAATAATGTTATATAAAATAAAATAATAAGTACCCGATATGAAAACATAAGAGACAGCAGATGACATAATATATCTTTTCTCTAATATTCACAAATCATGTGATTTCTTACAGTATAAGATTATGTGCACAAGATGTCCGTTTAACTCGCAAAGTTTTTCAAGCAGAAGACGTGTCAGGAAAGTACTGGTGGGGTTTTTCCTGAAGTGTCTTTGGGTGCGTTCACACTACGATTTTTAGGGAGCCGATGCTGTCCGATATAAATCGGACAGCATCGGCTCCCTTCTGATGCCTGGAATCGGGTGCCAAATAGGCACCCGATTCCGGCATAAAATCGGCGCCGGAGGCTGAAAAAAAAAAAAAAAAGTTTATTCTCACCTGCCCCCGAGCCCCCGCTGTCCCCCGCCGTCTTCCGCCATCTTCCTCTAGGTTCCCGGTGGCTTCCGCAGGCTGCCGGTGTCAGCAGAGGTGTACCTCTGCTGTACACAGGACCTGCGGTGATGTCACAGTCACGTGACCGCGGGTTCACCATGGTGAACTCGCGGTCACATGACTGTGACATCACCGCAGGTCCTGTACAGCAGAGGTACACCTCTGCTGACACCGGAGCCTGCGGCAGCCTGCGGGAGCCACCGGGAACCTAGAGGAAGATGGCGGAAGACGGCGGGGGCTCGGGGGCAGGTGAGAATAAACTTTTTTTTTTTTTCTTTTTAACCCTTGTGCTCCCAGGAGCAGTTTTACTGTACTGAGCTTGCTCAGTACAGTAAAATGGGGTCCAGGAGACATACGTTTCCTCGACCTTTCTCCATAGGGCCCCATGTTAGGGATCGGGTCAGATCGGATGTGCACTAAATGCCATCCGATTTGGTCCGATCCGACTCTGTCAGATTTTGTAATCGGATGAAAAAATCGTTGCAGGCAACGATTTTTTTCTCCTGAAAAAAATCGGCCAAAATCGGGCAGAATCGGATCGGACCAAATAGGATGGCATTTAGTGCACATCCGATTCGGTCCGATCCCCATAGGGATCCATAGGATCCGAAAATCGGTCCGATGCTGTCCGATTTTTTTCGGACAGCATCGGAAATGCAAAAATCGTGGTGTGAAAGCACCCTTTGATGGCGTTTGTTGTGATTAGTTTTATTTGTCACTGGCATTTTCAGCGTGTATACGGTAGTGAACAACTTCTGCATGGAAGCTGCCTAAATACAGGTCGGTTCACTTTTAACTACTTCAAGTCTTTACACATGTGATGCAGTTAAAAAGAGGATGAACATATGCATAGCAAGTCATGTTTACACTGCAATGTCTATGTTCATTGATTCTTAACTTTCTTTAGGGCTTTTTCAGGCAGGATACAGAGTGAACTGCCTGAAAAGATCCAATGTCCACATTCCCTAAAGTTTTAAAATGAGTCTTTACTTACATACAGTACCCAAAACCCAAAGAGACAGCCACAATAAAATAAGGGGAAGACAGAGGATTTACCTCACTGGCTACACCTCCTACAATTCTATAATACACAGGAATCCATCTTACATATTTATCTCAAACATGAATCCTGTGTTTTAACCCCTTCCTACCTCATACAGCAATCTTTCCTAGCTGAGAAACACGTTTCACACAAGGGTCAAAATAGTGAGATGTTGCTCCGGCCCTTTAGGAAGGAGAGACTATCACTAAATAAGATAGTCTCTCCTTCCAAAGGGACCAGAGCAGGGAGGGCAGTGACCTCACGATGGTGACAGGCCCTGTGGCACTGGCGGCGGCAGCCGTCACTTCACCCCCCTCCCCTACCCCCCCCCCCCCCCCCCGTGCACTTGCCTCCTTGTCTGCTTTCTCTCCTGCCAGTGTGCTATATCATAACACCCCACTATTATGTAATGATACCCCATTGTAAGGTCAGAATATTCAATTGCAATGTCAAAATATCCCACTGGGGTCGGTCACAACACCCCACTGCTTATATATACAACTGCCTTATGGCGTCTGTCATCGTCCCCTGTGTCCTGTTGTTCCCGTATCACAATGTGGTATAAGGACATCATAGTGAGGAATTATCACATCTTAGTGGGGGTGTTTGGACATAACAAATGGGGTATTATGACATCATATCACAGTGGGGACAGAGACAGCATACGGGGGAGACAGTGGAAAGGGAGAGTGCACAGGGAGGGGGAAGAGACAGATACCGCCCCCAGCACTACAGATTGTGCCCCCATCCTGACATCACCAGCCCTCCCGATGCAATTGTGTTTGTTTAACAGCTCTATCCTAGTTTGAGCAACCAACTGCTATATTCAGGATAATTTAAGTGCATGTTATTGAATAGTAGTCTTGCAAGTCTTTCCAATATTTTCAATATTTAAGACAGCAGTCTACAATTTCTGTTCTTGTTGCATTTGCAGGTACAGGAAGGCATGAAGTCTCCTCCAAGAAAGAACACTACAACCAAAGAATACTTGAGTTTTATCAACAGGTATTGTCATTACATCTGATAAAAGACTATCTATGAAATGCAATGAGTGGTTTTGTGCCAATGTGCACTTATCAATGATAAAAAGCTTAGTAGTTTGTATCCTTCTGGTTGCCTTTGTATCAATTTTAATCTTGGAAACAGAAGTTACTATGATTGGAATTGGTATGCTGCAAAAAAAATGCATTGTTTGTCCTCCCCGTAGCAAGCTGGCCGCTATTCCTGTTGTGGCTGCAGGAGACACGTCTCTTTGTCCTTTTACATGATGTACGAGTAGATGGTATAGGTAGGTTTTCCCACTGCCACCCGGACCGTCAATAAAGAAGCACTTTGGTGTTAAACTACTGTCTTCTAAAGCTTGAACAATGGCATCGAAGGCAAAACGTTGCTCATGATTGAGTTTCCTTCATCTCTGCGGTTCTCGCCAACTCAAACATTATCGTAGTCCTCATGAGGCTGATTTTTTTTGTTTGTTTGCTGGTTGGATTAAATAGAAATCAGCAAATGATTTCCTATGGATTAGCAGCACATCTTTCATCTTCACAACTGATGCAATCTTCTGTGTTGTTGTGGTATCTGTGACAGTAGTCTTAAAAAAAAAAATGTTCGTTAAACTCATTTCACAGCTCCAGTGCATTTGTGGGGGGCCCGAAAACACAGATGTAAGCAAACATCTCCCAAAGTTGTACAGGCATGTTAAGAATGGTGGCATCTATTATAGTACTTCTCCACACAATGTCATCCATTAATAAACCTAGCGCTAATGCAGCATCTTTAAAAGGAAACGGTCAGCTCGTTTTAGACCCCTCTCCTACCACTACCTGTCCCTGCATCTTGTTAGCACATCGCTAACCATCCCTTTGAGCTAAAACTGCACTATAACCCTTTAGAAAAACGATTTTAATTACATTTTACTATGAGAATGAGGGCTCCAGTCGATGGCGTAGACTGAGATGGGCGGTCTCCATTCTCCCCTCCTCGCAGGCTCTTAGCACGCCTGGCTGGGCGTCATCATTCCTTCTCTTCTTGCCGCATTTTTTAATTCCCGCCTCCTTCTCATAATATGACACGCAGTGGGACGTCAGTTCCGATCCTGCCAGTGTACGGGCGTATGGGCTGTACGGTACGGCGCATGCGTAGTGCGTATATTGAAGCCGGGCCATACACCCGATAAGCCCCACAATGCACCAGACCGGAATGGACATCCGGCTCCGCATCATACAATGAGTAGGAGGCGGGAATTTCAACATAGGGTCGCACAGGAGACTGAATGACTACTTCCAGTGGGGTGTGCTAAGAGCCTGCGGGGGAAGGGGGGGGGGGGGGGGGGTAATTGAGAATGGAGACCCAGAGACCACCTATCTCAGTCTACGCCATAGCCTGGAGCCCTCATTATCATAGGAATAAGTGCGTTATTAAATTGTTTTTTTTTCTAAAGCTTTATAGTACAGTTTTAGCTAAGAAAGGGATGGCTAGGGATGGCCAATAAGATGCAGGGACAGGTAGTGATAGGATAAGGGGCTAAAACGAGCTGACAAGTTCGCTTTAAATGTTTGATGCATAACACTGTTTTCGGATTTAATGCTCTGAAAACTCATTGTGCCTTTTACATGAAATAATAACAAACATAAATTATGTAATTCTTGGTGTTTTACACTAACCATATACATTTTTCCTATAACTTTTTTGCCTCTTCGCTTTCTGGGTTCTCATGTGCCTTGTTTCCAAACGTAGTGCTCAGGAAGTTCTCGTTAATATTGACGTGCATTTTGGTCAATCTTATTAATGTTGAAGTATGCATTAGTGTGGAATGGTTATCGAACGTTTGTTGGATGTTTAACGGGATTCTCTTCATGAAATTATAGTGCCTGAGAGGCAGATGTACCGCTAGGTGAATGATTGCATGAGGCTGATTACACAGTGGAAACACACACATTCTCCACGCAGCTTCCGACACACCGACATATCTTGAATCAACAAATTGGTTTGTTTCATCGAGTTTGATGTCTTTTTGAGCAATTTCAATAACAGCCTTGTTGTGTCCTTTGTATACGTATTTAAACAAATACTCAACACTTTGGATGGATGCACAAATTTCAACATTATTATGGCAGTTGTATTTTTTGAGCAAATAGGGGTTATATGAAACAACCAATGACTTGTCAATTGACTTTGAATTATGATGGTATGTTCTGACAATGTTTCTTCTGTAACTTGGATGGCCGTTCTTTTATTTCGGAATGAATTATTGCACCTACTTTGAAAACATTTATTACACTTGCCATTATCCATACAGGGAGAGTTAGGATTGTCTTCACCAAGAATCATGTTTTTAATAACAATGTTAAGAATCTGAGGGTATTTATTTTCATTTCTGCCCATACAATGTTGTCTACGTCATCTTCAGTCCTTATTTTAGAATCGCTTTCAAGGATAATCAAAATCTGAGAATGTGGAAAACCACACTCTATAAACTCTATGACATAGATCACTGCGGTGGCCTCTCTGAATAAACCATTGTTGATGTCTGTTAATAGGGAATCTGATTTCATTTTAAAAGACAGGTGCAACCAAGTCTGGCCTATGTTCTACACGTTGCCACTGTTCTAAATTTTGCATAATTTTAGTCCACTTGGGATTGCACGTCATGGTCACAAACAGATCTGGTCGACCATACTTGGTAACCATCTTGGTAGCACTTTTGCATTTTTCTTGGACTTCCTTCAAAAGATGAAAGCAAAATTACCGTCTTTAGAATTAGGATTCCCTTTTCAGTTGACTCTTTATTAAGTGTACTTGAAGGCAGTAATTTTAATGGCTTAATCATTCGTCCGGACTATTGCAACCCTCTACTAAACAGTCTCCCTCTTACTTAATTATCCCCTTCAACAATCCATGCAGCCAGGATAATTTTCCTCTCCAACAGCTATACCGATGCCTCTTCTCTGTGCCAGTCATTGCACAAATTGCCCATCCGCTACCAACTGTCAAATTCTAAGGAAATCCTGAAAACCTGGACTGTGTGCGGCCCTCGTGGCCTGGAGTTTGAGACCCCTGCACTACAAAGTACAATATTAGCATCTCTCTGTCACCCAACAAAGCTCTTTACAGTTCTGCATCGCCCTACATCTCCTCCCTCATCTCCATCACCCTACCTGTGCCTTTCATTCAGCTAATGACCCAAGACATCCTCTATAATCCAAACCTTCCACTCCCGCCTCCAAGACGTCTTACGAGCTGCGCCAATTCTCTGGAACGCACTACCAAGAACAATTCGATTAATTCACAATACCCAGTATTTTAAGAGTGCCCTAAGAACACATTTCTTTACACTAACCTATTAGTAAAGCACTCTTTACTATTCACCTTTTGGGGCTTCCCTTACTACTTCATAGATTGTAAGATTGGGAGCAGGAACCTCACTCCTTTTGGTATCTGTTGAACTGTGTTACTTTGTCATTTCTATACATGTTCCCTTTAATTTGTAAAGTGCTGATGAATATGTTGGTGCTATACAAATAAAATTATTATTATTATTATTATCACTACTTACTTATCTACCAAGCCCTTCTGCTGCAAGATACGATACACTTCTGCAGAGGTCTGAGGTCCTTGTAACTTTTGTCCATTGAGCATCTCCTTTTCAAGGTCCTCTATACTCTACAGCAAAAGAACACAATTATAGTTAATTCTGTAAAGCACTCACTGCAGGTTCGTTACATCAATACCTGTAATAAATAACAAAGCTTCAGATTACATAGAGATGTAAAGAACAGCATACTAACTAAACTTTACTTTGAAGAAGTAGGAATATTTGTTTTACGACACAAGGTGTGGTGCTAGATCCAAGGGTTCACCATTTTTTTACCAAGCAGTTTCACAGCTGGAAAGCTTTGATAAGACTCAAACTAAACAGAAATGTTAGATCACAGGGGGAAAATGCAGCTTCAGCACAGAGATGAAATGAATCTCTTCTGTACTTTAAAGCCTAGAAACCCATGCAGAGATATGCAGGCTGATTATACAAGGCAAGCTGTGAGTTTACCAACACATAGCGTAGGTGGGCTTAGCGGCAACATTCAGAAGGTTTTACAAAAAAATGAACTGTTACAGTGCAGCATGTGTTTGGGAACAGTAGCAAGTGTTACTGGTTAAACTTTTGGCTGTGACTTAAAAAGCTAAATGCTGTGATACTGTAGCCATTCTAAACACAATTCAAGTGCACCTAGTTCATAAGAAACTGCATAAAAGAATACCTTGGTATCTGCAATCCAATGTCTTATTCCAGAGAAATCCACATTTTTCTTATATGTATATAAGCTATTCCAGGCTATGGGCCAGACACGGATTTCCCTGAGAATCTGCTGCCAGAGCTAATTTTAAAATAGAAGAGGGAGTTACCAGTGAGATGTGTGATGGCTGCTCTCTGCTCTGCTGATCTCACTACAAAGCTGTGTGTGATTATTACGGACACATCTGCAGGTTTCGCTCAGCTTCAGCTTCCATTTTACAGACAGACAGGATTGCAATACAGCAAAACTTCCCTTGATAAAGAAGCTGTGATATGAGGGTTCAGATCTTCGAAAACCCCTGGCATTGGGTCTGTAGATACCACATCATACGTACCATTCTGATGTTCATTTATTTCTTCTACTCTACTTTATTTTAATGCTTTGCATTCCCTACTTAACTCTGATCATAGTCTTGTTGCACTTTATACATTTAATTTATACTAAATTAGAGTACATTTATTCTGCAATATCTAGGATATATATACATACACATTATATTATATATATATATATATTTTACACACACACTCTGTATATACTTGTGTATAAGCCAAGTTTTTCAGCACAAAGAATGTGCTGAAAAGTCCCCCCCTCAGCTTATACACGAGTCATATACATCGGTGTACAGGCGCGCCCTCCCCCCTCCCAGTGGTATACAGGGCCCCCCTTGCTGCCGCACACCTGTAAGGTAATAGATCATTATACTTATCCCTGTCGCTGTCGCCACTCTGACACCGCGCTCCTCTGGGTCTTCATGCTTCTTCCTGCTTGTGACTGGCGGGCGCAGGCAATGACGTCATTGCCTGTGCGCCGGAGGAGGAAGCATGAAGACCCGAAGGAGTGCGGTGTCAGAGCGGCGACAGCAACAAGGATAAGTATAATGATCTATTACTTTACAGGTGTGCGGCAGCAAGGGGGGCCCTGTATACCACTGATCTGGGGGCGCCTGTATACCACTGGGGCTGCTGTATATACTGCTGGGGCCTGTATATACCACTGGGGAGGCTGCTGTAATACTGCTGGGGCCTGTATATACCATTGGGGAGGCTGCTGTATACCACTGGGGCTGCTGTACATACTGCTGGGGCATGTATATACCACTGGGGAGGCCTGTATACCACACTGCTGGGGGCTGTATACCTGTGCTGGGGTCCACCCTCGGCTTATACACGAGTCAATAGGTTTTCCCAGGTTTTGGGGCAAAAGTAGGGGGGGTCGGCTTATACACGGGCCGGCTTATACATGAGTATATACGGTATATCATTATATATATATATATATATATATATATATATATATATATATATATATATATATATATATATATATTATATATATATATATATATATATATATATATATATATATATATATATACACACACACACACACACACACTTTTTTTTTTTTTTTTTTTTTTACTTTATATATTCAATTATGGCAGTTCTTTATTGAAGGGTCTGTTTCAGGTAATTTCGGTATGATACTAACAGTACCCTTGAATAGTGCTAAGGTAGAACTTTCAGAATATACAAAAATCATTACTGCACTCTTTGTAGTTCTCATGCAATAAGCATCTGCACACCCAGTAAGCAGCTGTAAAATTAACTGACCGGAATAGTCACAGTATGGAAGTGTTATTTAAATAACCATGCCTATCCAAGCTGGTATTCTGTCCCTCCCCTCTGCCCTAGAGGGCAGGGATATCAGTGCCCTGCCCATAGACTGGAACATTTATAGAAAAGTAAAACGGATTTCTCTGGAATAATTAATCAGATCATAGATATCAAGACACTTTATTCATCTTCCTATAACATACATGTCCATATAGACGGCTTAGGAGGGATGAGCCTACTGACACATTCCCTTTTCAAGTTCTTCTCTGCCATGTACTCAATGTATGAAACCTATGTCCTTAAGCATAATGAAGTCAAGACACAAAGCACTAGAAGAATAAAAAAAATACCTGACACATCTTCTAAACAGTAATCAATTGTGAAGATGGCAACAAAACCAAGCTGACATTAAAGAGCCTGTTACACGCTACGATATCGTTAACAATATCATCGGGACGTCATGGCTTTTGGGGCGGTGCAGCGACGTCGTTGCGTGACACGTAGATACGACCAACGATAAGTCATTAGATCGCCTGTCGTAGGTTTATCAACATGTCCATAAATCTGTCGTTCGTTCAAGCTGCAACATCGTTGTGTGTGACACCTTTCCAACAATTTCGTTTATGACTTCACCTATTTAGAACTGAAGCACATAGGTGACCAAATGACCGCAAGTATCGTTCGCTTGTTGCTGCATCGTTGCTGCATCGTTGCTGCATCGTTGCTGCATCGTTGCTGCATCGTTGCTGCATCGTTGCTGCATCGTTGCTGCATCGTTGCTGCATCTCTGTACGCGCGACAGCTCACTAGCGATCTAAAACGATGTTCCAGCGATCCTGGCCAGTTTGGATCGTTGGTTGGATCATTGAGACATTGAAGCGTGTAACGGGGCCTTAACACATGTTTAAGAAAAGTACAAGTGTGGTGTGGCTCTGTAGAACTTCAAAGACGTAATCTTGATACTCTTTCCAAGCATACCATCCATCTTTTAGAAAACAGACCAGGCAGAGTAGGGGTCTCTTGTAAAGGGTCCAAGAGAACCCCAATACAGCACAACCATTCATAAAGTTTAAATTATAATTGTGAGGTTGATATATAACAAATTCACATTGATGATCAAAAGTGCTCTACTAATTTTTTTTGTATCACCACAAATTTATCTGTGGAACTAACTTTACAGGGTGACACACAATTCAATACCTTTCGAGTGTTAACAAATGCCTCAGCCACTTTTCGATTACGTCCCCCATAGCAAGTGGTAATGAGATCAGCAACTCCACAGCTCTCCAAAAATGTAGAAGTAGAAACTTGACCTTTACAGAAGATCTTAGCAAATGCAATCATTTCCATGAGTCCGAGACGTATAACAGCAGCTTTCGTGTTATCACCACACTTGAGGCCATCGCAAAAGCCGGCACCTACAGCCACAATGTTCTGTGTAAAAAAGGAAAAAAAAAAAAAACAAGCTTTAGCAGTCAATATACACAAATAGTGGATATCAAAAGTCTGCGCACCGCTTTTAAAACGCCAGGTTTTTGTTATGTAAAATACAAGATGGCAATAATAATCCGTACACAGTGATTCTGATTAACTGCATATAAAGTTTAAGGCTATGTTCACACATTTTGGGGGGACGTTTTTCTCACTTTTTCTGCTGCATAAGAGGCCCAGCTTTTAAAAAAACGCATCAGAAAACAGATCATCCGTTTCTGATCCGCTTTTGGTGGTGCGTTTTTTTCCCTTATGTACAATTGTTTCAATGGGAAAAGCGGATCAGAAAAAAGCCAGAGAAACTAACGTTCTTTCTTCAACAAATTTCATCCCAGCATAAATCTGACACTGGACCACTCAAAAACAGAAATCAACTTTCTGGATACCACCTTAAAAATTCTAAATGGTTCATTCCAGACATCGGTATATCGGAAACCGATTGATCGTCCCACATACCTCAGATGGGACAGTTTCCACCCGAAACACATAAAAAAATCCATTGTCTACAGCAAGGGTGGGGAACTCCAGTCCTCAAGGGCCACAAACAGTGCATGTTTTCAGGATTTCCTTAGGATTGCACAGGGCTTGGAATCATCACCAGTGCAGGTGATTATGTTATCACCTGTGCAATACTAAGGAAATCCTGAAAACATGACCTGTTGGCGGCTCTTGAGGACTGGAGTTCCCCACCCCTGGTCTACAGCCAGGCCCTCAGATATAACCGTATTTGCTCCAACCCAGTGGAAAGGGATGAACACTTAAACCAGCTAAAAAAGACATTTTTAAACCAGGGCTACCTACCACCCCACCTCCATTGAGGATCAGATCATTAAAGCCACAAGGATCCCTAGAAGTCAAGCACTCCAATACAGAGAAAAAGAAGAGAACCAACGTGTTTCCCTGGTGGTGACCTACAACCCACAGCTTGAGGTACTAAGGAAAACTGCCAGGAAACTTCATCACATCCTACACAAGGATGACCGACTTAAAATATTCAAAGACCCTCCCTTGCTGTGCTTCAAGCAGCCTCCCAATTTAAGAAACATCATGGTCCGAAGTTGGATGCCCTCGGATACACCAAAAGGAACTTATCCATGCAATGTGAAGAGCTGCAAGACCTGTGCTCACATGGAGACCAGAGACACGATACAGATCCCCAACACACAGCAGGATTATAAGATTCCTTGGACTTTCACATGCTCCTCTTCCAATGTGGTATATTTAATTATGTGTACCATTTGCCCAGAAGGTTCTTTCTATGTTGGTGAGACTGGGCAACGTCTAAGGGCAAGGATGAGGTCTCACCGTCACGCAATTAAACACGAAAAAAATAAATTTTCCAGTAGCGGAGCATTTTTCTGGCCAGGGACATAACATTGATAATATGAAGGTTTTAATTTTGAGAGGTAATTTCAAATCCCAAAAACATCGAAGAGTGTGTGAATCCAAGCTAATTAGAAGCTTCAATTGTATACAGAATGGACTGAACATTGTTGATGGTTTTATGGCTCATTACCACGTCTAAACAATGTTGTTCAAAGACATGGAAATCTTAGACACCAAGTTTTCTTATAATTTAATTTAGTGTCCCAAAGACTTTATTACCTCTGGGCCTGCCTGATTGAAGATCCTCTCCAAGGCTGCTTTGTTTATTTTGCCAAATGTCCAGTCTTTGTAATGTTTATTGAGTCAAATGTCCAATCATTTTAGTTGTGCATGCATATATTTTGAGTTTCATTCAATATCTTGTCATACAATGCCTGATTAAGAGACCTGAGTCGTCTCGAAAGCTTGCCTTATAACATCACTTATTTTCTTTTTGTTAGCCATTAAAAGGTATCACAACTACAAGATTTGTATCTTGTTTCTCACACTGAGAGCAATCAACATTTTCTCAACTGGCTAAGACGGTACCAAACCTTTTTCTTCTTTATGAGGATCACTTTTTAAGGGAAAAAAATGCAGTACATCTTAAATTCCCTGTCCGAACAGCAAAACATGAAAACCCATTGAGGTTGCTAGGATTCCATTTGAGTGATCCGTAAATGTATAGTGTGAACATTGTCTAACTTTTGTAGTAAGATTGTCCTGACGTTTTCTTAGTAGCATTTCACAGCAAAAGCCATGCTACATAAACAGCCTACAACACAGCAAAGGGATCTCACTGTTGAAAGCTATTCGTCAGAAGGAGGGTACAAAAAAATTTCCAAGGCATTGTTTCTTCCAAAATATGCCATGTAACACTGGCAATGGTCATCAAGAAGCAGCTTACATTTGGCACAACAGTAATCTTAAATAAAACATAGCATCCCTCAAAAACCGATGAAAAGAAAAGAGAAAAATTGGTCCAGGATGCTGCCAAAAGCTAACAACAACATTAAGGCCCTGTGCACATGTTCAGTATTTGATGAGTTTTTTACCTCAGGATTTGTAGACAAAACCAGGAGTGGAGCAATCAGAGGAAAAGTCTAATAGAAACACCTGCACCACTTCTGTATTTATTCATCCACTCCTGGTTTTGGCTACAAATCCTGAGGTAAAAAACTCATCAAATACTCAGCGTGTGCACATGGCCGTACTCCTCCACCTCGAGCCCGTTTTCATCTTCCTGTCCAGGCCAAGGTTTTCATTTCTGATCACTGTCACTTAAGTAATGACTCTGGAACACTTCAATATATTTCAGTAATTCTGAGAATCCTTTTGTGAAACTTTGTACTTCATGCTAGTGGTAAAGTTTAGTCAAATATGATTTGCTATTAATCATGAAGAAAAAAAAAAGTAAAAAAAATTAACATTTTGCAATTTTAAAACTATTGTATTGTTAATAAATAGCATTTACACATATCTAATAATGAAGGTCCATTTATGAAACTTTTTTGTTAGGAAGTTAGGCCCCTGTCACATCAGCGTTTTACGCTGATCGCGGCAGTTGCGGTGAAAAAAACGCAACTGCTGCAATTACCGCATAACGGCTGCGATCGCAGCACACTTGCGGCAAGCCCCATACAATGTCTATGGGGCTTGCGGCATCAGCACTTGCGGCAGGGTGCGGCCGCGAAAAAAACGCGATTTTCTTTTACGGTGTTCACTGAAGGGGTTAACTAACGAAACTGAGCAAATCCAGCGGAGGAGCCCTTAGTATAGCAATTTTAAAATCCTTTATTTCTCAATGTTCATTAAAAAAAGCATCATTCTTATATGAAACGAGTTTATCAATGTAGTGGGCACTTTAAGGCAGTGTAGAGAACACAGTGTCTGGGAGCAGAGCAAGTCATTCCATGCTATATTGTAGAGGTGTGCAGGAGAGTTGAACTCAGCTAGAAACCAGCAAACAAAGATACAAGGTCACACAGACAGCTATACTGACGTAAATGGCAGAATTTTAAAGCAGCTTGACAGTACTATACATGACCAAACAGTACAGAGAGTATATTGTAAAGGTAGAATACATTATATGTTAGTACTTGAGAGGAAGAAACTGTAGCTAATAAGAGACTTAACTATATAACAAGCTAAAAGCACCGGAACTAAAGCAGAACAGCTCCAATTGCAACTAGAGGGTAAAGGGGAGGTGCATCCTTTGAGAAATATGTGCAAATTGGGGAAAATTTTAAATATTACAGTGACAGAAGTTAAAAGGGTTTTCTCACAAAGTTCATTTTAACCAATAGATATTGGAATAATTTTCACAATTAGATGGATTTTAAATTTTATTCCTGTGCAGAGATAATCCTATATACCGTATGTGTCCCTGCTATTTACTGTTAAACGGCCAAGTCTGACTTTACAAGGACATGGTCTGATCATATCACATCTCCTTGGCTGAAGAAGCAAAAATGACGTAGACATTACAGCATAGGATTGCAAATACTTATTTCCTTGAGGAAAAAGGTTTCTTAACTCTTTGCTGACACAGGACATTATACAACGTCCTGGGCCGGTAAGGGGGCTTTGATGTGAGCTCCGGCGCGGAGCTCACGTCAAAGCTCCGACATCTCAGCTGATTTCATCAGCTGAGATGTCGGGGTAACAGCATCGATCGGATCCGGGATCCGATCGGCGCTGTTAATCCTTTGGATCCCACCGTCAATCGCTGACAGTGATCCAAGGCTGCCGCGGCGGGGAACGCGCTGTTACCCGTCTGCTCCGGAGATCCCGCGATAGTATCGCGGGATCTCCGGCGCTCACGTGACAGCCCGGGGTCCTGGCTAGACCCCGGATGCTGTCAGAGCACAGTTACGTGTAGTGGTTAGCAGGCGCTGCCAACCACAACAGGTCCGCGAATCTGGGAGATACAGATGAGCTGCAGCTCATCTGTATCTCCCAGAAGTGATCGGATTGTGCAGCAAGGTGCCTCTTAAGGAGGCAGTGTAAAAATAAGAATGAATTGACTAATAAAGTTTTTAAAAACCTGTAAAAAAAACAGAAAAAGCATAAAAAGTTCAAATCACCCCCCTTTTCCCCCATTCACAATAAAGGCATTAAAAAAAAAAAAAATCCATTAATGAGAGCCGTAAACTCCGTAACGGAAAAAATGGTCCAAACGCCAAAATTCCGTTTTTCTGGTCGCAGCAACATTGCTATAAAATGCAATAACAGGCGATTAAAACTGCGGATTCCCCCAAAAACGGTATAGTTAGAAATGTTCGCTCAAGATGCAAAAAAATAAGCCATCACACAGCCCCATATCCCGAAAAATGAGGGCGCTACGGGTCGCAGAACATGGCGCAAAAAGTCCGTTTTTGTTTTTTTGCAAACTTCAGAATTTTTTTTTTCACCACCTAGATACCAATAAAGGTATACATGTTGGGTGTCTACGAACTCGTACCGACTCAAAGCATCACCCAGTCATATCGGTTTTACCATATAGTGAACATGACGACTTAAATACCCAAAAAACGTGTTATTGCACTTTTTTTGCAATTTCACTGTACACTATATGGTAAAATAAATTATTGGATATGAAAGTACATCTCGTCCCGCAAAAAACAAGCCGTCACATGTCTATATTGACGGAAAAATAAAAAAACGTTATGGCTCTTGGAAGCAGGGGAGCATAAACCGAAATAAAAAATGAACAATTCCACGGTCATGAAGGGGTTAAATACAGGCAGGGAAATAGCTTACCTCACAAAAAGAATCAGCTATGATCCCATGCTGTAATGTATATGCCGCATTCTCCATCAGGTTTGCAGGGCCTGGGAAATCGGAGCCGAATCCTGTCACGGTGTCTCCGGCAATCCACAGGTTGGTAAGCAAATGTAAAAAGAGTAAGGTAGCTAGGAGAAATCACAGGGGCTAGTTTCTTAGGCCCCTTTCACATCAGCGTTTTTTGCTGATTCTGACAGATCCGCACTTGCGGCAAGCCCCATGCATTTCCTATGGGGCTTGCGGTCGGGTGTGGCAAGTGCGGTTCTGCAGCACTGGCAGAAAAAAAACGCTGCTAGCCACGTTTTTTTTCCGCGGCCGCAACTGCCAGTTCGCGGCCGCAATTGCCGCACCTGACCGCAAGCCCCATAGACAACTACATTGTGATTTTAGGAATTACCCTTTAGCAAAAGGTAGATTTAGAATAAAAATGAAAGCTATAACATACATTGTAAGATGGCAGCTGGACACAGATGATTGGAGTTATGTATCGCAGAGGTGGCTATCCCCTGTGATGTAAGCCTGGGTGCAGCTCTAATACATTTAAGTACTAAAGTGAGGTATTAGGGCACGTCAGCGCCAGGTTTTACAAACAGTCGGAGAGATGGGCGAGTCTGGCTGCTCACATACCAAAACCCTTGGGAATGGTACGCATTTAAAAAGGGAGTCTTGTTAGACTTGTGCTCGGTGTGTAAAGGTACCGTTACACGCTACAATGTCGTAATGATCTCACCAACGATCTCACGGGAGCGCGGTCGTTAGGACCTCTTTTTGAGATCGTTGGTGAGATGTCACACATCTAGATATCGTGAACGACGCACCAATGATGCGGCAAGCAGCTATCGTTTGCACAACCCAGCGAACGATACTTGTATACTGTTTTGAATAGGGGGAAGTCGTTAACGACATCGTTATCGCGGTGTCACACACAACGATGCAGCACGTTGGCTGATCTCAAATCTGCGATCAACGATCCAACGATTTATCGTAGTCGTATCTCGATGTCACGCAACAATGTACTAACGATGTTGTTTGAACGACTCCAAACCCGTGACGTTTCAGCGATATCATTCACGATATCGTACCGTGTAACGGTACCTTAAGGAGGACGCTACAACTGCATGTGTGACCTCTGCGTGGAAGAGACGTGTTGTTTCCTGAGCAGGCGATTCTGCAGCTATACGGACTATAAATTTCTTTTGCTGCACTTTTATGCTGAAGAAAGGCCAACTTTATTATTTATTTTGGAGCAGATTATGAAACTACCAATAAACCAGAAGGACCGATTAAATGGAAATTGTTGCTGTTGTTGCCTTGACCTGCAGCTGAGTGAGTAACCCCATCACAACTTTAAGAGGTGTTAGTCTGCTTGTTAAATATTAGTTGCAACAAAAAAACAAACAGACTGGTAGGATCTATTACAGCAAATTGTGTCTACAGCCATTAACAACAAGAAAAATAATGTAAATCATACCATTAATAAAATCGCTGCAGACCATAAGCAAGTCAGCTATATTTTATGAAGGTGTATGCAATATATTTCTATGATCATAAAACTGTATTAACAAGCACATTTAATGAGGACATGCTGGGTAGATAGCTGTGATTAACTCTACAGTCAAAAGGCAAAAAAGCAGCCAAGTGAATTCATAAACCCATGGCAATAATATTCAGCAGTGATCATCTTTGATACCTTCTATGAAGTATCTTGTTTGATTATGTAGGACAAACAATTAAAGTTTAGTCTTGAGTTTCCAGTGCGGTCATACTCCGCAAATATAGACTACACATGCAATCTCTCCCACTTCAGGTAATTGTCATGCAAGCCATTTTGCAACATTTGTAAGGGTGGTTATCTGTGCACTGTATGAACACAGGCAGCAGGGAGGTGACAATATAGCACAACTTTACTTCAGAAATATGTGGATTATACAGTGACACGAGACCAGTCTTAATCCACACGGAGCAAGGAATGGGTTAAAGCTGCACTGCCGCAAGGAAGGTCCAGTCCAATGTAATAAAGGAAAGTACCGTATTTTTTGCTTTATAAGACGCACCCCCAAATTTGGTGAAGGAAAAGAGAAAAAAATTAAATTTGTAATGTTAAATGGGGTCAGTCTTATAATGCTAGTGTCCGTATTACAATCAGTATATGTGTGTCCCATCCTGGTACATGTCCTTCCCCCTATGCTGGTATATATGTCCTGTCCATGCTGACACACACTGTCCCCCCCCCATGCTGGCACACACTGTCCCCCCCCCCCCATGCTGGCACACACTGTCCCCCCCAAGATGCAGTGTTCCCCCCCCCCCCATGGCACACTGCCCCCCCCCATGGGGCACAGTTTAAAAAATGACAAACGTCATACTCCCCTCGCTCCCTGCAGCCATCCATCCCCGCTCTCTATGCTGTGCCGGCCTCTGGTCCTGTTAGCGGCGTGCGGTGATAAAGTCTGCAGAGACACTCACATTACCGGGGGCAGACACAGCACAGAGAGCGGGGATGGATGGCTGCAGGGAGTGAGGCGAGTATGACAACGTTTGTGTAGTCAGCGTGGAAAGCATTGACTATGCACACAGTATCGCAGCCATCAGCTGCGGGCCCGCTCCTGTGATATGCGCTGCTCTCCCGCTGGTGATTGACAGCAGGGTGCTGTGCATATTACAGGAGATAATGAGCGGCCCCATGTGACCACGGCCCGCAGCTGCAGCCTGCTCCTGGGCCCCTCTAGCCCTGGACACCGCTCTTGAGCCAGCCCCACTCATCTCACCTACACAAATGCACTTCCGTTTTATAAGACGCACCCCCCACTTTCCCCCAAACGTTGGGGGACTAAAAGTGTGTCTTATAAAGCGAAAAATACGGTCATTTTTTCATCAACGTGTCAGAGTAATTTCTCCTTCCTCAAGACTGCAAAATCACACGTGAGGGGTGTTCATTAAAGATATTCCCTGACCCACTTCTATTTATTGCAGGACGATGAAAAGGAGAATTTTGTGTACTCACCGTAAATTCCTTTTCTCTTAGCCTCTCATTGGGGGACACAGGACAATGGGTTATGCTATTCTGCCACTAGGAGGCGACACTAAGCAATCAAAAAAAAAAAAAAAAAAAAAAAAAAAAAAATCAAAAAATAAGCACAGTGGCTCCTCCCTGCAGTATATAACCCCTGACTGGCACAGTCTAGCCAGTTTTGTGCTAAAGCAGTAGGAGTAAAAAGTACACAAGCCGATAAGACAACCAAAAAACTCTAGAAGGCCCAACAGCCCCAGGGAGGGAGCTGTGTCCCCCAATGAGAGGCTAAGAGAAAAGGAATTTACGGTGCGTCTACCCAGACTCGCATTCGCCGAAGCCTGAGTATGTACTCGATAATGCTTTGTAAAGGTGTGCAGACTGGACCAAGTGGCCGCCTTGCACACCTGCTCAGCCGTAGCCTGGTGCCCAGGAGGCACCCACCGCACGAGTGGAATGAGCATGCAAACACGAAGAAACTGACAGGTTGCGCAGAGAGTATGCTTCCTGAATGGTCAATTTAATCCAATTGGCAAGCGTAGCCTTTGACGTGGCCATCCCTTTACGGTGACCCTCAGGAAGGATGAACAGTGTGTCCGACTTCCTGAAACACGCTGTCTGAGACACGTAGATCCTAAGAGCACGAACTAAATCCAAGGTGTGCAAAGCTTTCTCAAAACGATGCACAGGGGGCCGGACAAAAAGAAGGAAGGATAAGGTCTTCATTCAAATGAAACGTGGACACCACCTTAGGAATGAAAGACTGTACCGGTCACAGCACCACCTTGTCCTGGTGGAAAGAAACGGTGCCTTACAAGAAAGCGCCGCCAACTCAGACACTCTCCGAATAGAAATGATCGCCACCAGGAAAACCACCTTCTGAGAGAGAAGGCGCAAACAAACCTCCCTAAAAGAGGTTCAAACGGTGGATTCTAGAGAGTCTCCAGAACCAGGTTCAAATCCCAGGCCTCCAAAGGCCTCCTATACGAGCCACACCCTGTAAAAAGGTACAGACCTGAGGCTTTGAAGCCAATCGGTGCTGAAAAAGTACCGACAGTGCTGAAAACTGAATTAGTCCTTACCGGTAATTCCTTTTCTTGGAGCCTTCCACGACAGCATTGGAGGATGTCGTCCACGCCCTATTGGGGGACAGGAACACAGAGAGGTTAAAAGCCCCTCCCCTTCCTCCGCACTCCAGTGTATTATCAAGATCACCTGAAGACATGGATTACCTGATACACCTGAATCCAAAAATCGACAATAAGGGGGGGAACTGATGCTGTCGTGGAAGGCTCCAAGAAAAGGAATTACCGGTAAGGACTAATTCAGTTTTCTCCCATCGCCTTCCACGACAGCATTGGAGGAATACCACCGATACTCCTCAGGGTGGGACAACTGCCTGTAGGACTTTCCTACCAAAGGACAGATCCCGACTAGAGGACAGATCTAACCTATAGTGGCGAGAAAAGGTGTGGAGGGACGACCACGTAGCCGCTCTGCATATCTGCTCAGATGAAGCTCCAGCCCGCTCCGCCCAGGATGTAGCAGCAGCCCGAGAGGAATGAGCCTTCAACCCCACCGGAGGAGCAAGGTCTTGAGCGACGTAGGTCGAACAGATCGCCTTCTTGATCCAGGAAGCGATGGTAGCCTTGGAAGCCTTCTTCCCTTTGTTTTTCCCAAAATTTCTGAACAAACAGGTTCTGAGCTAATCTCCAGGAAGCGGTCACTTGGAGATAGTGGAGGACGGATCGACGGACATCCAAGGTGTGAAACACGGCCTCAGCTGCATTAGCAGGAGAATGACAAAAGGACGGGAGCACCACTTCCTGGGACCGATGAAAATCCGACACAACTTTAGGAAGGAAGGACGGATCCAACCGAAGCGTAATGCGATCATCGGAAACCACGAGGTAAGGCGCCTGGATCGAGAGCGCCTGCAGTTCCCCAACTCGCCTGGCCGAAGTAATGGCTACCAAAAACGCCGTCTTGTGAGAGAGAGATGGAAGGGAAGCAGCAGACAAGGGCTCAAAGGGATCCTGAGAAAGCCCATGAAGAACAATGTTCAAATCCCAAGTAGGGACGGAAGGCCGAAGCCTGGGACGCAGTCTACAAGCAGAGGTAAAAAATCGTTTGATCCATCGATGGCCAGCAAGATCCTGATCAAACACGGCACCGAGAGCTGAAACCTGGACCTTAAGGGTGCTCGGCTGAAGGCCCAAATCCAAACCTCGCTGCAAAAAATCCAAATTGAGAGCCACATTAGGATGATGGATATCCGAAATGGAAGGAGCACACCAGGACAGAAAGCGTTTCCAAACCTTCCCGTAAATGGCGTCGTCACGGGCTTCCTGCTCTGCTGAAGCGTGCGGATTACAGCTTGGGAGAGGCCCTTGGCCGTCAGGATCTCGGCCTCAACAGCCAGGCCGCCAGATTGAGCCACTGCGGGTCCGGGTGAAACAGAGGACCCTGGGGTAGCAGGTCGAGGTTGTGGGGCAACCGAATCGGACCCTCCAGGCATAGGTCGTGGATAGCGCCGTACCATGCCCTTTTGGGCCACAGGGGAGCCACCAGGATAGCCGTCACCCCCTCCGCCCGAATCTTCTGCAACGTCTTGGGGAGCAGCGGGATCGGAGGAAACACATACACCAACCGGAAGTCCCAGCGATGGGCGAAGGCGTCCAGCCCCAGAGGATGGTCCGACCGACTCAGGGAAAAATACGTCGGCACCTTGGCATTGGCTCCCGATGCAAACAGGTTGATTGAAGGGACTCCCCACCTGTCCGTGAGAGAGCGAAACACGTCCGGATGGAGGCTCCATTCGCCAGGGTGGACCTCCGTGCGGCTCAAGAAATCTGCCTGTACATTGGCCATTCCCTTCAGAAGTACTGCCGAGGAGGAGAGAAGATGGCGTACTGCCCACAAAAAGAACAGTCTTGCCAGCCCCTGCAAGTGTAAGCCACGAGTACCACCTTGGTACCGCAAGAAAGCAACCGTAGTCACATTGTCTGACAGGACCTTGACCTGATGACCCCGGAGAACGTGAGCTGCAGCAAGAAGCGCTTCCTCCACTGCCAGAAGTTTGAAGACTGGCGACTGACCGAGCGACTCCAAATCCCCTGGAACGGTGTGCGAACTACCATCGTGCCCCAACCGGAACCGCTGGCATCAGTGGGAATGGAGGTCACAGGAAGGTGTCTGGGATTCATCCCCAGGAAAGCGAGATTACCACCCGCCCCGGGGTCCGGACCCGCGAGTCTAAGGAATCCTGACGTCTGTCCCAGGAACTCAGTATGTGTTCCTGGAGCAATCGGGAAGGAGCCTGAGCCCATGTTACTGACTGAATGCAGGCCATCATGGCCCCTAACAGGGACATTGCTTCCCGCAAGGAGGGCGACCCCCCTGCCCGGAGGCGGGTCAGATTCACGCGGCGCAAAAGCTGATATTCCGCAGGAAGGAACGAGGTCTGTCTGGAGGAGGCCAGCAAGACTCCCAAAAATTGACGTCGGGTTGCAGGCACCCGTTCCGATTCCCAAAGATTGGGTACCCATCCCAGGGACTGAAGAATCTCCAATGTGTTGGAGACCTTTGTGCGCAGAAGCGCTGCCGAAGGAGCCACCACCAACATGTCGTCTAAATAGGGAAGCATACATATCCCCTGGGTCTGGATGAATGTGATCGCTTCCCCCATGAGTTTGGTAACCTCTGGGGCTGACGAAATATCAAAGGGCAGCACATTAAGCCGAGAATGGACCGTCCCGCCTGCCCCGGAGATCGTGAATCGCAGAAAGCGCTTGTGGGACGGGTGAATGGGGACATGAGAATACGTGTTCTGGAGGTCCACAACAACCTGGAGTAGCGCCCCTGGCCCTCCTCTCCAGGAGGAACCGGGGACCCCACACCCGAATCCAACATGTGTCGCAGACCCGACAAGAAAAACCGTGCGAGAGTCCCCCTGAGGAAGGGAGAGGACTCGAAGACACGGAGGGGCTGGCTCTCGAATTCCAAGCGTAGACCCTCCCAAATGGTCGAGAGGATCCAAGGGCACAAGGAGATTGCTTGCCACTGTGGCAGAAACCGCAGGAGCCGCCCCGCAATGGGGAAGGCGACCTTGTTTAGGAGCGGTGGTGATGCCGCTGCTGGGGGAGCAAGATATTACGGGTCTTGTTCCCATACTGGAATGCCCAGCGACCAGACTTACCCTTCCCTTTAGACTGGGAGGGTTGGCTGCGCTCAGGCCAAAAGGACTGCCTCCGAAAGGGCTCCTGTTCCGGGAGACACCTTTTCCAGGATGTCATCCAATGCCCTTTGCAAGGGGAGGCCACACAGCTGGAGCTTAGACGTGAACTCCTCATTCCACCTTGTAAGCCACACTGCCCTGCGAGCTGTGTTAGCCAACACTGCGCACCTGGCGCCAACACGGAACGACTCAGCAGAGGCATCGGCCAGGAAGCCCATAGCACGTCTCAGAAGTGGAATGGAGTCCAAAGCTCCTTCCTGGGAGTACCCTGCAGGATGAATTCTCCCAGCTGGGTGAGCCACTTAAAGAGAGACCTGCTCACAAGTAGAGGAAATGTACACCGTTAAAGACATAGCTGCCGCCTCCCAGGATCTTTTGAGGAAACTCTCCATTTTACGAACGAGGGGGTCCTTCAACCGGGAGGAATCTTCAAAAGGCAACGTGGTCTTATATGCTAAGCTTCCCAAATGGAATACTGCCATAGACCTTCATGTTAGAAGTCCCATTGACTTTATAGAGACTTCCATAGAGATTCCCATTGGGTCTCTCATGAGGTCTCCCATCCAGCCTGTGACTGAGGCTCCTGCTGCTTAGCCTCAACAGTGTGTCAAGGGCATGCACAATGGTTTACAATAGCAGCTGATTGCTACCCTGGCCACCTGGATGTCCACCTTCGGGACCTCCCAGACAAAGTCATCACCCTCCAATCCACTCGGATGGGGTGAGCCGCTTAGCCTTCAGGCCTCTGAACATTTAGTCCTGCACAGAAGAAGGGGATTCCACCACCTCTACTCCCATGGTACAATGGACAGTGTCCACCAATGCACCCATGGACTCTGTGGAAAAATAGTAGTGTCCAGATTCTCGTGTCTGGATAGAGGCAACAGCGGCAATATCCTCGCCGTCCTCGAACGCTGAGCTCTGGCCAGCCTCCATGAGATCCACAGAGTCACAATCCTGGAGCTTCCTCTCTTACGGAGGGGAAGGCCCGGAAGCTGCAGCAAAACCCCGCAGTGCCGAGATAGAAGCCTGCACCTCTTCCCTAATGGATTGGAGCTCCTCAAGCAAGGATGGGGAGTCCATCCTGACAACCCTGTCAGTCATGGCCGACACCTTGTTGTAGGAAGAGGGACATTTTGTGCCGCAGCCACATTATTGCTCCCTTTCACAGACGGCCCTCGTCTCCCTATAGACAAAAAGGGAAGAGAAGGGGTCCCAGTGTGAGTTCAGGGCTTAAATAACTCTACCCCTTGTGACCACCCCCAGAAACACTTACATGAGCTGGGGGAACGCTGGGCTCTGCCGAAGCAGAGGTGGAAGCCTATCACCTTCCATGTTTTAGGGATCAGCCTTACCTGGGTGTAGCTTCCGGCGGGTACTTATCCAGAAGTACCGTGCCCCCAACGAGGAACACCTGTTCCCTCCCTCCTCCTGGTCACCGGCCGCGGGCAGTAGCGCGCGAAAGTCCTGCTGGGTTCCCTGGAGCCACGCCCAGCATGCCACAGCCCTTACAGGAGCCGCCGCCCGAAACCGGAAGTGCCATCCCGGAACCGGAAGTGCCATCCCCGAAACCGGAAGTGCCTCCGCGGCACCTCTGATGCATGCCCCAGGGACCGCAGCTGGAGGAGGGAGACGCCGGAGAGCTGAACAGGCCTCCGGCGTTGCAATACACGGCCTGCTTTGCCCCGTAGGACGCAGGAAGGCCGGATGGTCCCACCACGGGAGCCCCGAGAAGGAGGAGGAGGCCGCCCCCGACGTCCATCCCTGGCCCGGCTGTAAGTACACCCCAATGCTGCCTCTGCCGGCCTGACAGCACTGGAACCTCTCCATGCCCCAAGGGGGACAGGAAGACACTGGAGTGCGGAGGAAGGGGAGGGGCTTTTAACCTCTCTGTGTTCCTGTCCCCCAATAGGGCGTGGACGACATCCTCCAATGCTGTCGTGGAAGGCGATGGGAGAAACCTGCCCTTTAAGCGAACTCAAAGAAAGGCCCTTATCCAATCCTGATTAGAGGAACCCCAGGACCGCCGGGAGCGTGAAGCGCAAGGGAGAAACCTGCACTGACTCACACCAAAGAACATCTTTGTCTCCATATTATATATACAACCCTGAACAGCCTCTATATTATATATACAGCTCACTCAGGAGCCTCTATATTACATATACACAGCCTGCAGCTTCTATATTATATTCATGAATCATAGTATGCGTTAAAGGGGCCCCCTGAGACTGTTTCGCCCGGGGCCCACAAAAACCTGGAGCCGGCCCTGAGTAAGGCTATGTGCACACGGTGTGTTTTTTGGTGCAGAAAAGGTGCAGTTTTGACAAAAATCTGCATGCATCTTCTGCAAGCCAACAAAATCTGAGAATTCAGAAGTTTCAGGAACACATGGCTTTTTTTCCCAGTGCAGAATTTAATGTTTTATGGCTGTGTTTTTCTGCCACAAAATGTAAATTTATGCAGACTTTTCTGCACACAAATGCTCACTGTGTGCACATACCCTAATGCTTCCGTTTAGCTAACTAAAGTATTTCTCTCAATCACAAAAGTTCACAAGGATTTGTCCAGAATCCAGACAAGTGCTTGATATATAAAATAAACGGCACTGTTACTCACCCTTCCAGCTCCGCTGCAGTCTCTCTGCTGCTTCGGTCTTTGTTGATTGGACAGAGTCCAGTTTTTAGATCTTGCTGCTAAATACTAGGATTGTCTTTCTACCATATTGAGCACAACACACTTAAAAGACCACCGTCTATTACAGAGTAAATGACTATAGACACAGGATGCCACTCCTCTATCTCTGCAGACATTACCTTTAAGGCACCACACAGTTCCACAGTATCAGCATCATCCACGACAGTAATTCGGAAATTTGGGGTCTGTAGAAGTTCTTTGAACAAAAGTCCGTGTTCAATGACCTTACTTCCTGAAGAGAAGACAACATTTTTAAAGTTGAGTTTTTGTAATTCTTTCTTATATAATCCTGTTATATTATCCTCAACTAATATCCATTCTATTTTGTGTTCATTTATCATGGCAATTTTCCACAGCGTGTCAGTCTGTACATGGACTTGTTAAGAGGTCTCACTGCTCTTTCTTATGTACTAATGACTAACATTTTAATCATCACACATCTATACAGCTAATATAAAATAGGCTATTGAGGGTAATTTGGCGTTACGTTTTGTTCCAAAAACTCCTTGTGTGAACAAAACCAAGTAGCCATTGGAGTGGATCCACTTTAAAAAACTATACGAGCTTAAAGGAGAATTTTGAAGTACATCTGAATCGCCAACAACAAGATCTCCAATTAAATCTTCAACATAGAAATTGCAGCAAAATTTTAAGGTGCACAAAGTTAAGAGCTGAAACTGTATATGACTTGATTCCTACTAAAAAGAGCAAAAGTCATTTTTTTGGTTACTTTACGCTGACCCATAAATCGAGTTTATCTTACAATCCTCAGAACAGTCACTTAACACATATCAGAGAGGAAGGACACAATTATGATGCCGAGCAAGCATGCAGCAGAGAGAGATAAGAGCCCAAGCTTTTAGATACATCAACTACCCAGAATAGGTCTTAATGACCATCATAATATACATATTAATAAACCTAAGTAGATTTTATGGGTGTCACATTATTACCTGATCTCCAAAGCATGAAATTGGATAGCTAGAACATTATGTCTCGGAATTGTCGCCTTTTGAGACATTAGAAAGGGATATAATGAAATAATGCATCACCAAAAGAAGACCCCGTGTCTGATGATGTGGAGTATATTATGTTGATTAGATATAAATAGTTTTTTATTCTGTCTGCTGGATGATATAGCTTGAGGTCTTACACAGTTTCAACATGTCTTTATCTTAACTTTTTTTTTTTGTGATAAATACAGAAATTGTGCAGAACGATTCTCAGAATAAAGCACTGTGACTGATTCTTGAAGAGAAATTTGGGTTCCAGGTCGGAGTCTTTATAGTAGTCAACAGGTTGTCTTAGATATTAACAACACTAAAAGTAGGCCCGATGCTAATGCATCGGGAGGGCAGTCTCTGTGCCTGTCTCCCCTTGTACGCTCTCTCCTCTCTGTGCTGTCTCTCCTCCTGTGCGCTCTCTCTTAATTGTGCCTTTCTGTCCGCTCTGTGGGCTCTCAGCCCCTGTGTGTGCTCCATCTCCCCATGACTCTGCGTCCCACTGTGCCTCTGCTGTCCCTACTGCCTCACGTGTCCCTGCCTCCCATCACTGAGCCACCGCACAGTGCCAACCAAGGAGCCACCGCACAGTGCCAACCAAGGAGCCACCGGACAGTGCCAACCAAGGAGCCACCGCACAGTGACCACCTGGAGGTGGGATATGAGCGGCTGCCACCGCAGGGACATCAGCAGCGAGCGCCGCTGATCTCCTGGCGGCCCGCCGATCATTGCTATTCCACCGGGAGTTCAGCGGCAGACACTGCTGACTTCCCGACGGTGGGAGATGAGCGTCGGGCAGCTTTAAATCTCCTGCAAACACCGCTCAGCTGATTGGTCGCGTGCTGCCCGGCACGCGACCAATCAGCTGAGCAGCGTGGTATTGGCAGGAGACTTATGGGGACGTCACACATGTCAATATCGCTTGCAATATTGCTGCTGCACGACATTGCAGCAATATTTATGTTTGTGACAGGGCGCATCAATCAGCGATAAATTGTTGGTTGATGGTCGCCAGGTTTTAGAACCTGCTCTAAAACCTGGCGATGGTCGCCCGGTTGACACGCAGCATCGCTGCGTGCGACATCGGGAGCGAGTAAGGAGCCAGCTCCCAGCGCCTCTCAGCAAGCTCTGGTATCCATGGTAAACAGCAGGTAACTAAGCGCCCCACAGTGATCTCGCTGGAACTGATCACTGGTGAGTCTGCCTGTGCGACAGCTCACCAGCGATCAGCCTTCAATGTCGCCAGCGATGAAATCGCTGGCAACATTGATGTGTGTGACTTCCCCATTAAAGACCGCTCAGCTGATCTGCCCGGCACGCGACCAATCAGCTGAGCAGTGTTGGCGGGAGATTTAAAGCTGCCCGACGCTCATCTCCCACCCCTGGGAGGTCAGCGGTGTTTGCCACTGATCTCCTGGTGGAATAGCAGTGATCGGCGGGCCGCCGGGAGATCAGCGGCGCTCGCTGATGTCCCGGCGGTGGCAGCCGCTCATCTCCCGCCGCTGAGTGGTCAGCGTCACCCGCCGCTGATCTCCCAGTGGAATAGCAGTGAGCGGTGGCCAGCTTTAAATCTCCCGCCAATACCGTTCAGCACGCGACCAATCAGCTAAGTGGTATTGGCAGTAGATCTAAAGCTGGCCGCCAATACCGTGCTGCTCAGCTGATCAGCAGCGTGCGACCATTCAGCTGAGTAGCACGGTATTGGCAGCCAGCGGTGCCGCTGACCTCCCAGCGGCGGAAAATGAGCAGGTGCCACCGCTGGGAGATCAGTGGCGAGGGCCGCTGATCTCCTGGCGCCACGCCGCTCACTGCTATTCCACCAGATCAGCGGCGGGCGCTGCTGACCTCACAGCGGCAGAAGATGAGCAGCTGGTGCTGCCATGAGATCGGCGGCGAGAGCTTCTGATCACCCAGTGGCCCGCCGCTCACTTCTATTCCACCGGCGATCTCCCGGTGAAATGGCACTGATGTGTATGTCGCTTGCGGAGGCGCAAGTGACATTCCCGAGGTGCCTAATGGGATTCGCGTACAGCGCCCAACTAGCAATTATGTATTTAGATGTTTATCTGTTAGCGGACCGTCTTACTGCCGAATGGAATCGAAGATGAGGGAGAACTGTAGAGAATCAGAACATTAAGGCCATGTTAAGATTTGTCCTTTTTTGATCTCTTTGTTGTGATCCGTTTTTAAGGGTTTTTCTTCAAGCTGCAAAAGTAGATCTGTATGTTAAAAAAACGCATCGAAAACACATCATCCCTTTTTTGAGAGATAAGTTTTTCCCCATAAACAATGGTTTCAAGGGAAACAACAGAGGAGAAAAACCGCCAGACAAATTGACGCTCATTATTTTTCTGGATACGTTTTCTACTCCAAAAACAGTCTAGTAAAAAACGCAGCGTTAAAACATTCCCGAATACTCATTGTCTTTGGGTGGTTTAACACGCTGCGGATAAAATTTCTCAAAAACGCAAGCGTAATGCGCACATATATTTAACATGGAGTGCACATTCGTTGGCAGAGACATCTATTGGCGTGGGTATGGCTGTGTATGCGTATCGGCGCGTCAAATTTCTGCGGCCGGGAGACGCAACATGTTGCATTTTTTGGGTGTTCAAAAAAGCGCAAGCTTCCGCATGCGTACGGATGCACATAAACAAAGCATTATTCTCTATGGATACGCAATCTTATGCAAGGCCTTGCCGATGCCTGTGTTTGATAAGCATGCACATAAGCCAGTGCGCATGCCCAGAAAGAGATTTGCAGTACCTCCCATCGTCCGCCCATATCCCAGCCCACCAAACAAGCTGTATAAAGAGTGCTTCTGGCCTTCTCATGGTGAACTGCTGGATGTCTGTCCCCTGGACTGCCACCTGGATCTGTTCGTGATGGACTTCTCCCTGGTGGATCTCTGCCTGCTGGATTCCTTCCTGGATATGGAAGGGTCTACTTATACATTCCCCTTAAGCCACTCCTTATGGGCGGGATCTGTCAAAAAACCTACCAAAACAGTGTGGATGCCGCAGAAGAATTATTGAACGCATGTGCTGAAAAAAACGAGTGTGCATGCAAAAACGCAAAGAAATGCATGCATACACCGCGTTTTCAGTAATGTTTGTGGATGACAATGCGTTAAAAAAACGCTGCGTTTGCACGCGTTTTGACATGCACAGGCGCATGCGCAACATACGCTACGTTCGAAATGCAAGTGTGAAATCAGCCTATGCTGGGCATCACACAAAATTATCCGTTTTTCATGCAAAAATGGATTACATAAAAATGTATCAAAAAGCACAGTCTGATCTAGCTATAAAAGGTGTGTGCCCCTGATCAGCCTTTTGTATGCAGCGTATTTTCAGCGTGTCCAAAACGCTGCGTTCTAGAGTACTAGCATTGTGGATGGAATATATAGAAATCCCATACCCACTGAGCGTCTTTTATCTGCAGCATAAAAATCACATGTGGCGTGGCTTCCTGAGACACAGTATGACAATTTACGCTTGCAGAGACTAGTATGTTCTCGGTACAGCGAAAACCCACTGAGTCCAGAAGCCCGATCATGGGCACGGATGGTGTGTTCTCCTGCAGAGGACACGGTGCATTCTACATGATCATGGACACTTAGCCTTAAAAGCAGTTTAGCAAAAAGTATCAACACCCCAATGAGGCCATATCGGTAGTCCATGGCTACCAGACAAAAAACACTGAATATCCCCTTATCTGCGGGCATCAACAGTGCTTCTTTTAGTTAGTAAGGGAAGGCATGCTAACATTGTGCCTGATGCCTACTAATCATAAAAGACACATGGGATGCTGGCAGGTAGCAGGAGGTTTGCAGGGCTCTGATCCACCAGCCGTAAACTACTGATGTTGGCATCGGAGTAAGAATCCTGCAATTTTTTTAGCTCAACTGTATTAAAGGGAACCGGTCACCATTCTGCCCCTCCTCGATGCAGCACACTCCCCGCTTGGCGGCGTTACTCTTTCTTCATCGCCACCTCCTCCATTTGGAATCTCCCACCTGCTTTACATTGTAAAGTAGCGGTTAGGATCGGCATGACAGAAGGCAGTGACTCAGGTATTTACTCACACAGCACACAGTTTAATGGCACAGTTCAGGTATTCACAGACCTCCAGGTTCTGGGGCGCAGCCGAGTACAACCTCATATAATCCCAACAGCTAATATAGAAGCTCTGTACCTTCCCCCGGGTAGGCTGTGTTAGGTCAGCACACAACCTCTCTCTCCTCACCGTCCGCTCATTAACCTCATGAACATTCACTCAGAGAGCTCACAGGCTGTGTTAAATCTTCACACAGCTCTGTACACAGCAGCTCCTGCTGCTGTCCTGACACACTCCACCCCCTACCCACAGCCCAGGGCAGCTCATATCATATCCTATTCACCCGCACACCTGGGCGTCAGTGCTTTCAATCAGCACTCAGCTCCAGTAGCAGCTAACCCTGTATGTGCTGCTACTGAGCAGAAGATACAATCTCTCATATGCTGTGTCCCGGTCAGGGAACACATCGAGGTCGCATCACCACAACATAATAGGTGTAAAGCGGGTGGGAGATTCCAAATGGAGGAGGCGACGATGAAGAAAGAATAATGCTGCATCGAGGAGGGGCAGAATGGAGCCTGGGGTCGCCTTTTCAGTCCCCAGCCTCAGGGACTTCTGTAAGTTATAAGTTATTTTTCTGCTGTTTTATACAGCGGATTTAGCTCAGAGAGGGATAGATAGGGAGCAGCTAGGAAGGTGCAGGGACAGGTAGTGATAGTGTAGGGGCTTACATCCAGGTCACAGGTTCTCTTTAAAAAGGGGTTGTGCGATGTTGTAAGTTAAAAATAGTAATACTGATTCCCCCCCTGATACCGACTAGTCTCTGCTCCCCCTTGGCTGGCTTGCAGCTTTGGTGGCAGGGGGTACGGGGAGCAGCAGGACCTGGCAGTTTTTGAACAAGAGTGGGATTGTCAAGTTGAGGTTAATACTTTATTTTACATAATATAATCAGATGAAGAAAAACAAACCTACAAATAAACGATAAAAATAACAATATAGTTGCACAACATTTCTGGATCTTCGAGACAGACAGAAATCCTGCAGAGATCTGTGGGGATCAGGCTTAGAGGAGGATAAAGCCGAGATGCACAGAAGATATATTTCAATGTTTATAATTTGTAATAAATGGAAGACAGGAGATTAAGAGGAAGAATTGGGATTTTTTTATGCACTTTGTGTTTAGCTTTATTTTATCACATGCAGCAAAGTGAGAATGCTCAGCACTTTGGCCCTGATCCTATGTGGATAGCTTCCACATGTATTCTGTTGTAAAACTTCTTGAAATGTCACAATTTGAAGCAACTATTAAGTAGGCCAGCGCAGCCATCTTTTTGGCTCTTTAGTTTACACCAGTAGAGAGGTGTAAATTACCCCAGAAATGTAGTCTATGACCGATGTACATTTTTTTTGCTGTGATGCATGAAAGATGCAAAGATCCATCAAGACGTGCGTGCACTTTACTCCAGGGCATTCAAGTGCAACAGTAGGTGTGATTAATCAGAGGTTTTATCTTTAAAAAGAAGCCATGCAAATCCTGAATAGATATTATACATTGCCTTCCTCCACTGAGATCTGACATCAAGCATGAAAAGAAACTAAGAGATGCCAGATGAGACAGAAACGGTAATTGCAGACAAAGTGTTCTTATTTTATTACTTTCACACTTTCCACTTCAGAAAACTCTTTTGGGGTATGTGCACACAAACCATTTGAACCCTAGGTAAATCTGCCAAGCTTTTCAAGCAGGTGAAGCTTCAGGATACTTGCTTTCCTTTTTTCCGCTGAAACATATTTTTAGTTTAGTCATTTTTTGAGTGTTTTACCCAGGACTGTGGAGTTGATAAGCCAAACCTCTGACTACTCAATTTCCCTGATTTCGACTCCGACTCCCTCATACATGGCTCATCTTTAAGTGATACATTTTTTGTAGTAAAATGTAAACATCAGGCTTTAATCATTTTTATGATACAATAATCAAGATGATCAAAATTCTTAATATTCTGGAGGTAAAATCTGTATTCAGTGAAGACTTTCCCATTACTGAGATAGGAGATGGTGGTTGTTACTGATGAGATTGTATGATGACGGGAGGAGGGAGGGGCTAGAGACAGAGCTCCGCCCCTACACCCTGTTCTATGTACATATGAGAAGGAAGTGGTTACTGAAGAGTCTCTCAGTGATGAGAAAGTCTTCACCAAATACCGATGTTACCACAGAATTGAGAATTTTGATAAATGACTGATCAATTCTGGCAAAGAAGCAAATCAATTTAAGAAATAAAAATTAAAACAATGGTTATGCTTTAAGGGGATCCCAGCAAACAATTTCCATAACACTCAGAGACTTCTGCATCTGTGCATAGGTGTTTTGGCCCACTCCTCTGCTCAAGCTGTCTCAGGTGTGAAGGGTCCAGACTGCACGATTCAGCTCCTTCCACAGATGGTCAACAGGATTTAGATCAGGGCTCATGTAACGCCACCTTAGAATATTTCAGTGCTTTGCTAAAAACATTCTAGAATGGTAAGAGCAATGTTTTGAGTCATTGCCCTTTATGACATGCAATTGAAAACAAGTTTTTTGGAACTGAGCAGCACATTTTGCCATAGAATTTCTTAATAATCTTGAAATCTCATTGCACCCTGCACAGATTCAAGACACCCTGTGCCAGATGCAGCAATGCAGCCCCAAAACACAACTGAGCCCACTCCATATTTCACAGAAAGTTACACTGCTCTTTTCTCTTTCTTTGCTTCATTTTCTGCATCTTTTAACATAGAAAAAGAGAATTTTGTTTACGTACCGTAAATTCTTTTTTCTTTAATCATCAATGGGAGACCCAGACAATGGGGTTTAGGGCACTGCCCTCCGGAGGTCACACTAGGTACTACAAGTTTGTAGACACTGCCTCCTCCGCTTATAAACCCCTACCGCAGGGAACATCCTCAGTTTGGTCCATAAGCTGCGAGGAGGAAATAAACCACACCCGACACATCGGGAAAAATGCCGTGCACAGACGGTTCAATAACCCGGCAAACACTGTCCCAACAGGGAACAGATCAACTGCAAAAACATGCAACGGAACAACTGGGTGGGTGCTGGGTCTCCCATTGATGATTAAAGAAAAAAGAATTTACGGTACGTAAACAAAATTCTCTTTTTTCTGGTCATCATAATGGGAGACCCAGACAATGGGGATGTCCTAAAGCAATACCCCAGGGCGGGAAGAGTTCCTCAACAAGACGGATAACACATGGTTCCCTTTAGAGGTGGGCAACCGCCGCCTGGAGAACCCGCCTGCCCAAACTTGCATCCGCAGAGGCATGGGCATGCACCATATAGTGCTTAGAGAAAGTGTGCAGGCTGGACCAAGTGGCCGCCTGACACACCTGCAGAGCAGACGCTCGATGTCGCAAGGCCCAGGAGGCACCTACGGCTCTGGTAGAGTGAGCCTTCAATCCCACCGGGAGAGGCAAACCAGAAGACCGGTAAGCCTCTTGAATGGAAGCCTTAATCCATCTGGCCAAGGTTGACTTCGAAGCCGCGGACCCCTTACAGCGACCTGTTGTAAGAACAAATAAGGAATCCGAACTCCTAAAGGAGGCGGTCCTGGACACATAAATGCGTATAGCTCTCACAAGATCCAGAGTATGGAGGTCGCGCTCAACCTGATGAACGGGAGCGGGGCAAAATGATGGGAGAACAATCTCCTGGTTCAGGTGAAAAGTTGAAACCACCTTCGGCAAGAATTCTGGCCGTGGGCGCAACACCACCTTGTCTTGGTGAACCACCAGAAAGGGTGACTTGCACGATAGTGCAGCCAATTCTGAGACCCTCCTCAGAGATGTAATCGCCACCAGAAAGGTCACTTTCTGGGATAGACGAGATAAAGAAACCTCCCTCAGAGGCTCAAACGGCGGTTTTTGCAATGCCGCCAGGACCAAGTTAAGGTCCCAAGGGTCCAGAGGTCTCCTGTAGGGCGGAACCATCCGTGACACCCCCTGCAGAAATTGACGGACCTTCGGGAGGAGCGCCAATCGCCTGTCAAACAGCACAGAAAGCGCTGATACTTGACCTTTCAAAGAGCCAAGGGATAATCCCAACTCCAAACCCGACTGTAGGAAGGCCAACAACGTCGGGATGGACAAGGGCCACGGGGACCGTCCATCAGAGGCACACCAGGTAAAAAAGATTTTCCACGTCCTGTGGTACATCTTCCTGGAAACGGGCTTCCTAGCCCGATTCATAGTGGCCACCACTGTAGGGGAGAAACCCCTGGACGTCAGCAGCCAGGCCTCAAGAGCCATGCAGTCAATCTGAGGGCCTTGGAATTGAGGTGGAAGAATGGGCCTTGCGCGAGTAAATCTGCGCGTTCTGGAAGAGCCCACTTGTGGCCGCCTGACAGTTGCCACAGGTCCGGATACCAGGACCTCCTGGGCCAGTCCGGAGCCACTAGAATGGCTACTCTGCATTCCGACCTGATTTTCCACAGAACCCTGGGAATCAGAGCCAGAGGCGGGAACACATATGGCAGCTGGAATCTGGACCAACTCAGGATCAGGGCATCCGCCCCCAGAGACTGAGGATCCCACGATCTCGCCACGTACTGGGGCACCTGATGATTCAGCCGTGAGGCCATCAGATCCACGTCCGGAGTGCCCCATCAGCCGCAGATGTCCCGGAAGACGTCTGGATGTAGAGACCACTCTCCGGCGTCCATCCCCTGCCGGCTCAGGTAGTCGGCCTCCCAGTTCTCGACCCCTGGGATGTGAACTGCGGAGATCAGGCAGTCGTTTTCCTCCACCCAAGCTAGAATGCGGTGGACTTCGGCGAGGGCTTGAGCACTTCTGGTCCCTCCCTGATGATTTATGTAGGCGACGGCCGTCGCATTGTCGGACTGTACCCGAATGGGTTGTCCTGTCAGCAATTTCTGAAACGCCAGGAGCGCCAGATAGACCGCCTTGATCTCCAGCACGTTGATCTGCAACGCCGACTCCGACTGAGTCCAGAGGCCTTGAGCCCTGTGGTGTAAGAACACCGCCCCCCAGCCCTTCAGACTGGCGTCGGTGGTCACCACTAACCATGACGGTTTGAGGAATGACCGGCCCCGTGACAAGTGACGTGGCTGGAGCCACCACTGCAGGGAGTCCCTGGTCGGTTGTGACAGTGCCACCAACCGATTCAGAGAGATCGCTCTCTTGTCCCATCGGCGAAGAATCTCCAGCTGGAGGGAAACGGAGACGAAACTGTGCAAAAGGCACCGCCTCTATCGCCGCTACCATGCGTCCCACTAGTCTCATCAACGCCCGAAGGGATGAGTGAGGTGACAGGAGAACATTCTGTACACCTGAGTGGATCGCCAGTTGCTTGGCTTGAGGTAGAGACACCAGGGCTGAGTCCGTGTGGAAGTCCATGCCCAGATATGTCAATGACTGGGTCGGAACCAGGGTCGACTTCTGAGTATTGAGAAGCCACCCGAACTGTTCCAGAGACCTCATGGTCACCTCCAGGCTCACCCGACAAAGGTCTTCCGAAGGCGCCCTGACCAATAGGTCGTCCAGATAGGGTATGACGGCGTGCCCCTGCACATGCAGGAGAGCCATCATAGAGGCCATCACCTTCGTGAACACCCGTGGTGCCGAGGCCAACCCGAAGGGAAGGGCCACAAATTGGAAGTGTTCGTCCCCCACTGCGAATCGCAACCAGCGCTGATGAGCCGGTGCAATGGGCACGTGAAGGTAAGCGTCCTTGATATCGATGGACGCTAGGAAGTCTCCCTGCGACACAGCCGCGATAACGGAGCGTAGGGATTCCATGCGGAACTTCCGAACCAACACGTGACGGTTGAACAATTTGAGGTCCAGGACCGGTCGAAAGGAACCGTCCTTTTTCGGGACAATAAAGAGGTTGGAGTAAAAACCCCCGAACCTCTCTGCCGTGGGCACTGGGACCACTACTCCGTCTCTGCGGAGTCCCTCCAACACCAGGTGAAAAGCCTGAGCCTTTTCTGGGGATGGCACAGACCGATGGAATCGGGGTAACGGTCTTGATGTCAGCTCTATCCTGTAACCTCGCGAGACTACGTCTCGAACCCACTGATCTTGAACGTGAAGGAGCCACGTGTCCTGAAAGCGAGACAGGCGGCCCCCCACCTGTGGGGAGGCAGGATGAGAGAGCGAGTCATGTCGAGGCGGGCTTGGGGGTGGCAGCCGCTGCCCCCGCCGGCTTCTTCTGACGACTCTTGGAGCGCCACTGAGTAGCAGGCTTGCCCCCTCGGTCCGCGCGAGCGGACGTCGTGGATGACTGCGAGCTGGATCGAAAGGACCACTGTTTTGGGTTCCTTTTAACGGTATACCGTGGCTTAGGCTTATTCTGCGGTATCTTAGACTCAGCAGAATCCTTTATCAGCTTGTCCAGCTCGGTGCCAAAAAGCCTGTCACCGGCGAATGGAAGATTCTGCAAAATCTTCTTAGATGTGGCATCTGAGTCCCAAAGACGTAGCCACAACAACCTGCGGATCGCTATCGCATTGGCCGAAGCCACAGCTGAGCGAGTGGCAGTTTCCAAAGATGCCGTCCGGGCATAGTCCGCATAGGCCCTTGCTCTCTCGGTAAGCGCCAGGACCTCTGGACTGGACCTTGCCAGGTCCGTGATACCATCCAAGCAGGTAGTAATCGCTTGTAAGGTCCAGACCGTGGCAAAATTAGGGGCAAATGAAGACCCCACAGCCTCATAGGAAGACTTGGCGAGTTGCTCGACCTGTCTATCAGTCGCATCCTTCAATGAGGAGCTATCAGAGGCAGAAAACAGGGAGCGTGCAGCAATTCTAGTCATGGAAGCGTCCACCTTCGGGACTGCGACCATTCTTGGAGCACCTCCTGGGAGAAGGGGAAGCGATTGTCCTTAGGTTTGCGGACATAGCGCCGCCCAGGATGTAACCTGGGTGCTCTAACCACCCTTCCAAAATTAGTGTGGTCCATGAAAGAGCCACTTGGTCTAGCCTCTGGCCGTAGCCATTGATAGACCTCCTTCGGGTGCACGATAACCTCCTCAGGGGAGTCACGAGACGTAAGGTCTCATTGATGGAGGACACCAGATCCTCCACCCCATCTGGAGGTTCAGACACAGACCCGAGAGTAGAACCCCCATCATCTTCCTCTCCATCAGAGGAACGCTCCTCCTCAGAGAGAGCCTGGAGCTCGGGTGACTCCTCACGACGAGCTCGCTTAAGGGTCTCACAGTAGAAGGGAGAGACGCCCGGGGGTAACTGGGAGGAGTAGCTGGGTTTTCCAGTCTCCTATGAAGTGCCTCCAGTGACTGCGACATGGAGGACATCTGGGACAGCAGGGATTCATTGATCCTATTCTGTGTTTCCCATGGTCCTGGGATCACCTGAACCTCAGGGTACAGCACCGGAGCTGCTGCCTCAGCAGTGCCAGTCCGGGCTTCTGGGCGTCCGCAGTTATTGCAGGACCCCTCCACCAGTGTACCATTGCATGTAGCACAGGTAAAGGCAGCATCCGCCGCCTTAGCAGCAAGCTTCCTAACTGAGGACATAGCCACAGTAGGGGATGTATAAGCCAAGTCGTACAGACAAACAAACCGGGAGTCCCGGTGGCTTACCGACCGCAGTAAAGCGGTGGGAGGAAGCGGTGTGTGTGTGTGACCTCCGCGAGTTCCGGTCTCCCTCTGAAGTGCAGACACGCGCTGCCGTAGAACCCAGCCGGAAAGTGAGGGAGAAGATGGCCGCCGCCAGTAAAGTCGTGGGCGGCGCCGAGAACACGCGGGAAGCACACACACACGCCCCCCGGTGACGTCACCGCAAGGGCTGCCTTCTCTCCTCCAGGCAGCCCCATAATGGAGGTGCTGGATCCCGCAGCGCGGGAAATAGTGTAAAACACAGTGCACACACACAGACTGCCATTACATCCAAAGATTAGCAGTCTACGGCCTCAGCCCCTGTGACACACAGGGCGGTCAGCCAGGGTGACCCCAGCACAGGGTACACCCGCAGATCCGCGGACCCGAGGGTAACGCGCGGTCTGAGTGTCAGGACACAATAGTGACAGACACTACCCCCAGGCACACAGGAGACACAGAGTGCCTCAGTGCCGGTCCGGTCTGTAAGCACCATTTAGGGAGGCCTCGGACGGGGGTTCAGCCCAGTCCGGAGTGTAAGCACCATTTAGGGAGGCCTCGGACTGGGCTGGCTCCAGTCCGGTCTGTAAGCACCATTTAGGGAGGCCTCGGACGGAGCGGAGCTGTGCAAGGCTCCCATCTCCCACTCTCCAGAGCCCCCCAGAGAGGGATGGAAAGGAGCGCGACAGCGTACCGGGAGAACACAAAGTGTCCAGGCTCTAGGCCCTCCGGTACCTCCACCTGCGTGTGCCACAAGGGTGAGCGGGGAGGCTGTCGCAGGTCCCGACCAGGACCATATTACCTTGTCTTCAGACGCCATCACGTAAGTAGTGAGAATGCAGTGAAGTGCAAGCAAAGCGTGATCCTCCGAGCACACTAAGTTTAAAACTGAGGATGTTCCCTGCGGTAGGGGTTTATAAGCGGAGGAGGCGGTGTCTACAAACTTGTAGTACCTAGTGTGACCTCCGGAGGGCAGTGCCCTAAACCCCATTGTCTGGGTCTCCCATTATGATGACCAGAAAAAGAGCTGATATAATTTGCCAAAGAGCTTCAGTTTTGTCTCATCTGTTCAATCAAAGAACATTCTCCCAGCTTTGTGTCAACATACATTTTGGCAAATTCCGGTCTCGCTTTTTTTTTTTGCTGCTGCCAATCACGTCCTCCTCGCTCTGTCTGTGCTGGCGACACAGTAGGTAATGTTATCTCAGCCTCCGGCTGCCTGTCCCGCCTCCTGCTGTGAGATCAAATCATTTCCCCACCCAGCTGCATGTTATGCTATGGAGCTGGGTGGGGAAATGCTCTGACACCACAGCAGGAGGTGGGACAGCCGGCCGGGGGTGGGGATAAGCATTACCTTGCTCTGCCTGCGTCACCAGCACAGAGAGCAAAGACAGAGCGAGGAGGACGTGATTGGCAGCAGGGAGGCGGCACAGAGACACAGGTTGCCTCACCAGGGACCGCCCATTTGGCTCCAGATTGTAAGTTTTACTAAACTATTATCTCGGGGTACCAGCCGCCATCAGACATGGGGTACCCCTTGCCTAAATGCAGCAGACATGCTGCATTCAGTGCTGCCCTTAGATTGTAATATTTGGGGGGTGACAGGTCCTCTTTAAATCTAAGTTCCCTGGCCCCTGCCTTCTACTTCTTTGGCAGCTTCAGCTTTTTTAGGCATCTCTTAGTCATCTTGTGCATGTAACTGATGATTGGCCGGAAGTCAGAAACTACATCATAATCGCATAATATAACTTACTCTACAGTGGGTACGTTAAGTATTCAGACCCCTTTAAAGTTTTCACTCTTTGTTTCATTGCAGCCATTTGGTAAATTAAAAAAAAAAAAAAAAAAAGTACCGTATTTTTTGCTTTATAAGACACACCTGATAAGACGCACCCCCAATTTTGGTAAAGGAAAAGAGAACAAATTTATTTTTAATGTTAAATGGGGTCCGTCTTATAATGCCAGTGTCCGTCTAACAAATCATATAGCGTATGTGTCCCACATCGCCCCCTCATCCTGGTACATGGTCCCTCATCCTAGAATTGGCACCCTTATATTGGATATAGCCCCCTTGTGCAGGCACACGTCCACCACTGCAGGCACACGTCCACCACTGCAGGCACACATCCACCACTGCAGGCACACGTCCACCACTGCAGGCACACGTCCCCTACTGCAGGCACACGTCCCCACTGCAGCACACTCCCCCTGATGGCACACGTCCCCCTGATGCACACTCCCCCTAGGCACACGTCCCCCTTGATGGCACACGTCCCCCTTGATGGCACCCCCCACTTAATACACCCACCCCCTCAATATGCTGCCCCCACGTAATATGCTTTTTCCCCCCCCCCACTTCCTCCATTAGAAAGATAGTCCCTTGCCCTGCACTCCCCCCCCCCCCCCCTCATTAATGCGCCCCCACGCTGGCCGTCAGCAGACAGAATAAAAAAAACCTCCTTCCTCAACCTCCGGCGCTAAGCTCAAAGCGTCACCACCGGCTCCTGGTCTCCATGGTGCTCGGCTTCTTCCGCTCATGTGATCGGGCATAAGCGATGACATCATCGCCCGATCACATGGGCGGAAGAAGCAGAGCACCATGGAGACCGGGAGCCGGCGGTGACGCTTTGAGCTTAGCGCCGGAGGGTGAGGAAGGAGGGTTTTTTTATTCTGTCTGCTGCCGGCCAGCGTGGGGGCGCATTAATGATGGGGGGAGTGCAGGGCAAGGGACCATCTTTCTAATGGTGGGGGGGAAACAGCATATTACGTGGGGGCGCATATTGAGGGGGTGGGTGTATTATGTGGGGAAGCCATATACAGGACATGGGGGGGGCATATGGAGGGGCTGCAGAGAGAGCGGGGGGGGGGGGGTGAGTGCAGACTCATTTAATATGCACTGCTCCCCAACGTCCATCTCTCAGTGCAACTTCAGCACTGAGAGGTGGACAGCGTCAGTGTATATTAAATGAGCGGGAGCAGGAGATCTCCCAGCTCTCTCTGCAGCCCTGCAGCCAGCCCACTCCAGCCCCTGACATGCTCCAGAGCTGCCCCCCAGCCTCCGCTGCCTCCACATATTCGAATTATAAGACGCACCCCCCACTTTCTCCCAAAATTTGGGGGAACAAAAGTGCGTCTTATAATCCGAAAAATACGGTACATTTTATTCTCATGAATGTCCACTCTGCACCCCATCCTGACTGAAAAAAAGAAACAGAAATGTAGAAATTTTTGCAAATTTATTAAAAAATAAAAACTGAAATATCACAGGGTCAAAGTATTCAGACCTTTTGCTCACTCATATTTAAGTCACATACTGTCCATTTCTTTGTGATCCTCCTTGAGATGCTTCTACGCCTACATTGGAGTCCAGCTGTGTTTAATTAAACTGATAGAACTTGATCTGGAAAGGCACACACCCGACTATATAAAGGCCACATCACACGCTAGGATCTCGTTAATGATATCGTTGAAACGTCATGGATCTGTGACCGTTCAAACGATATTGTTTGTGCGTCGTTGCGTGTGAACGAACCATGTTGGACTGATAAATCATTGGTTTAGCAAAAATTTGAGATCCTGACCTCAATCTATCGTGACACCTTTCTGAACAATGTCGTTTATAATTCTCCTATTCCTGCTGCTTTTTAACATCGTTCTTCTCCAAGTAGCTGGCGCATTGCCAAATTTAAGATAGTTAACGATATCCTTGCGTTTGACAAGGCACTAACTATGTCTAAACGATCGCGGTCATATGACATACCCAACGATATCGTTCACCTATATCCTAGCGTGTGATGGTAAGACCTCACAGCGCATGTCAGACCAAATAAGAATCATGAGGTCAAAGGAACTGCCCAAAGAGCTCAGATCCAAAGGGTTAACAGAAAGTGCATGGGTTTCATAAATCCACCACGCTGACCTCCAGTGAAGACAAACAGAGTGATCGATAAAACTCTGTTTAATGGCTAATTTGCCTACCGGTTTCATGATTTCAGTTATCACTTCCTCAGGGCATCAAAGAGCAGCAGTATTAACAAGATATATATATACACACACACACCACAACATCATATGACTCCACCCTTCAATTGTGATGGTGTTTCCTGTGGAAACGCCCCCTCGGGCAATTGAAGGGTGGAGTCATATAATGTTGTTGTGTGTATATATATCTTGTTAATACTGCTGCTCTTGATGCCCTGAGGAAGTGATAACTGAAATCACGAAATCGGTAGGCAAATTACCCATTAAACAGAGTTTTATATATCACTCTGTTTGTCTTCACTGGAGGTCAGCGCGGTGGATTTATGAAACCCAGCACTTTTTGTTAACCCTTTGGATCCTTACTCTTGCTGGGCACCTGCTGCGACCATGAGAGAGAGCGGAGCTAGTTGGTTGTGACTTGCACAACCAAATCAGGTGAGTCCTTCCACTAAAGGGGGGCACTGAGGTTATTTGTACAAAAGGAAATTACTCTATGTGTGCTCCATTTCCCTTTTTATCAAAGAGCTCAGAGACAGAATTATGGCAAGGCACAGATCTGGCCAAGGTTACAAAAGTTTCTGCAGTACTCAAGGTTTCTAAGAGCACAGCAGCCTCCATAATCCTTAAATGAAAGAACTTTGGGACCACCAGAAGTCTTCCTAGACCTGGCCGTCCAGCTAAACTGAGAAGAGCCTTGGAGAGAGAGGTAAATAGGAACCCTAAGATCACTGTGGCTGAGCTCCAGAGATGCAGTAGGGAGCTGGGAGAAAGTTCCATAAAGTCAACTATCACTGCAGATGTTCACCAGTTGGGCCTTAATGGCAGTGTGGCCCGACGGAAGCCTCTCCTCAGTGCAAGACATATGAAAGCCCACAGAGTTTGCGCAAAAAAAAAAAAAAAAATGAAGGACTCCCAGGCTATGAGAAATAACTTTTGGTGATAACTCTAAAGGCCCAGTTACACACACAGATAATTGTGCAAAGATTGTTCGCAGATCTCTGGTTGCAGTGAAATCATGGACACATTGTTTCCATTGTACACAGCCACAAAATGGAGCAATGTGTCCATGATTTCACTGTAACCAGAGATCTGCGAACAATCTCTGCACAATTACTTGTGTTTGTAACTGGGCCTTAAATGGTATGTGTGGAGAAAACCAGGCACTGCTCAGCACCTGCCCAACAGTGAAACATGATGGTGGCAGCATCATGCTATGAGAGTGTTTTTCAGCTGCAGGGACAGGAGAACTGGTTGCAATTGAAGGAAACATGATGAGCAGCCAAGTACAGAGATATTCTGGATGAAAACCTCTTCCCTGTGTGCGCTGGACCATAGACTTGGCCGAAGGTTCACCTTCCAACAAGACAATGACCCGAAGCACACCGCTAAAATAACAAAGGAGTGGCTTCAGAACAACTCTGTGACCATTCTTCACTGGCCCAGCCAGAGTCCTGAACTAAACCCAATTGAGCATCTCTGGATAGAACAAAAAATGGATGTCCACCAACGTTCACCATTCAACCTGACGGAACTGGAGAGGATCTGCAAGGAAAAATAGCAGAGGATCCCCAAATCCATGTGTGAAAAACTTGTATCAAGTAGACTCATGGCTGAGCTCAAAAGGGTGCTTCTACTCAATACTAAGAAAAGGGTCTGCATACTTATGACCATGTGATATTTTCAGTTTCTCTTTAATAAATTTGCAAAAATTTCTACATTTGTTTTTTTTTTCCAGTCAACATGGGATGCACAGTGCACATTAATGAGAAAAAAAATGAACTTTTTTGATTTTACCAAATGGCTGCAATGAGACAGAGTGAAAATTTTAAAGGGGTCTGAATACTTTCCATACTCACTGTATGAGTGCAAGAACAATGCATTAATTTGTCACCTCCGGCGCACTCCATGAAACGCTGGAGCAGCAGGCAGATCACAAATCGCCGGAGACAGACTGGAGCAGCGGTGATAACAGATGAAGGTGCCGGAGGGTGATTATAAGACAGGGCTCAGGGGACTTAGATTTAAAGTACTACTCTTTAACCCTGGTCTTATATGCATTCTATGGAAGGCTTCAGTTTTTTTTTTTCGTTGTTATTATTTATTCTTAGTGCAACATTAATTCCATGGTTCTTTACATGACAAGGGGTTACATACAAAAAAGAGGTCTTGGGTGGAATGGGGATTACGTGTTAGAAGATATTAGATTAGTTCAGAGATATACGAGAAAAAAAAAATTATGGACTGCTTTGCAGGTCAATATAAGTAGCTAGAATTCAATGTGTTGGGGAATTGGGAGCCAATGAAGAGATTTGCAGAAGACAGAAGCGATTGGTAGCGAGGAGAGAGGTTGATTATTCAGGCAGCAGATTTAAGGATGGATTGGAGAGGTGAGAGAGTGTTAGCCGGAGAGTCACAAAGGAGGATACTGAGGTAGTCGACATGGGAGATGAAGGATGAGGGCATACACTGGCATTTTACCAGATTGACGGTTGAGGAAAGGATGTATTCTGGAAATATATTTTTGAGTTGGAGGTGGCGAGAGATTGAAAGTGTGGCTTGAAGGGCAAAGCAGGGTTAAAAATTGAAAAAAGGCTTGGGTGGTGCTTTAATGGGTACCTGTTTGCCCAGCCAGTAAGTAATGGAAGTGAGAATTAATCCTGAACGCAGTGTAGAAATCATAAATCTCCTGCATCATGCACTATTTTATACCAGCATTTAATAAATTAACTGGTTACAGACAGAATCCTATCTACCATATGTTAATCACACCAGTTTCCATATACACATTACCTATTGTGGTCTCACAAAACTTCTCAGCTGCCACTTCATTTGCAATGTTGGCTCCCATCAACACACTGATATCAATGTCCATTTTCTCACGAATAATGTCAGAAATCAACTTCAGACCCTCAGGGCCTTCATCTATACCCTGAGGACAAGCAGAGCAGATGTCAGATCATGTGAAGACAGGAGGATATAGAGCTGCTGTCAGCTTCTGTATTCCAGCCACCTGTATTTTCTTCTACAAAGGAAAAACTGTAGTCGAAATAAAGGGAAACAGATAAAACTGGGCTCTTACAACCAGCCACATATTTTGCATGAAATAACAGTCAATTATATAAAGTCCAACACCAGGGTTTTTTTTCTTTTTTTTTTTTTTTTTTTTAATTCAGCCAGGAGTTGCGCTTTCATTCTTAAGTCCCTGCCCCCAGTCTTATCCCCATACTCGACGTGTTCATCTTTTATAGGCGCAGCCTTCGGTCCCACAATGCCATCTTGGTTTTGACTGCATCTTATGACTGGTCAGAAGTTTGAAATTACGTTAAGCGCTCTCAATGAATCTCCAGAACAAGGCCAGAATGAGGCTCTCATAGAAATGTATTGAATAGCGATCTCCAGTATGTTCCATGAAACATTGGAGTTGCCGGCAGATCACAAACTGCTGGAGACCAACCAGAGTGATGGCAATAGACAAATGAAGATGACAAAAGGGTGAGTATAAGACTAAAGGCAGGAGACTTGTGCTGCTACAGTTTTTAGATGCACAGTTTGGTATTCTATAAGGTAAAACCAATCAATAAAAAAAAAGTAAATTACAGGTTCAACCTAATGTGTGGCAGAGCGAACCCCTTTGACCTTCTACATGTTAACCTTCGTCCGGCTGAGTAGGTACAATTGTAACTATTCCGCTTTTTAAAATTGCAATAACTTTTTTTTCAAAAGCCGTAGAGGGCTGAAATTTCGTGACATCTCTGCAGTTTTGGTCTAGAATAGAAAGTCTTCCCACAGTGGAGGTATATATGAAGGTACAATTGTACCTCTGCAGCCTGTTAACGTTGTAAAATTATGCAGCCTGACGAAGGTTAAATAGTACAAGCTTAAGAAAATACCGTAAATGGGTAGGTACTTTGAGTAATTTTTACATTTAGCAGTTTTTTACCCTGCCCCTCCTTGCGGCCATTGTTACAGGGTGAAGTTCAGTCCACCTGTGAACCTCAGACATGACCTTTAGGAGTAATGACACACATTGCAGACATCACATCCTTTCTAGTGTGGAACCTCGAGCCAGAAAACTATTAGGTTTCAAGAAAGCAACAACAAGCCAACTTTAAAATGTATATGAGATGTTGGGGTCAGTAAAAGCCATCCAAACCAAGTTTGAAGGGAGAAGAAAAAAAGAAAACAATTAGTCAATAAACAGGTTTTATAGATATAGGACCAATTCATCAAGATAGGCATTATTTTTTTTTTTAATGATACACCGTGTGATGAAGCAAGATGCGCACACCTCGATAATTTATCTCTGTCTACTGCCGAGCCCCACTGTTGGAAAGGTTATTCCAGTCAGGATTGGAATATATTTCTAGTGTAATTTACACCCCTTAAAAGGTGTTGTTTGGGATTTTCCTAAAGTCTGTTTAATCTAGGCTGCAGAATGCTAACAGTTTGCTATTTACACCCTGTCAGCATCAGTAAGATTCAGCTTTGATGATACGACTTTATTCTTCCTTGAGGGATAACATTCTAAGTGAATTACTACGATTAGGTCAGTCTTTGACTATCACGTCCGGTTATTTTTTCCAGTCATTACGTATGATATTGTGAGACATTACTAATGGTATGGTATAGCCAGCCATAATGTACTGGATACAAAAACTGTGGTGTTTCCTAATTACCTGTCAGCATTTTGCATGGTTACCTAGATATCAGCATTCTGCATGTGTTGAGGAGCTGCTCACCCTTGTCTAGTTTGCTTGCTTTGAAGTCTGGTCATAACATCACAACTGGATGTTACACCCAGACTCCACTAGGCCTGCCCCAGTCTCCAATATGACTACCTCCACGTTCAGCATGGTTCATTTTTCTTCCCAGTGCACTTAGCTGTCACTGAAGCAATACTCTCTGCATCACTGCAGCAGCCACCCCTCTTGTAGACCACTCTGTGTTAGTGACAGTGCTGACACTGAAGATGACCGCGCAGACACTGCAAAACTGACTGTGGGAGTGATGCAGACAGGATCACTTCAGTGACAGCGCAGGCACCGGGAAGAAGAATAAACCATGCTGAAGGTGGAGGTGGTCCTATTGGAAACAGACAGCATGCTGGAGACAGGGTGAAAGGTCCAGTTGCGACGTTGCAACCACATTTCAAAACAACATGTCTCTAGACAGAAGTAAGCAGCTCCTCCACATGCAGAATACTGATATCTAGGCAATCAAGTAAAATGCTGACAGGGTGTAAATTACAAACTGTTAGCATTTTGGAGCCTAGATACTGTGGTGCACATGGGATTGCAGCACAGGTGTCTGTTCACAAAAGCCTGTTTACTGAGAGTGAGTGCTGTAAGACCTGAGGAGTACACAGTGGGTTAAGGTCTAGGAGGTTTCAGGAGACCAATGAGTGGCCGAGAGAGAGCAGTGTGTGCTAATTGACCAGTCCCAGGTGTAGGTGTCAGATGGGTGTCGAGCAGACTTAACCTGCCAGGTGTCTGTGTGAGAGGCAGACTGGAGATGGGAACTAAACCAGAGGGTTCCTGCAAGATGTGAGGCGAGAAGCCTGGCTATCCACATCGGAGAGGCCTAGCCCTCTAACCCAAGAGGCCGGTAGTCTATGCTGGACGGTGTGTGTGTGTTTTGAATGGGCCCTGTGATTGGTTGTAGTCCATGGAGGTGTCATGTGGAGACAGAGAACGCTCAAGGGCCAGGTGGTCATAGCTGCCATTGGGACTGACTAGGTAGTCGTGATATGGTCCCATTGACTATGTGTGAAGGTGTATGTGTAATCACAAGGACGTATGTATAATTACCCTGTGTGATGTGACTGGGTGACTCAGTGGTGTATGAAAAAGTACCACATGATGTATCCAAGTGGTGAAGGCGCCGTAACCGCCATTAGAACCAGACTGAGTAGTCTGCAAGGTTGGTGGCAGATGCCTTGATGTTCTGTTGATGTATGTGATGGATAACCAGGGCATATGCAAAAGCACCCTGGGTGATGGTTGGGAAGTGTAACGTGGGTGAGTCATGATGGCTGATGCAGAAAGATATGAGGTATCCGCGGGTGACGCCATGTAATGTGGGACTGACTATGATGTCGAGCAGGGTCCCGGGGATAAGCGGTATATGGCGTAATGTAGGTTGAGACTCCCTAGGGGTAGGTTGAGGATCACTACAATAATGTGTAAAGTGTGCATATGATGGGAAAAGATCCCTGTGAAAAGCCAGGCGGCTGTAACCGCCATTAGAAGCAGACTAAGTCTGCAAGGGTCAGAGGGGGGACGCCTTGAGGTTCTGTTGAAAATGAGTTATATGACTAATTATTATATGACTAAATGCAAAGGGTAGATATGGTTAGGTGGCCGGGAGCGCCAAAGGAGCGGTAGTTAGTGCTCCAGAGCATAAAGATGTATGTAATGTGAACTGTAAATATAATGTAAATAATGTGATGGAATATCCTGTAATGTATAGAGGTGAAATGTTATGTGAGTAATAAGCGGTTTATGACAGAAAATTTAATAAAGCTGCTGTTTATGTGAAGTTACACATTGTAGTTGGTATTAATTATGCTGCCAAGTGTGTTCCCCAGGGGCGGTACCTCAATACAATACACACAAAGTTTTTATAAAAAGCCAGGACAACCCCTTTAAGAAGAGTGAATTAATATGAATTAGTCGGTTGTACTTGGTTATGCTTCGGTGCAGTTTACCACAAACATTTTTGCATCACTTTACGTAAACCAAAAAGTTTGTGACGTTTCAAGGCGTTATAACAGAATTATGGCAAATAAAGACTTATTTTTTTCTTTAGAAGCCTAAATAAATGTTCTACCTTGATGAGGGTTATACCAAGAGCTGTGGAGTTGACTTTTCCAGAGATTTCCTTGCAAATTTTGTGTATGAACTGGTGAGGAATGACAAACACAGGAGGTCGGCACCTTTCACTGCATCACTCAGGCTTGGAATGGCAACCTACACAATGGGAGTATAAACAATAATACAAGTTACACACAAGACTGGAGAACATCCTCTTAAGCTACAAGTAATGGGTGGACTTCATAAAAGGTATGTTCATATCTTCCATGATTTATAGGCAAAAATATCTACAGAAAATGCATTAGCAGCTAAACAAGCTGCTAAAAATTTCTGCAAATCAAAAAGGATTCGGGTTTTTTTTGTTGTATTGTGTTTATTTGGACAAACAGGGGCATGGCCACCCTTTTTTGAGCCAGGCATTCATATACATATACTGTAGCTACCCATTAGCAGGTTTCTGAACTAGTAGGACCCCAGACCTTCTCTGCCCTAATCTACATTGACATCAGAAGACACAGGGTGAGGTTTCATTACTAGAGTTTAGGACGGTAGTGATTGGGGTACACCTTGTAACGATGGGATGGCCTTTACGGTTTTTTTTTAAATAAAAACAATGTTACTAAGTACCCCATGTTATTTACATGTACTATTACTTTTTTTTTTTTACTTGGTTAATGCGGGGTATCTTAAGGTACCGTTACACACATATATTGCTTGCAGTGAAATCATGGACACATTGTTCTATTTGTACCGGCAACAAATAGAACAATGTGTCCATGATTTCACTGCAACCAGTAAGTTGCAAGCAATATATCTCTGTGTGTAATGGTACCTTTAGGTTTTTGTTTGTTAAAGTGCCACAGTGTGAACAAGCATGAATACCATCTTATGCTCTGGCTCATGTCTGATTCTCGTAGTTTCTTGGGCAGGTGTGTGGACTAGTTCTACCCCAATCTACATTAAGGTCAGTTGACACAAAGAGAGGTTTTGTCTAGGTAGGATGGCTTTCTGCTTTTTTTTTTTTTAATCCAAAACATTGTTACTACCCTGTTTCTTCAAAAATAAGACCGTGTCTTATATTAAATTTTTGCTCCCAAAGATCTGCAATGTCTTATTTTCAGGGGATGTCTTCTTTTTCCATGATCCCCTTCATCCCTCAATATCAACTAGCAGCCCCCATCATCCCCCAATATCTCTATCATCCTCTTGCAGCCCTCGATTTCCACATCATCCCCACGCCGCCCGCAATATTCCCATCATCCCCATGCAGCCCCACACTCACACTGATCTGCTGCTGCATGTAATCCAGGCCGCTGAGCCCAATACTGAGCTCTCTCAGCCGCTGTACATGTACGAGAAGTTGCCAGCCAATCAGAAGCCTGAGGCTGCTGGCATCTGATTGCGTCTGATTGGCCAGCAGTTTTTCGTACATGTACGCTCAGAGAGGTGCCTGAATAAATACAACAGCGGCGGGTGGGAAGCAGCAGTGATGGTAGCGGGCAGAAGTCCTGTTAGGCAAGCATGCTTAAAAAAAAAAAAATAATAAAGTTTGTTATGTTTCATGTCTCTCTCCGTATTTGTGTGGGTTTCCTCTGATATGGATTTAGATTGTGAGCCCCAATGGGGACAGTGATGGATACTGTCTGTAAAGTGCTGTGGAAATTAATATGCGCTATATAGGAGAGTAAAATAAGACCAGCACAAACACTACTAATAGCAGCGCTCTGCGGTCTGTCTGTTAGTACGAAGTTTGCATCAGTATTTCTAGGGTGCTCTTTATTTTGACTTACAATTGATGCGGATTTGCTGATTTTCACAAATATAGAAATAATCTTTGCACTTTCAGAAATAAATGCTGGGCTCTCCACAATATCATGCAGCGTAACAATAAAGGATAGGTGAATGTTCACAGCTGTAAAATGTCATTGTGAATATAAAGTGAACATGTCAGTCAAGAACACACCTTTAAAAACACTGAACTCATAGATCTGGTATGCAGAACTGAAGACATTCTTGGCATCGGTGTACACTGGGCTCCTACTGCAGGCAGCACTATACTTCTATATGTACCGGCTAAACCAGAACTCTCCAAATGCTCCTAAGGCTGGTTTCACATTGCATATTTTTTCCTATCCGTGGGATCCTACTTTTTGTAGGATCCCACGGACAGGAACTGACACCACAGGGGGTGACCTATTTCTGTGTCCAGGTCTGCGATTTTCACGGATCCGGACACAGAATGAGCTGTGCGGGGTAATTTCACTTCCGCAATGTATATATACACATTGCGGAAGTGAAATTTAAGTGAAAGTAGGGGTTAAAAATAAAAAGATCCTCACCTGTCCAGCGATCCCCCAATGTGCGGCATCTAGCTCCGTATGCTGAAAGGACCTGGCTGGGCGGAACTACCCATTCAGAATCATCGGTCACACGACCGGTTACTGCGGTAACCGGTCATGTGACTGTGACGTCATGCCAGGTCCTCTACATCCGTAGATGCCGACGGCGGTGGATCACAGGACAGCTGAGTTTTTGTTTTTTTTGTTTTGTTTAACCCCTGCTTTCACTTAAATTTCACTTCCGCAACGTATATATACATTTGCAGAAGTGAAATTAGATGGTTAGGAGCTATTTTAATGTACTGAGCATGCTCAGTGCACTAAAATCAGGTCCGAGAAACCATCCGATGATTTCTCTGACCCGTGCTCCATAGGCCCCCATGTTATGGGCCACGGATCATGTCGGATCCGAATCGGTCCAATTTGATCCGCTGTGCCCAAAATCGGAGCAGTCTCCGATTTTGGGTATAGCAAAATGTCGGACCGAATCGGATCCTACAAAAATCGGATGGCAATAAGGCCAAATCTGATGTGATCCGTGGCCCATAGGATAACATGGGTGCCAAATCAGATCCGTTCCTGTCCGTGGGGTCCTACAAAATGTAGGATCCCATGGACAAGAAAAAATATGCAATGTGAAACCAGCCTAAGGCTATGTTCACACAGGGCATTTTTTGTCCTCAGCTTTATCCTGCTTTTATGCTAATCTAAATCTGTGATCCAGAAATAAGCTGAACACACGTTACAGTTTCTGCAAAAAGACAAAACCAAACACCACAGGCTTTGCGGCGTTTTTGAAAGAATGGGCATGTCAATTGTGCTTTGCATTTCTGCAGAGTTCTGTGGCAAAAACGCAGCAAATCTCCTGCCAAGAAATCAGGAGGTACTACAAACCCCTAAGGTTTTGCTGCAGCAAAAACAAACATGTTAGGACATAGCCTTAAGGTACCGTCACACAGGGAGATATCGCCGGCGATGTTGCCGGCAACCGAGGGGCGTGGCCAGGTTGCGGCGACATCGCCGGCGAATTGCCGCGTGTGACAGGGCGATAATCAGGCGATGAATCGCCTGAGTCACATCGCCAGGTTTCCAACAATGTTGGGAAACCTGGCGATGTTGCTCAGGCGATCATGCCTGATCGCCCTGTGTAACGCGGCAATCCGCAATGTTACGGGCGATTCCGCCTATCTACTACATTGCGGGTTATCGCTCGCTGGGTTGCTGGGCAACTCAGCGAGCGATAGCCGCGGCAACTAGCCGGCGACATCGCCGGTAAGTTGCTCAGTGTGACATCTCACCGGCGATGTTGTCAGGGATGCGCGCTCCCGCGATCCCGGCAACATCGCCGGCGATATGTCCCTGTGTGACGGTACCTTCACACATCCAGCTATGAAGATGGAGATTTTGATCTGATTCAAAAACAATGAATACAAGGAGACAGAATAAAACCAATTCTCACCACATTCTCCGGTAGTTTATGACCTGGAAGATATTTCACATTCTCATGATCCGTGTTAATGATGTCTGTGAGCTTCCTCCCGTCGATCAGCTCTTCAAACACCCACATGTTGACAGTGGGTGCAAATTTTTGCAGTTTTTTCACATTATTTCCTATTATTTTTGCAACAGCAGAACCCCTGAATAGATGCAAGAAAAAAATAAGGTAAAATATATGTTTGTACCATGTTAGCCAGTAGATAGAAAAATATTGAAATCTTCTTAGTGGCTGACACCTTGTAATGGTTAACTGAAAAGATGGTAAGAAAAAGCAAGCTTTCAAGACAACTCAGGTCTCTTCATCAGGTTTAATAATGACACATCGTCTGGAGACATACTGTATATATTGCTATTTGTTACCATCTTATCAGTTAGCCATTAAAAGGTATCAACCAATGAGAACTGTAATGGTGCCGTCACACCTGCCGATGTCGCTAGCGACATTGCCGAAAAAGTGACGTATCAGCGATGTCGCTAGCGATGTCGCACTGTGTAAACGAGTGCCGCGACCGCGTTTTATCGCTGGTCGCAGGTTGACAGGTTTACGGGAAGAACCGTAAACCTGTCAACCGGCGACCTGCGATAAGGCTGGATCGCGCCGTGTGACATCGCCAGAGCGATGTCGGCGGCGATCCAGCCTATACAACAGCGTTGCTGCGGATCGCTCGCTGGGCTGAGCCCAGCCCAGCGAGCGATGTCACCGCCCGCATCGCTGCGGTGTCGCCGGCCGCAGCGATGCTGTGTGACAGCTGGCCAGCGATGTCGGAACCGAGCGGGCACCCGCTCATCGCTTCCGACATCGCTGGCCAGATCGTGCTGTGTGACGGCACCATAAGAAAAAATAAAGCAATATAACTAAAAATTAAACTCAGAAAAAGCTCAATTCCTGACAGAGAATCAAGAAAGGAAATGATAAGAAGAGTTAAAACACCAAAAGACCATTGAGCCATCTGTCGTCTTATTGTCCTTCTAAGCCTGAATGAAGGACATCATGTTATTTCTAGGAAGCCATGTGCAGTATCCTCTTCACTATGGACACAAATACCAAGGATGAAATAGCAGGTTTGAGTGAGGAAACATTACTAATATTTGTTCAGTTCTGTAACCAAGACCACAAAACTGTATGCCAATCCTTATGCCAGAATAGTCAATGTGAATCCTGAAGTTTTGTGCTCATGTTGCTTTTTCCCCTTTACAGATTTTAAGCAGAAATAAATCTGCAGATGTCATGTCTTGATGTGTTTAAGGGTACCGTTACACGTCATAACATTGCATGCAATTTCACTTACAATTTGCTTGTTGCAGTGAAATCATGGACACATTGTTCCGTTTGTACACGGCAACAAAATAGAACAATGTGTCCATGATTTCACTGCAACCAGCATGTTGCAAGTGAAATTGCATGCAATCTTGCGACAGGTAATGGTACCCTTACAGAATATTTCAACCCTAGAAAACATGAAAAATACATGGAAAAAACACATTAAATACACATCAAAAACACATTGTGTTTTTCTGCTAGCAGATGCAGATTTGGTGCAGTGGTTATCAAGAATGCACAGGCTCTGGAGCAGGCCAGTACACCCAATACACCCCCACAATGTGCAGGACTGGAAAAGGCTGCGGCCAATGCGTCACACCTGGAAGCAGCCCATACAATTTAGTATCTACAAAGAAGGGACAGTGCTAGTAAATTAGGTTCACACCCACAGGCGTGTCATAACCATGGAACGAACGCAGGGATGGATACCATAGGAATGCCCCCTTCAGACCAGCCTCAAACTCATTAACATTAGAAAATAAGTGTATAAGTGCATTTTTTCCACTTTAAAGGCCACTTCACACACACAGATATCTGAGTCCAATATCTGAACAGATCTCTGGTTGCAGTGAAATCATGGATACATTGCTCCATTTTGTGGCTGTGTACAACATGGAGCAATGTATCCATGATTTCACTGCAACCAGAGATCTGTTCAGATATTGGACTCAGATATCTGTGTGTGTGAAGTGGCCTTTACTCTCCAGTATTGGCTCAGACACAGATGATTAGAAAAGGTCTAGGTAGCTGCAGGTACAGATAGTGATAGCTGGGGGGGGGGGCATCAACTAGCTGACAGGTTCCCTTTAAAGATGGCTATGAACTCATCGGTGGTGGGTTGGGCGTTAGGCTGGTTTCACACTGCAGTTTTTTCCCTGATCAGGTTTCATCCAGTTTGTGTGTCAAAACCAGAAGTGTCTCCAAAACTCAGAACAGGTGTCAATCTTTCAATTATACTTTTTCTTTGCAGGTTCCTCTCCTGGTTTTGGCACACAAACCGGATGAAACCTAATCAGGAAAAAAGTGCAGCGTGAAACCAGTCTTCGGCAGCATCTTATAATGATCATGCTGCAAAGCCCTGTGTGACACTGAAGCTGTACAAGGTCGCTCGCTCTTATGGTGGGGTTACACGTCCCGATATCGGGACGATATCGCATACAACGCCGCGGGAGCGCGCATTTTTTCAGCCCTTTTCCCAATATCGCATCGCCGGTTTACACGCTGCGATATCGGGAAACAACGTCCCTCCGATGTCTACGCCCACCAACCAGTAACGACCATTTAACATGGGAGTTAATGGGTGAGGTGCGAGTAGGCATCGGAGTTGGGCTGTCACACGCAGCGATGCTGGTACAACGGCCTTGCGATATCGGCGAGTTGAATAGCTTTGCTATTCAACTCCGATATCGTTTTGGCATCGTTCCAGCATCGCGTTGTACTGTCAAACAGTACAACGCGCACCCGATATCGGCTCCAACTCGCGACCCACGTGACTTTTTGTCGGAGTTGGGTCGGAGTTGGACGCCGATATCGCGGCGTGTAAACCCACCATTACACAAGTGACTATTAATGTTAAAAAGACCAAGTGGTCAGTGGGAAAAGTGAAAATTGCAACTTTTTTCTACAATAGATGAAAATAGATATTTAAAACAAAACAAAAAAAGAAAACACACACGACGTGGAACTTCATTCATACATTCAAGAAACTCAGTTATGCTGTGCGGTCTGTCCGCCGGCCTCCTGACCTTGACAGCCTCATTGGCATGTACGAGGCTGGTAATTTTGGACTGAGAGACCCACGGTTGCTCTGTACCTGGACTGTGATCAGGACCAGCGTCAGCACCCAGTGCACCTGGGCACGTGCCGGGGCCCTGACTGCTTGGAGAGGGCCCAACCAGTGATTGTCAAGGTAAACAGCGGGTTTCTATGGGCTCAGTTGTTGGCAGCGCATAGTATTAAACGCTATGCACTGCAGCGGAAATTTCTAAGTAATTAGCACTTGCGTCAGAGGCTAGCCTAACAGGGGCCCCTGAGCACTGCCCTAGCTGTTCCCACAGCAGCAGCCGCGGATCTCAGACTCAGGCAGTCAGCCTGTCATGTAGTGAGATGTGCAGCCGTTCTATTTCCTGTATCGCCGCACACATAGACAATAGAACAGCTGCAGCTCTCACTACATGACAGGTTGAGTGACATCACAAAGCAGCCACTGACCTTGTGGAGACCAGTGGAGGATAACACTGCGGGCACCAGTTAAAGCACTCAAACACAGTGAAACCCAAGGTGCATTGCTCCCTAGAATTTGAATATGCAGATGAAGTCCATGGACACCAGCCAGTTATCCCACCAGGGAAGGACCTAGCCCAGGGTATTAGTAGCCCTTAAGTCACTATCCAGCCCTTGCGAGCTTGAAGATATGGCCAGGGGTTTACCATGTACTAGGTATCCAACCACAGACAGCTGTTTCGGGGTTGTTGCCCCTCATCAGTGTGGCGCAGGATTCTGGCTGGGTGGGAGCAATGCTTGATAGACAGACATCACAAAGCACCCACTGACCTTGTGGAGACCAGTGGAGGATAACACTGCGGGCACCAGTTAAAGCACTCAAACACAGTGAAACCCAAGGTGCATGACAGGTTGAGTGTCTGAGTCTGAGATCAGCAGCTGCCGCTAAGGTCAGAAGGGTGGAGGGGGAGGCAGCACTCATGGGGCCCCCCGGTGTTGGGGGCAGCGCCCAGGGGTCCCCCCAGTGTTGGGGGGGAGGGGGGGAGACAGGTGTTGGGGAGAGACAGCATACAGGGAGGGGAACAAGCACAGGGAAGAGACCAGCTCAAGGGAGAGACAGACAGCGCACAGGGGAGAGAGACTGCACAAAGAGGAGAGACAGCACAATGGGAGAAAGACAGCATGGTAGGGATTCAATTTGCGAGGGAGATATATATATATATATATATATATACACACATACACACACACGCAGCCTTACTAAAGGGGGCCCATAAATCCCTGGAGCAGGCCCTGACTGTGATTATCTAACATCTGAAGGAGACTCTTAATAATCCTGATTTATACAATAGATCATTTTCTGGTGATACAACTCGGGGTGGGGAAGGGGGCAACAGGCAACTTTACTATATGAGGTTACACAACAGGTAGAGCAGGAGTGACCCTCATCTGTGTGTAGCCCCCACCTAGGGCACCATGGACAATACCTCTATATGGGAGGGAAGCACTGGGGGAACTTGTTAGACGAAGATTACACAACAAGTGGTGGGAACTAATGACAGTGACTGGGATCTCACTGCATAGGCTGCAGCCACATACATTGTTAGCTGTTCAGTCACTCATGCATGAGGTTGGGTCACACATAATATGGGGGTCATTCGTATGCACTGCAGGGTCACACATAACATAGAATCATTCATATGCACTGCAGGGTCATACATAATATAGTCATTCATGCACACTGTGGGGTCACATTCTATGGGGGTCATTCATATGCACTGCAGGGTCATACATAATATAGTCATTCATGCACACTGTGGGGTCACATTCTATGGGGGTCATTCATATGCACTGCAGGGTCATACATAATATAGTCATTCATGCACACTGTAGGGTCACTGATATGCACTGCAGGGTCATACATAATATAATATAATCATTCATGCACACTGTAGGGTCACTGATATGCACTGCAGGGTCATACATAATATAATCATTCATGCACACTGTAGGGTCACTGATATGCACTGCAGGGTCATACATAATATAGTCATTCATGCACACTGTGGGGTCACTGATATGCACTGCAGGGTCATACATAATATAGTCATTCATGCACACTGTGGGGTCACTTATTCTATGGGGGTCATCCACGTGCATTGTGAAGCCACAAGTCCCATGAAGCCTCCTGCACAACTGTCTGCAGTGTATAGCAGCAGTGACATGAGCACGGACCGTGGCCGGACACTATGGCTTCCTATTATCATCTGCCTCACTATGGGGCAATAAGGTGCTATAACTGTGTATCTGCCCCAGCACGGAGCATTACTGCACCCACCAGTTCCCGGAGCCCACGATGCACACTCTGAGGGGTCCGGCCATGGCTTCGTCCTCGTTCTCCTGTGTGTCCCGTTCTTGTTTTGCAGCGCGACCACCTGCAGGAGAATCCTATGTCACTGCTCCGCGCCACCTGCAGGCGAATGTATGTCACTGCTCCGCGCCCGCGGCCGCACTGCTCCATGGGAGTTGTAGTTCCGGCGCCTCCTCCCTTATCACTAAAACCTATTAGTTGTGGTGCAATGATGGTCGCCACTAATACTATGATGAGGGGCTCCACAAGGCACATCTATCACAGCCTCTCCAGGTGTGTATGAGCCTTCTATGGTCACTTTATATCAGGTTTTGCTCTTGTGGTACACTCCTCTCCATGTATTTCACATGGGATCGCAGTCCTTATCCCAAACCCTTATAACAACTATACAGACGATAAGAAAGACACCAAATTATTGTTGGCATAAAATGGTCGTGAGGTTTTATTAATAGGGTTACGTAAATATTAAAACCATAAATAATTTAATAAAAAACTCCAAGTGTTTGAAACAATTCCATCATATGGATATTCTCACTCCAATTTCAGTCTTTAGACTGTAACTTTCCCCACCCGGCCACTCCAATAAGGAGTGACCACCCCCAAACCCCTCAGCCATTTTTCACCTGCATCTTGTAAGCCATTTTTATAAAATTCAAGGCCAATTGCATCCAAATGGCTGCCGTCTTCCCGGTACAAACCAGGTAAAAAACCTTCCACCTCCGTATGTCTATGTGAAAAACCGCCTATCACTGGCTTACACAGCGTTCTAACGCTCTATTAAAACGTTTCCGTATGGATTCCAAGAACTGGATACCAACTGATGACCAAATCAAGCGCGGCACAATCTCGGAAAATACAATCATAGCAGACGGAAACATGGAATTGACCACTTTGGGTACCTTTACACGCCGCTACAACATGGTGGAAACAACCGGGTAGATGAGAGAAATGTATCTTGCACCGCCAAATCAACCCAAGGTAGCGGCGTGTAAAGACGGTTATTTCCACCCGTCACTTGCGGCACCTGTTTCAGAGCCGAGCTCTAAACAGGTTGATTTCAACCTGGTGGTAACGGCGTGTAAATATGGTAGGGTAAGGTTTATTCGTCACCTAGATAACTCCCCGGGGCGTGACACAGCCTCCGGGAAACCACCCCCTTCAGCGATCATTGGCGGAAGCTCCTGCGTTACGATTGGTAGTCGCTGCATAGGGCGGCATATTTAAGGAGCTGACCAGTCACACTACACAATTGCTCGAGCGTCATGTATTAGTCAGCCTCCTGCGCTGGCTGCCCAATCATGATGCTATTGCTTTGTCCTATCAGCGTACGAAATTCTCGTAATCCACAATTCTGGCACGCCTATGTGTTGTCCCTGCTGCACCAGGTCCTCCCATATTACCCTCTGTAGTGGCGTGTAAATGAGGTAAGGTGCTTTTCAGAAGGTAACTTGAGGCACCCGGCGGTGCATCCAGAGATAGATTCAACCTTCTGTAAAGCACCTTATAGCGGCGTGTAAAGGCGGTGCGGGTACCATTTGTAACCGTTCGTGCGTGCTCGTGCACGTGAAGCACCCGGTTGTTTCCACCATGTTGTAGCGGCGTGTAAAGGTACCCTTTAAGATCGTGTCGGACTTGCCAGAGCAAATCTAGTGTCCGCACTCTTCCGAGATCGTTGCCGGCCAGATGGATTATAATTAAATCAAAAGGAAAACGGTGGTATAATCCAGCTAATGAAGCACATAGGGAATCCCATCTCATGCCTCTACGACCATACCACCAAATGCAAACTAAATCCCTGTTAAACGAAAGATTGTCTGTGTAAAGTCGTCCCTGAGCCCTCTTCATCGCCCAATGGACGAAAAAATGTCCTATAATCCAGACATGCTTCCTACCTGTGAAAGAGAAAAAGAAATTAGATAACACTATCCGAACGGATATACAGTCTTACCCTCTTAGAGGCCCATCTACCAATCCTCTTAATCTCACTCTCGGCGAAGGCCAACCTGGCTGCCTCGGTCACAGCCCCAATGCGGAAGGAGTGGGAGGAAAACTTGAAATCCTTCAAACCTAGCTCAGTAAGGCAACGACGAAGAGCCGCATTAAATTGAAAAAAACGTCAAAGGGAACCTTCCTCATGAATGAATAACAGTCCGTCCGTCTTAGGACGCACTGCGAATCAATTCCGGAGGTTAGTAACTGAAAAGAGAACTGAACCCGGTTCCGGATGCAAATGAATAGAGACCCCCCCGGCCAACTGATCCGCTTTAGACCTCCGAAGCCGTACAACAACTTAATCTCCCAGAAAAGCCACATCTTGAAACTCCAGACCCGAAGTACGATATTTACTATATGAAATTAATTCCCCAAATCGAAATGCACCAAAAAATGCCAAAGAGAAACACGACTTAAACAATAAAACTTCAAATTTATTGAAACAGACAGAACCCAAAACAGCCCATAAACGGGACATCAGATCCAACGAAATAGCTCTCCTCCTATCAACATGGAAGTGCTTTCCTTTTAAACCTTTCAGAAGCTGTTTAGCCAGAAACAAAGATAACAACAACGAAGCACTGTAAAGCGTCCGAAAAAATGATACTCCAGCCACCGTTTTGTATACACTAGCATGGCCACATCCTTTTGCCACCAAATTCTCCAAGAACTGTAATATTACTGATACGCGGTTAGTACTACATGGTACCGATTCCGTAGCACAAAACTGCAACCACAATGACCATGCAGCTGCGTAAGCAGCCCACGTAACTGGAGCTACTGATCCACGAATATATGAATAAGCTACCTCGGGTATATTTTTCATAGATGTTACGGGCAAGGAATGCCTTCCCATTCCAAATCCTGCGCGACGTTGGCTGAGTCCCCTGAAGAAAAGAAGAGTCACAATCGGTAGGACGGGAATCACCTTCAAATGTCGCTTTCAGCCATACATTATGAGATAGGGTACCGTTACACACGGCTACATTTGTAGCTTGTCACCAGGTAACTTACTGGTTGCAGTGAAATCATGGATACATGATTCCATTTGTACACAGCAACAAGATAGAACCATGTATCCATGATTTCACTGCAACCAGTAAGTTACCTGGTGACAAGCTACAAATGTAGCCGTGTGTAAAGGGGCCCATAAGCATAATAACACCAAGTGACGTAAAAGCTCGGCAATAGCCAAACACTTAGATGACAGCAAATGAATTGCTCCCACGAAATCTTGACTCTCAGACACTAAGTTAATCCTTTTATTAGCAAGCTGAAGACCCCAGAGAGTTAATGCTGCTATAACTGCAAAAATTTTATTCACTACCAGGTGATGGCCATCGCTCCTATCTGTAATACCAATTGGAAACGATTTGTCCACATACAAACAGCCAAACCAAAAACGAAAGCAAGTCCCTGACACGCATACAAAGGATAAATTCAAATCCGATGATAAAACAAACAGTTCCTGTAAACAACAAATACCATTGAAATTACGCAAAAAACAAAGTCAAACCACCAAATCTGCTCTCATTGATGCAGTCAATCGTATGTGGGAAAAAGGGGAAGAAAGTCCCTTCGTGCTATCGTATAGCCGACGGCAAAATACCTTACCCATCGGCAAAATGCGGATGGCATAGTTAAGGCTGCCCAAAAGGGATTGCAAATCTTTTAAAGTCACCTTATGCCGTGCAAGGACTCACTGTATGCCACAAATAATTTTGTCCACTTTCTCTGGGGAAAGGCGGCATTCCATCCACTCTGAATTCAGTACGATTCCTAAAGACCTTGGAGGGACCCATCGTCTTTTCAGCGGCCAGCGGAACACCGAAGTCGCGAGCGACTTCCTGAAAACCTGATAATGAATGAAAACAATCCAGAGAGTCAGCAATCCCAAAAAAAAGAAAATCATCTAAGTAATGTAATGTACTGCCCGATGTCACCTTAACTTCCGTAACCCACTGCAAGAAAGTAGCAAAAGCTTCAAAATAAAAACAGGATAACTAAAAACCCATCGGCAGGCATTTATCAAAAAAATACATTCCTTGAAACTGAAATCCGAGAGAATTAAAACCTGCAGGGGAAACCAGTAAAATCCTAAACGCGGATTTAATATCCGCTTTTGCCATCAGTTCGTTCCGTCCATGAATGCGCAATAAGTCGACCGCTACGTCAAACAACGTATAGGAAACTGGAGCCTGAATGTCTGAAACGTCATGGTTTAGCGAAACCCCTGGAGGGTACGATAAATGATGAATAATCCTAAATGTTCCAGGTTCCTTCTTAGGAACCACTCCTAAAAGGGACAACCCTCGATACGGCCGAGATCGAGTACTTATGTAAACAAAAACTGCGGATTCATGGCTATTTACAGATGACAAATTAGCGTGGTAAACACAACCATGCCCACGGAACTCAGGCACAAAAAATCCTTCAGTAAAGTCATCAATGAGCAACAGAGCTTTCACCCAGTCGGGGACTCTGTCAAGCCACGGGCGCATTGCAACCGCTTTCACAGGCGTCTGACCCTTTGGCACCCATATCCTTCGCACTAGGGAATTCAGCCGTGACATTCTGCTTTTTTTTTGGTAAATATATTTTTTATTCATTTTACATCAAAACATGTCAATTTGTAGTTGTAATTCACATAGCATGACAGATTATAAGTAATTATTCTGTTGACAAATAATCATTATAACAAATATAGTCCACCTCTTCTTATGTATAATGTCGTATCTTATAGACTATATTAAATTCTATAGAGTGGCGACAATCTCGGTCCTTATGTCTCATCAGCCATGTTTCTGGCCATACTGTGACCACTCTAAAAAGTTTAGAATACAACAAAGCATATTAGTTAACCAAAAAACATCAGAACATGAAAAAGAAATTTCAGGACGGGGTGGGAAGAGGGAAGGGGATAGGGTTACCGAGTGTCACACCTTCTGATATTTTCGAGGTCGTGACCTATCCGGCCAGATACACCAACCACGCCATACGTACATGATCTCATTCCACAGAGGAAACCAAGATTCAAGATCCGCAGAGTCCCTATAAACGAACCAAGATGTCCATCTCTCACGATGTCTTTCCAGGCAACCGGGGTCTCGTGAGGAGTATGATGCCAATTCCTCCATCCTACACACCTCATTGATCTCCGCTACCAGCTCCCACCGTGATGGTCTTCGAGGCTTCTTCCACCATCTGGGTATAAGGCGCCTGGCCGACGTCAAAAAGAACCGTAGTAGACCTCTCTTAAAACCTTTGATGGACATAGGGTGTAAATTCAATAAAGCCATTCCTATAGTGAATGTTAGCTTGAGAGCTGTTACCCGAATATAGAGATCATTCACATCTTTCCAAAAGGAGGATATCAATGGGCATCCCCACCAAATATGAGTGTATGAGCCCACTCCCTCCAAGCATCGCCAGCATCGGTCCGAGACTTCTGGAAATATCCGGTTCACGTCAACAGGACACCTATACCATCTCGCCATCACCTTATAATTTCTTTCCTGCGATATAGCAGAAAGGGACGCCCCATAGGTGGAAAGATAAATTTTTTCCCAATCTAATACAGATAATGTCCTATTCAGGTCTGCCTCCCATCGTCCCACATACCCAGGTCTATCTCCCATATCTGTCTTCCTGTGTGTGTGGAATAAGTTATAGATTACTGAAATCGCATGTGGTATGTACGTCCGTTTGATGCATAACTGTTCGAAGTCTGTTAGGGGGCGTCTGAGGGCGGAGAATGACAGGGAACTCACATAACTGCATAGTCTAGCGTACTGGAACCAATTCCCCTGAGATAGCGGCGTCGTGATTGGAAAGTCAGCTAATGATTTGAGTCCTGTCTGGGATATACAGTCCCTGAGGGTCGGGTAAGCTGATTTAGTGAGACCCAAAAATGAGGTGCAGCCCGGATCTATTGGGAACGATGGGTTATCGAACAAGAAAGTCAAAGGGCCTAGGCTTGTTGTAAGATGGAACGAGCGGACCTGTCCCCTGAAGGAGTTAAGCAATTGCAGAGATAGGAAGAAGCGAGTTTCTCGACCCCTTGGGTTCAGAGACCAGATCCATGCTAGAGGATCATATTGAAGTCCCTCCCTCTCTACATCTACCCATCCCCCTCCCCCTTCTCTAAAGAGATCCAGAAGGCACTTATCCATGGCAGCGTAATGATATAATAAGGGGTCTGGGAGGCCAATTCCACCCTGAGCTATTGTCTTACTGAGGGTCTTGAAGGAAATTCTCGGTCGATTATGGGACCACAAGAAGCGGATCCATCCCTGCTTCATTCTGGAGAAAAAAGAGGCCGGCAAGTGGATTGGTATGGTTTGAAAATGGTAAAGAAGGCGTGGAAGAACGTCCATACGTATGGTATGTAATCTGCCCAGTCATGTCAACGGAAGTTTATTCCATTTGGCTAAGTCTGATTCCAATGATGTCAGCAGGGGCAAATAGTTGTGTATAAAAAGAAGCGATGGGTCTCTGGATAACCTAATCCCCAAATATCCCAGAGATCTCTCCTTCCATTTGAAGGGATAGTCCCTAGCTAGAAGTGAAACCACCAATCCTGGCAAAGTGATATTGAGCATTTCAGACTTGGAGGGATTAATCTTAAAGTTGCTTAATCTACCAAATTCTGTCATGTTGTCAAGTATATGGGGAAGGGATATTAATGGGTTCGTGATGTATATAAGCAGATCATCCGCAAACATGGCGATCTTATGTTCTTTCTGTCCCACTATAAGACCTTGTACCGACGTGTCATTCCTCAGGGCACAGGCTAGGACCTCCATACAGAGAATGTAGAGTAGGGGGGACAGCGGGCACCCTGGCGCGTGCCGTTGTAAATTGTGAAGGGGTCTGATAATATTCCATTGATTCGCAGGCATGCAGTTGGGTGTGTGTATAATGCCTTGATACGGTGAAGCATCATGTCACCTACCCCCAAATGGCGTAGTACTGCAAACATAAATCCCCAGTGCACCCTGTCAAACGCCTTCTCTGCGTCTACTGACAGGATGCACATGGGTGTCGACTGCCTATGAGCGGCGTCAATCAAGGCCACAGATCTGATCGTATTATCCCTAGCCTCCCTACCAGGGACGAACCCCACCTGGTCTCCATGTATTATTCCAGGGAGGAGGTGTTTAAGCCTATTTGCCACCAACTTGGAATAGAGTTTTATATCCAAGTTGATTAAAGAGATGGGCCTGTAGTTACCACACATCGCCGCGTCCTTCCCAGATTTGTGTAAAACCACCACATGTGCCATGAGTGCTTGAGCCGGGAAGGATCCACCGAGGAAATATCGTTGCATACTGATAAGAGTAGCGGTCCCAACAAGGCTGCATATTTTTTATAGAAACCCGCGGAATATCCGTCCGGCCCCGGGCTTTTACCATTTTTCATGTCCCCAATCCCGGCTTCAATCTCCCCCAGAGTAAAATCGGTGGACAGCTGGGCCTCATCCTCAGGAGACAGCCTGGGCAGACCGGCCCTCCCGATAAATTTTAGAAAATCATCTTCAGATGCTCGGGGGGCCTCCAAGTTATATAATAGAGAGTAAAAATCTCTAAAACTGTTCAATATATCGCTGGTTTTATGTAGCGTAGTGCCCTCTGGATCCCGAATACAAGGTATATATGTTCTGGGGGGCCTGGGGTGGAGAGTCCTAGCCAATAATTTTCCACTTTTGTTGCCTGACATATAAAAACGTGATCTAGTCCAGTCTCTGTTCGCCCTGTCTTTTTGGTCCAAGAGAGATAGTAGCTTATGTCTTGTGGTAGATAAGAGGGAGGAGCCCTGTGGGGTTGGGTCCTCCTTGTGTCTCGACTCCAGTTCGGCAATCTGGGCAAGCAGGTCTTCTATGTCACATGACCTCTGTTTCTTGAGACGTGTGCCATGAGTAATAAGCACCCCTCTCAGAACACTTTTTAAGGCCTCCCATTTTACCGGACTAGGAGTCGGATCTGAGGAATGGTCTATCATAAAGTTTTTAATCGTCGTCTCAAGGTCCAAGTGACATGTCTGATCATTTAACAGGTTTTCATTCAGTCTCCAAGTGAAACCACTCCCCTTGAATGTGGACATGGTCAGTTTAAGATATATTGGGGTGTGATCCGACTATAGTATCGAGCCTATGTCAGTTGTCACCCCCGGTCCAGTAATGAGTGCGATATGTAGAACCTATCTATCCTACTATATTTCGAGTGGACATGTGAGAGAAAAACGTCTAATCTTTAGTGTTGGGATGGAATATCCGCCATGCGTCCACCAGGCGCATCCCCTCCCACTGTTTGTTCAGGTAATGGAGAGATGGTGCAGGTTGAAACGACTTACCAGCCGATGTGTCGACCACCGGATCAGCAGGGTAATTGAAGTCCCCTCCCATGATGATTGGGACCGATCCGGCGAATGCCTCCAGGTTCTTCCTTAAGCGTGCGACGAATCGCAATTGCTTCCTATTAGGAAAGTATACGTTAGCAATGATGAATGTACAAGAAAAGATGTTCACCTTTAGAAACATGAAGCGGCCCCCCGGATCAACCTCCTGAGCTAATATCTGTGGAGTGCAGGACCGGTGGAACGCCACCGATACCCCCCTTGCCTTAGAATCATCGAATGTGCTATGAAACCACAGGGGGTAGTCCCTGGTCTCACACCTAGGGACTCTGTCGGAGCGAAAATGGGTCTCTTGTAACATTAATATATGTATTCTAGCTTTATGGAACGAATAGCAGATCTGTCTCCTCCTTTCTGGTTTATTGAGACCATTTGCGTTGAACGAACAACAGTTAAGCGTGGTCATTTATATCAGACCGAACCAATCGTCTTTGGGCTATCATTATCTGGACACTCGGTATACAATTAAGGACGGGGATGGGTATAGTGGGGTAAAATAGGGTACCATGGTAAAGGATGAAAAAACCACCAATGTACAGAAACATAAAAACAGTAACTGAAAAGGGGCACCATCCGGTGCGGTTTTGCGTGCGGCTATGGGTGACATATGCCATCCAGCACTGGGGGTACGGGTGTATTGCCCAGAACAGCCTTCCCTCCGCAACGCCATTTTAAACTCTTTGAATTCGTTATTAACTATTGTCCAGCATATCATTGCTGTACTTAAACAAAGTAAGAACAAATTATAACATTAATAATTCTATTATTTCTCATGTGTTGATCCCGATATCGGCCTCCTCTCCTCCCCCCCACATCCGGAACCCCAATAGAGTATTATGGCCATGTTTTTAGATGGGAGAGGTACAGGATGAACAGGTGGGAGAGAAGGAAGGGGCACAGCCCAAGAGGGAGTAGAAATGAAGGTATTAGACGATACCAGAAACAGAAACCTAAGAAGCTGAGCTAGGGAGCAAGGGATAGAGAAGAGGGCCACATGTATGTGCAGGAGGGGGGAAAGAGGGGAGAAAAAAGGAGTGAGCCAACCAACCCAGGTCTACTCAGGTCACCAGCAGTCAGAGTAAAAAGAGGTGATTCAGAGGGAGCTAGATAGTCGTGACAAAGAGCAGTGATACAAGTATGTAGGGGGAATAGATTAGAAAAGTAAGAGTGAAAACGTGGGTAAAGAAATCAGAGAGCTGAGGATGTCCAAGAAAGAAGGCAAAAGGAAGGCATTCATACATAGTATGGCTCTATCTCCTCCTCCCAGTGAGTGGGGGGTCAGTATCTGACAATAGGCAAGAGTCATTCAGAGCCTGGGGATTCTCCGCTCTGCCCTATATTCAATGGGCATCACATATAGTCCTCATGTCCACTGCGTCTACGGTTTATCCTGAAAACGTGGGGGTCAGAAAAGAGGTCAGATTGACCACCAGCCGCTTCCCTCCTCTTCAGGCCGGTGGGTTCCTGGGTGAGCGTTGGCGTCTCACCCTCTGCCATCTCGCTGGGGCCGGTGGCAGATCAGGGGGCGTAGGCCAGTCCGGCAAAGCCATCTCCTGGATGTCCAGAGTCTTGCAGAAAGCTGTGAGATCCGCCAGTCTTCTGAAACATGCCGAACGTCCCCATGTGATGCAAAAAGCTGAAAAGGGAATCCCCAGCGGTACTTTATCACCCGCTCCCTCAGCGCCTCCAGGAGCGGACGTAGTCCCCGGCGCTGCTGGAGCGTGCGGCGGGACAGGTCCTGCAAGAATATTATAGGAGAGTCCATGTACAAAATCTTGTCTTGTTGTCTGGCCGCAGATAGGATAGTCTCTTTTATCGCATAAAAGTGCACCCTGCAGATCACATCACGTGGCCTGGTGTCCTGCTGGGATCTTGGCGCCAAAGCCCGGTGTACTCGATCAAGTTCAATGTGAGGACCTTGGTCGTCTCCTAAGACTTGTTTAAACAGCCCCTGCACTGTGGTAGCAAGTTCCAGGGCTGGGATTGATTCTGGCAGACCCCTTATCCTTATATTGTTGCGACGGTTGCGGTTCTCCAGATCTTCTTGAGAATACGCCATTTCCTCCAAAAGGGCTGCATGGGAGGATAACATCTCTCTATGTGCCTGCAACTCGTCCAGCACTGTCTCCTGCGCCTTTTCCACCTCCTCCACTCTCGAGGTGACCTCCTGCCTCAGAGCCGCCATTTCTTCTCTATATGTGTTTTCTATCCGGCGGACAAAACGCTCTAAGTCCCCTTTGGTGGGCAGATTCTTAAGATATTCACCCAGCTCACCTCCTGGCAAAGTGTCTGGAGAATCCGGATAATCCTCCTCCTCCTCCTGGGCACCGCCGAGGGCCGCAAAGCGATTTGCGTTCCTCCTCTCCCTCTCTTACCACCCCCCCGCCATCTGCTGTGAGCGGGAAGGCGCCATCTTGAGAGATGCGCGGTCCGGGACAGGAGTCGCTCCGGACCACAGAAACCGGTCCATTTTGCCCTGGGACCCTCCGTCCTCCGCCCCAAGGCTCCCCGAGGGCTTTCTTATCTTACCCATAGTGGCTGGGTAGCGGGATCTGCAGATAATGGCTGGATTTAGCAGCGGCGTTGCGGAGCTCAGGCACAGCGCGTCCTACTCCTCCATGTGCTAGGCTCCGCCCCCGACATTCTGCTTTTTAAAACATTTTGATGCAGGGTGTAATCCACCACAGTAAGAGCATTCATGGCGGAACTTACAGGTATTCAGCCACTTGCATCCGGCATCATTAAAGGAAAAGCAAAACCCCCTTTTGGGTTGCTGCGGATTGACCGCTCTCTGAAATGTCTGCTGCTGAGGCAATATTAAATTGATCCATAAACCAACATCCTTTACTCCCCAAAATACATTAGGGTGCACTGCCAACTATTGACGGAATGCCTCGTCATTTGACATCCAGGCAATACCCCCAAAATTGCGGTACACATCCAATATAATGTCTTGATGCTGAATAAGACCCAAGCAAAGGCTTGGTTCCTTTTCGCCCAAAACCGCTGTGTAAATGGAGAAGGCTTGCAGCTAATTATGGAAGGACTTAAAAGTTCTTTTCTTATCCCCGTCAGTATCCAGTTTATCATCTTTCCTGCTGTCAGACGATGTAGCAGGTTTATAATTTGGCAGCAGCGTGAAAATGTCTAAATATTGCTGCTGCCAAATCTTATCCTTGACAGCAGAAGACAAGTGGAAGCCTAAGGGTACCGTCACACCTGGAGACATCGCCAGCGATTTCTATGGCGACATCGCCAATGCGTCGCCTAATGTAAATGGACGAGGGCGACACATCTTAGTGGTCGCCTGGTTTCACATCACATCTCTGAAACCAGGCGACTATTCTGGGGCGATGTGTGCAGATCGCCTTGTCTAACGTCTCATGAGCGATGTGAAGAGCGACAGCACAGATCGCCTAAACCATTCCGATAGGCGTTTCTGGGCGTATTTACTACCTCTACCGGTCTGCGTGGATTGGTGGCAGTTCGAGCGTTCCGATTGGTCGTCTTGTTCCTCGGCGCCATATTTGATAATGTGTGCGTCCAAAGGTGTATTACCCAGGAGTGTACATACTGTACAGTAGCGCATTGATGTGGCGTTTGTGTTTGCGGCTGTGTGTGTTCAAAGTGCAGAGATGTGCGATGGGCAAAAATGTGTGTTAACATCAACGCAATTATCATTACATGTCAACTAATGTCTGCATCAGAGCGCTGTAGTGGCAGCCTTCCTGTTTAAAGTATATGACGCAAAAGAATACAGTGTATCCTGTGGCTTTTGCGCCTCTGGGCCCCCGTCAACATGTGACATCTCTCCCATGCGTTTATTCGCCATATCGTTGTCAATCTTTTGGCGCCGCCTTCCTGTTGCTTTCCCTTCCCCTGCAGAATAGTAAAATGGCGGCACCCAGGCGAGCTGCAGTGTGGGGGGAGCCTGAGCTCCTTATCCTTGTGGATGTATGTGACACCAGGGATTACTGGTGTCAAGAGCAGCACACCCATCCACGCCTCCACAAGCAGGCTGTCCTGCGGAAGGTGCAGAGGCGGCTGGAGAGGAGGTTGGGTGTTGTGCGCAGCCCAAAGCAGATCTGCAAGAAAATTGCAGATCTGAAATATAAGACGCCTGGACGCATCACCCGACTGCGTGACAGGATTGCCCAGATAAGTGGTGAGTAGTAGCATGACAACATACACATACCCTTCTGTGTAAAGAAAGACATATGAAGGCCAGCACATGCCACTGTACACCCCAACATATATAGGGGCAATGTATGTGAGAGCTTCATCATGACTCTGCAGTTGCAGGATCATCTACCTGCAACATCCACATACACCCTATATTTCTGTGGGTCATGTGTCACAACACACTTGTATGCACACACAATAACCACAGGCCTACAGTATGTGTGTAAATATGCATAGAGCAGCCTCAGCATGTAGGCCATTATCTCACAACACTCATGTCACACACTGTAACCCTGTATATTTCAGTTTACCTTTTGGATTTGTGCCATGTAAACTATATGTCTACTTTAGCCCCCAGCTGCCTGGATTACCTTGGCTGGCAATAGAAAATAAGGTGAAGCCCACACAAATTTTTTTTGCTATTGATTTCAATAGATTTAAAGAAATAAGGCTCCCCTGTATTTTTCATTGCCAGAAAAGGTAACACCAGGCATTTGGGGTTGGCAGCCAGTAGCTGCTTGGTTTACCTGCACTGGGAAGAGGAATTACAGCGAAGTCTTACACATTTTTCACCAGGAAATTAAACCCTATTATTAAAAAAAACACAGAAACAGGTTTTCAACTAAAAATACATTTATTTAAATACATTGGGAGAGAGCACGGGGGGAGAGACAGCTGTCGTCCCCAGCGCCACAGAGCCCTTCCCATTGTGATGCCACTGCCCTCTAGATGCGATCCCATCGGGCCTACATCTAGTACTTCTATAAGCAGCGGTCATAATTTGAGAGGCTCTTTAGAGTGAATGATCAGTGAATGAGAGAAAAAGTGACTGATGTGGGGGAAAGAGGAAAAGAAGCATACTGCAATGTTTCTTGACTTTGCTTGTACTGTTAATTTATGAAGAGGAAACTTTTAGTTATTAAAAATAATAACAACTAAAAGTTTCCTCTTCAAATGGCTGGGATTAAATGTGTCTCCTGGCACATGAAGTTCTGCAACACAGTAAACATTAGTTAGACAAAAGCTCTTAAGTGACCATTGAATAAAGGCATACTGGTGGCCATGACCAGGTTAAATAATTATTTTATACCATATATTGATTTGCTTTTGGTGTGCATTAGGGGTCTTGTTGTTACCATTTTCTATGCAGAGAAGACTATAGTTGGAACATAAATGTGAATATTGTAGTGGATACTGATTTGTATAAAGAACAGATGTCCAATGTACCTCAAACATATGATTTTGGACAACCATGGTGCAGCCTGATGTGCTACTACTCCACTGCAAAACAACATTATGTTCTCTGCTGGCTTGTTTGGATTTGCATTGAAGTCGTTCTAAAACAAATTTGCACATGCTGCCAGTACTTGAGTAAATGTTCAGGTATGCATGATTCCACATCACTTATCCTCCATCACTGCTTATTAAAATATAATGGATTGCACAAGAACATGAAAAGTCCATTATTTAAAGAGCTGTGCAAAGTTTAAATACCTTAATAAAAACTGCACTTAATATGGCAAAACAGCATATGAGACAACTACCAGTGGCGTAACTAGAGTCTGGTGGAGCCCGGGCGAAATTTAGACCTGCCTCCCCCTTGCGCGTGCACACGTCGCCCAGATGCCCTGTGTAACGTTCTAAATACTTGAAAGACTCACAGATTGACCCCCTTCCTTCATTATGTATTAATGTCCCTCATCCTGCAATATATGGTTCTCCTACTGGAATATTGCCCTTATCGTGGTATATATGTCCCCAGTCCTGGTATTTATAGTCTTCCTCCTCCTGCCACCATAGTCCTCCAATTATTATTTTAATGCACCTCCATATTCCTCTATATATTACAATGTACCACCATAGTCCTCTATGTATTATAATGCAGCCCATAGTCCCCCATTCATAACGTACCCCCAATAGTCATCCAATTATTATAATGCACCCCATTATCCTACCTATAGTATAATGCAGCGTTATAGTCCTCCATATAATATAATACAGCCTCACAACCCTCCATATAGTATAATGCAGCTTCATAGCCCCTCCATATAGAATAATGCAGCCTAACATCCCTCCATATAGTATAATGCAACCTCATAGTCCTCCATATAGTATAATGCAGCCTCATAGTCCACAATAAAGTATAATACAGGCTCACAACCCTCCATACAGTATAATACAGCCTCATAGCCCTCCATACAGAATAATGCAGCCTCACATCCCTCCATATAGTATAATACAGCCTCATAGCCCCTCTGTTGTGAATTCATTGATGAAGAATTCTGGTTGTGAGCTCCCTCCTGTGGTCGCTGTTGGTGATGCAGCTGGCTGTGTTTTGGAGAGCTCCTCAGCTGATCCTGATGATTGGCAGTCTGCTTCGGATTGGAGCATATAGGTCGTTAAAGCTGATCAATCTCTGCCAGTTGTAATTATTCCTGCAGGTTTTCACATCTCTCCCTGGTTCCTTCCTGCTCTGATGAATCCTTGCAAGCTAAGTGAATGGTGTTTTTGTTATTTTGTGGCACACATGTTGTGTGCTTGAGGATCTGCTTATTGCTTGTCTTGCTCTGAGTTGTGGGTTGATATTTAGTCTGCATATTTGTTTACCTAATCTCAGTTAGGAAGTTATCTTCCTAGGTATGAACTGCTATTCACTGTTGTCTGCAACTTCCAGTTCTGCTGGTGTTAGAATCCATTTATTCTAGTTTGATTCACAGACGTTTTTGCAGATATAGAGGCGGCAAGTCTTAGCAGACTCAGGGTTATTTTTTGGTACTATCTGCTGTTGGAGGTTTTTGATAGTATTTTAATACTGACCGCAATAGTACTATCTAGCTAGTGTGGCCTCTTTTGCTAAACTCTATTATCTGCCTGTGTGAGTTTTTCCTCTCCTGTTTCCCAGTCAATATCCGTGGGGGGCTTGCTATTCTTTTGGGGTTCTGCTCTGAGACAAGATAGACTTTCCTTTTTCCATCTTCAGGGGTAGCTAGTTCTCTGGCCGTCTCGAGGTGTCTAGGGCATGGTTAGTTACATCCCACGGCTACTTCTAGTTGCGGTATTTAGTCAGGGAATGCGGTCAGTACAGTTGCCAACTACTTCTGTGAAGTCTGTTTATATTACTCCTAGGTTATCGGATCATAACACCCCTCCATATAGAATAATGCAGCCCCACATCCCTCCATATAGTATAATGCAGCCTCATAGTCCTCCATATAGTATAATGCAGCCTCATAATCCTGCATATAGTATAATGTAGCCTCATATCTCTCTAGTTTAATGTGTGCAACTTCACAGCCCTCCATATGGTATAATACAGCCTCAATATAGTATAATGTAGCCTTATATCTCTCCATGTGGTATAATGCAGCCTCATAGCTCTCCATATAGTATAATGCAGCCTCATAGCCCTCTATAGAGTATGATGCAGGCTCAGTTCTCCATATAGTGCAGTCTTAAAATTCTCTATATAGTGCAGCCTTATCTCTCTCTATATAGTGCAGCTCATAGCTCTCCATGTATAGTGCAGCCTCATAACTCTCCATATAGTGCAGACTCATATAGTGCAGCCTTATATATGCAGCCTCATAACTCTCCATATAGTACAGTCGCATATGCTCTCCTATAGTATCATGCACCCCCTTCTCCTCACATAGTCCTGTGGACACCTTGTAGTCACTTATTAAAAAAATCTGTACTTACCTCTCCTGGTTTCCTCGCTGCTGCATTCTCCTCCTCCTACTGAAGAGAAGACTCGGGAGGAGGAGGTGCGAGGAGGCAGCACCAGCTGCTACATGCGTTCCACAGTGGAACGCAGATGGAAAGCAGGCAGTGGTAAGAGGGAGCGAGGGGAGGAGCGCAGCTGTAGGAAGAAGAGGCTCTCCCCTCCGCCGCTCCCCTCCCCTCCTCTCCACCATATACCACCCATCCCCTTCTCTCCCTGACACATGGGGCCCATAGCTGCTGCCGCGAAGTGCAGCACATCAGTGTGAAGCGGGCGCCCGACACAGGGATCGGCGGTCGTTGGGGGCGGCACGGGCCCCTGTACCTTCAGGCCCCATCGCGGCCGCGACCCCTGCATCCATTATCGTTATGCCTGTGACAACTACGTTAGTGAAGCACAGCCACTGGACAACCTTCAGAAGAAGTCAGATGTGACTTTATGCTTTCAGGGTAGAGTCCTACGGTGCTGTGTATGTCCAAGAGCCTTGCCCACTTGGTGGACGATCGGATGGACGAGTTTGCAGTAATGTATCACTATTACATACCTGTCCCAACTCAGAGGCCGGGCCTTCTTTCATCCTCGTTTGGCTTGCTCCCTTTGTATTAGAACATGCCAATTACTGTGGAAACTCTGCAAACATCTTTGACATCACCCAAGACCTTTTAAATCTGTCTGACACAGGCAGGGATGTACAGGTGTACATAGAAATCAAGGAGCCCCATAGCAGAATTTCTAATTGTAATATTATTTGTCTGGGTCAGATAAGAACATAACTCACAACTTTGTTGCCCTTACAAAAGTAATTATCCTATTGGAACCCCTAGTTTCTTCTTTTATTGCACCCATAAAGTGTGATGACAACAAATGTTCCCCATAAACACTGTATGATCTCCCACAATTAATTTCTCCACACACACAGTATGATTACCCTACTGTACCCCCCTCAACTACTCTGGCAATGAATGGTGACCCCAGAACAGAATAATCCCAAACTGTGACCTCCACACAGCCATTCATGCAGTACAATTGGCCTACATACAGTATAATGGCCCCTACTATCACTCCAAATAGTATAACCCGCCCCCACAAAGCCCTCTGCACAGTATGATGGACCCCGCACAAACCTTCACATTGTATAATTGCTTGCATACGTATAATGGCCCTCAAATAGGCCTCCATAAAGTATAAAGTCTCCCTCATAGCAAAATATTATAATGCACTCCACAAAGCCATACAAATAGTATAATGGACCCACATAGCCTTTCATATAGTAATGGGACGCACACAGTCCTCCATATGGTATAATGCACCACCATATTTCTTCATATATTATAATGGGCCCCACATTGTCTTCCATATAGAATAATGCTTCCACATAGTGTTCTATGTATATATTACTTGACGGGGGCTCAATGCTATCGCATCGTGAGGGTGGTGACATCTCGATGGTAGTGGGCTCTGTGGTGCTGGGTGTGGCAGCTGTCTCTCCCCCTGTGCTGTCTTCTCCCCTCTGTGCTCTCTCCTTTAACCTGTCTCCCCTGTGCACCCCTATATTCCTTCATATAGTACAGTATAATGGGCCCCGCATTGCCTTCCATATAAAATAATGCTTCCCCATAGTGTTCTATATATTACTAGAAGGGGCTTAAAGGGAACCTGTCACCTCATTCTAACCCCTGACCTATCACTAGCTGTCCCTACACCTTCATAGCTGCTCCCTAACCAACCATGTCTGCTGTAAATGTGCCCTATAAAGATGCTGACAAATGAGTTATAACTTATAAGCAGTTGTTCAGTCAGGAGACTGGAAAGGCTTGCTCCAGGCTCCATTCTCCCTCCTTGCTTCATTACTGCACGCCCCGCTGGGCAGCATCATTCGGTCTTGATTTCCTCCTCTTATTTGAATTTCCCGCCCTCTTCTGCTCCTATAATGCACCGGCCAGTACGTCACATCTGGCCCGATGCATTGTAGGGGCACATCACGTGGTACGGCCCCAGCTTCTGGCACATGATCAGTGCGTATATTAATGCCGACCTGTACCACGTGACCATTAATTTGCCCATTAATTAAATTGTGTAAATTGTCCACAAATGCTTAAGGGAGACACATTTGAGTGCAAACGTCACCAAAAATGTGACGTATGAACGATATCGTTTAAAAATCATTGCGTGTGACGGCCCCTTAAGGAGGATGAATTCACTAAGTTTAAAGACACAATGCAGACCAAGGTGGATAAGACCAAGAAAGTTCTTGGGGAAATTAAAAAGCAGAAATGGGCAAGGACTATAAAACAGGCCAGGTGTATAATTAGCAGAAGGAAGGTGTGACTCGATGGAATAACAAAAAAGTTAATTGCAAGAAGAAAAGACTGTTATGATTGTATAAAACCGATTTATAAAAATTATTCCATTTTACACAGACCCAATGGTACCCCCGAAGAAGAAGAGGAGGATGTCGCCATCACAGGAGCGAAAAAAAAACAAAGAAAGACCAAGAACTCCACACCAGCGGCCGAACAACCGGGAGAAGCAACAGAACTAGTAGTAAACATCTCGGGTAAACCTTTAAGTGTTGAACAAAAGAATGTGCTAAATAAGGGTTTAAATTATACTGTTGCTAGACACGCCGATTGGTTTGAGGTTGACATGGATATGTATAAAATGTTTAGGAATGTGAAGTTAAGACATTGATTTAATGGTAAAACAGCTGCATCTAAACAAAGAATGAGTGAGTTGATATTCAGTGACTTTTCTCTGTATAACAAAAGTGATTTCTATCCCCCCCCCGATAATTTACTGGCGATACAGACACTTGTTAATGCTGTTAAAAGAGATTTTAGAGGTGATTAGATTTCAGCCTGATACCTCTTTAAAAGAACCCAATTTTACATCTACTGAGCACAGAGCCCTTAACGAACGTGTCCATGACGGCAACCTGATGATGAAGCCCACGGGATAAAGGAGGAGCGGTCATCCTCATGGACAGGTCAAAATATTTAGAGGTAGTCAGGAGACAGCTGAATGATGAGCAGGTCTATATGAAAGTATACAGAGACCCCAGATTTGAGATTGAAAAATAACTCATGTCAGTTTTGAATGAGGCCAAAAGGGAGGCATCATTGATAATCGTTTATTTGCATACTTGATAATGAAGTTCCCCAGAACACCAGTGCTACAGTGCTATACCTGCTTCCTAAAATTCATAAGTCACTGGAGAACCCGCCGGGGAGGCCTATAATTGCAGGTACTGACTCAGTATTTAACAACATAGGGATTTTTCTTGATAAAATCATGATAAGCTTTGCAGTGGTGGCCTGATCCTACACTAGGATACTGGACACTTTTTGCAAAAGCTTAGAACACTTAGACCTGATAAGAATGATATTCTCGTCTCCTTTGATGTAATATCCTTATATACGTCCATTGACCATGACAGAGGGGTGTTGGCAGTCAAAATAAAACTGGACACCACTGACTACTCGGTTGACTAAAAAAATTGATCATTGACTTGCTTGAGATCTGTTTAAGTCCAATTACTTTCTATTTGGGTACCGCGATGGGGGCACATATGGCATCTTCGTATGCCAATACTGTAATGACTGTACTAGAGGAGAGCCACGTCTATGTGTCCCACCACTTCAGGAAGGTTGCTGAGTGGCGGAGATATATAGATGATGTGTTTCTCGTCTGGAAAGGGAATGAGACTGAATCGTATGAATTTTAAGAGTATCTCAATACTGTAGACTTTACGATGGTATATTCGCGTATTGAACTTCAGTTTCCAGACGTTAATGTAAAATTGAACATGGGTATCATCAGCACTTCTTTGCTTGTGAAACAGACTGATAGAAACAAGTTGCTTCATTTCCGGAGCCATCACTCGGAAGGGATGAAAACGGCAATCCCAAAGGGTCAGATACAGAGATCCGCAGGATTGTGAGCGATAAGGGTGACTGTGATAGTACAGTGAATACCCTTATTGGGAAGTTCCACCAACGGGGTTATCCTAAAAAAATACTTTTACAACAGAAAGATAAGGTGCATGATTATGGGGGTCCTACACGGACAAAAACTTAACAAATCCCGGTTGTGACGACCTTTTGTAATGAGTCTGTTGAGATTAAGAAAATTATTATTAATAATTGGAAGATTTTGACAAACTGTTTACCAGAAGTAAAGGAATTTCAAAATCCCCCCTTTTTGCATATAGAAAAGGAAAGAGTTTAAGGAATAGCCTGATTAAATCAGACATAGGCAGTTTTAAAAGAGAGACGCAATTGACGATCACTGGCAAGCAAAGAAGAGGCAATTACCCTGTTTTGGTTGTGTAAATTGTCCGCAAATGCTTAACGGAGACACATTTGAGTGCAATGGTAGAAGTTTCAGGATTAATGGTTTTTACACTTGTGAATCTGACCATGTGGTGTACCTTCTGGAATGCCCTTGCAAGCTGTACTATGTAGGTGAAACCACTCTTGAGTTCAAGATTAGGATAAGCCACCATAGATACAGCTTGCGCAAAAAGCGTACAGACCTACCGGTCCCTAAACACTTTTTAGAAGCCAAGCACCTTGAGAAACATTTGAGATGCAGAATTATTGATGGGGTTCCTCCTTTAAGGAGAGGAGGCGATAGGGATAGGCTTCTAATGGACAAAGAATTACGTTGGATAAAAATATTGGAAACCCTGAAACCAGGGGTGTCTGAATGTTGACTATAAACTAAGTGCTGCCCTGTAAAAATTGTCTCTTTTGAATTTATGGTATGAACTATGTCCCACTGTTTTTTATGGCTCAGATTGCACTTTGTGTATCACTTCTGCACTTTCGTACTACTAATTTTATATCATCTATTTGTATTTTAGAAGTCGACTTGCTGGATGAAAAAACTGAGAAAATGAAAAATTGGAAGGATCCTAATTTTACTTTATTTTTCTTTAAACAAACTGTTGTATTAATCACATAAGGCAATACATAAGCTATTTATTATCATGTGTTGATTGCACACACAAATTTTTAATTCACACCAGGACGCTCGTGTTATTTTACTCTAATATAAACACCAGGACCGCAAGGAGGAAGTGCGCCTGCGCGGGTTTTCACTATGACGCTGTAGTCCCGCCCCTGGTTGCCATGACCACGATGACGCTGTGACGTCAGTCGCGCATGTGTATTGCGATTTCTGGAACGACGGGAGTACAGTACGAGCGGGGAGCATAGGAGGGGACACGCTGCCTTTACTAATTAAGTTAATGAGGTAACGATGTGACCAGGGGTCTCCAATTAAGAGTTATCCACTGTCTATAACTGTATATTACTATGTAATTATCTGATTATTGTTTTACACTATTATATCACTGTTATTGTTGAAAGGAATAAGGTATTGTAATAGGCAGGTTGACTGTAGTGCAGATTCTGTATGATTGATAGCTTAATTGTCTAATTGCTGGTGATGTCTAAAAACTGAGCACTACGAGACAGTCCTAGCTAGACAAAAGGTGTTTGGACTCAAAATGTTGCCACCTGTGCCATGCCTGATTAAACATTCTTTGATGCACCTAAGAACTGGAGTGCTGAGACTCTATCACATTTTGTATGTATTGAAAACCTGCAAAAGGAAGGTTTAGTCTGCTTGCTCCACAATATTTGTCTCCTGTGCTGCTCCTTTCTCTTTTTTGTATATTATAAAACCAGGAATAAAATAAACATAAGATCAATGAATTAAGTAGTGCATGCACTAAAACAAACAACAAAAATTATTGATAATGCCTAAAATATCATGGCAAAGCACTAGACCAAGGCTTCCATCTATTGTGGAATTTTGAAAAAATATTACTAGCACTGGAACGACTGTTTTCATATGCATTATGGAGATTTGTTGGTATTAATGTACAGTATTTTTCCAGTTTGCTGCCAAAGATTTTTTTGCAACCAAAGAATTATGAATCTAAATTGTTTTGAAGTTTGGATCAATATCTTCCATTTCCAAGGAAAGGAATGTTATTTTTGGTGAGAAAATTATTGTATTCCAATAGACTTTATGAATTAAAGCCCACTATCTGACATGGAATCAAAATAAACCTTTCCTGTTTTAGGACAATTTGGATTGCCATAATTATTTATATTTGCCAATGCCAGAATAAGGAGAGAGAGAATGTTTAACACAAATTTACATACACTAAGATTAGTATGCCTTTAAATAATTTGGAATACATAAAAACCAGAAGAGCGCTTTTGTGTGTAATCAAATTACTACAGTAGTTGCAGAATCGAGTGAGCTTATACACTCACCTTTTGTGGTTGTGTAGCCGGAACAAGACAGATAATCACTATCAGATAATTTCCTCATCCATGGAACAGTTGCAGGCAAGATGTATGGTGGGGAACACTGACAACTGAGTCCTCGCTCACACTGTCGTAAACTGAGCGGTTCTCGGCAGTTATTGCAGTGATGTCAGAGTCGGGGTTACCCGAGTGCATGATTCAGTGGTGAACTCGATTGACCTTTCTCATGGCACCCAGTTCATTCTGAACCTGTTTGTCGCTCTGGACAGAAACGTGTCTGTTCAGAGCATTGAAGCAGAGCTGAACATGCTGTGCCTTTGGATTACATCGGAGGGAGGGTTTCTTTTTGTTAATAAACATGGAGTCCCTAAATGTGTTTTGTGTTTTATTTCTTGTTCAAAGAATTTTATAAATTTTTTAAATGGGATAACAATACACAATCTTGTAGAAACAATAGTATTTCTTTTAGGATACAATATGTAAAAGCAAGACATTATAAAATACTTAATTGTTGACTGAATATTAGTCCTGAACAGAGTAGGATAAATATGAATAACTGAGATAACATATATGCAATTGATATGTAATTGCAACATATAAGAATAGTATAATAAAAGAAAAAAATTATAATTTTGATGCAGAAAATAGAGTGAAAGAGAGGGGGATAGTGAGGGATATATACATCAGGAAAGGAGGGGATGTTCTAGTTCTCTATGCATTAAAGTTGCGTTAAGCCAGGAACATCAACAATAGACGGATGAGTTGAGTATTTGGAAGGAAAGTAACTATTCCAACATCGCCATTTATTCTCATATCTTCTATAAAATCTGTTTCTTATAGCGAACGAAAGTTCATAGGAGTTGTGAGTGGCAATTTTTTCAAGTAAAACATTAAACAGTGGCGGCTGGGGGTCTCTCCATTTTGTTGCTATGAGATTTTTGGCAGCAAGTAAAATGTGAGTAATAAGGGGTCTGAGATCTTTTGGGATTGAGTTTATACCAAGTAAAGAAGTACCAGTTCTGGAGTTAGTGTGATGTCACTATTTGTGATCTCGTTTATTAACATTTGGATTTCACCCCAGTAGGTTTTAAGTAATTCACAGTCCCAAAAAATATGTGATAAATTACCTTCTTTGAGACAATTCCGCCAACATAAGGGCGAGTTATCCTCTTTAATGTGATGTAGTCTAACAGGTGTATAGTACCATCTAAGAAGAATCTTGTAGTGCGATTCAATGAGTGAAGAGCAGGGGATGTGAGAGTGTAAATTTGCAAGTGTTTTGCTGAGACATTCTGTGGGGATAGGGGATTTCAATTCCCTTTTCCATGCTATTATATTAGTGGAATTGGTTAGTGCTGTGTCCGAATTCATTTCCTTGTAAATATTGTTCGTCTTCCAAAAGGTAAAGTTTTTTGGGTATTTGAACATTTGGGAAACATTTATGGGAAGAAAAAAGTTGATTTTATGCTTAGAAATCAGGTCAGTGATTTTGTCCCATATTTTAACCTCTAGTTCCTTCAGGTTAAATGATGCACTCAGTTCGTTAAAGGGGATTAGTTTTTTTCCGTTGTTTATTATGTCCGATATGAATTTTATTCCGGCTATTTTCCAAGAATCTAATTTTAAGCCCGGGGAAAGAAATTCTAAAATTTCTATAGGAATCCAGTTGGGAGTAGTGGTTGAGTGTGTGTCAGAGTTTTTTCCTATAAGGCGTCTCCAAGATTGAATTGCTGCTTTGACTGTATGCTCTTTAGGGAGTCGCTTGGATAAGTCACATAAGTAAGAGAGCAACAGAAGAGTTATTCCATTTTTGGAGTATTTGGTTTCTTCCAAGATGAGCCAGCCGGGTTTAGTGTCTTGATTCCACCATATCTGACTAAGTTTAATTACAGAAGCATTATAGTAAGCCGACAAGTTGGGGATTGCTAGACCTCCATTTTTTTTACTTTTCTCAAGTGTTGTTCTCGCCACTCTGGGTTTTTTTTGTCCCCAGATGAAGTTCATTAATTCTGTTTGTAGTTTTTTAAACCATGACTGTTTAGGGGGAAGAGGAATGGAGCGAAAGACGTATAGTAATTTAGGAAGTACAAACATTTTGTATGCTTCAACTTTACCGATCCAAGATACTTCGATTTTGGAAATATGTTGAAGGTTGATGTTTGCCATATTAGAAATTTGTTTAGTAATTTTTATGCCCATGTAATCGATGTCTTCTTTGTCCCAGTTAAAGTTAAATTCAAGCTTAAGAGATTTTAGTAATTCTGAATCTAGGTTCATGTGGAGAACTTGGGTTTTATTGAGGTTGATCTTGTATTGCGATATTTTAGAAAACTCCTCGATTGTTGCTAGAAGATTGCATGTCGAGTTGAGAGGGTCCGAAAGGGTAAGAATTATGTCGTCAGCAAAGAGACTGATTTTATATTCTTTGTCTTTTGTATGTATTCCTTTAATCAGTTGGTTCATACGGATCTTCTCGGCCAGCGGTTCACTGAAGAGGTCAAATAGGGATGGAGAGAGTGGACAGCCTTGTCTCATACCGTTTGTTAGTGGGAATACCTCGGAAAGGACGTTATTAGTTAGGACTCTTGCTGTGGGGTAAGAGTAGAGTGCTTGAATTATGTTTAGTATACTACCTCTAAAGCCAAATTTTTTTAGGGTTTCAAAAAGATAGTCCCAATGGACTCTGTCGAATGCTTTTTCAGCATCGACAGAGACCATAATTGTTGGGGTGGAATTTTTTTCTGCAAATGACATTAAGTTTAGAATTCTACGAGTGGCGTCTGATGAACCTCTATTCTGGATAAATCCCACCTGATCGCTATGTATTAGTTTCGGGATAATTTTTTGAATTCTTGTATTGATGGTTTTAGTAATAATTTTGAGGTCCGAATTTAAGAGTGAGATGGGTCTATAGTTAAAGACGTTCTCTGTGTCTTCCTTGTTTTTAGGTATAACAGTTATGATGGCTTGTAGCATTTCTTTGGGAAAAAGTGCATTATTGGATGTAGTAAAATTTAGTAATTTAGTGATGTAAGGCAATAAAGTCTTGTGGAAGGCAGAGAAGTACTCATTCTGGAGTCCATCCGGACCGGGAGACTTGCATTTCTTGAGAGAACGGATTGTGTCTGAAACCTCTGATTCCGTGAATGGGGAATTTAAAAATTCAATGTCTTGTTTGGATAGAGACGGGAGTTCAACTGAATCGAGGAATGAAGAGATGGTGGGTAAAGTTGGGGTGGGCTCCGTAGGTGTGTCCTTGAGATTGTAAAGGGCTTTGTAGAATTCGGCAAACGTGTTTCAAATTGATTGAGGCATTTTCTGAAGGATGTTGTGTTTGTTCCTAACTTGTGTGATGTTAGATTTAGATCTACGAATTTTTATCATCCTCGCAAAGAGTTTTGAGGGTTTGTTTGTACAACTATAGTAGTTGGATTTATTTATTCGCGAGAGCTTGTCGAAGTCAGAAATTAACAGAGATTTAAGTTCTATCCTTAAAGAGAGAATTTCCTTTAAAATTGATTCATTAGTGGAGTCTGCAACAGTAACCTCAAGTTCTTTGATTTTTTTGATTAATGTTTCTGTGTCTTTTATGAGGGATTTCTTGTGTTTCGAATTTAACTGGATGAGAAAGCCTCTAATTACTGCCTTATGGGCCATCCAAATAGCTGAAATGGGCGTCTCTTCCAAATCATTTTCTTTGAAGTAGAGTTTCAATGCATTTCTAATCTCAAGGTTGTATTGTGGGTGATTGAAGAGGAAAGAATTGGCCCTCCATATTCCCTGACTTTTAGGGGGGAACCCGCCCAGAGTTTCAAAAATTACTGGGGAATGATCTGACCATGTTCTAGGGAGGATTGTTACCGATTTAATACTATGAAGCGAGTTTATGTTGGTGAGAATTAAGTCAATACGGGCAAAGGATTTGTGGACATTGGAGTAAAAAGTGAACTCAACTGAGGAGGTATTGATACATCTAAAGACATCGTATAACTCTTCCCTATTGAGAAGGGGGTCAAGTTGGGTATTTATATTTCTGTGTTTATTAGATGAGTCCAAATTAATGTTAGGAACAGCATTAAAGTCTCCGAAGATATATAGGGTACCTTTCTGAATTTCTTTCACAATTTTTTAGAGTTTTTTTAGGAACGATATCTGGCCATTGTTAGGGGCGTAGAGGTTTACTAGTGTATGGGTAACCTCATTTAACTTGCATACAAGGATAATGAATCTACCTTCTTCGTCCGTTGTGACCTCCAACTCTTCAAATTTGATTGAATCTTTTATAAGTATGGCTACACCTGATTTTTTCTTTTTATTGGACGAAAGATAAATGTGGGGAAACTTGACGTTGGTGAATCTAGGAGTATTCTCTGAAGAAAATCTAGTTTCCTGTATACCGGCAACATCTACGTGGTTTTTCTTCAGATCCTTCCAAACGAAGAATCTTTTTTGGGGAGAGTTTAGACCGTTCGCATTAATTGACATAAATTTGAGAGTCATGTTCTGGCTTTGAAGCTGGAGATGTTAGGAGAACAAGAAGAGTTGAGCTTTATTAGATGGTGTGGATTAAGAGGGGGGGATACAGTAAACTAAAGTTCTTTAAACTAGTAAATTAAAGTTTAAATCTAAGTAAGGATTAAATTTAACTTGTATTAACTGGTGAGTCAATAATGAGGAAGGGTTCAAGGGAACCGGTATTTATCTTCCTTTGGGCTAATGTTATGGCCTAAGGTGCCAAGTTTTGATCGATTAGTTGAAGTTAAAGTAGATAATCATCCCGTTCCATCAAGGTGAAGGTCTTTAAGAATCTTGAGACCAAGGTTGACGTCGTCTATGTTGAAGGATTTGTGGTTAAAGGAGAAAATTACACTTGGAGTAGGACAGCCCCATCTGTATGGAATCTGTCTAATTCTCAGGGCCTCTGTGATTGGTTTAAGATTTCTCCGTCTAGTCATAGTTTCCTTTGATACGTCTGAAAAGACTTTTATCCTATCAAAGGGCGAAGGGAGGGTCCTATTTTTTCTCAAGAAGTCATTGATTTGATCTTTTGTCTGGAAAAAGGAATATTTGGCAATTACATCCTTGGGAACGTCATCTGCCAGGTGCGATGGTTTAGGAAGTCTGTGGGCCCTTTCAATCGAGTATTCAATTTCGGATTTCGATGGTAAAGTCTCTCTGGTTAGGTTTTTGACATGGTCAATTAAATCGTTGTTTTTAACGTTCTCTGGTATGCCTCTAAACTTAAGGTTAGGTCTTCTGTCTCTGTCCTCTCTGTCAATAAGTTTATCTTTCAGAACCCTGATTTCTTCTTTCATCTTAGTTTGTTCAGTCTTAGTTGTTTTGTTTTCTAGTTTAAGGTCAGTTATCAGTTTTTCATTTTCTTCCACCCTTGAGACTATTGAGGTCATAGAAGATTTGACTTCATCGAATTGCTACATCATTTCTTCCTTTAATGAATGATTAAAGGCAGTAAATAGTTTCAGAAAAAAGTCTTTGTCAAGAGGTTGTCCTACGTCAAAGTTGAGAAGTGGTTCTAGGTCCGATTGGTCTTTCTTGAGCTTCTGTCTTACTGGGCTTTTGAAGTGTGATTCTCGGTCTTGTTCTGGACGTAGTGCGGAAGGAGTGCTGGAGTTAGATTTGGAAGGAGTCCCCATCTCTTTCCTTTTTACACTTGCAGGGGGTGTAGCAAGTGACGGCAGGTCTTCCATGGGTGAGCTCCAGTCTTCTAGGCTATGATCGGGGTTTGATTTATCCTTCCCTGATTTTACCTGAGAATTAGTCAAAATGGGGGTAGGAATTTTGCTTTTGGGTGAGTTTTTAAGGGGATTATTTATCGAGTCTGTAATATTGGAGCTATTATTTGGGCTAGACTTAGAAGGCATATTGTCACCTAATGAGTTAAATCTAGATTTATTTATGTAAGAATCAAGGAGTTTAAATGGTAGTATAGGATCGATTGACCACTGTGGTTAAGTTTGAGCTAATAGTGGTTTATGGGTAGGTTATAGGAGAAATTAGGGGGACCTATAGGGTAGTAGGAGATATAGAAGCGGATAACAACTTTACAAGCTAAAACCGTGTGTAGGTAGAGAAAATTGTCAAAGTGTAAATAAAGGTCAGTTTGAATTTACCACAAGTTAGAGTTTGGCTGAGAACTACAAACTGTATATAGGTAAGAGTAAAATTAAAATTATTAGAGAACACAAATACAGTATTTATCAGTCTCGACCTTCTAGGTGTCAGTAGAGGACACTTAATATCTTGTCTCAACTTAGATCTGTGTGATCACACAGCACTACTATTCCATTATAAGACACATGTAGGACAATAATATAGGTTTGAAATAATTACCAGAAGGTTAGATTATGAGCGACAACGGTTATTTGCATAAAATAAACAGTAGCATTAAAATTGACTTCCTTTCATATGAACGGACTTGTTAGAAGCTCAAATATAGAGAGTTTAATAGTCTAGCTATCAGCAGAGGACACTTAAATTGTTGTCCAGCTGAGATCCAGAAGCTTCAAGCAACACAGACAATACTGCAATGAGAGAGAGATAGGGCTAAGGCAGGTTAGAAGTGGCAAATAAATCAATCAATAGTATTTGAAAGCAGAGTAAGGCAGCAAACAGGAGGTTGCTTGCTTAGACTATACACCCCACAAACTTTAATCTCTCACTTATAGGGCGAGCGAGAGCCCTGAGTAGGTAATATGACACTAAGGTAACTAAGGGGTAAATGGTGGGTGTTATCTGTACTTAAACAGAGCAGTTCAGCAATAGAGCTGTCTCACCAAAATGTCTTGGGGGGGGGAGGAGTGAGCAGTAATGAACGCGTTCCTTCAGAGCTGCAGGAAATAGAAAGTCCAGGGTGGCTGCTTGCAGAGACAGATGAGCGTCTTCTTTCTTCTTATCTTCTTTCTTCTTATCTTTCTTCTTATCTTCTTTCTTCCTCTGGTCAGACGTCCCTCTGATCCGCGCTGCTAGCGTGCGTTGCTGGCATCTGCCAGATCCGCCCGATGAGTGCTGAGAGCTGCAGGCTGTATTAGAAGTAGTTGCACCAGCAGGTGGCACCCAAGTGAAACGGCTGGAACTGCTTCAGAAGCTTAGATTCCTCCGCAGCACCCTCGCTCCACACACCGAGGTAGTGACGAAGTAGTGCCCCGTTACTCTCGGTGGCGGCGTTTTCCTCAGCTTCGGTCCGGTCTCCCAATTGACGTCCTAACCTCGGATGGCGGAGGGGGTGGTCCGGATCTGGGGCAGAAGGTGAGCAACACCTTCAATGTCTGAGCTCCCCAAAACAGCGGGGAAGGCAGGAAGAGACCGGGTGGTCACTCACAGGCCACATAGGGGTGGCAGACAGCTCCGGTAAGGAGGCGGCTCAGAGGAACAGACCCCGGGAAGCAGATCTGGGTCCGGGTCAGCAGATGTAGAGGGGCAGTCAGGAAGGCGCCAAATAAATGGCGACTGGGTGTCAGGCAAACTCAGTCACAGGCCCGGTCGCGGGTCTCAGTTCTGTAGATAGTCGGCTCACCGGGAGAAGTTATGAGACAGCCAGGATGTAGCCTGGAATAAGCTTGATCGATCTGGTCAGGAGTGGTTGGGGTAATTTGTCCTGAAATACACCAAGCGACTAATTCCCTGTCGCTGGGTGTATGGCACCGGAGCTCTGTAGAAAGCTGCCTCCTACATAGAGCTGCAGGCCACGCCTCTTGTGTTTTATTTCTAATACTTTTTTTTTCTCTGTGTTGTGTCTCTTTTTTTACTATTTACTAGAAATTCATGGTGGCCAGGTCTAATTTTGGCTGACATCATGAATTTTGGGCTTATTACCAGCTGAGAATACAAAGCTGGTATTAACCCCATTATTAGCCAGCATGCTACCCCCCACCAAGGCTGCTGGAAGAGCTGGGTAAAGCTACTGGAAATGGCACTAACAAAACTGCTTTGTGTGCACTACAAACACTAAACAGGCTCATTTCTTCACATGAATTGTCCAAAAACTTTTTTTTTTTATAGATTGTCCTATTTCTTTTTTAAATTGGAATGATTGGATAATGAGTTATATTTTCATAATATGTTGGACAGATTTAATAAACCTAGCTAAATTTCACTAAAAAATGACGAATGATCTAAAAAAGATTTATTTCCAAATACAACTTTCTTAAATGTACGGTAGATATTGTAAATGCATTTGTAAGGATAAGATCAATATGGGAAAATATTTTGTAAATACACAATGAAAGCAGAATTCAGTAGAGAATTCAATGTGTATTTATGCATCTGAAAACCCATAAGTTCATGTTTATGCAACCAGTTTTTAAGAGTTGGGAAATAATGTCGAGATGGTGCCTTGGAATCAAAGGTGCCATCAGGTGGCATAAATTAATAATAATAATAATAAAGGTGCCATGTTGAAGTCAATAAATCCCCTTTTTTTTATATTTTGTATGACCTTCATCACACCATCCAGAAAGGGTATCTGCCCTTTATTTTGTGCTTAAATATTAGCGATTGTACACAGATGATTGTTTAAATAGAAAACCTCTATATGGCATCTGCTTTCATCATCACTATGTTGAGAAATGAATCTAAATGAAATAGTTTTTTTTATTATAGCTATAACGACAGCTTTTTTATTTTCATTTATTGATTTAAAAACGTGGATAATTTTTACTTGCAATTTAAGATTATGAATTCTAGCCAATTTACTATATACAGTGCCTTGTGAAAGTATTTGCCCCCTTGAAATTTTCAACCTTTTGCCACATTTCCGGCTTCAAACATAAAGATATAAATTCTAATTTTTTTAGAAGAATCAACAACAAGTGGGACACAATCGTGAAGTGGAACGAAATTTATTGGATATTTTAAACTTATTTAACAAATAAAAAACTGAAATGTGGGGCGTGCAATATTATTCGGCCCCTTTACTTTCAGTGCAGCAAACTCACTCCAGAGGTTCAGTGAGGATCTCTGAATGATCCAATGTTGTCCTAAATGACTGGTAATGATAAATAGAATCCACCTGTGTGTAATCAAGTCTCTGTATAAATGCACCTGCTCTGTGATAGTCTCAGGGTTCTGTTTCAAGTGCAGAGAGCATCATGAAGACCAAGGAACACACCAGGCAGGTCCGAGATACTGTTCTGGCGATGCTTAAAGCTGGATTTGGATACAAAAAGATTTCCCAAGTTTTAAACATCTCAAGGAGCACTGTGCAAGCGATCATATTGAAATGGAAGGAGTATCAGACCACTGCAAATCTACCAAGACCTGGCCGTCCCTCTAAACTTTCATCTTAAACAAGGAGAAGACTGATCAGAGATGCAGCGAAAAGTCCCATGATCACTCTGGATGAACTGCAGAGATCTATAGCTGAGGTGGGAGAGTCTGTACATAGAACAACAATCAGTTGTTCACTGCACAAATCTGGCCTTTATGGAAGAGTGGCAAGAAGAAAGCCATTTCTCAAAGATATCCATAAAAAGTCTTGTTTGAAGTTTGCCACAAGCCACCTGGGAGACACACCAAACATGTGGAATAAGGTGCTCTTGTCAGATGAAACCAAAATCGAACTTTTTGGCCACAATGCAAAATTATATGTTTGGTGTAAAAGCAACACAGCTCATCACCCTCAAAACACAATCCCCACTGTCAAACATGGTGGTGGCAGCATCATTGTTTGGGCCTGATTTTCTTCAGCAGGGACAGGAAAGATGGTTAAAATTGATGTGAAGATGGACGGAGCCAAATACAGGACCATTCTGGAAGAAAACCTGTTGGTGTCTGCAAAAGGCCTGAGACTGGGACGGAGATTTATCTTCTAACAAGACAATGATCCCAAACATAATGCAAAATCTACAATGGAATGGTTAAAAAATAAATGTATCCAGGTGTTAGAATGGACAAGGCAAAGTCCAGACCTGAATCCAATCGAGGATCTGTGGAAAGAGCTCAAAACTGCTGTTCACAAATGCTCTCCATCCAACCTCACTGAGCTTGAGCTGTTTTGCAAGGAAGAATGGGTAAGAATTTCAGTCTCTCATTGTGCAAAACTCATAGAGACATACCCCAAGCAACTTGCAGCTGTAATCGCAGCAAAAAGTGGCGCTACATAGTATTAACTCAAGGGGCCAAATAATATTGCACGCCCCACTTTTCAGTTTTTATTTTGTTAAAAAAGTTTAAAATATCCAATAAATTTCGTTCCACTTCAGGATTGTGTCCCACTTTTTATTGATTCTTAACAAAAATATTAGAATTTATATCTTTATGTTTGAAGCCTGAAATTTGGCAAAAGATTGAAAAGTTCAAGAGGACCAAATACTTTCACAAGGCACTAAACACTCAAGTATAATCCGAGTTTTTCTGCACAATTTTTGTGCTGAAAAGTGCCCCCCTCAGCTTATACCTGAGTCAGTGTACAGCTCAGTGGGGGGGACGGGGGTGATCGGGCACTGGAGAAGGCGGGGGGAGGCTACAGCTATAGCGGAGAGGTCATGTGCCCCCACTCATTAGTGCAAGGCAATATGTACTGCATCCTCGTGTCCATCAGTCCCCTATAATCAGTATATGCCCCCATGCTGCCACACACCATAAAATAATAAACCATTAATCATTCTCACCCTCTGTCGCTATGTCACCGCTGCGTCCTCCATTCCTCCGGTCTTCCTGCTTGTGGGTACAGTCACATGTTCTTTCCTGTGTGTGAGCCTCTGGGAGTGTTTTTTCTTTTTTTATCTAACTTCATAGACAATACACAAACCTAGCAATAGAACACTTACATATATAGGAATGGAGTTGTTACATTATGGACATTATACAAGTTCTTGGAGAGAGCATTAGATGAATTCTGGAGGGTCTTCATGTTTTTCAGTCGGATGACTGCTTCACTATTTGGGTAGCTAGCTAATGAAAACATCTAAGTATCTAAAGTGCTGTTGATGGGATAAATACTGTACGACAATTAAAAAAACAAACAAACAAACAGGTTAGATGAATTACCATAAGTGTTTATAAATTAATTAAAGTTATATAAGGATGAAGAAATCAGTTGCAAAGAGTATAGATATAGAATGATTCTAAGGTGGGACAACATGATCTAATCGTTGAGTCTTCTCATTAACCTCTTCCATAGCACTCCTATCTATCTCATTGTGGAGTGACATTGAAGGGTGAGGCTAATCGGAAGGGTGGAGCCAGAGACAATCTTCTTGCTGTTACGCTGCTGAAGGGAAAGGCTCCTTTGCTCAGCTGTTCACTGCTGGCTGCAGGATGGGTGAGAGGCTGCAGTCAGCACTTATTGCTCTCTCAGGGGGCGACAGTCAGTGCTATTGCTGACACCTCTCAAGAGACTGTACCGGATCAGCAGATCCAGGGAAGGTGTATAGATGGTCCGTGCTGCTCGAAATAATCAGTCAAAAGTCCCTGATGACGGTGCCCGGAGCGATACTGAAACACGTAAGTGGAAATAAAAAAGGGGGTTTTTATTTGAAGACTTTTGACTGATTATTTCGAGCAGCGCGGACCATCTATAAACCTTCCCTGGATCTGTGGATAATCTTACACGTGTAACGTGGCTGTGGAGGTCCTGCAGCAGCTTTCAGCTATATGCCATCAAAACTAGTTGTGGGTGCACACAACTAGATTAGGTGAGTGCACCTCTATATGACCTGTATACATAGTTAGTGTCGCATTGATAGGGCACTGTTGCGCCTCTGTGTCTCCTATTTTCTTTTCTATGTACCGGATCAGGGCACTTCTTGCCAGTTCTGGGAGCCTACTATGATTTTAACAACCGGCTTGGGAGGACCGGTAAGAACCATCTGAATACCACTCCTGGTCAAGGGCATAAAGTTGTTGATGGCCAAGTGGACTTCTGAAGCCGAGATGGCTTTTCAAGAGTTGAAGTTAGCTCTGTGTAAACAACAAATCCTCATGGCACCTCACTTTAATAAGGAGCTCATGCTCTAGACAGACGCTTCAGAAGTTAGGTTGAGAGCTATGTTGTCGCAGGAAATAAATGGCAAAGAACATCCAACCCTATACATGAGTAGGAATGTCCTCCTATGAGAAAAATTATGCAATCATAGAGAAAGAGTGCTTGGTCATCAGATGGGTTCGGTTGACTCTTTGAAATATTATCTGCTAGGATGAAAGCTCAGGCTCATGTCAGATTATGAGCCTCTGAGATGGATCAAGGAAAGGAAAAGGAAGAATACCCTGGTGTCCACGTGGTTTCTAGCACTGAAAAACCAAAACCAAAATACCCATAAAAACCTTTTATTAGTACATGAAAGTATTCCACCAAATAACATACATGTAAAAAAAAAAAAAAAAGAACAATGACTGAGGGTAGGGAAAGACAAATGGGAGCAAATATCCTTGCCAATTAGCCCCTATCTATCTGTGGAGTTAGGTGCACTAATTAGTACATTGTGGCGCTCCCGCTCATTGAAAGCTAGCCCTCAATTACCCTGCACTGTGGTAATGAGTGCAGCTACCTGTAAGGGATGAGAGCTCTACGTTCACAAGGATTGTGATGAGGGGTTCCTATCGGTCCACAGTCATTATGTCATAAATTCACATCAAATTAAACAGTTATCAATACTACCGTTCTTGCAACACAGAAATATTTTCTTACAATAGAGCGTGAACTGGTGTTATGGTATAGTGTATTCTTTTGAGTCAGGGAAAACATTCACCATATCCGCCATATAACAATTAAGTCCCTTATGGCAATACAGTTACTCCTTTGGGTGCAATCACAAAATTTCACTTCATAGGAACTCAGAAATTGATCAATAAATAATCCGAAAATAAGCTATCAGACATGAATTGTCTGTCAAAATCCCTTTAGAATCCAGATAACCTCTCCAGTGGGATGTTCACTGGAGAATTAGCATTGGGCTAATGCTATGGCTCTCCACAAACCCGCAGCTGATTAAAACCTTTCTATATGGTATAGGGGTAAACTGTCACGTAGTGGTGGATTAATGGGTAATATGCAGTATATGAATAGAGGATTTTAGTGCTGCAATTTATATCCAGGGGTTTTATGGAAATGTCATATCTGTGTTTAATCAGAGACTTTCTATCTGTTATTTGCAAACATTAAGGTGTGGCTTATAAAAAAAAATACCTTGGAGCTACATAATAACCGGTATAACAGGTATACACATTCCTACTGCAAGAGTCACAGTTGTAAAGCAAATGTAAGGTACATTAAGTTTTCTCCCATTTTCTAAGAAACCATTTCTATAGAGAAGAGGAGCACAACCTTTTTGATCCAAGTGCCATATTTTCTGATTGTACCATTCTCAAGGGCTGCAAAGGGGTTTTCTGGTCTGATGTATATATTGACAGTACAATACAGTGTTGGCCAAATGTATTGACACCCCTGCAATTCTGTCAGATAATACTCAGTTTCTTCCTGAAAATGATTGCAATCACAAATTCATTGGTATCATTATCTTCATTTAATTTGTCTTCAATGAAAAAAACACAAAAAGAATTGTCCTAAAGCCAAATTGGGGTCGCTTGGGGGATTCAACAGTTTAGACACATCTGGGGCTCTGTAAGTGCGACATGGTGTCCGCTATCTATTTCAGCCAGTTCTGTGTTCCGAAAGTCAAATAGCGCTCCTTCCCCTTCTTCAAAGAAAAGAACACGGTCCCTACAGTCAAACATGGTGGAGGTTCCCTGATGATTTGGGGTTGCTTTGCTGCCTCTGGCACTGGACTGCTTGACCATGTGCATGGCATTATGAAGTCTGAAGACTACCAACAAATTTTGCAGCATAATGTAGGGCCCAGTGTGAGAAAGCTGGGTCTCCCTCAGAGGTCATCGGTCTTCCAGCAGGACAATGACCCAAAATACACTTAAAAAAGCACTAGAAAATGGTTTGAGAGAAAGCACTGGTGACTTCTAAGGTGGCCAGCAATGAGTCCAGACCTGAATCCGATAGAACACCTGTGGAGAGATCTAAAAAATGGCAGTTTGGAGAAGGCACCTTCAAATATCAGGGACCTGGAGCAGTTTGCCAAAGAAGAATGGTATAAAATTCCAGCAGAGCATTGTAAGAAACTCATTGATGGTTACCGGAAGCGGTTGATCGCAGTTATTTTGGCTAAAGGTTGTGCAACCAAGTATTAGGCTAAAGGTGCCAATACTTTTGTCTGGCCCATTTTTGGAGTTTGGTGTGAAATGATTAATGTTTTGCTTTTTGCTTCATTCTCATTTGTGTTTTTTCATTGAAGACAAATTAAATGAAGATAATAATACCAAAGAATCTGTGATTGTAATCATTTTCAGGAAGAAACTGAGTATTATCTGACAGAATTGCTGGGGTGTCAGTACTTTTGGCCAACACTGTATATGTCATAATCCGATAAGTGGGGAATCTTTTTTTCGAACTTCCATTATTGTAGACAAAAAGGGTCGTCTGCTCCCCTACTTAGCATTTCAGAAAGAAGGAGTCAAGATGACCCTACAATGATTGCAGATATCCTGATAGTTTATAAGTGTTACTGAACACCGAGGAGTTGGAGATGTCTAGGAGCCCAACAGAATGGCATTTAGGGCCACGTGTAGCTCACAGACTACAGGTTGTGCCATCCGTGCTCTAGACCCATAGTTACTTATCGAAAGACAAAACCAGTTAAACAACATTTCCTTTGCAGATGAGGGATGTAAAGCTGCTGTCATACTATGATGGAATTTATAACCTGATGCAGTCATGCATCCAGCTCCTGGAGTTAACTTTCATCTCAATGTTCCTTTGTTTACAATTAAAATCTTAATGTTATATAGAAATGTATTTTTCCAATGTTAATTGGTGGTTTGTAACAAATTTTCTTGTAAAAATTGGAAACTCTAACTATAGTTTGCTACATTAGGGTGAAGGTAATTTCATTTTGCAGAATCAGCATTATGTCAACACAATAGTATGCCTATGTTTCTCTTGTTTGCCATTTCACACTTATTTGCTCTTTATTTGTCCTTTACTTATTAGGCCACTTGCACACATTGAGAATTTAGGGAGTATTTTGCCTCAGTATTTGTAGCCGAAACCAGTGGAACAGTCAGAGGAAAAGTATAATAGAAACAGGTCACCACTTCTGTATTTAGCTTTGCCTTAGGTAAAACAGCTCACCGAATACTGAACGTGTGCACATGGCTTAAGAATAATAACGTAGATTTTTCCATCAAGAAAGCTTAATGAGGACTTGCTTTCTTTGTGGGATGACTTTTAGTTTTGAATGTTACCACGCAATCACATTTTACAATATAATGTACTAGAAAATGGAAAAACAATTGCCAGTGTGGTAAAACAGTTAAAAAAAAACTGCATTTCTGAATGTTTTTTTGAGTTATGTTTTTAAAATTTTCATTGTGCAGTAAAAATGACCCATCACTTTAATTCTCTAGGGTAATCCAATCACAGTAAAATCAAACTATAGTTTTTTTTGCCTGTGAGCTGTCCTACCATCCAATGCGGGTCCTTTTCCCTGCCGCCTTCACATGCCTAGTCCTTGGCTGTCACCTCTACTCACCCTGTCTAGTTCCCAAGCCAGTGAGTACACTAGACTGTAAAACCGATGTAATACGGGGACAGGTAAATAGACAGGGGACATAGTAAGGTCCAAGTCTAGCAGTCAGACACCTTAGGTTGCGAACGGTTCCGCTCCAGACAGCAGGTTTTCAGCAACAACAGGAGACCTCCACACTCCAGGAATAGTTAGCATAGACTGAATCTATAACTGGCATTTGGTGATGGGACAAGTGACTATTTAATGGGAGGTGGATAGGGTCACCAACTAGCATTACCTGACCCAGACTAAGCAGAAGCTACCAGCAAGTAAAAACTGACTATAACCCTTGCTGGTGCAAAAGAAATTACTCATGTTTTAAATCAACAAGACCTTGATCTGTAATAGGTCTGCTAATGACTCGTGACAACATTAGAGAATTCTGTGAAGCACCTACAGGCTCAAGGTGCTCATCACACCTCTAGATGACTTCCTTGAGAGGTTTAATTTCCAAAATGGGGTCACTTGGCACCCCTGCAATTCTGTCAGATAATACTCAGTTTCTTTCTGAAAATGATTGCAATCACAAATTCATTGGTATCATTATCTTCATTTAATTTGTCTTCAATGAAAAAAATACAAAAAGAATTGTCCTAAAGCCAAATTGGGATCACTTGGGGGATTCAACAGTTTAGACACATTTGGGGCTCTGTAAATGCGACATGGTGTTCGCTATCTATTTCAGCCAGTTCTGTGTTCCGAAAGTCAAATAGCGTTCCTTCCCCTTCCGAGCCCTGCCATGTGCCCAAATAGTAGTTTTCTACTACATATTGGGTATCGTTATACTCAGGAGAAATTGCACAACAAATTCTATGGTGCATATTCTCCTCTTACCCTTGCGAAAATGCAAAATTTGGGGATAAAGCAACATTTTTGTCAGATAAAGTAAAATATTAATTTGTTTTCCTTCCACATTGCTTTGCTTCCATTGAAGTACCTGAATACATATCTTAAATGTGGTATTGAGCGCTTTGAGGGGTACGGTTTTTATAATGGTGTCACTTTTAGGTATTTTCTGTCACATAGGCCTCTCAAAGTCACTTCAAATGTGATCTAGTCCCTAATAAAATTGGTTTAGTAAATTTAGTTGGAAAAATGTGAAATTGCTAATAATCTTTTAACCCTTCTAACTTCCTAATAAAAGAAATTATGTTTCAAAAATGGTACTGATATAATGTAGACATGTGGAAAATGTGATTTATTAATTATTTTGTGTGCTATAACAATCTGGTTTAAGGGCATAAAAATTTGAAATTAGAAAATTATAAAATGTTTTTGTGCGCATTTCCTCACACACTCCAAAGACATCCTAATAGGGAATTTAGATTGTGATCCCCTATGGGGACAATGTTGCTGATGTATGTAAAGCACTCTGGAATTATTGGCACTATATAAATGAATAAATATATACACCACAAACATGCAATACAACATGTCATAAAAAACAGTCTCAGTATCACTAGGATCCGTTAATGCAGCATAACGTGATACTGGTCAGATTTGTAAAATGAGGTTTGGTTATTAACAAATAAAATGGCTCAGTCCTTAAGGGGTTAATTGAGCCGTACAAGAATTTGTTCATCATGTGCTGGGCTTTAGTATTTAAAGTTATAATTTTGAAGTACATATGGTCTGGGGGAGTATCTATTCTCCTTGCGGAGAGTATTCTGCCAGCTGGTAGATGAGGGACTTTAAGCCGCAATGCTCCTCTGGGAAGTTGTATATGCAAATTGTCACTTAAGTAGACAAACTCTAATGCCACTAATAAAGGTAGCAATTCTAAAAGTAATTGACTCTTTTAATGAGCCTTTTAATATGACTTAGGATTTGTGCCAGATCAGAACCCTAAACTGCAGACGCTACGTTTCAGCGTGATTGCCCCTCATCTGTGCAGTGAAGTACATATGATGTTTTATCTCTTTTTATTGAATTTTTTGGGGGGAAATGAATCAACTGATAAATGGGAATTTTGATGTTTAGTTTTTTCTTTATGGCATTTACCTTTGTCATGCCTTTTTTAGAAAGGCGTATAATTAGTTTACTTTGCTTTGTGATAATATTGAGTCAATGTTCAGTGATAACTTATCCAACAGCGCCATCTGTTGACAATGTTCTCTTACTACATTCTTTTTTACTGTACAATCTAATTTTTGCCATCAAGACTTCTGTAGTTCCCATCAGCCCTTGGACTAGCCTCACCCCTTCTTTTTCAGAAGCCATTATAGCCTCATAGATGCTGACATCCTGGTATGCTGATCTATCTCTCTGGATTTCAGCTCATATATGTCACGATGGTCTCCCTTTCCTGGAAGACTTGTGACTACTTTGGACCTAAGTCTCATGTCTGAATTGAGGCTTCATGTTAAAAATGTCCTTTTCCTTTGGCACTCGAGGAGTTAATGGTAGTCTATGTTGCCAGCAAGCTAGCTGGGCCTTGTCCAGGTGTAGCCACTCTGTGTGTGTCGGTCTGTATCGGGTGACGAACATTGTTGACCCTTCTGCCGTCCGGTTGGAGCTGCCTCAGTACTTGGTACCCATACTGTGTTTCACCGGTCATGGCTTCAGAGATGTGTTGTGTCTCCTGCGCCCACATTTGCTGCACCTTTACGTCGCTGCGTAGGTGGTGTCCTTGTGGGACGAGGGGTTACGGAAGTGAACGCTGGTAGTTTGCGGCGTTCTTTCCGTAGGTGTTGGCCTGAATAATCTGCTCTGAGGGTCCGGAGGCCCCTGGTTAAAGGGGGGTTGCTGTCACGATGGTCTCCCTTTCCTTGGAGATTTGTGACTACTTTGGACCTAAGTCTCATGTCTGAATTGAGACTTCAAGGAGCAATATAGAAATGGTGGTATTTAAAATATGAGCGCTACACAAAGACACAACACTGATCAGTATTACCTTTAGATCTTTATTAAATATTAACAAATGTGAGTCCTCGCCACAATATGCTTCGACACAAATGCGTCTTCCTCAAGTGATCCACTTGAGGAAGACACATTTGTGTCGAAACATGTTGTGGCGAGGACTCACATTTGTTAGTATTCAATAAAGACCTAAAGGTAATACTGATCAGTGCAGTGTCCTTGTGTAGCGCTCATATTCTAAATACCACCATTTCTGTATTGTTCCTTAATCTATCCTCCCTGTTGGGAGTGTGGTGGAAGAGAGCAGCTCTGCACACAAGGACCTAGCTGGTTTAATAGACACGTGATTGATCTCGGGACCCGGAGAAGCGAGTTGGAGCTGGACAATCACTTTGGAACCAGGAACCGGCGAGCAAAGGTCTCAGATCCCTTCCTCACCACTGAGCCTACAATCTGGTTGTGCAGAGACGGCACAACCAGAAATGGTGAGTGAGGAATTAATATAACGGAGAATTTAATCTGCCTTTAGTAACAGTGTGGCGCAACCGAAAAAAAAAGAAGAAAAAAAAAAAATTTTGGTTTGAATTGAGACTTCGTATTAAACATGTCTTTTTCTTTTGGCACTGGAGGAGTTAATGTTAGTCTCTGTTGCCAGTAAGCTAGCTGGGCTTTGTCCAGTTGTAGCCACTCTATGATTACCTCTGCCTTTATAGGATCACAGGGTTCCAGCAGGCTTTGCTGGAGATTGAACTTCATTTCTGACCAAGCTCCTGATGTGAAAGGAGCTCTGTGGAGAACCTCTTGCTGTCAAGCCGTCTGCTGACTGGTGAGGTGTCAGCAGACGTGAAGTATCTATAGGGGGTGAGACAATGCGCAAATAGGGTCTTATCTCCTTACAGATATTGGCAAGAACCTTATTGAAAGCTGCTCACCTGGAAAAGTTGTGTTACACACAACAAGTATGCGCGGCTGATTACAGCTGCTGCAGGACCCACACATCCACGATCGACGTGGTGAACAATAGTTGTATTGGGACGAAGTGTCTCAGGATCTGTGCTGCTGAATGAATGAAACCTGAAACTGGAAAACTGGTTTCAACGGGCGTTCTTTATTCCTACGCGTTTCGGAGCGTTACCATGCTCCTTCCTCAGGGACAAAGGGTTTGTCCCTGAGGAAGGAGTATGGTATCGCTCCGAAATGCGTAGGAATGAAGAACACCCGTTGAAACCAGTGTTCCAGTTTCTGGCTTCATTCATTCAGCAGTGCGGATCCGGAGACACTTCATCCCAATACAACTAGCAGACGTGAAGTAGCTGTCCTGTAGTTCTTTGCCTGCCTTCCTCTACCCTCATGTCTCTTTACTGTAGTGAATGGGACTAGTGCTCCAGCCAACAGGGCCAGTGGAGGGCTTAGGTTTCCTGCTCGACGACAAGGTGAAAGAACTCTTATCAGGACGGTAGGGAGATCAGGGCACAGCTGCAGGTGAGTGCAGAAGGTCACCTCTCCCCCATTCCCTATGAGCAGGGCCCTCCTTTGTATTTTTTCCCTTTGGTGTCTCCCTGTCTGTTGTTTTTTCGTTGTTGCGCACCGGACATCATTGGTCCATGCACCACTATCACACACAGTTGCTAGACATAGTCCAAGCGTGACAATATGTGTCCTTCTACATAGCACATTCGATGAGTTGTTATGATCCCCTTACAAGGGCTCACCAAATTGTATAATGTGACTGCTTTGTTCTACATGTTTATTATCAACTAGTTTTTTGCCATTATAGCTATTGTGTATTCGCCATGTAATGCAATCACATTGTGTGTCCTGTAACAAATGTATCTCAGATATGTGGAATGGTGTTGTGAGGTAGCAACCGGGGAACCCGCTTGCAAAACGACAAGAACACGTGTTTATAAGGTTAACCAATGTCTACCCGTTTATTTTCACATATTAATCACATAACCCGGGTAGCATGTTTGACACATATCACATTGATTAACAACACTTTACATAAATACACCATACATTTACATTTAACATCACATAACACTTATATTGCACATAACGTTTTATAGTAACCCGGGACCTGTAACCATCTCTGTCCCCATTGGAGCTCTACTAACAGCTCCCATGGTGGCTACGGCCTCCGGCCTACTTACACTATACATAAGTTACAATACGATGATGACCCTTCCGGGTTCATAACAGGGATTGGCAAACCCTAGTAACCCGTGGGGCTGCGGCCTCCGGCCTAACCACGCGTTACCCAGTACGGGAGCCCTTCTAACCCCTGCTTCTGACCTTCGTTACATACGCCTCAACGGGCCCTGTGGGTCCCAATGGCGGTACCTGCCGCCTGGCTTTAGTCACCCCAGCATGATGATATACATTCACCCGTAGTCAGGAATCCTGCCTGACCGGGACCTTACACACCATAGGTGATCCATCATTCAAACGTCCATGGATCACACACCTGCTCACAGCCCACATCCATGGACTGTGGCCCCTCCATGGCCCATTACAGGGATTGGCAAACCATAGTACACGGGAACCTCTACATCCGATACCTACTAGGAGCCCTATTACCCCTGTCTCTGGCACCACAGGCACACCCACACCATTAGAGGTCGTGGTTGAGGGATCAGGTACCCTCTGCATGCAGCAGGGCAAGCCTCCCTCTCGTCCCAAGGACGGAACGCCTCCAACATCATCCATACCAGCTGGGTCACTGTCTCTCCACATGATTATACATGGGTCTTACATAGGTCATCATCTCTCATTCAGGGCCATTACCTAAGCCCTCATACACATAGTTAAACACATTGTTTCATCAGGTCCTTTAACTGAGCACTCTGACTCGGACCTAAAGGCGGTCTATGCCCGCCTGGCACACTACATACATTTGCCTCCAAGGGCTACATACATTCCGGTTCATCAGGACCTTTAACGAACTCCACTGAGTCGGTCCCAAGGGCGGTCTATACTCGCCTAACATGATTTACACACACAAGGTGCACAGTTCACACTATCGCTCGGGAACTGCTTTCTTACCGGGCACGGAACCGGGTCTCGCTACCTGTGTCACAGGTTCCACCAGGCATCCCCACAGGCTCCTTTCCCGGGCGTGTTTCACCCCACGCCCGGACCAGTATCCACCAGGTTCAGCCACGGCTTCCCCCTCCAGGTGCGGACACGACCACGGACCTCGGCACCGGCATGGAGCTAGCATGCTCCCGTCATGTACTCAGAGCCTCTAGACTGCTCTGCACTTGGCTGGTCTCAGCTTCCATCTGAATCAATCTCAGCTTCCAGGATCAATCTCAGCTTCCAGAATCAATCTCAGCCTCTAGAATCAAACTCTCAATCACTCAGGTGGCCGACTCTTATCGTGCCAGCCACTCCCACATGGACACACCCCCTCAGCTGCTGTTAATCAGCCTGTCACACAGCTCAGGTTAACTCCCTGTGTTCCGGGTTGTCAGCACTCACTCATTACATCCTATTCCTCATGGACTCCTCGATCTCATCCCACTCTCACTGCCACTCATTAGGCTCATGAAACCTCATTGTGTTCAGGTTGGTTCACACAGTATTATCATCACAGGAAAACCGGCCAGTGTGCACAGGATCATCCTCTGATCCTACATGTGATGTACCCCGGCCATGCGGATCATGCCGGCGGTGCCTCACAGTGTACATAGTATTTTCATTTGTTTTTCATAGTTTTGCACTATCCTATCAAAAAAGTTGAAAAGGACCCCTTGCGTCCAAGTCAATGCATCAATGGGAAAGAGTTTAGCTGTCAACTCGTTCTTCTTGAGTACAGAGCGAGGGTGCCAGAACAGTAAAATGATTACTATAAACGGGGTCGAAGCACAGATGCTGACTTCTATCAGAGAGCAGTCAAGCCGCATACAGACACGATGTCAGATAGAGGAGCTGAAGTTTATGTGACACGCTTCCACGTAGGCCCGTCATCTTCACGGATATCTTTGAGCAACGCTGCAATTGCCATCGCCAGGGCGAAGGCAGAAGCTGCCAAAGTGAGAGCTGCTTTCGCTGAACAGGAGTGGAAATTAAAGAAAAAAAAAAGCATGTCTAGAAGCCAACCTTGCAAAACTCGCCTTAGACACAGAAGCAGCAGAAGCTGAAGTACAGGCTTTAGAAGAAGCAGCATGCTCTGATAGTAAAAGTGTCAGCTTAAGGTTCGGACCTGAACTTAGTTGTTGTGATATCTCACAACGCACTTCAGACTATGTGCTACAGCATGCCTCATTAGACTAACATCTATATTCAGCTCTAAGAGAGAGACCAAATCCTGTCATTCAGCCATCAACCTTCATTCACCTATCATCCCACATTAAGAATGAAGGTAATTCTGTCCACCTACCACCATTGGTACAGCCAGCACCCAAGCCTGTAAATTCCTATTACACAGCGAACGCTTTCAAAATAGAAGACTCCGACGGTGACTGTCATGACGAAGATGCATTTTACAGCAACGATAGCTCACTGAGACCTCATCACAGTGACACACACCTGGACCGCCCTCTCAAATATCAAGAGCTACCAGCTTTTCTCAAGTTCTTCGCATGTTGAGGGTTACTCACCAGAGGTCTCTTGAAGTTTAATGACTATCCCGAAAGATATAATGTGTGGAGAGCTTCCTTCAGAAATGCCACTGCAAGCCTAGACATCTCTGCCAGTGAAGAGATCGACCTCTTGGTTAACGTGCTAGGAAACAAATCAGTAGAACACGTGAAACACATCAGAGATATCAGCATCACCAACCCGAAGCAAAGGTTTGTGCATGTTATGGGAGAGATTTAACAAGTGCTATGGCTCCTCAGAGCTGATTGAAGAATCCCTCTTCAAAAGGTTGGAACACTTTCCTAAAATCTTTAATAAGAGCTTTCAATTGCTAATAGATGTGAGCAACCTCTTAGTAGAACTCCAAGTCGCCAAAACTGAAGGAGACCTGCTAGGCCTCATGTCCATAGACACAGCCAGAAGCATCAAACCCATAGTGAAGAAACTACCTTACAATTTGCAAGAAAAATGGTTGAACCGGGGTTCAGATTACAAACAGTGTTACAACGTGCTGTTCCCTCCATTCAACATCTTTGTAGACTTTGTGCGTCAGCAGGCCAAGATCAGGAATGATCTCAGCTTCAACCTGGGATCACTCAAGTTTGTGGAGAAGGTTTTACTAACAAATCCTGCTCAAACATCTGCCTGGTTACAGTTTACCCTATAGACCACAGAGAAAAGGTGGTTAAACTGTATGCTATACTCAACGACCAGAGTAATCAATCACTTGCCAGCTCAGCTTTCTTTGACATCTTTAAAATCAAGGGACTAAGCTCATCCTACTCACTTAAAACATGCACAGGACTGAGTGAAGAATCTGGGAGAAGGGCTACAGGTTATCAAATCGAATCCCTGGATGGGAAGACATACTTACTCCTTCCTACATTAATCAAGTGTAATTCTATCCCAAACAATAGAGAAGAAATCCCCACTCCAGAAGCAATGCTACATCATCCTCACTTGAGAAGCATAGCGCGTCTCATTTCTGCACTCAACACTCAAGCTAAATTGGTCCTTTTTCTGGGGAGGGACATCATCAGAGTCCACAAGGTGAGGAAACAGATAGACAGTCCTCATAACTCGCCCTACACTCAGAAGCTAGACCTGGGATGGGTAGTTATAGGCAACGTATGCCTAGGAAACACTCACAAGCCAAACAACACCTACTTTCTCTACACGAACACGTTGGAGAGTGGCTGTCAATTCTTATTCCCACCCTGTCCCAACAAATTCCTTGTAAAGGTGAAGCTCACTAACTCGGCACACTTAAACGGCAGGGAAGACAGATACACCATGGATTACTTGTGCAGTGGATACAAAGGTCAGCTAGGGTGTGCTGTCTTCCAAAGGACCAAAGAATATTATAAACTAGCCCATTCCATTGAAGACAAGACCTTCCTGGTGATAATGAATTATTGCACTCCACTACCATTCAAGCCACAGAGACTCCGTATTCCTAACAAGAGCTGGCACTAAAGTGCCTTCCCTACCTAAACACAGCTTCTCAAGACAGCCAGAAATGAAAGAACACTTTTTTGCTTTCATGACAAAATTTTCTAAAAAGGTGATTCAGAGGTAGCCCCAGTTCTGAAAGAGAACAATGAATACTGGTATCTCCCAATGCTTTGTGTCTATCACCCCAAAAAGCTTGGACAGATACACGTAGTCTTCGACTCCAGCTCACGATACCAAGTACTCTCCTTGAATAATTTAACAGGTCCTGACCTCAACAATGCTTTCATTGGTGTTCTCATCAGATTTGGGAAAGAAACAGTTGCAATCTATGCAGATATACAACAAATGTTTCACTGCTTTTTAATCGATGAAGAACATAGAGACTTCTTACAGTTCTTGTGGTTCAGAGATAACAGACCTACTAAAGACATTGTAGAATACTGTATGAAGGTGCATACTTTTGGCAATAGCCCATGCCCTGGATAGCAATCTACAGGCTTAAGCAGTCCGTGCGAGGAAGTGAAAGAGACATAGATGACGGTCTAAAGTCTCTTCCATCGCCAGAGGCTGCAATCAGTATACTCAAAAGGACTCAGAATGCATTTGCTCGTTCTAATCTTAGATTGCATAAGATAGCTTCTAATAGCAAAACAGTGATGGAACCTTTTCCACCGAAGACTACGCCACCGAATTGAAAGACATAGACTTATCCATAGACTCTCTTCCTGTACAATGCAGTCTAGGGCTCAATTGGGACTTAAAGTCTAATACTTTCATGTTTCAAGTCGACCTAGTGCAAGAACCCTTCACACGACGAGGTGTCCTGTCCACGATCAACAGTCTATACGACCCGCTCAGATTCGCGGCACCAGTGATTCATCCAAGGTAAGACCCTGCTATGAGAGTTAATTGTAGACTCGGTTGATTGGGACACCCCACTTTCTCCTGGGAAAGAAGTGTCCTGGGTAACCTGGAAGGACTCTCTAAAAACATTATCTGACCTGCATATACCCAGGCTGTATACATATATCTGCTCAAAGAAAGTTCTCTCTAGGAAGCTGTGTGTATTTAGTGACGCCTCAGTTAAAGCCATAGCTGCAGTCACCTACTTGAAAGCTATAGAAGTCATGGGTAATGTCCACATAGGGTTCGTCATGGGAAAGGCCAAGCAGTCGCAATGTCACGAATCTACAATACCCAAACTAGAACTCTGTATTGCTGTTCTTGCCATAGAACTGGTGGAACTTATCACTTCAAAACTCGACTGACAGCTTGAAGGTGTAGAATTCTTCACCAATAGCAAAGTAATGCTAAGCTACATTTATGACAAGACTAAGAGATTCTATGTCTATGTAAAAATCGAGTACTCAGAATTAGAATGTCTTTACAGCCTTCTCAGTGGAGATATGTACAGGCCAACCAGAATCCTGCAGACCATGTGACCAGAGTAGTACTGGCATCATACCTTAACACTAGAACTACTGCACTCGTGACACCTACATAGAAATACATAGTGCGAAGTAGTCAAAATGACTACCTCAGTAGTTCTAGTGTTAAAGACACACCTGGCTAGTCATGCCTGCACTCTGTATCAACCAGTACCCATGCTCATGAGACTCTCACAACCTTCATGCCCGAGGTAGTAGCCATTATGAACCACTGGTTCCCATTACCAATGATCTTGATGACTGATCTCTGCTCACTCCTTCAACTCTCCTCACCCAGAAATCTAATGTGAGCATGCCGACGTCCGAAGAGTTTACTACTAAAGACTCGTACAAATCCCAATAGAAGAGAGTTCAAATGCTACACCTGTTTCTGAACTTATTCTATTGCTCTAGTTGAAGTTCATGTGGCATCCCTGGATATCAGATGGGGAGTATCATGCCTTTTTTTATAAACGTGTATAATTAGTTTACTTTGCTTTGTGATAATGCTGAGTCAATGTTGTGTAAAGTTGGCCACCAAGCTGGGAGGAAGTGCTGCTCTGCACTTTTCAGCATCTATAAACATCCAAGGCCCCATCTAACCCACGGAGCCGAGATCCAGCTCATCGGCCCCTGCTCCCCCTCAGAAGCCTACCAACCCGTACAGTGGAGGAGGAAGAAGCCGGACAAGCCACCATCTACCCCGTACAACAACTGCTGGAGAATCCCTCAGACCTGGCACCGGTGAGAACCCCCTGTAGTGGCTGCACTTGACCCATGCGCTTCCTCCCATCCAGAGCAGGATCCCCCGGGAAACTACAAGCAGGCGACCCGGGAAAGCACAGGGACCTGCTGTCCCGCCTTCGGAGAGCAGAGATCCGTGGAATAAGTTGAAGCCGCGGCCTCTAGCTTCGAGCTTCCCGGAGCTCCCAAATCTCCACCCTCTACCAAAGCCAGCGGCATGACTCAACAGCGGCAGCGGTGCACACCACCAACCAAATGGCGTCGGAGGAGGTAGGAAGAGGCTAATCTGCTGCTCACACCGGCAGAGTGCAAAGGCCCACTACACAGACCAAAGCCGTGGCCTCTGTTTGCCAGCTCCACAGAGCTCCCGCTGGTGCCTGATGTGTGGCCTAGCTGCAGCCGCTCTGCACACCAGTGGTGGTGGGGAGCCAGGAGGAGAGCTGTGACACTCAGCAGTCAGAAGCAGAGACACAGGGGGATTGGAGGATAAGCCTGCAGCAACAACTCCAGCTGTGGCCCTCTCTTCCACAGCTCTGCGGCCCTGTGCGGAGCTACCAGTAATCGCCCGAACCTCCTTCCTGGTCCCGATTAGCACCGCTGGGCCCAGAGGCTGATCGGTGAAGTCGGGACGCTCCATCTACTACTTCCCCCCGCACCCTGGTGCTTCTCATCCCCGACCAGGACTCCTCCCATCTTCTGGATAGCTGGCCTACACCGAAGACCCCGGCTCAGCGAAGCGCATACCAAATCAGGCCGGTGGGCCTGCCACGTACCACCACCAGTCCCTGTCGACAACCTCCACCAGCTGGACAAGCAACCGACCAGCACCATGATACAATCTTAGCACCCTCACACATTTTCATGCTGCCTCTGACCCTGCTGCATCTCATCCCTGGCTGCACCTCATCCCTGGCTGCACCTCATCCCTGGCTGCATCTCTCCTGCTGATCTCATCCTGGCTGAATCTCATCCCTGGCTGCACCTCATCCCTGGCTGCACCTCATCCCTGGCTGCACCTCACCCCTGGCTGCATTTCATCCCTGGCTACACCTCACCCCTGGCTGCATCTCACCTCTGGCTGCACCCATCCCCAGCTGCAGCTCACCCCCTTGCTGTATCTCATCTCGAGGTGCTGCATCCATAGCTACTGCTTACAATGTTTCCTCTTCTCTTCCCCTGCACTCCCATACTACTCCCCTTCCTACTAACCCCACTAATCCCTCCACCCAGTAATGAAGTAATGCTCTCTCGCTCCATCCTACCCATTCATTTCACTGTCACCTCTGAACTATTCCTTCACACGCAGTCCCTTGTCTCCAGACATGCACACCTACCAGGTAACCTCTCCTTCTCCCACCTTCTAACCCTCTCGCTGTTTCTCCTACTTGCTCGTGTATATCCCCGAATCCTGGTTCCCTCATCACATCTCCACAGACACCTCTAACCCATATCCATGCCCCAACACAAACTCTCGCAACCTCCATAATCTTACACCCATTCATCCTTCTCTGCTCGCTTTTTAAAGCTGAGCATGGACAAAACTGAGTTCATTATCTTCTCCGCAAGTCGCTCTCCCCCTCTACCAGACCTATACATCACTGTCAATGGCTGCTCACTCTCCCCAGTCCCCCACGCTAGATGCTTCGGGGTAATCTTCGACTCTTCCCTCTCCTTCAAGCCTCACATCCAAGCCCTCACCACCTCCTGTCGACTCCAGCTCAAAAATATTTCCCGGATCCGCGCTTTCTTGACCACGACACTGCAAGAACACTAGTTCATGCCCTCATTATCTCCCGCCTCGACTACTGTAACTTCCTGCTCATTGGCCTCCCCGCTAGCTCCCTTGCACCACTACCAGTCTATCCTAAACTCTGCTGCCCAACTAATCCACCTGTCTCCCTGCTATTCCCCAGTCTCTCCCTTCTGCCAAGCCCCTCACTGGCTCCCCATTTCGCAGAGGCCCCAGTTCAAAATCCTAACCATACAAAGCCATTCACAACCTGTCCCCACCATACATCTCTAACATGTCTCCCGATACTTACCCTCACGCAACTTGTGATCCTCTCAAAAGCTCCTTCTCTACTCCACTCTTATCTCTACTTCTCACAACCACATACAAGACTTCTCCCATGCATCAGTTACAGTCTGGAACTCTCTTCCCCCAACATATCAGACACTTGCCTACCCTGGAAACCTTCAAAAGAAACCTGAACACTCACCTCTTCCGACAAGCCTACAGCCTACAAGGAGTCTCGATCCACCACACAATCTCCTCTACCCTCTCCTACTGTATCCTTACCCATCCCTCATAGACTGTGAGCCCTCGCGGATGGGGTCCTCTCCCCTCCTGTACCTGTGTGACTTTATTGTCGATACATTCTGTAATTGCCTTTGTTTGCCCTTTCCACTTGTAAAGCGCCATGGAATTTAATGGTGCTATATAAAATAAATATTAATAATACATATTCAGTGATAACTTATCCAACAACACCATATGTTGACAAGTTCTCTTACTAACATTCTTTTTTACTGTACCATCTAATTTTTGCCATCAAGGCTTCTGTAGTTCCCATCAGCCCTTGCACTAGCCTCACCCCTTCCTCTTCAGAAGCCACTATAGCCTCTAGAGTCTGACTCTGACTTCCTGGTATGCTGATCCCTCTATCTGTATTTCAGCTCATATGTTTCCTTCTACATAGCACAATCGGTGACTTGTTATGATCCCCATGATCCCCTTGCTAGGGCTCACTAAATTGTATAATGTAGCTGCTCTGTTCTACTTGTTTATTATCAATTAGATTTATGCCATTATAGCTATTGTGTATTCGCCATGTTATCCAATAACACTGCGTGTCCTGTAACAAATGTAATGCTATGTATCTCAGATATGTGGAATGTTGTACTTAGTATTTTCATTTGTTTTTCATAGTTTTACACTATCCTATCAATAAAAGTTGAAAAGGACCCCCTGCTTCCAAGTCAATGCATCGATGGAAAATAGTTTAGCTGTCTGTGAACTCGTTCTTCTTGAGTGCAGAGCAAGGGTGCCAGAACAACCTTATGGATTAAATTATTTTATTGATAGAAGGACTAAAATGGTGATGATGAAAGCATTCATAAGGCTCCCAGATGTCATGGTAACCCACTGGTGTCCTGCAATCATGACAACGGTGGGCAATCCAAGTTTAGCCTAATGCACCACTTGAAACATGTAACTTAAATGATCCTTTGCTTTCAGAGCTTGAAAGCAGCATAAAAGTAGTTAAACAGTAGCAGTTGGAGCTAGTTCTTGGTGCTACTGTTAGATGCAGGTGCTGGTTGTATATCACAGCCAGGACCTGCCCCTTGTGGAGTACTACATACAAATAACAGGTATTTTCCTACTGCACCATTCCAGAGATATCAACACCAGGTCTCCCAGGGTTTGTGACATTGTTATGTCACATGAGCATTGCAGCCAAACAGCTGATGTCCTGTAGGCTTTACCGCACGTGCACGCGTGCGTTTTCAACAGTTGCTAACGGTACCTGATACCGCAATTACACGCCGCCACAAGGTGCTCCACAGAAGGTATTTTCGATCCCTGGAAGTGCCGACGGGTGCCGCAGGTTACCTTCTGTGGAGCACCTTCCCTGATTTACACGCCGCTACCACAAGGGAATCTGGGCGTACATATTGTGCGCCGTAACTACATAGGCGTGACAGAGTTGTGTATTACGCGGCGCTCGTATGATGATTGGACAATGCTATAACATCATGATTGGCCAGCCAGCGCAGGGAGGCTGGCTAATACATGACGCTATAGCAAATGTGTAGTGTGACTAGTCAGATCGTTAAATATGCCGCCCTGTGCAGGGACAGCCAAAGACACAGCAGCCCCCACCAATGATAGCTGATGGGGCGTGGTATACATGACGCTCAAGCACACCCCAGGGAACGCAAATAACGTACCTGTGCCCCGATTACACGCCACTACCATAGGGTTTATACCTGCTTGTTTTTCAGCACGGCTGAAAGACAGGTATCCAAAGAGACAGGAAGGTACAACCTGAATTACGCGGTGTTTTGAAGGTAAAAGGTACAATTTTCTCCGACACCTGCCGGTTTCTACTTTTTGGTAGTGGCGTGTAAAGGTACCATTACACTTTCTTTGTCAGTCTGAGGTTAGACCAAAGGAAGTGTGAGCAAAGCAGTCCATTACCAACTGCTAATTGGCTGCAGTGCTCACGATCTCTAGGAGACCCAATACCGATATTGCTGTAATGGTGCCATTTTATACTGAGTAGCATAGCTTTTAAAATGGGGAATCTGAGTAGTGAACATAAACCAGATTTTGCAATCTTTAGAGTCGTTGGACTTCAACAAATTTGGGGTACTTTCACATTAGTGTTTTTTCAAATCCATCAGAATTCCACCATGTTTGAAAAAAACGGATGCAACAACAATTTGTTCTGTACAATGCATTGTTAATGGAGCTGCGGACATGTGCGGAGACTTGCGTTTTCAAATGGATCTGGGAAATCCGGCACTTCAGGCTTGACATAAAACTGCAGTTAGCAGCGTTTTTTTGTTCGGTGCCTGAAGTGCAAGATTTGACGAATCTGGATGAAAACGCAGGTCTCTGCACATGTCCACATCTCCATTAACAATGCATTGTACAGGATGCAATCTTGCTGCATCCAGTTTTTTCAAAAAGGCGGAATTCTGCCGGATTTGAAAAAACGCTGATTTAAAAGTAAGGCTGGGGTTACACATAGAAATCCGTTTTTGGAAGTCATTTTCATCACCAATCCGTTTTTTATAGGGTGCTTTTTGTGTCTCCTGCACTCCTGTACGTTTTTGGAATTTTCATTAAAAAAACGCATGCGCGAACGCATGCGCAAACGCAAGTGCATGCGTTTGCATGCGTTTGCGCATGCGTTTCCCATAGGGCCCCATGTTAAAAAAAACGCATGAAAACGCATGCGTTTTTTAACTGATGCCAAAAACGCTGTTTACTGCGTTTTTGGCTCAAAAACGGACAGGGCAATGTTTTGAGCTCCAGAGAAAAACGCACAGGGTGTTTATTACACCCAATGCGTTTTTCTGTCAGTTTTTGGACTTATAAAAAAAAAATGACAAAACTGAAGCCAAAAACTGACTGAGGGCTTATGTGTAACCCCAGCCTAATTAAAATTCCTAAAGTTGAAAAGTTCAGGTTTTGACTGGAGTGCCTGAACTGAAACAAACAAATATTATAACTACAACAAGATCTTTCTGGGGATGAATAAATATTTTGTGCCTTGAAACTAATTTAACAATTGTATTTCATTGCAGCGTAAATAATAGTAGAAAATATATGCCAACTCTTCAGACAACCAAACAAATGTAAGTAAATCGTTTCTGAAATATCCAATCCTCTCCATGTTCACTAAAATGCTGTACAGGTACACAAATAATTATTACAGTTTGTGTGTGCATCAACCTTCAGACACCTCATCCACCACTTGCAGCATCCAAATCATAGCACAATTAATGCAAAGACAGATGGTCCAAAGACCAGGCAAACATGAACACGTCTATTTTTGGAGTCCATTCTGTTATAACAGCAGTCACAAGGAAGGAAGCATCTAAGCAAAATTTAGGAAACAACTGCTGCGCCTGAAGCTTTCTTATTCACATATATGGTTAATTTGAATCTTAAGGCTGTGGTCACAGTTGCCATGCATTTTTTTTAGTGATTTAACAAAACTCATGCTTTTTTTCATGTCAGCATGAGTTTTGTAAGGTGTGTGATGTCTCCCTGCGTTTTTGGCTGCGTTTTTGAATCTGCACCTAAAAATAGTGCTTGTAGTATTTTTTTGTGCGTTTTGAAAAACGCATGCGTTTTTGTAGAAAACGCATGCGTTTTTATAACATGGGTTCCTATGGGAAACGCATGCAAAAACGCATGTACAATTAGTACCTTTTAGTGCCATTCAAAAACGCATGCGTTTCCCATAGGAGCCCATGTTAAAAAAACTCATGCGTTTCCGGAAACGCATGCGTTTTTTTAACATGGGCTCCTATGGGAAACGCATGCGTTTTTGAATGGCACTAAAAGGTACTAATTGTACATGCGTTTTTGCATGCGTTTTCCATAAGGCCCCTTATTAAAAAACGCATGCGTTTTTGGATATGCTCCAAAAACGCATGGGACAGTCACACATGCTTTTTGGCTATTAGGGCATGCGTTTTTTAACATGGGGGCCTATGGGTGCATTTTTTACATGCGTTTTTGAAAACGCAGGTCTTCAAAAACGCATGTGAAAAATGGTACTGTGACCCCAGCCTAAGACTATAAATGTGTACATATCATTTTCCATCTGTTTTTCAATTGAAATATATAAAGCCAAATATACTATGCGGCAAGTGGTAATGACACCTATTTAGAAGGGTTTAGTAGAGCAGACTTTTAGCAGAATCAAAAAATATCCCTCGCGTTGCTTTTCATTACCATTTGAAGGGAACCTCTAAACAGTTCTATTTTCTCTGCCAAATTGCTAATGAAAAATGTTTTTCTGTCACGAGGGTCTCCTGTCCTTGGGAGACTTGTGACAGGCTTGGGATTTGAGTCTCACATTGTTTTGTGACACTCTGGATTTTAAAGATAGTTGCTTTCTTTTAGTGCAGCGAGAGTAAATGACATTTTCCTTGCTGGAAGTTTCTGTGTCATGTGATGCTGGTTTGTGACCACACCCATTCCCTTTAAATAGTCACATGATCTATCACCTGATACTGATAATAGAATCTTTCTATGCTGACCATCGTGGAGTGAGGAAGAATCTTAAAGCTACTGGAGTCCTGTTGCTTGCATTCCTGGTGTTTGATTGCAACTGTGCAGTTGGAGTTTTATCCTTTATGTCTGTTCCCCCAGTCTCTCTTCCATCAGCTGTGTTCTACTATTACAGTGGTGAAGTCTAGTGCACTCACTGGCGTTCGCACTAGAGAGGATGAGTGGAGGTCAGAACTAGGGACTAAGCACGTGATGGCTGTAGGGGGAAGGACCCACTTAGGGATTTAGGGGTTCTTAGGAGCCTGACAAAGGTGTCAGGAGGTGTCTCATCCCATACTCCCTATCGTCACGGTCTTCCTTTTCCTTTCCATCCCATTGTAAACTCTGTGTTGCACTGTGTGCCGGACGTCCCCTACTCCATGTGTGACAGTTACTGGCAGGAAGATATAATGGACAGAGTCCAGCTGTTGAGGCATCGGGGTAATGGCGCCAACCGGGGTGATGGCCAGGGGGCTGCACGGGACTGTGCAGGCAACCTCTCCTAGATTGCAGAGCTTGTTGTTTCTGCTTCCTTCTCCTACGTTGCCTTTCCAAGTTCTCCTTACACTCTACCTCTACACTCCGCCCACCAGGACCTTATTGTCCCTCTATGCTGATGTGCATGTAGGGTATGGAGCTCTGAGTTTTAACTGTGTCATTGCTTAGTCAGAGAATATTGCTGCTGCTGTCTTGGCTGCAATACACTCCTGTGATGCACTCGTTGCGGGGCGCCACACTAAGAAGTGTTCATCTATAAACTAATGTGAAGCTGCAGTTTTAACAGGCTTGCAAATACAGCCCCAGCAGCAGCTTGCATAGATTCTGTAAACACATCTGCTCCCCATCTCAGAATTGATAGATTGTAATTGGTCTCCCTGACAACCAGGAGTAGAACAACCCCTACCCTTATATTCCTGTGTCTGAAACTAAAAGAATCACTCCTTGCCTAATCTAAGACAGCAAGAAGCAATAGAACTCACAGCTTGCAGCGAAAGGTTTAAGCGATTGACCAAACCTACATGGAAGGCCAGAGAGAACCTAGAATCCACCAAAGGTAAATTGTTAAATTGTTATACCACATAACAAAGAGTGGCAAAGAGTGGTAAACCAAGTGACTGTTTTATCTATGCGCTTATGAGCTACCACCAGATGGAGCTCTTGAACAATTGTAGTCAGGATACCAGTCCTACAAAGACACTTGTAAAAGACTTTGCTCTGTTCTGCTGAAATTAAATATGTCTGAGTCCCAATAAGAACTCCAGGACTTCCAATAGTTCAATGCTGAATGAGACAGCACCGTGCGCAATATCATGAACAAGACTGAAGCAAAAATGGCGCAAATGTCAGAAGTGGCATCTCACAAATCCAGGTTTGTTAAGAGCTCAAAGTACTCATTGAAATCGGGTTCATCCAGGTAATCAACCCTCAGTGAGCAGCTTATAAAAGCGCGCGTCGAAGGAGAAAGCATGAAAGTACAATCCGTCTTTGCTCAAAGGAAAGCAGAGATAGAAACGAGTGCAGTCATTGAATCCAAAGAAAGCAGAAACTGCACACAAGAAGGCAGACATTGAAGCAGAGGAAGTGGAAATGGAAGCAGAGACTGCACAAATAAAGTGGAAGTTGAAGACCTGCAGAGGGAATGTGAACAAGTGGCAGCCATGGCAAAGCTAAAGGTCTTCAAACAAGCTCTAGTTGGGAGCCAAGGAGCAGCATCTGTGTGTCTGAACTCGACACGGAAGACCCCCTTAAGCGCACAAGACACTACGTGCTGAGCCAAGCCAATGAACCGCTGATCGACACCAACATTCCTGTCACCACCAACTCTTCTCCAGAGCATCAAGACACCAATCCGCCCACAGCTTCCAGCTTCCCAGGTCAGTCCAACGCCCCTCAGACATTCAAATCTGAACCACCTTCACACTTCAGTGCACAGCCAGACCCTGCACCTCAGCAACCTCTGTATGCCAATGTCCACATGCAACCCAACATGCCGGTAAGACACTAGACTCCTGACAGCTGTGTAGTTCCAGCCTCGCATACAACAGTGACTGTTCACACCAAACCAGTAACTGGCCTAAATGCTTACGCCATTCCGTACCTTCCCACGTTCCCAAAACAAGAAGCTACATACTATGCAACCAGCGTCGCTCAAGCAGTGAATGTGCCCCCAAGATCAGGAAGAACTGGAATATCAGCACTACAAAAAATCAGCACTACAAAAAAAGAGAGGGGAATATTCAGCATGACAATGCTGTGTAAATATTTCTGATTATGTATGAGCACACTGATATATATCACAGAGAGATTGGATCATTTCTCAAAAGTAGGTCTGATTGAAAAAGTGCACTATAAATGGAAAACATACTGGTCAAAAAAAAAAAGGGAACTGTATGACACTATATGGTCTGGGAAGTACTGAAAAAATGATGATGTTAGTCCCAAGATAGAAGAGATCTACCATAATAAAGGTATCTGTCAGAAAATCAGAAGTGAAAAATGTATTTAGACATCACATTAAAAAACTGAAATCCACCTATTTTAATAAAAATTCATTAAATCGCTTCTGTTGTTCATCCCCCAGGAAATCTACTATTAAGACATAATATCCAATAACTCTTGCGATTTAACATATCTCGGATTCGATCCCTTCCCCGTGCTGAACATCTTACTACCTCCAGTCCTTTTACAGACAATTTACTGGTGTCACCACCGTGATTAGGATGAAGGATTTGAAGGATTCGCACCTGATATGTGCTCTGAAACCTGGATTACATCGGTTGCATCGGTCGGCCTCTAATGGTGGGTTTACACATGGCGATATTGTTCCGATATCGTATACAACGGCGGGGAGCGCGCATTTAGTGCCTGGTTTTCCCTGAATCGCATCGGCGGTTTAACACGTCCCAATATCGGGATACAACGTCCCGACGATGTGTTCGCCCCCCGACCCAGGACCGACCATTTAACATGGTAGTGAATGGGGGACGTTGTACAGCGCATCGGAGTTGGGCTGTCACACAGGACGATCCGGCTCCAACCGGCATCTGATATCGGGCGGTTGAATAGCATGCTCATTCGACCCCGATATCGTTTTGCCATTGTTCCTGCATCGCATTGTACGTTCACACCGTACAACGCAGGAACGATATTGGGTCCAACTCACGAACCACGTGACTTTTGGTCGGAGTTGGACGCCGATATCGCAACATTTAAACCCACCATAAGGAAGCGAATTTCAGAGCACATATCAGGTGCTAATCCTTCATCCTCACGAAACAGACGCTCTATGTCAGGTCTATCTAGGCATTTTTCTGAACATCACGGTGGCGACACCAGTAAATTGACTGTAAAAGCACTGGAGGTAGTAAGATGTTCAGCACGGGGAGGGGATCGAATCCAAAATATGTTAAATCGCGAGTATTATTGGATATTATGTCTTAATAGTAGATTTCCTGGGGGGATGAACTATAGAAGCGATTTAATGTATTTTTATTAAAATACCGTATATACTCGAGTATAAGCCGACCCGAGTATAAGCCGAGGCCCCTAATTTTACCCTCCAAAACTAGGGAAACGTCTTGACTCGAATATAAGCCTAGGGGGGAAAATGAAGTAGACTCTCATCACGGTATACAGCCCCTCTCATCATGATAAATGACCACCCATTACTGGTATATAATCCCCCATCACTGGTATATAGGACCTCCATCACTGGTATACAGTTCCCCCCCATCAGAGGTTACAGCCCCCATCAGTCGTATATATAGGCCCCCCTCAGTGGTATATACAGGCCCCCATTAGTGGTATATACAGGCCCCCTATCAGAGGTTACAACTCCCATCAGTGGTATATACAGGCCCCCCTCAGTGGTATATACAGGCCCCCATCAGAGGTTACAGCCCCCATCAGTGGTATATACAGGCCTCCCATCAGTGGTATATACAAGCCCCCCCTCAGTGGTATACACAGGCCCCCCATCAGTGGTATATACAAGCCCCCCTCAGTGGTATACACAGGCCCCCCATCAGTGGTATATACAGGCCCCCCATCAGAGGTTACAGCCCCCCTCAGTGGTATATACAGGCGCCCCCAGTGGTATATACAGGCCCCCATTAGTGGTATATACAGGCCCCCCCAGTGATATGTACAGGCCCCCATCAGTGATATATACAGGCCCCCCAGTGATATATACAGGCCCTCATCAGTGATATATACAGGCCCCCCAGTGGTATATACAGGCTCCCCCAGATGTATATACAGGCCCCCCCGTGGTTTATAGGCCCCCCAGTGGTATACAGGCCCCCCAGTGGTATACAGGCCCCCTAGTGGTATACAGGCCCCCCAGTGGTATACAGGCCCCCTAGTGGTATACAGGCCCCCCTAGTAGTATACAGGCCACCCCAGTGGTATACAGGCCCCCCAGTGGTATACAGGCCCCCCTATGGTGTACAGGCTCCCTAGTGGTATACAGGCCCCCCTAGTGTATACAGGCCCACAGTGATATACAGGCCCCCAGTGGTATACAGGCCCCCGATTGCTTCTGCACAACTGTAAAAGAATAGCTTTCATACTTACCCTCCTCGCTGTCATCGCGCTCCTCGTCTCCTTCCTGCTTCTACCCGGCGTCATGTGACCGCGCAGAAACAATGACGTCATTGTGGCTGCGCCGGCCGGCGGTAGAAGCGGGTAGGAGACCGGAGGAGCGCGGTAACAGCGAGGAAGGTAAGTATGAAAGCTATTCTTTTACAGTTGTGCAACCGGGGGTCTGTATACCACTGGGGGGGAAACGGGGGGCCTGTATATACCACTGTGGGTGAGCGGGGGGCCTGTATATACCACTGGAGGGGAGAGGGGGCCTGTATATACCACTGGGGGTGGAGCGGAGGCCTGTATATACCACTGGGGGGGAGCGGGGGGCCTGTATATACCACTGGGGGAGCGCAATGTAATATGCACTGCTCCCCCTGCCACTGATGGACAGGGGGATGCAGTGCATATTGCATTGCACTAATGAGCGCCCCACGTGACCGGCTGCTCATATTACAGCCTCCCCCTGCCTCCTCCAGCCCCGGACACCGCCCCCCCCCCCACTCAGCCGTATACTGACTCGAGTATAAGCCGAGGAGGGCACTTTTCAGCACAATTTTTGTGCTGAAAAACTCGGTTTATACTCGAGTATATACGGTAGGTGTATTTCAGTTTTTTAATGTGATGTCTAAATACATTTTTTCACTTCTGATTTTCTGACAGATACCTTTATTATGGCAGGTCTCTTCTATTTTGGGACCAAAATCATTTTTTCAGTACTTCCTAGATCATACAGCGCCATACATTGTCATACAGTTCCCCTTTTTTTTTTTTTTGTATTTTTTTGACCAATATGTTTTCCATTTGTAGTGCACTTTTTCAGTTGTGCCCACTTTTTAGAAATGATCCAATCTCCCTGTGATATATGTCAGTGTTCTCATACGTGATCAGAAATATTTACACAGCATTGTCATGCTGAATATCCTCTCTCTTTTTTTGGAGTGCTGATGTTTTTGTAGTGCTGATTTTTCGCAGTGCTCAATTTTCCTTTCCTTTTTTTCTGTGTCAGATTTCTTATGCAATCCTCTTGCCCTATATACATGTATATATTATATGTGTACATTTATTATGTTTGGAGCGAACTTGCATTTTTTGCTGTTTGTCTTGCAACAAAGAAAGGTTTCTCCTATATGTAGTGAATCCTCTTATAATACTTTATGAGACCATTTATGTTCAAAGTTTTGCTAAATTCTTTCAGGTGATACTCATTTGTAAATTCACAGGTGTATTGTCCTATATATATTGTGTGTTATGTTAGTACCTCTGTGTCATTGATAAAGATTTTTTAATCGAAACGCATCTGACGGGGCATGTCTTAGCCACCTAGATGCATTTTAATCTTTATGTTGTGATTTACAAAAATAAAGTAAAACATTTTTCATCGGATAAAGGTGCCAGCTTTTCCTCATTATATTCCTGACTTGGGCGGTGGTCGGCCGCCAGCTGAAGCACCTGACCGGATCTTCTGAGAAGGAGGGGTGAGCTTATTCCCATTCCCTGGTCCCACTGAACTCACAAAGAACAGACATGTCTGACTTTGCGAGGTGCATGATACGCCGAGAACTCTTCAACACCGGTCTCACAAGATTCGATGACCACCCCGAAATCTACATAGGATGGAAGTGAGCCTTCAAAACCGCAATGAGGAACCTCGGTATTACCGCTGCTGAAGAGCTGGACCTGCTAATCAGGAGGCTAGGTCCACGGTCTACAGAAAGAATCAGGAGACTCAGATCTGTTTACATCAGGGACCCAACAACTGGTCTTGCAACCGCATGGGACAGACTAGAGAAAGGTTTTGGCAGTCCCGAAGCAATTGAAGATGCATTGCTCAAAAAACCTATATGACTTTCCCAAAATATCCGGCAAGGATGCTTTGAAATACCAGGAACTCAGCAACCTTCTGTCTGAGCTCCAGCTGGCCAAGACAGACACACATCTACCTGGCCTCAGCTACCTGGCCACCGCTCGTGGGGTGAAGTTGCCTTACAACGTCCAAGAAAAGTGGACTATGCAAGGGTCAAACTACAAAAGACTGTACCAAATCTCATTCCCTCCATTCTCCTTCTGTCACTTCATCAAGGAAATTGCAGAGTTCAAAAACGACCCCAGCTTCTGCTATGAAGAACCCAGTGGCTCTGCGTCATCTCCTAGGTACGAAGGTTCACGCTCTCATGACAGAAACTGCAGAGGTCTGGTGTCTACACAAAAGACCGAGGTTCTGCCTTCATCAACATGATCAACAGACAGAATCCGCAGCGGTCCGGTGTCAACAAAAGGGCCCGAAGTTCTGCCTACACCAATGTCAGCACCAGACAAGGCCAATGAAAGTGAGAAGGTAGAAAATCCGAACCGCCAGTGTCCTATCCACAAATTGCTGCATCCCCTGAAGAAGTGCATCAGCTTCAGGAAGAAACTACTCCAAGAGCAAAAGGAATATTTGAAGAAGTTGGGAGTATGCTTCAGGTGCTGTGCCTCTACCGAACACCTTGCTAAGGACTGTGTCATCACCATCAAGTGTATAGAGTGCGATAGCGAAGACCAGGTACAAGCGCTGTATCCGTCACAACTTGACTCAACGTCTATGCCTTCTCCCACCACAGGTAATGGCAGGGAGAGTACAGACAAAGCAACAAACCATCTTGCGGTATCTTTATCCTGCACCAAGGTCTGAGGAGAAGGTCTTCGAGACATGTCCTGCGCGAAGAATTGCCTGGCAAGGGTGTATCCTGAAAGTCATAAAGAAAAGGCAGTCAAAGTGTACATCAGCCTGGACGACCAGAGCAACAAATCCTTTGCCAGGTCAGAACTCTTCGACTTGCTGGGCTTGAAGGGAAACACCTATTTCTACACCTTGGGCAATTGCAGCAGTGTGACAGAAGCCACTGGAAGAAGGGCCGCGGCCTCATAATAACTTCTCTCTTCGGCTCCAAACAGATACCGCTTCCAACAGGAATAGGGTAGGTAGCAAAAGTATATTAGCAATGTTGTTAGTTAGGAAGAGTTAGAATAAATTAAAATGGTAAAGGTAGTAGTGGAAAACTTCTTTAATAGGAAGTACGCATATCAAAAGACTCAACTGACAAAAAAATCAATATATGGGTATCAAAAGCCCCCAATTCATGGACCAAGCAGTTACAGCTGGAACTCTTGTGCTACAGAGTAACTGGTTTCTATCTACATTAACTGCTTTCCCATGATGCAATCTGTTTTTTCGATATCTTTTCAGATTAGTTTTTCCGCATCATAGTTTTTTTTATTTCAATTTCATGACCATCATTACCAGTATATACAATCATTACAGTTCTCAATAAAACATATCTTTACACATCGCTATTTTTATATTTTCTTTCAATGTTTTCCTTCCTTTTTTTAACAAAAGCTATAAATGTTCTTTATCATATAAATAAGCGTTTGCCGCTGTTCATTTTCCAGTTTATTAACAAGAAGTGCTTGAGCTCCCATGTGGAATCAACAATGAATTATGCAGCCCCTGCGCTATTGTTCTATATTAATGTGAAGGAGATTTTCATTTTCTCAGCAGTAAGATGTATATAAAATTGTATACATACAACAAAATACTTCATTAGCTATTCTAGTAAAAGCATATATTTATCATGACAATGTCAAATTAAATAGTGGAGATGCAGCAGTATTACATTGTGCAGTTATGCATGTGAGTATTTTTCTGCAGGTTTCTAGTGTTTGAATCTAATATACTTTTACTTAGATAAATCCTTAGTAAAATTGCATATGAATTTGTGCATTTGTTACACTACAAGTCTCAGTTAAAGTGCAATTCTAGCAATCTGGATAAAAATGATGCTATGCATTGGTGAAGACACTGATGAAAACGCTTATGACATGTACAAACAACATTTTTAAAGCACCACTCCAGCATGTTTTTATTGCACCGCTGGAGTGGTGAGAGAATTGGAGCACAGTTGAATGATACTTGGTTCATGCTCGCAGCAGAGTTTGAGCCAAGTGTATAAGCACACCTTATTCTATTCTATTTACGCTCCCACGCTGCCAGGCCCATGGGAGACAAGTGTCCATGATGGAGGTAAGTAGATCCACTGGACCACAAGGTGGAGCAGGGCCTGCCCAGACTAGGAAAGGGCAGTGACTGGGGCCTGTGGCAGCTGAGCAAGTGGTCAAAGTGGTAAATGTCAGCACTTTAACCCCTTCATGACCCATGACATACATGTACGTCATGGATCGTGTCCCGCACTTTGATGTGAGCTCACATCATATTGCCAACATCTCAGCTGATATCATCAGCTGAGATGTGGGGCTAACAGCACTGATTGGATCCGCGATCTGATCGGTGCTGTTAACTCTTTTGATCATGCTGCCATTCACTGACAGTGCAGTCCTAAAGCGCCGCAGTGGGGACCGTGCCGTTCCTCGCCGAGATCGGAGATCCCGTGATCAGATTGCGGGATCTCATTGCATCACCTTAAAGCCCTAGGTCCTGAAGTGAACCTGGATACTATCAGGCTTCACTTCCTGTGAGTGGTTGGCAAGCGCTGCCAACCATGCAGTGATCATTTATGCCATGTCACGATGTGCTACAGCTCATTGGTACATGGCACAAGCGATTGTGCAGCACTTTGGCGCCCTATGGGGCAGTGTAAAATAAAGAATTAATTAAAAAATAAAGCTTTTAAAAATATGAAAAAAACACACAAGAGTTCAAATCACCCCTCTTTTGCCCCATTCAAATTAAAAGTATTAAAAAAATACACATATTTAGTATCACCGCGTTCAGAAATGCCTGATCTATCAAGATATAAAATCAATTAATCAGAGCTATAAACTGCATAATGGAAAAAAGAGTTCCAAATGCCAAAATTATGTTATTTTGTTTGTTGCAACATTGCAATATAATACAATAACGGGCGATCAAAACAGCGCATTTACATAAAAATGGTATCATTAGAGACGTCAGCTCAAGCCACAAAAGATAAGCCATCACGCAGCTTCCCCCCCCCAAAAAAATGAGAATGCAACAGGTCGCAAAAAGAACATTTTTTTTTTAAAATTCTACATTTTTTTCACCACTTAGATAACAGTAAATGTAACATGTTTGGTATCTACAAACTCGAACTGCTCGAGGCATCAAACCATCATGTCAGTTTTATCATATAGTGAACATGGTGAATAAAAAAACAAAAAACAAACATGTAATTGCACTTTTTTTGCAATTTCACCACACTTGGATTTTTTTTCCCATTTTCCTGTGCACTATATGGAAAAATAAATGATTTCTTCTGAAAGTACAAGTCGTCCCGCCAAAAACAAGTCATTATATTATATTGATGGAAAAATAAAAAAGTTATGGCTCTTGGAAAAAGGGGAGGAAGAAACGAAAACAGAAAACAAAGAATCGCCGGGTGGTGAAGGGGTTAAGACACTGCGACTTCAGCTGAGGAACATAAAGTTTACTAAGACAAACACAGAGTCACAAGTTACAAGCCACAAAGCACATGTCATGGCAGGAAGGTCATATTGGGTTGATGTAGTCACAGGGTCATCTGGCACAGGCATAGCAGGAAGACTATCAGACACTGACCTCAGGCAGACGTTGTCAGGCGATAGCATAGCAGAAAGGTCATCTTGGGTTGTTGTAGGGTCACCTGGCACAAACATATGAGGAGATCCTCTGACACAGGTCTCAGGTGTAACAATGTCACACCCGGAGGACATCAGACACCGAGCTCGGGCAGACAATATCTCTAGATGGACACCACGTTCTAGGCCGGACATCGGGAAATAGAACATCAGGAGACAGGTTAGACATGGAAAACAAGTTCAGGAACACCGACAGGCCAGCTTAGGACACTGGGTGGTCAGACCAGGAAACTCAGGCTGGGTCGGTACAGGAATACAAGGCTAAATACTTCGAGGAACACAGGCAGAACAGACTCTGGAACACAGGTTGGATGACCAGGAACTCAGATTGGACATATGGACACAGGTAGGACATCGGCAGGACTTCAGATACTGGACACAGCTCCAAATACCAGGCAGAGGTCATCAGATACCGGACATTGGACACAGCTCCAGTGTCACGGGTGGCACGGATGACAGGGTGGAGGCCACGCGCAGACGATCCCAGCGTTTGGCCCACCAGCCATAATGGTGGAGGATGGTCCGTCTCTTTCAGGAGCATTTACCTTCTGTGTTGATGGAAAGAAGGTGTGATGAGATCTCTCTATTATGGGGAGACAGCTGTGGAGGTCTTGCGCTCGGTCTGGTTTTATCCACCAATGTTGTAGGTCACTAGGACCCAGCAGACTCCTTCCACCTTTATAAGGAGGTTCATTACCCTTCCTCGGTGCAGGTGATAGTTCCTTGTGCACACTTTATCCTTGCTCCAGCAGAAGCTGAATTTGTGGAGGTTGCTGTGTTCTGCTGTCAGATAAGTGTTTCCTTTTCCCAAATGTCTGTCTTCCCTGGTGTTTGTCTTTAGTTGATAGTGGAGGGGTCTAGTGAACCTCTCCATCTGATCCTTAGATAAGATAGATCTAGGATCAGAGAGGGACGAGGTTCGTGGTCGGCGACAGTTGAGGAGACTGTATAGGGACGTTAGGGCAGACAGGGTCAGCTCTAGGAAGTCTAGGGGTCACCGTCTCCTTCTTGTGCCCTTAGCATTAGGGACTCCTGATCCCCCCCCCGTCGTTATCCTACGCTGGGTGTCTTCCCCACTCCCAGCGTGACATCCAGGCACCAGACAGAAGTCATCAGAATCCAGACATTGTACATGGATCCAGGCAGTGGTCAACAGATACTGGACATCAGACATGGCTCCAGGCACCTGATATAGGTGATCACTCTGGACATCGGACATGTCTCCAGGCACCAGGAAGGGGTCATCAGATTCCGAACTTTGGACATCGCTCCAGACAGTGGTCTTCAGATACTGGACATCAGACACGGCTCCAGGCAGAGATCATCAGACTCTGGACATCAGACATGACTCCAGACACCAGGCAGAGGTCATCAGACTCCAAACATGGCTCCAGCCAGTGGTTATCAGATACGAGACATCGGACATGGCTTCAAGCAGAGGTGATCACTCCAGACATCAGACACAGTTCCAGGCACCAGAGAGAGATCATCAGATCCCAGACATCGGACATGGCTACAGGCATTTCAAATTGATACATGATTTAGATATCCAGTGGCATTGAGGTTTCCATTGATGAAGAATGGCTCCACTCTTTTGTACCTCATATACCACACCATACCATCAATTTTTGCATTCCAACAGTCTTGGAGGGATCTATCCAGTATGGGTTAGTGTAGACCAATAGCAGTGGTTTTGTTTGTTAACTTCACCATTCACAAAAAATGGCCAACTTCAAAATGGCCACCATGGTCACCACCCATCTGGAAAAGTTTTCCCCATCCCTTATACTAATGTGCCACAAACAGAAAGTTGATATCACCAACTATTCCCATTTTATTTAGGTGTATCCATATAAATGGCCCACCCTGTATGTATAGACTGCATAGTATCACTTCTCCGGTCCTGTATACTTGGTGTAATCCTCAGTATCTGTATTATTCTGTATATATACAGTGCAATGTACCACGTCTCCTATGATCAACCAACATGTGCTAGCACATTAACAGGTGCGGGTGGATTGGAGATTTGCCCGCGCCTGTTAACTAGTTAAATTCTACTTTCAATCTCTGACAATGGGATTTAACATGCGCCGACAGGGAGTGCGTCATTCCCCACTCCCATCGGTGGCCCCATGATGTAATCGCAGGGCCCTGATGGGTTGTCATGAGAGTCAAGGATCAGCTGACGACCCCTGTGTTTGTGATGATGAACTTATTCTATAAATTGGATGAGCACTAGCGTTTATAGGTAGACAGAATTTGTGCTGTACAGAGCGGTGCTGTTGCACTGTTCTGTACAGCACAGGATATCAGATGATCAGAGCTTCCAGTCCTCTAAGGCAACTAGTAAAAACAACAAAAAGTGAAAATAAAAGTTTTTTTTTTTTAAAAATATTAAATTAATTAAAAAACGTAAAAGTTCAAAGCACCCACTTTTATCCCAAAATAATACATTTAAAAAATAAAAAATATACATATTTGGTACTGTTACTTTCAAAAATGCCTAATCTATCAAAATATAAAATAAATTAACTTGAATGGTAAATGGTGTACCAATAAAAAAATCAAAACATTAGAATTAATTTTTTTTGGTCACCACAAAATTGCAATAAAATGTGAAGAGAGATAATCATCACATCACATCTACACAAAAAGGATATACTTAGAAATGTCAGCTCCTGTCCTGGATAGGAAAGATTGAATCCTATAGAATGTTTGTTCTTCCAAAAATTATTTATGTTTTTCGCTCCCTCCCAATCCCAATTAAACAGAAATGGATAAAAAAGCTCCAATCTCAACTTTACAACTTTATATGGGGACAAAAAAAACCGAGGGTGGCAAGAAATACTCTAGAAAAAAGTAGAATGAATGGAGGATTGGCCATTCCCAACCTCTCAGCGTACTACAACTCAACCTTAATCATCCTAAGTAGAACTTGGTGGAGCGAGAATATGAGACCCAGTTGGCTGTCCATAGAAGAATCCAAATACCCTAAACATAAACTCAATCTACTTCTCCTCTCCCACTTATGTGATAAAACAAAAAGACTCCCTCAAGAACTAACTATCAAAGCGACAATCCAAGCGTGGAAGCATCTAGTTACAAAAGCGACTGAAAATTCATCATCAATTACCACAAACAACTGGATACCTTCCGAAATTTTAAACCTTTTAGTTCCATTCCTCAACTTAAACTCCTGGAAAAACCTAGGAGTTAACCTCATATCAGATATAATTGACAGGAGAAACCAGCTAATCCCCTTTGCCGAATTACGCTCTACTTTCAAACTACAAGATCAAGAATTATCAACTTGGGAGAAAATCAACAATTATATTAACAAGAAAAAACCAAACCTCCTCTTTCCCCTACCCATTACACAACTCTTCAAGTATCATCTCACCCCAGTATTCTGGTCTACAAAAAGTATATACAAAATCATTAACTCAGATACATTTATATCTAAAACTCCTAACCTGCTTGCTTGGGAAAAAGAATTAAGTATTCTAATTGACGTAGAATCAATAAGTCTCTCACTCTTGAAACTCCAAAAAATGATACCATGTACCTCACTAATAGAAACCCACTACAAAACACTCACCAGATGGTATTATACACCCCAACGATTACATACAATCAAGGAAGATTACTCCCCATTATGCTGGCGCTGTCTTCTGGAAGTGGGAAATATCTCACACATTTTTTGGCACTGTAAAAAACTAGAAACTTTTTGGAATGAGATCCAACTTCTGATTACAGACCTGACAGGAACTAATTGTATACTCACCCCGGAATTGGTTCTGCTGCTCCTTGACAGTGAATCGATACCCTGGCAATCTAGACCTCTGACTATACATATCATTTTAATAGCAAAAACTTTAATTGCCGCCAAATGGAGAGACATTGAGGCTCCCACCTTCACGGCTCTCTTGGAAAGAACTGCTGAACACAACGCCCATGAACTATCCCATTCGCTGAGATCTAAAACATTAAATAAATACAAAAAAAAATGGGAACCTTGGAACAAACTTTTTCCTTCCAAACACAACCCTATTTCAAAGCATTCTAACACTAGTTCTAACTACTCTTCACCCAATTAAATAGACTCTACTTATCCCCACCCCTCCCCCCCTTTCCCTTCTCTTTCCTACCATGTTAACATGTAATTTTGTTTACAGATGTTCTGAGTTTGAATTTGAAAATTACTTTATTCCACTTAGAAATGATTTTTTTTTTTTTTTTTTTTTTTTCTCGTAATAATTCAAACAGATTAACTTTACAAATTCGATACTATTGTAATTTGTATTATTGGATAAAGACTAACATTCACATCTGATTCTCTAATGGTGTTAAAAAGAACAAAACTTCTTTGTAAATCTGTCAAATTGATTGTAATGTTATATGGTTGTTACACAATCCTTTATCTTGTAAAACCAATAAAAACTTTGAACAAGAAATGTCAGCTCAGGAGGTAAAAAAAAAAAAGCACTGGCACAGCCCCACAGCCCTATGTCCTGAAAAATGAGAACATTACATGTCTCAGAAAATGGCGCCAAAAATGCAATTGTTTGTTTATTTGTTTTTTATAAGCTTCTGAACTTTTTTCACCACATAAGTAAAAACAAACCTAGACATGTTTGGTATCTACATCATAATACTGACCTGTCAGGTCAGTTTTACCATATACTGAACAGGGTAAATAAAATAAAAAAAAAACATTGTGGAATTGCACACTTTTTTTTTGCAGTTTCACTGCACTTCAATTTTTTACCCCCGTTTCCAGTTCAATATATGGCCGAAAGAATGGTGTCATTCAAAAGCACAACTCATCCCGCAAAAAACAAGCCCTCATATGGCTATTGTCACGATGACTATGGGTACACGGGGAACCAGGGTGCCTGATCTGCCTCTTAAGCTATATAGCCCTGAACTATCCCTATCTCAGGGATAATCCTGATGGTGAAGAGGCCTGAATCTCTTTTCCTGACCCTGCTCCTGAACTGATTCCCACTCCCCCTTTCCCGGGACAGGGGAGTATTGAAACCCACAGATAAAGATCTACAAGGAAAACCAAAACTCAAGCTTACTGCAGTCACACTCAGGGAGAAGACAAACTACATTCATAGGAGTGTGTAGATTAATTTATGGTTTAATGCATTGTCTGGAGTCACTGTGTCAAAATAAATGTAAGTTTTTTCTATGTAACACCACTGGAGACCAGCAGGTGGTGGTATAAGTGTTGGCAACTGACTGTATAGGAGGACATGTGACCAATATCCTCTATAGCCTGGTCACTATGGTAACCAGAGGGAGATTACAATTGGCAGTTTATACTAGCACAGCTAGAGGCAACAAGCAGGATTACAAGGGCTGCTAATGTCATGTACCTGCCAGTTATTTCAGAGCCCATAGCAGCCAGGCCGAACCACAGCTAAAGATTTGCCACATCAGAGTACCCATCTGCTTGCCATCCAGCCAGGACTTGAATGGAAATTCAGTGGTACAACTAAATGCTGAAGAAGATGTAAACCATTTGTGTTATCTACTAATGAGTTTGAACTGTTCATACAAGGTCCAGTCTGCCCTTTTCCTACCTACCTACATCATCGGGACGTACCCTGGGAACGGGTCTGGAATACCAGGAACCAGGTAGGAGCACCGTGACACCCCAAACTGAACAACACTGCAGAAAAACCATACCATTGCTCGGTACCTATGTCTGGGCTTGTTTCAACTGCCAACTGTCATCTCCACTGGTTACCATAGTGACCAGGCTATAGAGAATATTGGTCACATGTCCTCCTAAATAGTCAGTTGCCAACACTTATACCACCACCTGCTGGTCTCAAGTGGTGCTACATCGAAAAAACTTACATTTAATTTGACACAGTGACAACAGCAATACATTAAACCATAAATTATTCAACAGACTCCTATGACTGCAGAACCCTTTGAAATAACCCTTTCTATGTCATTACAGATACAGCATAAACCCACACAACCTCCAATATACAGTATGAGCCCCCACCTAGCCTCCAATATATTTTATGAGCCCCCACATAGCCTCCTGTATACTTTATGAGCCCCCAACCTTTTGTAATAACCATTTCAAGGTCATTACAGATAACGCATAAACCCCACATAGCCTCCTACAGTTGTGGCCAAAAGTATTGACACCCCTGCAATTCTGTCAGATAATACTCAGTTTCTTCCTGAAAATGATTGCAATCACAAATTCTTTGGTATTATTATCTTCATTTAATTTGTCTTCAATGAAAAAACACAAAAGAGAATGAATTATTTCAAAAATGGGCCAGACAAAAGTATTGGCACCCTCAGCCTAATACTTGGTTGCACAAACTGTAGCCAAAATAACTGCGATCAACCGCTTCTGGTAACCATCAATGAGTTTCTTACAATGCTCTGCTGGAATTTTAGACCATTCTTCTTTGGCAAACTGCTCCAGGTCCCTGATATTTGAAGGGTGCCTTCTCCAAACTGCCATTTTTAGATCTCTCCACAGGTGTTCTATGGGATTCAGGTCTGGACTCATAGCTGGCCACCTTAAAAGTCACCAGTGCTTTCTCTCAAACCATTTTCTAGTGCTTTTTGAAGTGTGTTTTGGGTCATTGTCCTGCTGGAAGACCCATGACCTCTGAGGGAGACCCAGCTTTCTCACACTGGGCCCTACATTATGCTGCAAAATTTGTTGGTAGTCTTCAGACTTCATAATGCCATGCACACGGTCAAGCAGTCCAGTGCCAGAGGCAGCAAAGCAACCCCAAAACATCAGGGAACCTCCGCCATGTTTGACTGTAGGGACCGTGTTCTTTTCTTTGAATGCCTCTTTTTTCTCCTGTAAACTCTATGTTGATGCCTTTGCCCAAAAAGCTCTACTTTTGTCTCATCTGACCAGAGAACATTCTTCCAAAACGTTTTAGGCTTTCTCAGGTAACTCCAGCCTGGCTTTTTTATGTCTCGGGGTAAGAAGTGGGGTCTTCCTGGGTCTCCTACCATACAGTCCCTTTTCATTCAGACAACGACGGATAGTACGGGTTGACACTGTTGTACCCTCGGACTGCAGGGTAGCTTGAACTTGTTTGGATGTTAGTCGAGGTTCTTTATCCACCATCCGCACAATCTTGCGTTGAAATCTCTCGTCAATTTCTCTTTTCCGTCCACATCTAGGGAGGTTAGCCACAGTGCCATGGGCTTTAAACTTCCTGATGACACTGCGCACAGTAGACACAGGAACATTCAGGTCTTTGGAGATGGACTTGTAGCCTTGAGATTGCTCATGCTTCCTCACAATTTGGTTTCTCAAGTCCTCAGACAGTTCTTTGGTCTTCTTCTTTTCTCCATGCTCAATGTGGTACACACAAGGACACAGGACAGAGGCTGAGTCAACTTTAATCTATGTCAACTGGATGCAAGTGTGATTTAGTTATTGCCAACACCTGTTAGGTGCCACAGATAAGTTACAGGTGCTTTTAATTACACAAATTAGAGAAGCATCACATGATTGCCACCTATTATCTATGGCACACACCTACAAAACTCTGGGCAGCTCCAATGTGATCACTTCCTGGCACTGACTAGTCAGATATGTCACCATGCTGCACCGTCCACACATACAACATACAACGACTTGCAGTCTGAGCATCAACAAGCCGCCACTGCACTAAGTTGGTAAAATGGTGCATCTTCCTCAACAGACCACGCCTCCTCCCGAAAAACTTAGCCAATCACAAGCGCCGCACACGGGGGCTGTCTGGAGCTAATACCCTGTTTCCCTGAAAAATAAGACACCGTCTTATATTCATTTTTGCCCCCAACGAAGCTCGATGTCTTATTTTCAGGGGACGTCTTATCTCCATGAAGAATTCACATTTATTGATGAACAAAAAAAATGAACATTTATTACATACTACTGTACAGTAATTGACATCACAGACCAGCATAACCAAACTGTCATCCTTCATCCATCTGCAGCCCCCATCATCCCCAATGTCCCCCTGCAGCCTACATTATCCATCTGCAGCCCCCATCATCCCCCAATATCCCCCTGCAGCCTCCATCATCCATCTGCAGCCTCCATCATCACTCAATGTCCCCCTGCAGCCTCCATCATCCCCTAATGTCCCCCTGCAGCCTCCATCATCCATCTGCAGCCTCAATCATCCCCCAATGCCCCCTGCATCCTCCATCATCCTTCTGCAGCCCCCATCATCACCCAATATGCCCCTGCAGCCTTCATCATCCTTCTGCAGCTTCCATCATCCCCAATGTCTCCCTGCAGCCTCCATCATCCTTCTGCAGCTTCCATCATCACCCAATGTCCCCCTGCAGCCTCCATCATCCATCTGCAGCTTCCATCATCCCCAATGTCCTCCTGCAGCCTCCATCATCCTTCTGCAGCTTCCATCATCACCCAATGTCCCCCTGCAGCCCACATCATCCTTCTGCAGCCTCCATCATCACCCAATGTCCCCTTGCAGCCCACATCATCCTTCTGCAGCCCCATCATCTCCCAATATCCAAATCATCCATCTGCAGCCCCCATCATCCCCAATATCCCCTGCAGCCTCCATCATCCATCTGCAGCTTACATGCTCCACCAATATCCCCCTGCAGCCTCCATCATCCATCTGCAGCCCCCATCATCCCCCAATATCCCCTGCAGCCTCCATCATCCATCTGTAGCCTCCATCATCACTTAATGTCCCCCTGCAGCCTCCATCATCCATCTGCAGCCTCAATCATCTCCCAATGTCCCCCTGCAGCCTCCATCATCCTTCTGCAGCCCCCATCATCACCCAATATGCCCCTGCGGCCTCTATCATCCATCTGCAGCTTCCATCATCCCCCAATGTCCCCTTGCAGCCTCCATCATCCTTCTGCAGCTTCCATCATCACCCAATGTCCCCCTGCAGCCCACATCATCCTTCTACAGCCTCCATCATCACCCAATGTCCCCCTGCAGCCTCCATCATCACCCAATGTCCCCTGCAGCCCACATCATCCTTCTGCAGCCCCCATCATCTTCCAATATCCAAATCATCCATCTGCACCCCCATCATCCCCCAATATCCCCCTGCAGCCTCCATCAGCCTTCTGCAGCCTCCATCATCTCCCAATATCCCCAACATCCATCTGCAGCCCCCTGTCACATCGCCATTGGACTCGGTGGCTGGTGTTCCTGCCTCGGCCACTGGGAGGAGCCGGTTTCCTTCGGCTGATGGCGCCAGTGATAGGAGGGCCTTGTCCTCATATGGACCTGCTCCTGCGACGTCTGCCTCTGTCGCGGAGCGCCGCCATGTTTCTCCTTTGGGTGGTGTTGGTAGCCGAGGAGCGGGCCCTGCAGAGCTGTCTGTTAGGCGCAGCCTTCGTTCTGCTGTCAGAGGTGGGGTGGGCGGAGCCAGTTGTGCATCACCATCTGGCCTGGGTCTAGGGGCGGTCCGGATGAGATCATCAGGCTGTGGGCTCCAGCCTATGGGAGGTAGCCGTGCCCTTCAAGTACATTGGAGCCTGGCTTGCAGGCCGCCAGATATAGTTTTGGTTCCCCAGTGATAGTGTGTGTTTAGTTTCGTGTCTGACCTTGCCTGGATTTCTGACTCTGCCTCTGCCTATTGATTTTGTACCTCAGCTGCCCTCTTGGTTTTGCCCTTGACCTTTGCCTGGATTTTTGACTCTGCTACTGCCTGACGATTTTGTACCTTCGCTGCCCTCTCGGTTTTGACTCGGACATCTGACTTCGTTTTTTGGGTCTTGATTTTTCCCTGGCGACCTCCCCGTCTCTGTTGCTCATATAGGCAGCTACCCCCTGGGCTCCGCTGTAATTCCAGATCCCTGTATAGGGGTTAAGGGTCTCAGGGTTTCTCGGGGTGCTGCCTACCAGCAGCTCGGCCTGACTGCGGATGGTCGTCACACCCCCATCATACCCCAATATCTGCCTGCAGTTTCCATCATCCTTCTGCAGCCCCCATCATACCCCAATGTCCCCATTATTCTTCTGCAGCCTCCATCATCCCCCAATGTCACCAGCAGCCCCCCTCATCCATCTGCTGCACCCAACATCCCCAATCTCCCCCTGCAGCCCACATCATTATATTATAATGCACCCCCATAGTCCTCCATATATTACAATGCACCCCATAAACCTACAAATATTATAAAGCACTGCCATAGCCCTCCATAAAATATAATGCACCATGCATAGTCCTCCAAATACTATAATGCATCCCCATAGTCCTCCATATAGTATAATGCACCCCATAGCCAACCATATACCATACAGCACTCCCATGTACAACATAGCACCCCATATATAGCACCACCCATATACAGCACAGGAGCCCCATACACAGCACCCCCATAAACAGCACAGTACCCCATTTAAAGCACCCCAATATACAGCACAGCCGCCCCATAAACAGAACAGCACTCCCATAAACTGCACAGTACTCCCATATACAGCACAGAAGCCCAATATACAATACAGCACCCCCATAAACAGCACAGTACCCCCATATATAGCACCACCATATATGGCACAGCACCCCCATATACGACACTGAACCCCCATATACAGCTCAGCAACCCCATATACAGCACAGCACCCCAGCCCCACATACAGCAGAGCCCCCCGATATACAGCAGAGCCCTCCATATACAGCAGAACCCCCCATATACAGCACCCCTGCCCCATATACAGCACCCCCACATACAGCAGAGCCCCCCCATATACAGCACCCCCACATACAGCAGAGCCCTCCCCATATACAGAAGAGACCCCCATATCCAGAGCTCCCCCATATTCAGCAGAGCCCCCCATATACAGCGCCCCCATATACAGCAGAGCTCCCCCATATACAGCACCCCAGCCCTGTATACAGCAGATCCCCCCATATACAGTACCCCAGCCCTTATACAGCAACCCAGCCCCATATAGAGCAGAGCCACCCATATACAGTACCCCACCCCTATATACAGCAGAGCTTCCCCATATACAGTACCCAAGCCTTTATACAGCAGAGCTCCCCCATATACAGTACCCCAGCCCCATATACAGCAGAGCTCCACCCTTATCAGCAGACTCCCCATATCAGTACCCACCATATATACAGCAGAGCTCCCCCATATACAGTACCCCAGCCCTATATACAGCAGAGCCCCCATATACAGTTACCCAGCCCCATATACAGCAGAGCTCCCCCATATACAGTACCCCAGCCCATATACAGCAGAGCTCCCCCATATACAACCCCAGCCCCATATACAGCATGAGCTCCGCCATACACAGTACCCAGCCCCATATACAGTATCCCAGCCCCATATACAGTACCCCACCCATATACAGTACCCCCAGCACTATATACAGCAGAGCTCCCCATATACAGTACCTCAGCCCTATATACAGCAGAGCCCCCCATATACAGTACCCCAGCCACATATACAGCAGAGCTCCCCCATATACTGATACCCAGCCCCATATAAGCAGAGCTCCCCCATACACAAGCACCCCAGCCCCTATATACAGAAGAGCTCCCCAATACAACACCCACCCTATATACAGCAACCCCCATATACAGTATCCCAGCCCATTACAGTAACACGCCCATATACAGTACCCCAGCCTATATACAGCAGAGCTCCCCATATACAGTACCCAGCCCCATATACAGCAGAGCTCCGCCATATACAGTAACCCCAGCCCATATACAGTACCTAGCCCCTTTATACAGCAGAGCTCCCCCATATACAGTACCCCAGCCGCATATACAGCAGAGTTCCCCCATATACAGTACCCAGCCCCATATACAGCAGAGCTCCCCATATACAGTACCCCAGCCCATATACAGCAGAGCTCCCCATATACAGCAATCCAGTCCCATATAGAGCAGAGCCCCCCCCATATACAGTACCCCAGCCCTATATACAGCAGAGCTCCCCATATACAGAACCCCAGTCTATATACAGCACCCAGCCCAATATACAGTACCCAGCCTTATATACAGCAGATCTTCCCCATATACAGTACCCCAGCCCCACATATAGCACCCAGCCCCTTATACAGCAGAGCTCCCCATATACAGTACCCCAGCCCCATATACAGCAGAGCTCCCCCATATACAGTACCACAGCCCATATACAGCAGAGCTCCCCATATACAGTACCCCAGCCCCATATACAGCAGAGCTTCCCCATATACATATCGCCAGCCCCATATACAGTACCCCAGCCCCATATACAGTACCCCAGCCCTATATACAGCAGAGCTCCCCATATACAGTACCCCAGCCCCATAACAGCAGAGCTCCCCCATATACAGTACCCCAGCCCCATATACAGCACCAAGCCCATAACAGCAGAGCTCCCATATACAGTACCCAGCTCCATATACAGCAGAGCTCCCCCACTTACAGTACCCCAGCCCCATATACAGTACCCAGCCCATATACAGCAGAGCTCCCCCATATACAGTACCCCAGCCCCATATACAGTACCCAGCCCATATACAGTACCCCAGCCCATATACAGCAGAGCTCCCCCATATACAGTACCCAGCCCCATATACAGCAGAGCTCCCCATATACAGTACCCCAGCCCCATATACAGTACCCCAGCCCCATACACAGCAGTGCTCCCGCATATACAGTACCCCAGCCCATATACAGTACCCGAGCCCTATATACAGCAGAGCTCCCGCATATACAGTACCCCAGCCCCATATACAGTACCCAAGCCCTATATACAGCAGAGCTCCCTCATATACAGTAACCCAGCCCATATACAGCAGAGCTCCCTCATATACAGTACCCCAGCCCATATACAGTACCCCAGCCCATACACAGCAGAGCTCCCCATATACAGAACCCAGCTCTATATACAGCACCCCAGCCAATATACAGTACCCCAGCCTTATATACAGCAGAGCCCCCCCATATACAGTACCCCAGCCCATATACAGCAGAGCTCCCCCATATACAGAACCCCAGCTCTATATACAGCACCCCACCAAATATACAGTACCCCAGCCTTATATACAGCAGATCTTCCCCATATACATACCCCAGCCCCACATATAGCAACCCCAGCCCCTTATACAGCAGAGCTCCCATATACAGTACCCAGCCCCATATACAGCAGAGCTCCCCATATACAGTACCCAGCCCCATATACAGCAGAGCTCCCCCATATACAGTACCCCAGCCCCATATACAGCAGAGCTTCCCCATATACATACCCCAGCCCCATATACAGTACCCAGCCCATATACAGTACCCCAGCCCTATATACAGCAGAGCTCCCATATACATCCCCAGCCATAACAGCAGAGCTCCCCCATTACAGTACCCAGCCCAGCCCCATATACAGCACCCAAGCCCCATATACAGCAGAGCTCCCCCATATACAGTACCCAGCTCCATATACAGCAGAGCTCCCACTTACAGTACCCCAGCCCCATATACAGTACCCCAGCCCCATATACAGCAGAGCTCCCCCATATACAGTACCCAGCCTTATATACAGTACCCCCCCATATACAGTACCCCAGCCCCATATACAGCAGAGCTCCCCCATATACAGTACCCCAGCCCATATACAGCAGAGCTCCCCATTACAGTACCCAGCCCATAACAGTACCCAGCCCATACACAGCAGTGCTCCCGCATATACAGTACCCCAGCCCCATATACAGTACCCGAGCCCTATATACAGCAGAGCTCCCGCATATACAGTACCCCAGCCCCATATACAGTACCCAAGCCCTATATACAGCAGAGCTCCCTCATATACAGTAACCCAGCCCCATATACAGCAGAGCTCCCTCATATACAGTACCCCAGCCCCATATACAGTACCCCAGCCCCATACACAGCAGAGCTCCCGCATATACAGTACCCCAGCCCCATATACAGTACCCCAGCCCTATATACAGCAGAGCTCCCGCATATACAGTACCCCAGCCCCATATACAGTACCCCAGCCCCATATACAGTACCCAAGCCCTATATACAGCAGAGCTCCCCATATACAGTAACTCAGCCCCATATACAGCAGAGCTCCCCCATATACAGTACCCCAGCCCCATATACAGTATCCCAGCCCCATATACAGCAGAGCTCCCCCATATACAGTACCCCAGCCCCATATACAGTACCGCAGCCCCATATACAGCAGAGCTTTCCATATACAGTACCCCAGCCCCATATACAGTACCCAGCCCCATATACAGCAGAGCTCCCCCATATACAGTACCCCAGCCCCATATACAGCAGAGCTCCCCCATATACAGTACCCCAGCCCCATATACAGTACCCCAGCCCCATATACAGTACCCCAGCCCTATATACAATACTCCATATACAGCACCTGGAGTTCAGATGAACACAGGGTCACTTGATGCAGAGGTAGAATGACTGCTGGATTGACCAATCATCACACTCCCTGGCTGGAGGGGGCGGACGCTGAGCAGGCAGAGCCAATTGCTGCTGTATTGAAAGTAAAAGCAGCCAGGAGCCTCCTCCCTCCCCAGTCCCGACCGCAGCTGCTCCACACAGTCACTGACAACACAGGATTGCAGGAGCACAGCAGCATGGAATCTGACCGCTCTGTCGCCCCCTGTCTTCAGGGACTCATCGCCGCCTGAGCAGAGCGCTCACATTGGCTCATTGATGATGTGGCCCTGTGCTTACCATCACTACCAAACAGTTGAATTTAGATTCATCCAGCCACAACACCTTAGTCCAATCTGTTTATTTCCATTGGCTGTGTTCTTTGGCAAACTCAAGTTGGACTTTCCAGTTCTTTGCAGAAATCAAAGGCTACTTGACTGGAACTCATGCAATCAACCCTACTGCTCTTAGCTGTCGCACCACAGTTTGACAACTCATTTTGATCCCATAATTTTTGTTAATTTGACACATGACTCAGAGAACAGTTGAATTGCATAGCTACCTATTTTTGGCCTTTGCCTGACTTCACTATCAAAATAATAAGCTTCCTGATACCTGATATCTGGTGATAATTTTGTCTTTGTCTTTGCCATGTTTTAACCAAAAAACACACAAACCAAAACAAATTAGTCAAAATTAGACTATTCTTGACAAATAATGCAAAACATTTGACCCAGCAAATGTAGGAAGCTAACACAAACAGGGATAAAACAATGTCTAACACAATTTTCATCCTTAGAGCTGTCAACCATTTGCTTCCGGTTTACTAAAATCACTGGGAAAATGGCATCACAACAACCAGACAGAAGTAATCACACTTTTTTAAAAGATGCAAAACTTTTGGTCACCACTGGATATACTTTATGAGCCCCTACATTGCCTACTATATATTTTAAAGCCTCACATAGCCCCTATATACTTTATGAGCCCCAACATAGCCTCCTATATACTTCATGAGCCCCTACATAGCCTCCTATATACTTTAAGCCCTCCTAAAGCTTTATATATATATTTGAGCCCCCACATAACCCCTATATACATTTATGGGCCTACTATACACATGAAAACATCACATGCACATATAAAAAAAAATAGTACATACTCCCCCTGCTCCCGTTCTCCTGCCGCTCTGCTCCAGCCTCAAGTGCACTGACGCTATATACAGAACAGGTGGTGATGGGACATCATCTAGCTTGCTGAGCCTCATGCTCATTGGAGGAAAATGGAGTCAGAGGCACTATCCTCCACCAACGTGTTCACAGCTGTCTGCATCCTTGGGATGCAAATAGAAGTGACATCAGAAAGCGAGCGGTGGCAGAGGGTGAGGTGTTTTCACTGTTTTCAGCCCTTCAGCTGTCTCTGTCTCTGTCCAGCCCTGAATTGTAGTCATTTTCCTAATATCCTTTTATCCTTTTATCTTGGGACATACCCGCCTGCTGTACTTATATGTGTGTTCATTATAGACCTATTTGTTTTTTTGTTTTTGTTTTTTTGTTTTGTACTTTCATTTAATAATTAATGAAATTATGATTTTAGAAAAAAAATTCTGTGAGCCATGTGAAGATGCTTCTTACTCATCTATCGGTTAAGGTAACAACAGGAACGGTTTCCATTTAAGCTGTCTGGCTGGTTAATTTATAGATATCACATGTAAAGTGAACCGCCCCAGGGCTTTGGGGTACCCGGTTCCGGGTGTTGTAGTTCACGGGGGGATGTCACTGGGGCCTGTGCCCGGTCCTGTGGCCCTGGTGGTGGCTGAAAAGAGTCAATGAAAAATGATAGAAATAGTTTGTGACGCCACCTACGGTCCCAGTAATGTTACCGGCGCTGCGGGACAGAAATCAGGGGGGATGGTGGAGCTGCAAGATGGTAACGCTCCTCGTAGATGGAGCAGGATCCCCAGAGCAGTAGAGGATGTGATATTTGTTTTTACACAGGGATGCAGTTTACACCAGGCTTTGTCCTCTCCCTGCTGCGGTCGGTGGCTTGTCAGCTGAAGATAATAAAGTACGCCACACAGTCTTTTCACTCTGTACGGGTTTACTGTCAGTTCTTTTAAACAGGTTGACAATTACTACAGTCTTTTCGGGTCTGCCTGTGCTCAGTACTCACTGGGGAACCAGGATGCTTTACTCAGGACCCTCTGTAGTATGACTAGTGTTCCTTTCCGGTCCCTTCCTGCGCTCTCCCCTGTCTCCTTCAGCGCTCCCACGCGCAGAGCCTCAAGTCAGCTCTCACGGATCCTTTCTGCGGGATTCCTCACCGAGTCCTTGGAACCCTATACGGGGCCTTTTTATGGATGTGCCGGGTTTTTCGGCCGCAACTTCCTATAGAAGCCCGGACCTCAGGTTTGACAGCTCGGGGATAATTAGCACACTTGCAAAGAGTCCAATGGCTTAAGCGGTTACAGTCCAGTGGTTCAACAAAATCAATGTTCACTATTTGCAAAAGTGCACAGATATTCCATTATAATCAATTAGCAATCACACAGAACTATTTACAAGGACACATCAACATTCTAGTCCACGCATTTATACACTCGCAGCGCGTACCATCCTCTCAGGCCTAGATGTCTCTCATAGGTTACCCAGTTGGTCCGGTACAGATCCCGGTCCGGGTACCCTTTGGGGAGGTAAGCCTCAACGTCCCTGCGGCTCACGAACATCTCCTCAGGTAATCCAGGCTCTCGGATGAACCCCCACCCATTGTCCAAGTGAAAGGCCACCACGGTACCTGTTTTACGCTCCTCCTGGGTCACGTTCGTGGGCTGCTCCCAGGCTCTCGCCTTGGCCAGGAGGTTTTGCTGCTCCTGTGTGCACCAGCACTCTCGGTGGCATTGCCTCTCCGCCTGGTCAGCTTGAAAGCGCTGGTAAGTGTAGTCATCCTGCTTCGGGGCTGGAGCTAGAGCACGGTCCTGCGCTTCGGTTATGGCGGCGGCACCGACCCGCTCGACCAGCCGATGCTGTTGGCGATCCCACCACAGAATGTGGGGCCCAGATGCCCTGACTTCCTCGTCGCTGCTGGTCTCATCCCCCTCAGGTTCCTCCTCCACGGAATCCGGCTGGCTGGATGGGTCCTCGATCATGGCTTCCACCACCACGCCGGACTCTCCCACGGGAATCTCCAGGACGTCCTCCTCGGGCTCAGCTAGCTTCTTCGGGTCTTCTGATTAAGCTCCGGTGACTTTATGAGGGGCTGGCACTTCGGGGACCTCCGGGTTGGCTGCAAACGTCACTTCTTCCTCGAGGACGGGTTGCGGGTACGGCTGCTGGTTGCTGCTGGCAACCTCGGGCTCACCCATGGCCTGGTCTCTTGCTTTTGGTTCCAGCTTTGGGTCGCTGGACTCCCTCTGCGCAGCCCGAGGGAACAACTCGCAGAGTATGTGTGCGTTCCAGTGTATGAAGATCCAGTCTAGGGTCTCGTTCAACTGGGTTTGCAGGGCTCCCAGGGCAGCTTTCCAAAAGGCATCATCCCCTTCGCATGGCAGGAGCAACTCGGGACACTAGTCAGCAGTTCCAGGGCCGCCTACTTCTTCCACCTCGCGGGCTGGGTTTCTTTGGCTGCTTGCCGCCATCATCGCAGACCCGTGGACCACACCCGTACTGCTTCTTTGTCGACCTCTCCTTTTTGCCTCGCCCTTCCTGCCGCCATGTATATCTTCCGGCAGGGGTACTTTGATCTGAGCCCTGCCCCCTTGGTTATTTACTTGGCAACTCGGGCGGGTTTGGATTCTCGTGCCTCTGGCAGGGCCCTCCCACGACGAGGGGCTGAGGCATGCCCCTGGGCCTGCACGTCTTTAAGTCTCTGACCGCCCCAACTTGGGGCTCAACAATAAAGTTCGGTTTAAAGCACAGTTCAAGGTGAACAGTACCCGGTTTTACTGGGCACGGGATTCTGTTCGTGTGATGCCAAAAGCTGATCCGCCCCAGGTTTTTGGGGTACCCTGTCCCAGGCGTTGTAATTCACGGGGGGATATCACTGGGGCCTGTGCCCGGTCCCGTGGCCCTGGTGGTCGCTGAAAAGAGTCAATGAAAATAATAAAAATGGTAGAAATAGTTCATGACGCCACCTACGGTCCGGTAAAATTACCAACGCTGCGTGACAGACCTCCGGCGTGATGGTGGAGAAGCAAGATTGTAACGCTCCCCGTAGATGGAGCGGGATCCCGGGTGCAGTAGAGGTTGTTATATTTGCTTTTACACAGGGATGCAGTTTACATCAGGCCTTGTCACTTGTCCTCTCCCTGCTGCGGTCGGCGGCTCGTCAGGTGAAGATAATAAAGTACGCCACACAGTCTTTTCACTCTGCACGTGTTTACTGTCAGTTCTTTTCATCAGGTTGACAATTGCTACAGTCTTTTCGGATCTGCCTGGCCTGGGTAGTCACTGGGAAACCAGGATGCTTTACTCAGGACCCTCAGTAGTATGCCTAGTGTTCTTTTCCAGGTCCCTTCCTGCACTCTCCCTTGTCTCCTTCAGTACTCCTGCACGCAGAGCCTCAAGCCAGCTCCCATGGATCCTCTATGCGGGACTCCTCACCGAGTCCTTGGCACCCTATACGGGGGCTTTTTATGGATGCGCCGGGTTTTCGGCCGCAATTTCCTATAGAAGCTCGGGCCTCCGGTTCAACTGCTCGAGGATAGACTCCTGCACCGTGCTCAGAGCAAGTCGGCTCCAGAGGAATGTTTGTTGGTTAGAAAATCCAAAGCAAGCCCCTCTTCAACTGCAGCAGAGCGCCAACAGGTCTGGTCACCTCAAGTCCCTGTGTCAACTAGAACAGTGTGGAGCCCCACGGGACAGGGGTACTCGGTACCGGACCGGACGGTAGTGGGGAAGTCACGGGTGGCTTGGTCCGGACCGTGTCCCTGGCACGACAATTAAAGGGGGAATTATTTACAGGGGAAATGTCACGTGTGACGCCACCCACTTGGTGCGGCCAGTGATGGGGCCGCCGCTGCTGCAGAACCTCCGGGGTGATGGAGTGGCAGCGGAGATGTTATAGTTCCAGTGGGAAGAACTGTATCCCCCGGGGCAGTAAGGGTTAAGTCTCTGGTGAGGTAGTTGTAGCACACTTACTTGCAGGCACTGCAGGGATCTCTCCTCCTGGCTGGTGCTGACAGGCTGGATCTGTATGAGGAAGAATGGGGTGCAGGTAGAGGCAGACAAGAGAGGCAATTCAGGGTTTTCCAAAGCTTTACTCTTTGTTCTCTCCAAGCAGGTTACAAGTCATTTTTAGCTCTTTACAAGCTTAAGCACAGTTCTTAACACACGGGTGCATTCTCCCTCTCCGGGTTCCCTTTTGCTCTGCAGCCAGGCCTCTCTCTCTCTGTGACCCCTCACACAGTCTGTAGTGTCCTTTCCGGGCTGTTTACGGTCTCCGTCTATACGGGTGGTGTGTGGTACGCCGGACAGTATGGCGGTGACTCGGGCTTCTGTGAGTCCTAGTGCGTCACTTAGCTGCCTGTCCTTTAGGGTAGGGATCCTAACTTGAAGCTCTGGTCCCCCGTCGGTGTCTGGGAATGCCGGTTGAACTACGGTCCCCTCTAGAGCCGACACTCTACTCAGCCCAGCCTCCAGCAGTCCTCAGCACGAGGCTCTACCAGGCTCTCTCCTTTCTGTTCCTTTCAGTATCCTAGGAGGGACTTCTCTGCCTGCAGTCAGTGGCTTCAGCTGCTGTCTAGGGCCCGGGTTACACCGTCCCTTCTCTGTTCTGTCACACTCCTGGTGGCATCAGCATCGGACGGGCTTTCTCTCCCCTCTGGCTCACACTGGCTCAGTACGGATTCTGCGCTCCTAGCCTTGCACTCACAGAAGTGTGATTGTCCTTCAGTCTTTACAGCTCAGCTCACATCGGCCTACTGTGGCCTACTAACTTCCTTCACTCCTCCCCCTCACTATATACTGTCAGTCACCTGACCTCTGGTGTGCCCAACCCACTCCTCTGAATCCACCACCCCTCCGATCTCATATAGTATGTAATCTCAGGGCTGGATGTAAACCTCTTCTGACACGTGGGTTGTGTGGGCTGTGAGGGTGTTGTTGTGCAACAATGTCCTACCTGCCTAGCTGCAGTTCCCTTTGTGGCCTCCTGGACGCAGGGGCGCCACAACAGTTTGTAGGATTCTGTCTCGAAATGGCCTCCATGGTCAAATAAGTGCCCAGAAGCCAGCACTAAACAAAAGGCAAATAAAAAAATAAACAAAGTCCCACAGCCTGCTAAACGCTGGAAAAGTGGCAGAAGGTGGATTTCTCTGATGAATCTTCAGTAGAATTACACCAGAGCAACCGCAAATACTGCAGGAGACCTACTGCAGCCCGTATAGATCCAAAATACATCCAGAAAACAGTTAAATTTGGTGGTGGAAAGATCATGGGGTTACATTCAGCATGGGGGTGTGCGAAACATTTGCAAGGTGGAAGGCAATATCAATAGCCTAAAATATCAAGAAGTATTAGCTATCTCTTACATTCCAATTCATAAAAGGGGTCAAATTCTGCAGCAGGATGGTGCTCCATCTCATACATCCATCTCTACAACAAAGTTCCTCCAGGCAAAAAAGATCAAGATGCTCAAGGACTGACCAGCCCAGTCACCAGACATGAACATCATTGAGCATGTTTGGGGTAGGATGAAAGAGGAAGCTTGGAAGACAAAACAAAAAAATCTAGATGAACTCTGGGAGGCATGTAAGACTGCATTCTTTGCTATTCCTGATGACTTCATTATTAAATTGTATGAATCATTGTTGAACCACATGGATGCAGTCCTTCAAGCTCATGAAAGTCACATAAAATATTAAATATGACTCTAATAGCACCACAACTTCATTCACCAATGTTATGCAACATATATTTGTATTTTAAGTTAATTATTTGTTTGAATATCACATTACTGTCTGTGGGCGACAAATCTTTTGTCTTGCCAAAATCTGACCATTCTATGTTCATTAAATGATCAATATTTCAGCATTGATGCCAATTTATTTTCTTAACCTAAACCAAATTTGGGAGGGTTTCAGCTTTCAAAAAAGTAATTTATACAACCAAAGGATGAATTTAACGTCAGGTTATAAGCTGTTATTTACTGGATAAGCAACATAACTTCTGTCAGGGACTGTATACAGTATCAGTCAAATTGATAAAGGCCAACCAGCCGAGACGTTTTACTTAATGACTGATTTTCATCAATAAAAAATCTATTTTTTGAATGCAAGAAGACTTGTCTTTTAATTAGTGATGAGCGAGTACTAAAATGCTCGGGTGCTCGAAGCTCGGGCCGAGCATCCCGAGATACTCGTGTACTCGGCCCGAGTACCGAGCCCAATGTTATCCTATGGGAGACCCGAGTATTTTTATGAAATGACTGCCGACAGCATGGAAAAACCCTAAAAATGTTACAAAAGTCTCAGAAGAGTGCTCAAATGACATGGCAACACCATGGGGAAGACCCCTGGAAGCATTTCTCACTCAAAAGTCACAGCTGTGAACAATGTTGTCCGAGTTTCACGCCAATTTTACAGAGTCACCAGAAAACCTTCCAAAATGACACCAAAATGAATATTTAGGGTGGAAATGTTAAGGGCACATACCCAATAGTGAGATACAGCTGGTGTATGTTACTTTTTGTGATTACATGAAAGATTTTACGTGAAAACATTGTGCGGCACTCCGATGACCCTGAGAAGAGACGTACATGAAGCCCTGTCTTGAAATAATGTGCCCATTTTGAGGAACTGGGTCTATTGTAGTATTTTCCTTTGCCAGGGCAGTCCAAAATTGGGAGGCTCCACATTGTCCCTGGATAGAGACTTGCAGGAGGGCCTGTAAACATGAAGTGGGTGTATTGTAGTCTAGCCCTTTGGCCAGGGCAGCCAAAAATTGGGAGGTTCAACAATGAGCCATGCATACAGACATGCAGTAAGGCCTGTAAACCTCAAGTGGGTGTATTGTAGTATAGCCCTTTGGCAGGGCAGCCAAAAATTGGGAGGTTCAACAATGACCCATGCATACAGACATGTAGTAGGGCCTGTAACCCTCAAGTGGGTGTATTGTAGTATAGGCCTTTGTCAGGGCAGCCAAAAATTGGGAGGTTCAACAATGACCCATGCATACAGACATGTAGTAGGGCCTGTAACCCTCAAGTAGGTGTATTGTAGTATAGGCCTTTGACAGGGCAGCCAAAAATTGGGAGGTTCAACAATGACCCATGCATACAGACATACAGTAGGGCCTGTAAACCTCAAGTGGGTGTATTGTAGTATAGCCCTTTGGCAGGGCAGCCAAAAATTGGGAGGCTCCACATTATCCCTGGATAGAGACGTGCAGGAGGGCCTGTAAACATGAAGTGGGTGTATTGTAGTCTAGCCCTTTGGCCAGGGCAGGCAAAAATTGGGAGGTTCAACAATGAGCCATGCATACAGACATGCAGTAAGGCCTGTAAACCTCAAGTGGGTGTATTGTAGTATAGCCCTTTGGCAGGGCAGCCAAAAATTGGGAGGTTCAACAATGACCCATGCATACAGACATGTAGTAGGGCCTGTAAACCTCAAGTGGGTGTATTGTAGTATAGCCCTTTGGCAGGGCAGCCAAAAATTGGGAGGTTCAACAATGACCCATGCATACAGACATATAGTAGGGCCTGTAACCCTCAAGTGGGTGTATTGTAGTATAGCCCTTTGGCAGGGCAGCCAAAAATTGGGAGGCTCCTCTTTGTCCCTGGATAGAGACGTGCAGGAGGGCCTCAAAACATTTTTCCCATTCAAAAGGAGCAGGTCTCCTGTCGTTGTAATGCCCATTCTAAAAGATTGGGCCAAAAAATTTACCACTGCGGGTATACCTCAAACAACAGCCTAAGTATTGTAACGGTCATCATGGTGGCACTTGAGGAGAAGGAGGAGCAGTCCAGCGATTAGCCAAAGTCCAGAAGTGTGTACCCATGGGTGAGTGGAGGTACATGGCAAATTCCCAGAACAAAATTTTAATTCAGTTGTCATTTGCTGGTGGTGTGGTGAAGTCTGGCTTAATCCAACCCTTGTTCATCTTGATCAGAGTTAGCCTGTCAGCATTTTCAGTTGACAGGCGGGTGCGTTTATCAGTAATGATTCCACCTGCAGCACTGAAAAGACGCTCTTATAAAACGCTAGTGGCAGGGCAGGCCAGGACTTCCAAGGCGTAGAGAGCCAATTCATGCCACGTGTCCAGCTTGGAGACCCAATAATTGAAAGGCACAGAGGAATCTCGCAGTACAGTTGTTCGATCTGCAAGGTACTCCTTCAGCATCTGGCCAAACTTAGCATTTCTGGTGGCACTACCCCGCACCTCAGGGGCTGTGGTACGTGAGGTGCTGAAAAAACTGTCCCACATCGTAAAGACTGTTCCCTACCTCTGGCGGATTGGACTTGTGCCCCTCTCGGCCGTACGCCTTGGTTGTCCACCGAATCCTGACCTATGCCGCTAGCGTTTTGTGAGGGGAATGATTTGCCTACTTCCGTGACTATGGCCCTGTGGAACTGCTGCATTTTGGCTGACCTCTCCGCCTCAGGAATGAGAGACATAAAGTTCTCCTTGTAGCGTGGGTCTAAGAGTGTTGCCAACCAGTACTGATTGTCGGCCAAGATGTTCTGAACGCGAGGGTCACGAGCCAGGCAGCTTACCATAAAGTCAGCCATGTGCGCCAGACTCTTAACAGCCATCACTTCAGTATCCAGACCAACACGATGACTGAACATGCTGTCCTCCTCCTCCTCCTCCTCATCTCCCCTGTCCTCTGGCCAGCCACGCTGAATCGAAGGTATGAGTGGTGTGCATGTCATATCCTCAATTTGGCCAGAGAGTTGCTCCATGTCTTTATCCTCCTCCTCCTCGTCATAGTCCTCCACTGCATGTTGTGATGAGATGAGGCTGGGCTGTGTGTTTGCACCCACACCCACTACTGTTTCTTGCTCCAAGTCATCGCGCTCGGCCTGCAATGCATCCTCTTTGATTTTCAGCAGAGACCGTCTTAGAAGGCAGAGTAGTGGTGTGGTGACGCTAATAATGGCGTCATCGCCGCTCACCATCTTGGTGGAGTCCTCAAAGTTTTGGAGGACGGTACATAGGTCCGACATCCATCTCCACTCCTCAGGTGTTATGTGTGGAGTTTGACCCATTTCCCGACGGCTTAGGTGATGCAGGTAGTCCACAACTGCCCTCTTCTGCTCACATATCCTGACCAACATGTGCAGAGTTGAATTCCAACGCGTGGGGACATCACACACCAGTCTGTGGGCCGGAAGACGCAAATGGCGCTGAAAGCCGGCAAGGCCGGCTGAAGCAGCAGGTGACTTGCGAAAATGTGCAGACAGACGGCGAACTTTTACCAGCAGTTCAGACACTTCTGGGTATGACTTTACAAACCTCTGAACCACCAGGTTGAGCACATGGGCCACGCATGGAACATGCGTCAGCTGGCCTCGCCTCAAAGCTGCCACCAGGTTCCGGCCATTGTCACACACGACCTTTCCTGGCTTTAGGTTCAGAGGTGTGAGCCAGTGATCTGCCTGTTGTTTCAGAGCTGTCTACACCTCTTCTGCATTGTGGGGTTTGTCACCTATGCAGACTAGCTTCAGCACAGCCTGTTGCCGCTTTGCAGAGGCAGTGCTGCAGTGCTTCCAGCTTGGGACTGGTGTGGAGGGTGCAGTGGATGAGGATGCGCAGGAGGAGGAGGCTGAGGAGCATGACATTCCGGAGCTGTAGAGTGTCAGTGAAACCCTGACAGAGGTAGGGCCTGCTATCCTTGGTGTGGGAAGGACGTGTTCCGTCCCTCGCTCAGACTGAGTCCCAGACTCCACAATATTAATCCAGTGTGCCGTCAAGGAGATGTAGCGGCCTTGCCCACAAGCACTTGTCCACGTGTCTGTGGTTAGGTGGACTTTGGCTGAAACAGCGTTGTTCAGGCACGTGTGATGCTGTTGGACACGTGGTTATGCAATGCGGGGACGGCACATCTGGAGAAATTGTGGCGGCTGGGGACCGAGTAACGTGGGACAGCAGCCCCTCTCAGGTCGCAGAATGCTTCCGTCTCCACCAGCCGGAAAGGCAACATTTCTAGCGCTATGAGTCGCGAAATGTGATCATTCAGGACTGTGGCATGTGGGGCGTTGGCAGCGTATTTGCGCCTGCATTCAAATGTTTGCTGAATGGATAATTGAACGCTGCGCTGGGACAAGGACGTGCTTGATGGTGGTGTAATTTGTGCGTGGGCAACTTCAGGTGCAGGGCCGGAGGCTTGTTCGCGGCCAGCATGGACAGGGGATTGGCTCGCACGCACAACCGGCGAAGACGTAGCAGTGACATCAGCAAGCACCGCTCCTCGACTCTGTTGTACTTCCCACAAAGTCGGGTGCTTGGCTGACATGTGCCTGATCATGCTGGTGGTGGTCAGGCTGCTAGTTTTCGTACCCCTGCTGATACTGGCATGGCAGGTGTGGCAAATGGCCTTTTTAGAGTCTTCTGGAGCCAACTTAAAAAACTCCCAGACTCGGGAAGACCGAACATTTGCACAGGCACCTTGAGTCGTGTTGTTGTTCCCGGGAACGGTTGCCTGCCTTCTGCCTGCGGACACGACCCTGCTTTGTACTGCCTGTTGGGATGCTACGCCTCCCTCCCCCTGTGCACTGCTGGCCTCGCTCTGCATATCCTTCTGCCATGTTGGGTCAGCTACTGGATCATCCACCACGTCGTCTTCCTCTTCCGCACCCTGATCCTCCTCCTGACTTCCTGGCAATTGTGTCTCATCATCGTCCACCCCTTGTTGAGACACTTTGCCAACTTTCCGTTCGTGAGAACGTGGCTGCTCAAATATTTGGGCATCTGTACATACCATCTCCTCATCACCCACTTCAAGAGGAGGTGGCGACAGGCCAGATTCTGCGAATGGATACGTGAACAGCTCTTCCGAGTGTCCTAGTGTGGGATCAGTAATGTCCTTGGACGTGTACTCGGCCTGGTGGTAGGAAGGAGGATCAGGTTGGGAAATATGCGGTGCAGTATCACGGCTACTGACACTTGACCGGGTGGAAGACAGGGTGTTTGTGGAGGTGCCCATCTGACTTGAAGCATTATCCGCTATCCAAGTAACAACCTGTTGACACTGGTCTTGTACTGCTGCGGGCCCCAAGAATTTGGGACAGGACGTGCGAGCGAGGAGATGTGGCCCTTTGTTGTTGCGAAATTAGTGCTTGCACACGACCTCGGCCTCTGCCTGCACCACCATCACGTCCACTTCCTTGTTCCTTGCCAACGCCCTTGCCAACGCCCTTGCGCATTTTGCCTGTATACAGCGACAACTGTCTGGTGACTGTAGAGGTCACAGGAGATGAGGATTTTAGTCCCTAACCTGTATCAAGGTAGTACGTACACCAGTCTGGTGACTGTAATGGTCACAGGAGATTAGGATTTTAGTCCCTAACCTGTATCAAGGTAGTACGTACACCAGTCTGGTGACTGTAATGGTCACAGGAGATTAGGCTTTTAGGCCCTAACCTGTATCAAGGTAGCAATTACGACAGTCTGGTGACTGTAATGGTCGCAGGAGATTAGGCTTTTAGGCCCTAACCTGTATCAAGGTAGTAATTACAACAGTCTGGTGACTGTAATGGTCACAGGAGATTAGGCTTTTAGGCCCTAACCTGTAACAAGGTAGTAATTACAACAGTCTGGTGACTGTAATGGTCACAGGAGATTAGGATTTTAGTCCCTAACCTGTATCAAGGTAGTACGTACACCAGTCTGGTGACTGTAATGGTCACAGGAGATTAAGATTTTAGTCCCTAACCTGTATCAAGGTAGTAATTACAACAGTCTGGTGACTGTAATGGTCACAGGAGATTAGGATTTTAGTCCCTAACCTGTATCAAGGTAGTACGTACACCAGTCTGGTGACTGTAATGGTCACAGGAGATGAGGATTTTAGTCCCTAACCTGTATCAAGGTAGTACGTACACCAGTCTGGTGACTGTAATGGTCACAGGAGATGAGGATTTTAGTCCCTAACCTGTATCAAGGTAGTACGTACACCAGTCTGGTGACTGTAATGGTCACAGGAGATGAGGATTTTAGTCCCTAAGTCCTAACCTGGATCAAGCTAGTAAGTACACCAGTCTGGTGACTGTAATGGTCACAGAAAAGCTTGGACTCCTATCTGGATCACCCTGCCTATATCCTCCTAGATTAGTCCTGAGAAGGACTGTTGTGGTCAGCTCAGCAGCAGTTTGCAGCCCTGCTCCGGATCTACCTATGAGGGTCGCAAATCTGTCCCTAAGCAGCAGCAGACACTCTCCCTACACTCACTGTCTGGATGCCTGTGTGCAGAGCACAGCGCGGCCGGGTCTTGTAAAGGCTCGGTCACGCTGTGCAGGCCGGCCAATCACTGCAATGCCACAACTAACAGGGCTGTGGCATTGCAGTGGTCTGCCAGCCAATCCCTGCACGTGGGCTGGCTCTCAAAAGAGCGCCAACATGCAGAGATGACGACCACGTGCACAGCACGAGTATCGCGAGATTACTCGGTGCTCGTGCGAGTACCGAGTAGTGGCGAGCATGCTCGCTCATCACTACTTTTAATATATCCGTGTGCCGAACCTATCTCTGAAAAGTAAGCCAAAATAATGGTACTCGGTACCCTGGGGTGTCTCAATGACACCCTAGCAACAGAAAAGACTTTAGCATCCTCGTGGATGCATCAGATGCTGATCCTCTTTTCCGTGACTAGCTGGAGAATAATTATTCACACACGATTTACTTTTTCGGGACATGCTTGTGATCCCTCACTGGATGGACAGTCTTCACTGTACGCCATATATGCATAATACTAACACCATTGACCTAGGCTACAGTCCATTGGTTCAGTGGACAGAGAACAACATACAACTGTATGACCGAGGCATTTCCAGAAAATTGTGTCCCCAGTTGAAACCTTCAGCACTTCCTCAGCCACCCCTTTGGATCTTGGATGTCCCGCCCCCATTTAGGTATCCACCTCCTGTTGAGATCCCCAGTATGGCGAGATAAGCTCTGTTGCTCCCCCAAAGGAACCCTCTTCCACCTGGTTTATTTCCACCAGTCTGACCAGATCATCCACGGTCCAGGGATCTCCCTGAGTAACCCTTGTCTGCATGCAGGGAAAAATGGGTCCACCATTTTATGTATTGCCATGAAAAACCTCCACGATCCTGAATGTTGAACTTAGAACACCTGGTCCCCTTAGACGAAGCTAACATGAAACATGCATTAGGGGTGACGTTCACGCACAGGTAACAATTGAACTCACTAGCCTTGGTTTTTGGTGCATTGCACTGGGCACTTTTGCTTAGGGACATTCCCTTGAGATTGTATATATATATATATACTCCAGTTATGTAGAAAACCGGGCACCAACAGGTTATCTGGGTACAAGTGTGAAGCAACCTGGAAGCTCCTCCTGGCAACGGGCGTTGCACGCTTCAATGAGGAACACAATACTAAGGCTATGTTCACACACAATTTGCGTTTTTTTTAGCACTCTTAAAAGCACTTGCGTTTTTTTAAGAGTGCTAAAAAATGTCCCCTGTGTGTCTGAAAGTATTTGCCACGTATTTGGACTTAGTCATTTTTTCACCAAAAACGCAGGCAAAAACGCAAGCGTTAACGCAGGGTGCATAAATGTGCCTTTTAAAAACGCATGTGTTTCCCATAGGGCCCCCATGTTAAAAAAACGCATGTGCGTTTTTTCAAAAACGCATGCGTTTTTTTAACATGGGCCCCTATGGGAAACGCATGCGTTTTTGAATGGCACTAAAAGGTACTAATGTACCATGCGTTTTTGCATGCATTTCCCATAGGGCCCCATGTTAAAAAAACGCATGCGTTTTTGGAAAAACGCACATGCGTTTTTTTACAGCACCCAAAAACGCTGCATGCAGCGTTTTTTGGACTAGGGGTAAAAAACGCAAATGGAGCTGAAAAACGCAGCTACACTCAAATGTACCCTGCGTTAACGCACCTGCGTTTTTTTTAACAGCCCAAAAACGCAGAGATGGTCAAAAAAACGCATGTGTGTGAACATGGCCTCAGTCCAATATAGGAAAAAAGAGAAGCGGTACTCACCCTTTTAGATGCCAGGTCCTGACTGCAAAAGCTGCGAAACGGCAAGCCGTCGTCCGCCGAACCCCACTCCCTCTCCCTGCTGATTTGTCTATGCTAGGATGAGCAAGACAAAATAAAGGATTTGGCATCTAAAAGGGTGAGTGCCGCTTCTTTTTTTTCCTATACTGGACTTTATATATATATATATACACTGCTGTGATTAACCATTTTATGTAAGGTCTTTTTTTCTAGTATGGCATAGTTGGTTTACACTATATCTTTGTATCTTTGGGTCCTGTTGTGTACCGGTCGAATTTTAATGTCCTCTGTTTTTAACCAGTGTGTGATGTTTGAATAAAGGTGTTAACTTTTGTTTGCATTTGGCCTGATTCCTGGGTTGTTCTTTTTATAAATATACTGGTCCAAAAGTGGTTGCAGCCAGAGTCCTTTACCCCAGGCCAGATGGTAGAGCTGGTTTGTGCCTTGGAAGGGAGAGCACAAAGCATTCTATGACAATACGCTCTACCATCTGTGCTGTGGTAAAGGACTCCAACTGCAACCACTTTTGGATCAGGTGTTGCAAGTTCAACATGCGGGATCGGGGAGGTTTGTCACGGCAATACACCTAGTGGTGGACCTGTTTTGCCCTAACAGTCCTTGTCACACTCAGGAATGCCAATATTTAGTTTTTTGCCTTAACATATTCTTTGGCATCCTGTAAGGCTAAGTCATAATAGAACTTCTGTGGCTCCCCAGTATGGCCAGCTCCTCTGCCCACTGTTCTGGCGGGAGTCTTTCCCATTCAGCGACCCTCTCGAAAACAATAACAAAATACTTCTATAATATCACCCAGAGTCATCTTCTGCAAAGCTTGTCTTATCGCTTTCTGGACGTGGGAGTGATCACCTGAATTTGGAGGTGGGATGGTTGCCCTGCTACGGATTGCCTCTGCTAGGAGCTCCATCTGTCACTCAAGGGTTTCTTGCTTTTTTCGTTGCTGCTGTTCAAGCACCTGCTGCTCGTGTCACTGCTGCTCAAATGCCTAAGCTGTCGCTGCTTCTGCTTAAACGCTTGATGTTACTGTTGCTGCTTCTGCCATTGCTGCATCTGTTGCATCAGTTACCTGTTTGACTCCTGCATAGCTATCACCAGGTGTTTAATCAGGTTCTCTATCTTGTCTGGATGTGCTTAGCCACCCACAGTCACCTTCATGCAGGCCATGCAACACATTTTGTAACAGTCACACATGTTTCCTTTAATGATGCTCACATTCTCCACCAATTGTGACCATGCTACTCAACCCAGCTGCTGCAATGACAGGAACAGCTTCCATTTAAACAGTTTGGTTAGTTTATCTGCAGATATTATAAACCATTCTGGAGGAAATCATAAAGCAAGGCTTTCTCTGACATACAGGCCCAAACGTAGGATATAAATAATCCATTTATCTGAGGGATTGCCCGCTCAGGATAAGGCAGGTTTCCTATGCACAGGCGTTCCACTGGAGGTGAAGCACCCTCCACACAGACCATGTGTCAAATGAACAGTATCCTTTTCAGTACGTGTACCACTGCCAAAAGTACAGGTATGTGAGCAGTCAGATCTGCCCATCTCTGGATGCTCATAAAACCCGGCACTGATGCACCCTAATAAAGCTCTTAGTACCAAAGTGTACTATCGCTGCACCCATGATTATATCACAGCGGATAATCACCTCTGTGATACCTTCCATCGACTATGTGTCTTGCTGCTATCTTGCAGCACCTACTACTTGTTCTTTAACTTGTACATACTAAAAGCCTAGGAACATGCAATGTCATCAGGAGTTGGAGCTTCCAAGCACAGGTATATTTATTCTGCAATCACCTGAAATTGTTAGACTGCACATATGCAATTTCCATTTAGATGTATTTATATGAGCATGCTAGTATTACTGAATTTGTTCCTATTAATTAACTGATCTTTAATGTTTAACATTTATTTTTCTACTCATCCTATACTTTGACATAGGGTGGAAAGACACTATGCAAGTTGCATGCACGATACTTGGATTAGTCTAGCATGACTCGCCCGTAACGCCTGCTGCCTCTCTGAATGGGAGTGCACCAGCTCCATAGAAACACAGGCAGCTGACACGCTCCCGTTCAGAGAGGCAGGGCCATTTCGGGTGAGTCATGTAAGACCATTGCAAGAATCTCGCATACATCTCACTAAAGGGCTAGTTACACGCTACAACATTGTTAACAATATCGTTGGTACGTCACGTGTTTTGGGGTGCAGCAACTACGTTGTTGCGTGTGACACGTAGAATCAACCAACGATAAGTCGGCTGATCGTTGATTGGAGGTTTATGAACCGAACCATAAATCAGTCGTTCATCGTTCGTTCAACCTGCAGCATGGGTGTGTGTGACAACTCAATAACGATGTCGTTAACAACTTCGCCTTCCAAACTACATCTTTCAAAGTACATCTTCTAAGTACAATACTTAGAAATAGACTAGAAATGGACTGGAAGAGACTGGTAGGTAAAGAAACATAAATCCCCCACAATGTTTCCATTCTAATCTCTACCACCCTTACTACTTCCCTTCCACAAGTAAGGAACTAGTCATCAGTCCACCCTTCCTCCCCAGCCATCTGACCTCCTCTTGACTAGTATTTCTCCCCATACTGACTGCATCACCTTGTCCTCGGCTCCACCATCCTGTCCAGGACTGCTAGATCTCTTCCCCATCCACATCTCCCCTGGACTGTAGCTCATACCTTGGTGGCATCCCACCCCGGACTGACCCCTGGATGCCTCACCTGTCCCACGGCTGCTCCATCAGCCAACCCAGAAATCGCCTCTTTCAACCCCCGACCGCCTCGACTCATCCCCCAACTTCCCCATCTGACCCATCCATCTGACCCCCCACCTTACATCTCATCCCCTGGTCATCACCTCATCCCGTGACCGCTCCCCACTGATGACCATTCACCCACTACAACAACTTTCCCCACTCTGCTTCTGACCCCTGCTGCCACACTCACTCCCTGTTCTCCGTATGCAATGTTCCCGCTACTCCTCACTCTCACTCCCATCCTTCTCCACTTCCTACTACCCCCACTTATCCCCCCTCCCAGCAACAAAATACTGCTCTCACCCTCCATCCTGCCGAACCACCTCACCCACTTTACCGACCTTTTCATTCACTTTCAATCCTCAATCACCAAACAAGCACGCCCGCCTCGCAAGCTCTCATGCTTCCACCTGCTAACCCTCGGCCTACTCCTCCTCCTTGCCGGTGACATCTCCCCCAATCCTGGCCCCCCCCGCAACATCCCCACAACAACCTTCATCCCGCGACCCACCGCCAACCCTCGCAACCTCACCACCACTAGCTCTCGCAACCCCACCAACATCAGACCCATTCCCCCAACCCATGCCCCACCTACCGCTCTACCCGGCGCACTCTGGAATGCCCGCTCAGTGTGCAACAAACTCCCCGACATCCATGATCTCTTTATCTCCAGGAAACTGTCATTCCTTGGCCTCACCGAGACCTGGCTCACCCCTTCCGACACGGCCTCCCCTGCCGCACTATCCTACGGCGGCCTCAGCCTGTCCCACACCCCCCGTCCCTCTGGCAAGCACGGCGGTGGAGTCGGCATACTGCTGTCCAACTCCTGCACCTTCAGCCCCATCCCCCAGCCCCCATCCGTCACTGTCCCCTCCTTCGAAGCCCACTCAGTCCGAATCTTCTCCCCCTGCAACCTCCAAATAGCCATCATCTACCGCCCCCCCGGACCCACCGCCCCCTTCCTTGACCACTTCACCACCTGGCTACTTCACTTCCTCTCCACTGACATCCCCTCCATCATCATGGGCGACTTCAATATCCCCATTGACACTCCCCGTCCAGCCGCCTCCAACCTTCTTTCCTTGACCACTTCCCTAGGGCTCTCCCAATGGTCCTCCTCTCCCACCCACGAACAAGGCCACACGCTTGACCTCATCTTTACCCGCCTTTGCTCCCTCTCTAACCTCACAACCTCGGTACTCACACTGTCCGACCACCATCTCTTGACCTTCTCCGCCCTCTCCTCCCCTGCCACACTACCCCCTCTCCGCAAACTTGATCACCCTCGCCGAAACCTAAAAGATCTTGATCTTCCTTTATTCTCTGAATCACTCCTCCCTCTCACCGACCTACCCTGCGCTGACGACATTGACATTGCCACCACCCTATACAACACCACCATAATGAACGCTCTCGACCTAGCCGCCCCCCTCACTCTCCATGCTCCACGCATTAACAGGCAACCCTGGCACACCACCCTCACTAAAAACCTGAGACGGGCGTCCAGAGTCGCCGAGAGGAGATGGAAAAAGTCTCACACCCCCGAGCACTTTGCTCTGTTCAAGCAATCCATCACTGACTTCAAGACGGCACTCGCTACCGCCAAGCAAGTGTTCTTCTCATCCCTTATAACCTCTCTGTCCCGCAACCCCAAACAGCTCTTCAAAACTTTCAACTCCTTACTTCGCCCACCTGCTCCTCCCCCTTCTCCCCTCATCTCTGCTGAAGACTTTGCGACCTTCTTCAAGGAGAAGATCGACAAGATCAGAAGCAGCTTCGGTCCACTATCCCCACAACTCCCCTTCCCACCTACACTGCCCTCCTCCTCCATCAGCCACTTCCCCCCCATAACTGAAGACCAACTCTCCTCCCTCCTGTCAAAATCACACCTCACCACCAGCGCCCACGACCCGCTCCCATCCCACCTCATTCCCAACCACACCTCCATTTTCATCCCAGCCCTCACCCACCTCTTTAACCTTTCACTTAGCACTGGTACCTTCCCCTCGGCCTTCAAACACGCCCTAATCACGCCCATCCTAAAAAAAACCTCACTTGACCCTACCTCTGTCTCTAACTATCGCCCCATATCTCTTCTCCCATTCGCCTCTAAGCTACTTGAACAACACGTCCACTCCGAACTGTCCTCTCACCTCTCCTCGTGCTCCCACTTCGACCGCCTACAGTCCGGCTTCCGACCCCTCCATTCCACCGAAACAGCCCTGACCAAAGTCACCAACGACCTACTGACCGCCAAGAACAAACACCACTACTCCATCCTGCTACTCCTTGACCTGTCTGCCGCTTTCGACACGGTTGACCACTCCCTTCTTCTCCGGATCCTGGAATCCCTTGGCATCACCCACCTTGCCCTCTCCTGGATCTCCTCATACCTAGCGGACCGGACCTTCAGCGTCTCCCACTCCCACACCTCCTCCTCACCCTACCCCCTTTCTGTCGGAGTCCCCCAAGGTTCGGTCCTGGGACCCCTACTTTTCTCCATTTACACTCTCGGCCTAGGGCAACTCATCGAGTCCCATGGCCTCCAGTACCACCTCTACGCCGACGACACCCAAATCTACCTGTCCGGCCCTGACATCACCTCCCTACTCTCGAAAATCCCTCAATGCCTTTCCGCCATCTCATCCTTCTTCTCTGCCCGCTTCCTTAAACTCAACATGGACAAAACTGAATTCATAGTCTTCCCCCCAAGAAATTCCACCCCACCTCCCAACCTATCCATCTGCATCAACGACTGCGCCCTCTCCCCAGTCCCCCAAGCCAAGTGCCTCGGGTAATCCTCGACTCCTCCCTATCCTTCAAACCCCACATCGAGGCCCTCACCACATCCCTCCGGCTCCAGCTCAAGAACATCTCACGGATCCGCTCCTTCCTCACCCACGACACCGCTAAAACACTCATCCATGCTCTTATCATCTCCCGCCTTGACTACTGCAACCTCCTTCTCAATGGCCTCCCGGCTAACTCCCTCACACCTCTCCAGTCTATCCTCAACTCCGCTGCCCGACTCATCTATATGTCCTCCCGCTACTCCCCTGTCTCCCCCCTCTGCCAAGCCCTTCACTGGCTCCCCGTCTCCAAGAGATCCCAATTCAAAACACTAACCATGACGTACAAAGCCATACACAACCTGGCCCCACCATACATCTCCGACCTGGTCTCCCGATACCTACCCTCACGCAACCTCCGCTCCTCCCAAGAACTCCTCCTCTGCTCCCCCCTCATCACCTCTTCACACAACCGAGTTCAGGACTTCTCCCGGGCATCTGCCTTACTCTGGAACTCCCTACCCGAACACGTCAGACACTCTCCTACCCTGAGTAACTTCAAGTGTCACCTGAAGACTCACCTGTTCCGTCAAGCCTACAACCTGCCATGAGACCCAGGCGAACGCCCCATACCTGACATTCCCCCATCCTACTGTATCCTAACCCGCCCTCATAGACTGTGAGCCCTCGTGGACAGGGTCCCTGCCCCTCCTGTACCTGTACGTCCTGATCGCCTAGATTTAGTGTACTTGTTCTTGTCTCCCTCATCCTCATGTAAAGCGCCATGGAACCCAATGGCGCTATATAAATAAATAATAATAATAATAATAATAATAATAATTCAGAACTGGAGGACGTAGGCAACCAAACGACCGCAAGTATCGTTTGTTTGTTGCGGAATCATTGCTGCGTCGTTCTCGATATCAGTACATGTGACACCTCACTAGTGATCATTGAACGTCATTCAAGAGATGTAGGCCAAGTCGGATCGTTGGTCGGTTCGCCGACACATTGAAGCGTGTAACAGCCCTTTAGTTTGTTTCCACCCATACCCAGCGGCTCAAGGTGCAGTGATCAGCTGAGAATGGAAACACTGACATTCAGAAAGAGACATTAGAGATTTTTTGTCATTTTATGCAATGATAAATAAAAATTTACAGTTAAAAAAAGCCCCCCCACACATGGGTCATTTGTAAAAGCAGTGTGGGATAAAATGCATTGCAAAACTATAGATGTTAGCTGTGAATTTCTTATAAAAAATACTCTACAATACTGGGGTATGTGAACAACCTTTTCTATTTGCTTTACTATATGTTTTCATGCTTCACTAAAAGCTATTCTTTTTTTATATTAATATCTGAACTAGTTGTCTGTAGGAATGATTTGTTGTGCTGTCTGCTGTAGGTCCTTACTGGCCAGGGACCTTTAAATAATATCAATCAAAGAAAGAAGGGGACCATGCTCTTGAGTTCAGGAACCTAGAGAATAAACCTTATTCATGACATCAGGGTACATGCAATTTTGTAGGATTGCGGCAACTTTTCTGCTCAATATTAATGTCCTTTCACATCAGCGTTTTTCGCTGATCGCGGCAGTTGCGGTGAAAAACCCGCAACTGCCGCGATTACCGCATAACGGCCACATTTGCGGTTCACTTGCGGCAAGCCCCATACAATGTCTATGGGGCTTGCGGTAAGTGTGCGCGGCAGGTGCGGCAAGTGGGGTTTCGGCACTTGCGGCAGGTGCGGCCACGAAAAAACCGCGGTATGCGGTAAAACGCTGATGTGAAAGGACCCTTAGTCAGGCTCTTCAAAGGAGCTTGGAAAGCCATAGTAGAAAGGATCTGTGCTACAGACTTATTTAAAAAAAAATTCAAGTCTCATTTGTGTTTTTTCTTAAGTAACCTTTCTGTTTTGTCTTGTCATATTCATTGCTGGTTTTTGAACCAAAATACTCAAAATGGTGAAAACAAATTGACGAAACCAAGTAATTTCACAAAAGGCCTAAATTAAATAATGACGCCAGAAAAAAAGGTGCAAAGACAATGCAGAACTGGTGGCATAGTTTAAAAAATGATTCTGATTTTGGTCATATGCTTCACTATAATTGAATGATAAAGTAAACAAAATATTGTACTGTATTGTACTTGTGGACAAAAGTATGTTTTTTGCGGTCAGCAACCAATAGGTTACAGCTTCTTAATCTGTCTTTATTTTCATCTCCTGGCAAAGGCACAGTGTAAATAAAAGTAGGAGATGTGCCAAAAGAACATGATAAGTGAGCCCGTGTCAGGCTGAAGATCATTCCTGCTGTCATAGTGCTGGCACAGCTTTTCATTTTCCAGCAGAATGCCCAGGAAATGACCTCTGTACTATTATATAAATCATCCACACTGAATGGGCAAATTTATATATATATATATATATAATATATATATATACTCATGTGGTATACATACAAAATATATAAAGTCATGGCCGAGAGTGTTGTCACCCTTCAAATGGTTCCAGAAAATGAAGTATTTTCCCCAGAATATAATTGCAATTGCACATGTTTATTGTGTTTATTGGAACAACACAAAAAACTAATTTCATACAAACCCCCATGAATGGGTCAGACATTCTCCCAATAACCATTATTTGGAGTGCACTAGTGCCCAGCAAACCACCCTCTTTTTGCACTGTATTTTAAGTCTGTGTCAGCAGGGGAATCCTCCTAGGTCTCCTGCCACAGCGTTTCATTTAATTCAAATGTCGATGGACACTTTGCGCTGACGTTCATGCAACCTTAGCGTGCAAGACAACTTAATTTTCTTTGGATCTTGATTGGGGCTACTTATCCACCATCCAGACTATCCTGCGTTCATCAATTTTTTTTCCGTCCACATCCAGGGAGATTAGACACAGTGCCATAGGTTGTAATCTTCTTCATTATGTTGCACACCGTGGACAAAGGAACATCAAGATCTCTGGAGATTTTTTTATATTTTTCAACAAATTTGTTTATTAAGTCCTCGGACAGTTCTCTTCTCTTTCTGTTCTCCATGCTTAGTGTAGCACATACAGACACACGATGCAAAGATTGCGTCAACTTCTCCCCTTTTACCTGGTTTCAGGTGAGATTTTCATACTGCCTACACCTGTTAGTTGACACAGGGGAGTTTGAATGAGCATCACATGCCTGAAAAAGTTTTTTTTAAGGTACCTTTACACACAGCAATATTGTTAGGCAATTTCACTGGCAATTTGCTGGTTGCAGTGAAATCATGGACACATTGTTCCATTTGTACACAGCAACTAAATTTAACAATGTGTCCATGATTTCACTGCAACCAGCAAATTGCCAGTGAAATTGCCTAGCAATATTGCTGTGTGAAGGTACCTTTACAGACATATTTGCAAAGTGTGTAAGGGAAGTGTTCCAATATTATATATATAAGTAGCTGTAGTCCCGGGCGATGCCCAGGATGGCAACTGTTCTTAGCTATAACAAAATAGAATGTGTTAATGAAGTGTTGATTCTCTTTTCTGAGATACACAGGCTGCAAGTGTAATACAGGTTACATGTGTGGGCTTCTGGTGTAGTACAGGTGCTATGTGTGGGCACAGGCTATAATACAGATGCTATGTGAGGGCACACACTGTAATGCAGGGGCTACATGAGGCACAGACTGTACGTGTAATACAGTGGCTGAGTGTGGGCTCCTGGTGTAATGCAGGGGCTATGTGTTGGCTCCTGCTCTATTACAGGAGGCTATATGTGGGCTCCTGATGTAATACAGAGACTATGAGTGGCCTTCTACTGTAATATTGGGGACTGTGTCAGTGTTCCTGCTGTATAGTGGAGGCTGTGTATGGTCCCCTGTTGTACACTGGGGGCTGTGTGCGACCTCCTGCTGTAATACTGGAGACTGTGTTTGGCATCCTGCTGTATACTGGAGGCTGTTTGTGGCCTCCTGCTGTAAAACGAGGGGGCTGAGTGTGGCCTCCTGCTGTAATACAGGGGGCTGTATATGACCTCCAGCTGTAATACTGGGGACTGTATACAGCCTTCTGCTGAAAAACCAGAGGCTGTGTGTGGCCTCCAGCTGTATACAGGGGCTATATTTGGTCTTCTGCTGTATACTGGAGGCAGTGTGTGGGCTCTTCCTGTATACTGGGGGCTGTGTGTGGACTTCTGCTTTATAAGGGGATTGTGTGCAGGCTCCTGCTGTATATTGGTAGCTGTGTGCAGGCTCCTGCTGTATACTGTGGGCCGTGTGTGGCCTCCTGCTGTAAAACATGGGGCTGTGTGTGGCCTCCTGCTGTAATATTAGGAACTGTGTGACCTCCTGCTGTAATACTGGGGGGGGGGTGGCCTTCTGCTACATACAGGGGCTATATGTGTGTGATCTCCTGCTATATACTGATGGCTGTGTTTATGACCTCCTGCTGTATACCGGGGTTGTGTGTGGCCTCCCGCTATGTATTGGGGGCTGTGTGCGGCCTCGTGCTGTAAACTAGGGGCTGTGTGTGGCCTCCTGTTATATACTGGGGGCTGTGTGCAGCCTCCTTCTGTATACTGGGGGCTGTGTACAGTCTTCTGCTGTATACTGGGGGCTGTGTGCAGGCTCTTGCTGCATACTGGGGTCTGTGTGCAGGCTCCTGCTGTACACTTGGGGCTGTGTGCGGGCTCCTGCTGTATACTGGAGGCTGTTTGTGGCCTCCTGCTGTACATTGGGGGCTGTGTGTGGCCTCCAGCTGTCTACTGGGGGCTGTGTGTGGGCTCCTGCTGTATACTGGGGGCTATGTGCAGGATTCTGCTGTATACTGGGGGCTGTGTGTGGGCTTCTGCAGTTTAATAAAGGCTGTGTGTGACCTCCTGCTGTACACTGGGGACTGTGTGTGGCCTCCTGCTGTATAATGGGGGCTGGGTGTGGCCTCCAACTGTATACTGGGGGCTGTGTGCAGGCTCTTGCTGTATACTGGGGGCTGTGTTTGGGCTCCTGCTGTATACTGAGGTTTTGTGTAGGCACCTGCTGTATACTGTGTAACGGGTTGTTAGAAGAATAGCAAAGAGGTGTCTTAGTCGCTTTGTGGTTTGTGTGGCTGCTGTTTCACTGAGAGTCTTATTCCTGTGGGTGCCATTTTCCAGAAGTCCTTGCCTTTGGCAAGCTTTGATAAATGTTTAACAGACATGAGTAAGCTTTTGTTATAATATGAACGTCCTTCATTGCCTATAGCAACCATTCAGAAGTTGACTTGTGATTTTTTACTATAGACCACCTGATAAATAGTCAGGCTGTCAGATACTGCCTTGGCTGTTTTATAAACTGTAAATAAGGCTTTTTTTGTAAAGTGTGGGGTTATAATTTCCCCTCAAAACATAGTCTCTGACATTTCCTGAGTCAAATGAGGTGGGTGTGCAAACTTTTGTGATTATAAATGAAATGGTGCGGATTCCTTTAGTGGACATACACACTCAGCTTTATATATTAGATATTGATTTATATATACAGGTATGCCCTTTATGCAAACTATATATCTGTATGTATATTTATGACCCCACTAGTTTAATTTGTCCATCCACAAAGCTGTCCTCAATAAATATAAATAGAATTTGCAAAAAAACACATGAAGGACTCCCAGACTATGAATAATAAGATTCCCTGGTCTGATGAGACGAAGATAGAACTTTTTGGTGATAATTCTAAGCAGTATGTGCAGAGAAAACAAGGCACTGCTCATCACCTTCCCAATACAATCCCAACAGTAAAACATGGTGGAAGCAACATCATGGTATGTGGGTGTTTTTCAGCTGCAGGGGCACGACGACTGGTTGCAATTGAAGGACACATGAATGCGGCCAAGTACAGAGATATCCTGGATGAAAACCTCTTCCAGAGTGATCTGGACCTCAGACTTAGCCGAAGGTTCACCTACCAAAAAGACAATGACCCTAAGAACACAGCTAAAATAGCAAAGGAGTGGCTTCAGAACAACTCTGTGACCATTCTTGACTGGCCCAACCAGAGCCCTGACCTAAACCCAATTGAGAAACTCTGGAGAGACCTGAAAATGGCTGTCTACCAACGTTCACCATCCAACCTGACAGAACTCGAAAGGATCTGCCACGAAGAATGGCACAGGATCCCCAAATCCAGGTGTGAAAAACGTGTTGCATCATTCCCAAGAAGACTCATGGCTGTATTAGCTCAAAAGGGTTCTTCTACTCAATACTGAGTAAAGGGTCTGAATACTTTTACAGTATGACCATGTGATATTTCAGGGTTTATTTATAATACATTTGCTAAAGTGTCCACATTTCTGGCTTTGTTCAGTCAAGATGGGGTGCAGAGTGTACATTAATGAGAAAAAAATGAACTTTTCTGAATTTACCAAATGGCTGCAATGAAACAAAGAGTGAAAAATGTAAAGGGGTCTCAATACTTTCAGTGCAAAGGGCTATTGGGAAGTATGGCAGACAGCAGCCCTATAGAAGAACTACTGAGCCCAGGAACAACAGTGCTTTCCTTGGATTCAGTGATACTGGAGAGAAAGGAGGTCAGACAAAGCATTTGCTGTAGTCACTGTTAGGACACAGCAAAATCTGTGCAGCCGCATGGGACATAGTGTCCTGTGCAGTCCCAGTAGTGTCCAACTGCCAGACAATGAAAGTTAGGGATCAATAGTGAGGCAGTGAGGGTGTGTATAGTAAGCTGCCTTGGGGGGATCATGAGTTGTCAGCAGTGGAAAGAAAGCTGATGTACTTTCTGGTAAGCCTGAGGTACCATGGAAGCCAAGGTCCATGTGGACAGGAGATGTTTAAGGGTGTAGTATAGTGCCATAATTAAAGGTAGCAAGGAGAATTGCGACAAAGAGAGCTGAGTTCCTTAAACCATCAGAAGCTGCAAATTTGCATGTTGAACTGTTGGAAAGCCTTATTATAACCACCATCATAAACTGCTCAGAAAATGTGAGTCTTATGGTGCTGTACCTGAAGTCAGGACATTATTTATTGAGATCCTCAATCCCCATCCACAACTTCAACCCCTTCTTATTCTGATGAGGACAGGACAGCCTGCCAGCCAGAGAGACCACCATGACAGTTGGCCGCCATTAAACCTCGGCTCAGTGGAGGCCAACCCAAACAGAAAAACTTGTGCATGGGTAGGGAACTCCAGGCCTCGAGAGCCGTACACAGTCCAGGTTTTCAGCATTTCCTTATTGTTTGACAGTTGGTAATTTAATCTCCTGCACAGGTGATGATTCCAACTTTCAAATACAGTCATATGAAAAAGTTTGGGCACCCCTCTTAATCTTACTCTTTATTGTTTCTTTTAAATTGTTTTTTTGCACCAGCTATTTCAGTGTGATATATGTAATAACTGATGGACACAGTAATATTTCAGGATTGAAATGAGGTTTATTGTACTAACCGAAAATGTGAAATATGTATTATTTCAAAAATTGATAGGTGCAAAAGTATGGGCACCTCAACAGAAAAGTGACATTAATATTTAGTAAATCCACCTTTTGCAAAAATAACAGCCTCTAGTCGCTTCCTGTAGCTGTTAATGAGTTCCTGGATCCTGGATGAAGGTATTTTTGACCATTCCTCTTTACAAAACAATTCCAGTTCAGTTAAGTTTGATGGTCGCCGAGCATGGACAGCCCGCTTCAAAACATCCCACAGATGTTCAATGATATTCAGGTCTGGGGACTGGGATGGCCATTCCAGAACATTGTAATTGTTCCTCTACATGAATACCTGAGTAGATTTGGAGCGGTGTTTTGGATCATTGTCTTGCTGAAAGATCCATCCCCGGCGTAACTTCAACTTTGACACTGATTCTTGAACATTATTCTCAAGAATCTGCTGATACTGAGTGGAATCCATGCGACCCTCAACTTTAACAAGATTCCCGGTGCCGTCAATGGCCACACAGCCCCAAAGCACGATGAACCCTCCCCCAAATTTGACAGTGGGTAGCAAGTGTTTTTCTTGGAATGCTATGTTTTTGTGGCGCCATGCATAACGCCTTGTTGTATGACCAAACAACTCAATCTTTGTTTCATCAGTCCACAGGACCTTCTTCCAAAATGAAACTGGCTTGTCCAAATGTGCTTTTGCATACCTCAGGCGACTCTGTGGCGTGCATGCAGAAACGGCTTCTTTCGCATCACTCTCCCATACAGCTTCTCCTTGTGCAGTGTGCGTTGTATTGTTGACCAATGCACAGTGACACCATCTGCAGCAAGATGATGCTGCAGGTCTTTGGAGGTGGTCTGTGGGTTGTTCTTGACTGTTCTCACCATTCTTCTTCTCTGCCTTTCTGATATTTGTGTTGGCCTGCCACTTCTGGTCTTTACAAGAACTGTCCCTGTGGTCTTCCATTTCCTTACTATATTCCTTACAGTGGAAACTGACAGGTTACATCTCCGAGACAACTTTTTGTATCCGTCCCCTGAACAACTATGTTGAACAATCTTTTTTTTTCAGATCATTTGAGAGTTGTTTTGAGGAGCCCATGATGCCACTCCTCAAAGAAGATGCAACTAGGAGAACAACTTGCAAGTGGACACCTGAAATAGCTTTTCTCATGATTGGATACACCGGGCTATGAAGGACAAAGCTCAATGAGGTTACCAAACCAATTTAGTGCTTCAGTAAGTCAGTAAAAAGTAGTTAGGAGTATTCAAATCATGAAAATCAGAAGGGTGCCCATACTTTTGCACCTGTCAAATTTTGAAATAATGCATATTTCACATTTTTGGTTAGTGCAATAAACCTAATTTCAAACCTGAAATATTACTGTGTCCATCAGTTGTTCATATATCACACTGAAATAGCTGTTGCAAAAAAACAATTTTAAACAACAAAAAAATGAGTAAGATTAAGAGGGGTACCCAAAATTTTTCATATGACTGTACTAAGGAAATCCTGAAATCCTGGACTGTGTACAGCTCCCGAGGCCTGGAGTTTCCTACACCTGAAGTGGTGTCACAAACAGGATTGCAACCTGCTGTGCCATCTGCCTAAAAAGACTTGTCTCAGAAATTGTAACACAGACTGCAACAACAAGAAAATGAGTAATATTAACCCAGAGCTGATTGTCGGGGTTAATATGGACTTTGCACAATTCAAGGACCAGTCTATCGGTAACCTTCATGAATCTATCAACGCGGTCAGCTTGGCAGCAGGCTACACCATTGCAACTACCCAGCACAAGACCGCCGGTACAGGCTCTTCAGCTTGCTTACAGCTCAGAAGACTTGTTGTGGTATCAATAAAAGCACCTGCCTCCTTCCCAGGGAATCAACGCCAATAGGGACCGAAGGGCCACCGACAAGTTTGATCCATCGTACCAACCTATATACAGAGGGTGTGAGAAAACAGGTCACATTAAGAGAAGGTGTCCTTTAAATGGGAAGGTCCTGAGGCAGTGGGCCAACCCCTAGAAGTAGGCCTGGTGGTCCACAAAACCAGCAGTGTAAGTATGTCGGTGGCCGTCTGGTGGTTCCAGTCCTGATTGACGGCATTCTTTTAATGGCCCTGGTCGACACTGGGTCACAGGTAACAATTAAGCCTTTAACCTTGTATGAAAAATATTAGGCCATCAAGAACTTTACCCGGGATTGTGAGGATGAGATCCACTCATTGGCAAGTAATGGCTTACCAGTGATGCAGGTGGGCTATAAGTGCATTGCCATTCAGGTGGGTCACATTAAACTGCTTTCACGGGGACTAGTGATCATAGACGTTGAAGAGGTGATGGCACCTCTGCATTGACCCTGGGCACAAATGTGAAGGTACACTGCCTAGATGACATTGTTGATGTAATCAGGGACACTTTGAATACACTACAACGTGGGAAGAGACTAGCTCTACAGTGGGACCTGGCCGATCCTAGTAAAGCATCAGCAGATTGAACAATCTAGTGGAGAGATAGGAGGTGTGAGACTTACAGCCCCAAGTCCTGTTTTTCAGCCCCCTAGGAGCCATACAATCCTGTGGTGCAGGACTGCTATAGGTTTAGGAGGTAGTGGTTATGATGCCCTACTCGAGCCAGTGTATTCATGTAGTAAAGATATGCCAGGAAAGAGTCCCAGTACAAGTGTTGAACTATGGGGAGGAGGAGGTACGCCTGCCCCGGTACTACACGTTAGCCAGGCTATATAGATGGGCACCAAAGTAGTCAGTGCTGCTGTACTACTAACTCCACTAACATGTATTGATGATTCAGTGCCCTTACACAAATGGTGTCAGGAGTTGCACATTGGTACCAAAACTACATGTCAACATGATAAAGATGGTGTTCTGAGAGTAGTACAAGAGTATGGGATTGTATTCTGCAAACATCCCCTTGACCTTGGTAAATTAAACTCCATCCAACATCCCATACCCACTTGCAAACAGGTACCAACCTGATGACAAAAGGAAAATATAGACCCATTCCCCCTGCAAATTACCAGCAGGTAAAAGCAGTGGCGTAACTTTAGGCCCAGGGGCCCCGTGCGAAAGCTCCAACGGGGCACCCAATTATTGCAAATCTTTAACCCTGCTGTTGTCTTCGGTCAAAAAAGACCGATTTTGAACTTTAATATTTTTTAAAATATTCAAGATGTGGTTCTGAAACTTGTGGTTGATTGACTTTTCCTCATTTGAGGGGTTCTTACTATGCGTATTGTTATATATATTTTTTTATATTTACTTTTTGCTCCACAATTTTTTATACACTTGTACTGTTCTGTCAAAAATGACCGATAGCCTTTTATAGTGATCTCCAGCCACTTTATGAGTAAAATAAAGGAGCTATAATCTCATTTTGGACTATATACTACATCTACTACTATTTATCAATTTATTTAGGTCCTTTTGGTCCATGCAGATTTACACATACATACATTTTATCATTACAATACTGCTGATGGATTACATTCCAGTATAGTTATGTGCCAAATATTTTTACCCCGCTGTTCCTGTAAAATAGTTCAATTCAGTTCTGCATTCGTGCTATGGAAGGAAATAGACCCAAATTGGAACTAAAATAAACTATATAAAAGAAAACTTTTTATAGAGGAGTTGGGAAAATCACTGGTTAGCCCATATATTGAAGAATGAAAGGTAACACCCAGAGCTGATGGAGCGGCAGCCATTGTCCACAGGATCCAACAGCAAGATAAAGAAAGTGAACCAACAGCTTACACCAGCACTGCTACAATACCCACGGACGCCACCAGCAACGCAACCAGCCTAAAACGGAAACGATGCGACTTCTGTCCAACATCAAGCAATCACAAATCAAATGTGATATGTTACAGATGTGAAAAATATTTATGCAAAAGACATGTCAATTATACCTGTGACAATTGCAAACAGTAAATTTTGCACCGTGTGACATATTTATCATTTTACATAAAAAAAACTGAACTGTTAATTTTTTTTTTTTTTAAATAATATAATTACATTTAGTTTATTGTTATTAGTTATAGTTTACAGTTAGATGAATAATTATTTTTGTATGTGCAAATATGCAATATGCATAAATATTCCAATAAAGCCATGTTAAATGTTTTGACACAAAAAAAATAAAAAGTAAGTTTTTCTTTCCATTTTTCATTTGTTTATAAACAACCAGGTTCACATACAATATAATACTGCAAAAATTATTGACTTAAAACACTTAAATTAGCTAAAAATCAAGACTTTATAAGTTCCGGTCAAAAATGACCAGAAGATAACAAGTGTATAGTGGTAACCAGGAGAATAGCAGGGTTAATAATATTAGTCTTTTTCTATAGGCCAAAGGGACTTTTGGGACCCTCCCAGGTGATCGCAACCCCTGCACCTCTTGTAGTTACTCCCCTGGGTAAAAGATATGTTATGAGAGAAGAAAAGACAGGAGGAATTAGAGAAAGTTATAGTCCTTGGGCCGTCTCATTGGTTTTGGTTAAGAAGAAGGATGGGAGTGTATATTGCCGTAAAATTATCAATTCTACCCATAAAGATGCATACTCATTACCCTATTTTGAGGAGTCTCTGGATGCTTTTAGGGAAGCTAGTTATTTTTCTACCCTTGACTTTTCTAGTGGATATTGGCAGACTCCGGTTGCTGAAGCGGACCATCAGAAAGAATTCCCTCAAACTACATCTCATTCAAGCTGGGATTACTGGCTGTGGTTTGGGCTGTAACTGAAAGATTCAAACATTACCTGGCTAGTTCCAAATTCAACTGTGTATACTGACAATAATCTGCTTACCCATCTGGATACAGCTCGACTAGATGCTCTGGAACAGAGATGGATGGCAACATTATTTAATTATTAAATCATGATAAAACATTGGGCCGGCAAGAAGAACAGTAGTGTCGATGAGCTATCTCGGATGCTGAATCCTCCTTTGTCTGATTTGCTGGAAGAGGTAAAATTGCTAGTTTATTATCACCAGGCTGTGCAGCACAATTCCTGTCAAATGACTGATAAGCCTCCAGGGTCCAGAAGACTGCTTGCTGACCCCTGCCCCATTTTGGGTGGGGGGAAAAAGAAGCACAAAACAATGATCCAGTGCTATCCTGCATGAAGCAGCTATTGATGGATGAGAAGTCATGTCCTAAAAAAGAGCCCCCAGAGGTCTACCAGCTCTGGAAAGAGAGGAAATGATTCTGCTCATATGAAGGAAAAGTCATCCGATGCCTCCTGGACCCATGAAGTCATATGGCAAGTGATGGTAACGAAAGCAAATATCCTTATGGTCCTAGCAGCCTACCATGATCAGCTTGGCCACTTCGGCTGGACGAAACTTAAGGTACCGTCACACAAGGTGACGGCGCTGGAGATGTCGGCGGCGACTGGCGGGAGTGCGCACGTTGTTGGTGCCCTGCCAGCGTCACCGTCCCCCATATGCATGGGGCGACACCTCCAGTGCCGCACCGGCAATCTGACAGGCGGCATCGCCGCTGGGGTGTCTGAAATCCTCAGCGGTGATGCAGTAAAATGGGAGCCTATGGCTCCCATCGCCTGTCAGGTCACCGGCGGCCGTTTACATGGGGTGATGTGTGCACATTCCCCCAGATCGGCTGCTTGGTTTCAGAGCACTGCTCTGAAACCAGGCAACCAGTAAATGGCGTCACCCTCGCCCATTCACATTAGGCGATGCAGGGGTGATATCAGCGCCGATAGGCCACACCCCTGCATCGCCCAATAAATCAGTGGTACCGTCGCCTCGTGTGACGATACCTTTAATATGTTACTTTGTGACTGCTTCTACTGGCCCAGCATGCAAAGCTCGATCAAGAAGTGGTACAGAGAATGTGGTCAATGTGTACTAAAAAAGGAAAGTTCTAATAAGCCAGATGGCTCCTCTACAGCCGATTATCACTAAAAAGCCATTGGAGACCATAGCCTTTGATCATGTGAAACTACTACTAAGTCGATCAGGACATCAGTACGCAATGACTATTGTGGACCATCATTCCCAGTTCCTAGTGGTCATACCAGTTAAGGATCTCATGGCTAAGACTGCAGCTAAGGCCTTCAAAGAACATTTTTGTCACCCTTATGGTTACCCCAACCCCAAATGGTTGCCTTACATACAGCCTTTCAAGCGAAAATTTTCCAAGAATTCTGTGTGTTATACAAATGTTGGAAAATAAGTTTACCACCCTCAAGGGAATGAATTATGTTAAAGAATGAATGGAATTGTCCTGGAACTATTGAAGACCCTACCATTGGAACAGCGTAACCAGTGGCCAGAGAGGTTGCATGACCTACTAGACCTCTACAATCAAGTCCATATCAATTCCATCGGTTGTTTCCCTGCGCACTTGATGAGAGTGAGATGAGGTAAGTTGCCAGTAGATCACCAAATGGGAGCTGTCATACCTGAAGATATTTTTAATGCTTCTAATGCCCATAGAATACAAGAATGACAGGAACAGTATCAGAAAGTACAGCAGTGCATCACAGAACATCTGAACAAAGCACGGCAAAAGCAAGAACGAGAATATAACAAACATGCATCAGTAAGGCCACTACAAGTTGGAGACCACATTCAAGGGGAATCGGAACTGTATGCCATCTGTCCCTGAGAAGATCAGGATAATACAGTCTACGGGATCACAAAAGTTGGAGGGAAAAAGGCACAGAGTGGTTTTTCGTGATAACCTTAAGCTGAGTCCATCTCAACTATGTCAAGAATTAAAGACCTGAGCAAAATGAACCTCCTGAACAACTAAAAGAGAGAAGACAAGAAACATCCACAGTATTTGGTATGTTCCCTGACAGCTGGTTAACATTCGGAGAAGCCGTAGTGATACCTACACTGATCTTTAATCAAGAACCCCTAGGAATAAATAGCAAACACTCCAAAGGCCTGCCGTACCCTTAGTAACTTCCATGGTTGGAAGAAGCTTGCCCACTACCCTTGGTATTGACCGTATCTGCTGTTCAGAACGCAATACTCGAGGTCTGTTACCTGTTAGATACAGACAGTAACTAGAACAGGATCTACTTTTCCTGTAAACCTCCTTAAAAAAGTGAGCTAATGAGCTGTTTTTATTGGAATGATTTTAAGGGTTCCGATGATTACACCTCACTCCTGCAGGAGGTTTGAGCGTGTCTTCTGGGCTCTCTTGGACATCCCTCTCTCCCTATCACGCACCTTTCCCACCTCCTTCCTGCTCTTTCTTTGGTTCTCTCCCCCTCATCTTCTTTGCCCCTATAATGCTTGCTTAACACCTTTCCCTTTTCAGTTATATTAGTTCTTGCTACGGTCTACTGCCCATAAAACATCTTCCTTAAGTAACAAAATATTTCAGAAATGATCACCTCGGATTTGTTGGAAGCTGAATTTATCATCTACAGTATTCTCTGTAAATTTACTAGATTGTCTTAGTATTGCAGTACATTATGGGCATTGTACTTTTTGCTATTGAATGCTTATCTACAATTTGAAATGCTGTATGGTATTTCTGTGCTGTTTCTAATAAAAACTAAATTTATAAAAAAAAAAAGCAAACTGTTATATGAAATTTAGTAAGGACCTACCTGCGCCCTCAATATAGGGTAATAAGGGATGAGCATCAACTGTATCCATACAACCCTGTTCATGGATTTGTCCATTATTCTTCTGTCTTCTCCCCCATGTGCTTTCTTATCCCCCCGTGCACAGTCTTCTCTCCAAGTGCGCTGTCATTTCACCCTATTTGATGTCACCTTCCCCATGCTCTGGCTTCTCCACTCATTTAGTCTCCCCCTCTGTGCACTGTCTCTCCCCCCTTGCGCTGTCTCTCCCCATGTACTGTCTCTCTCCCCATTCACTGTCTCTCTCCCCCTTGCGGTCTCTCCCCCATGCTCTGTCTCTCTGCCATGCTCTGTCTCTCCCCCCTGCACTGTCTTCTCCTCCTGCTGTGCTTTCTTCTCCCCATCATGCACTCTCTTTTCTTACTTGTGCTGTCTTCTCCCCTTATGCTTTGACTTTTCCCCTCTGTGCGCTGTCTTCTCTCCCTGTCACTGTCTTCTACCCCCTGTGTGTTGTCTTTTCTTCACCTATGTGCTGTCTCTCCCACATGCACAGTCTCTTCCCTGTGCACTCTCTCTCCGCCTCGTGTGCTGTCTTCTCCTCCTCATGTGTTTTCTTCCCCAGATATTAGCTGTCTACTTCCCCTCGTGCATTGTCTTATCCCCATTTTATGCTGTCTTCCCACCCTCATATGTGCTCTTCTCCCTTCATATGCTGTCTTCTCAATCTCTTGCGCTGTCTTCTCATCATGGTATGCTCTCTTCCCCCATGTACTTTCCTCTCCCCCTCATACTCTATCTTTTCCCCATCATGCACTGTCTTCTCCCTCTTATGCGCTGTTTTCTCTCCCTTGTGTGCTGTCTTCTCTCCTCTGTGCACTATATCATCCCCTGTGCATTGTCTCTCCCCCCGTGTACGGTTTCTCCCCCCATGCGCAGTCTCTCCCCCATACGTTATGTTATCCCCCTCATGCTTTGTCTTCTTTCCCTCGTGCGCTGTCTTCTTCCCTCGGTGTGCTGTCTTCTCCACCTCATGTGCTGTGATCTCCCTCCATGCTCTGTCTTCTCCACCCTGTGCGCTTTATCCCCCTGTGCGCTGTCTCTCCATCCGTGCATTGTTGCTCTCCCTTTTGCTCTGTCTTAACTCTCTTGTGCGCTGTCTTATCCCCCTTGTATGCTGTCTTCTACTACTGTGTGTTGTCTTTCCCCCTTGTACAATGGATTCTCCCCATGTGCTGTCCTCTCCTCTGTGCTCCGTCTGTCCCCATTGCACACTGTCTTCTCATATGCTGCCTTCCTACCTGTGCGCTGTCGATTTCCCCTCATGCACTGTCTTACCTCCCTTGTGTGCTGTCTTCTCCCCCTCATACGCTATCTTCTCCACCTCATACTCTGTTTTCTTTCCCTTATTTTCCTTATGTGCTGTCTTCTCCCCTGTGTGTGCTGTCTTCTCCCCTCTGTGCGCTGTCCTCCCCTCTCTGTGCATTGTCATCTCCCCTCTGTGCACTGTCTTCTCCTCCAGTGCTCTGTATCTCCCCTTTGTGCACTGTCTTTTCCCCCTCATGTACGCTGTATTTTTCTCCTGTGTGCTGTCTTCTTTCTCCGTGTGTTGTTTTCTTCCCCCATGTGCTGTTTCTCCCCCCATATGCTGACTCCTTTTTGCACAGTATTCTCTCCCGTGTCAACTGTCTCTCCCCCATGCACTGTCTCCCCCTTTGCGCTATATCTCCTCCTTATGCGCTGTCTTCTCCCCCTCATGTGCTGTGTTCCCCACCCATTCACTGTCTACTTCCTGTCGTGCACTTTCTCCCCCTTGTGAGCTGTCTTCCCATCTTCATACGCCCTTTTCTCCCCTTTGAGTGCTGTCTTGTTAATCTCTTTTGCTGTATTCTTCCCCTTTTGCACTTCTTCTCAGCCTCATATGCGCTCTTCCCCATGCACTGTTTTCTCCCCCTCATGTGGTGTCTTTTCTCCCTCATGCGCTGTCTTCTCCCCCTTATGTGCTGCCTTCTCCCCCTTGTGCGCTATCTTCTCGCCCTCATGTGCACTCTTCTCCTCTATGTATGCTGTTGTCTCCTATCATTGTGTTGTCTTCTCCCTGTGTGCATTGTTTTCTCCCCCCGTGCTGCCTACTTCCCCTCATGCACAGTCTTACCTCCCTTGTGTGCTGTCTTCTCCCCCTTGTGCTCTGTCTTCTTTCCCGCGTGTGTTGTCTTCTCCTCCTGTGCACTGTCTCTCCCCCTTGTGCGCTGTCTTCTCCCCATTGTGCACTATATTCCCACCTTCATGTGTGCTTTTCTCCCCTTTGTATGCTGTTATCTCAACCACTTGCGCTGTCTTCCCCCTCTTCTCCCCCTTGGTGCTTTGTTTTCTCCCTCTCTTGCGCTGTATTTTCCCCCTGTGTGTGCTGTCTTCTTCTTTCCCTGTGTGTTGTCTTCCTCCCCCATGTGCTGTCTCTTCCCATTTGCACAGTATTCTCCCAATGCGCTTGTCTCCTCTTCGTGTGTTGCCTTCTCAATCTCTTGTGCTGTCTTCTTCCTCTTGTGTACTATCTTCTCACCCTCGTATGCGCTCTTCCTCATGCGCTGTTTTCTCCCCCTCATGCAGTGTCTTCTCCTCCTCATGCACGGTCTTCTCCCACTCATATTCTGTCTTCTCTACCTGTGCGCTATCTCTCCCCTCTGTACACTGTCTTCTCCCCCTCATGTACTGTGTTCTTTATCCATGCTCTGTGATCTCCCCCCTATGCGCTGTCTCTCCTCCGTGCATTAACACTCTCTCGTGCGCTGTCTTATCCCCATTGTGTGCTGTCTTCTCCTCACGTGTGCTGTCTTTTCCTGTGCACTGCCTTCTTCCCCTTGTACGCTTTCACCCTCGTGTGCTGTCTTCCCCCCTCATATTCTGTCTCTCTCTCTCATGCACCTGTCTCTTCCCCTCATGAACTGTCTTCTCCCCGTTGTACACTCTCTTCACACCCAGTGCACTGTCTTCTCCCCATCATGTGCTATCTCTCCTTTTGCACTATTTCTCCCTGTGTACTAACTCTTCCCCTGTGCACAGTCTCTGCCCCATGCTCTCCTCTCCCCTTCGTGTAGTCTTCTCACCCTCTTACGCTGTCTCCTCCCCCTGTGCTCCGACTCCTCCCCCTCATGCACTGTCTACTCCCCCTTGTGCGCTGTCTTATCCCCTCGTGCGCTGTCTTTTCCCTTTCATACACTGTCTTCTTCCCCTTCTGTGCTATCTCTCTCATGTACTGTCTCTCCCCCTCGTTGCACCTGTCTCTTTCCCTTGTGCACTGTCTTCTCCCCTTCATGTGCTGTCTTTCCCCTTTGATCGACGTCTCTCCCTTTGCACTGTCTACTTCCCCCTGTGTGCTGTCTTCTCCTCCCTGTGCAACTGTCTTCTCCCCCCATTCTGTCTCTCCCTCTCATGCACTGTCTTCTCCCCCTCCCCCGCTGCACTGTGTCCTCCTACCGTGCCCTGTGGCAAGTTGTGAATAGTAATAGTCGGCAGCAGAACTGTATCACTATACACAGCGGTGTACAAGATCAGCGTTGCCCCACAGGTGACGTCACTAGTCTCTGCCTAATAATGACATAGTGACTCACCATGGCCAGGACTCCGGTTTAGACAGGCGATGCTTCCTTCCTCCTTGTCACGGGTGGACCGCGCCTGCCGGTAGTGGGGCCCGGTGTAGTGCAGATCAAAAGTGTTTGAAGACGTCTTGGTGGAACAGATTAAAGGGGTTTTTAATTTATTCGTGACGCCACCTATGAGTAGATTCGGTAAGGGCTACCGACGCTGCGGAACCTCCGGGGGATGGACAGCAGCAAGATGTTACGCTCCCCACAGGCTGAGCGGTGATCCCCGGAGGCTGGAGCTGCTCAAGATGTTGTGCGGCAGCTGCGGTTATCTTGTTGTGCGGACGGACAGTTCATAAGGAAGCACAGACACAGAAAGTCTCCATAACGGGTCTTTACTGTAACCAGTAGGCAATACATGGCATACAGTGGCTGAGTAGTAGACCGGGTGGACTCAGCAGTGATAGTGTCCCTCAGAGATCCGCAAGTGTTCCTCCATTCTACCTAACTTGTTGCCAGTGTCGCCCAGGAATACCAGGTCGGGTACGGGAGGCTGCTTCAATGCCCTATCCATGATGTACGTTCTGGATGCTTTGGGGAGCCTTGGATCCCTCAGTGGGTACACCGCTGGTTAGACGACTGGAAACTGGCTGGTGGTGGGGTGCTCCTGTGAAGCTGCTCCTCCACGCTTTCTGGTTCGCGTAGCAGAGGTGAACTGCTGCCAGCTTCGGTACCAGTGAACCGGCTGTGAGTGTGGAAAATGCCCAATCCCGGTAGTTAAGGCCTCAGGTGCTGACACCCGACCGGTGACGGCCCAGGGGCCCGCACGGGGTGCGGAGCCCCCGCTCCTCTCCAAGCTCTGTGTTCTAGGCTTAGCTCTAGATTCCAGGCTCTTCTGTTCTCTCAGACTGGTCTAGACTATTGTGTGTTCTCCTACACTTCCCTAACACTCCACCCACCAGGACCTAGGATTGGCCCTCTGTTCTAGGTGATGCATGTTGGGTTGGATCTCAAAGTTAACTGGATCATTGCTGAGTCAGAGGATATTGCGGCTGCCTTTATGGCTGCAATACCCTCTTGTGACGCACTCGTTGCGGGGCGCCACAATAGCATTGCTGCTGGCCTATTACTATACACAAGCAATTTGTAAACAACACTCCAGACACTGCGAGTGCCCCACCCCCTTTGTTAATGGCCCTGGTACATACCCAGGTGCACCGGATGGTGATGCTGGCCCTTTAACCAGATTTCAGAAAGGCTGTGTTCACTTTTGTTGTACCATCAAGGCCAACATTTTAACATTAACTGAACCAGTATATCTTTTCTAGCCTGTTGTGCTTTCCAATAAAGAGATTTACAGTATATAAAATAATATAATGCAGTATAAATAGGCACTGTAAGGCAAAGAAAGCTTTGTCTAAGATCCTATAATACCATAGGAGATTTTGTATTTCCTATATCAGACCACTTCTTGCAATTCAGATAACCAGAGCCAGCTCTGTGCCAACATTGAGCCATCAAATACTGTGAGATCTCAGATATGTATCAAAAAGAATTGTAGATGGCACTTGGGACAATAAAACAGGCTGTAAATAATGGTAACCGCAAGACAAGTAATAAATGTAATTACAAAGTTTCTGAACTTTTATGTAGATGAATTAGATATATATAAGGCAGTGATCAAAGGTGAAGTGACTCATTCTGATGGCAGGGGAACACAGCTTAATCAGTATTTATGATCTGCCCTACTCTTGGATATATGGATTGAATTTGTTTGGTCTTTGCTGTCTAAGAGTTCTTAAAAAATTATTTTACTATATGATAAGAAATAGAAACAAAGCACTTTTCAATGTACCTCCTATTAAAAATCGTGTCTGCTCTCAAAGGCAAATGGGTTTTTATTTCCATTAATTACAGCTCATTGCCAAGAATACTGGCCACCTTAGAGATGGATGGTTTCCCACTTTAAGGAGGGCATGCTTGCAAGCTTTATAGCTCTAGATTTTGTTGTAATCCGCAAGCCTGGAATTACTGCAGTTCTCTAGTGCTGCAGAGACAAAACTGCCTCTGAGCACTACCTGCTCAGCCATACTGCTGGCCCAAACTGTCAATCATCAAGATCACATCGGCCCAGGAAGCAGATGGAGCCAGGAAAATGCTACTAATCCTAATTGTGGGCCTTACAGTCTCCTAATTAAAAATACCTGGGCTAAGGCTGGTTTCACACTGAGTATTTTTACCATCCGTGGCTGTCCGTTGTAAAACAGACAGTCACAGATCCGATTTGGCCCCCATGTATTGCTATGGGGATCGGATTTGGCCTAATTACCATCCGATTTTGTCGGATCCGATTCGGTCCGATTTTTTGCTGTACCCAAAATCGGAGACTGCTCCAATTTTGGGCACAGCGGATCAAATCGGACTAAATCAGAGCCGACATGATCCGTGGCCCATAACATGGGGGCCTATGGAGCATGGGTCCGAGGAAACATTGGATGGTTTCTCGGACCTGATTTTAGTGTACTGAGCATGCTCAGTACATTAAAATCGCTCCTAACCATCTAATTTAACTTCCGCAATGTATATATACATTGAGGAAGTGAAATATAAGTGAAAGCAAGGGTTAAAAAAAAAATAAAATCGATTCTCACCTGTCCAGCGATCCCCCGATGTGTGGCATCTCCGGATGTACAGTACCTGGCATGACGTCACAGTCACATGACCAGTTACCGCGGTTACCGGTCATGTGACCGATGACGCTGAGTGGGTTGCCCCGCCCAGCCAGGTCCTTTCAGCATCCGGAGCTAGATGCCGCACATCGGGGGATCGCAGGACAGGTGAGGATCGATTTTTTTTATTGTTTTATTTGTAGTGAAATTACCCCGCACAGCTCATTCTGTGTCCGGATTCCACGGACAGGAAAAAATACGCAATGTGAAACCAGCCAGGGAAGAGTGCTAGTACCACACATTCAAAACCCATACAGTGTTGTTCAACATAATAGCAGTGTGTTCAAAAACATGAGTTAAACACAAAATCTTTTTAATAGTTTTATCTCCATGCATTGGGAACATTGCTAAGTTTTCTAAATCAAAACTTGAAGAAAAATGTATATAGTTTTTAACTACTTTACAGAACATAACAATACATTAACATTGGGCTGTTAAAAACTCTTTACAAACTCAAAATATGTACTTTTTTTAGGATTTAGCATTACTGTGAATCACTAACTTAATATTTAGTTGTATAATCACGATTTTTTTAGAACTCCTTCACATCTATGTTGCATACAGTTAACCAACATCTGGCACCTGTGAACTGTTATTGCAGCCCAGAATGCTTTGACTACATTCCACAATTCAATTGCATTTGATGGCTTTGCATTGATGTCACTCACCTCACAAATGTGCTATCAGATTAAGGTTCGGGAATTAAATTGGCCCTTCCATAACCTCAATTTTGTTGAGCTGGAAGCAAGATTTAGCTTGTTTAATGGTGTGTTTAGGGTCGTTGTCTTGATAAAACACCCATTTTATGGGTGTTTCTTCTTCAGTGTAAGGCAACATCTCCTCCTATTTTGATATATGCAAACTGGACCATGATCCCTGATATACATTTAATAGGCCCAGCACCATGGTAAGAGAAACATGCCCATATTATGATGCTTGCACCACCATGCTTCACTGTCTTAAGAGTGTACCGCGGCTTGAATTCAGTGTTTGGGGGTCCTCTGATGAACTGTCTGTGGCCCTTAAACCCAAAAAGAAAAATTTTACTTTCATCAGTCCACAAAATATTAGGCCAGTTGATGTGTTCTTTAGCAAATTGTATCCACTTCAGTGCATGTTTTTTTTAACAGTGGGACTGCTTGATAATAGATTAGCTTCACACAGGCGTCTTCTCTCACAGTATTCACAGGTAACTTGAGACTGCCTTTGTTTATCCTGGAGCTGATCATTGACTGAGCCTTTGCCATTCTGGCTATTCTTTGATGTGCTCGAATGGTTGTTTTCCATTTTCTTCGTTCAAACAGAAGAAAAAAAAAAGACGGCACTCACCAGGTTAACGATGAAACAGCGGTGTCCTTTATTTCAGGGACATTGCACAGATACAGGGAGGGGGTGCCGAGGGTGACGACGGGCCGTTTCGGGCGTTTGCCCTTCGACTGGTCACACATGTGTGACCAGTCGAAGGGCAAACGCACGAAACGGCCCGTCGTCACCCTCGGCACCCCCTCCCTGTATCTGTGCAATGTCCCTGAAATAAAGGACACCGCTGTTTCATCGTTAACCTGGTGAGTGCCGTCTTTTTTCTTCTGTTTGAACTTGGACTCTGTTATTTGACTGGCACCCCATGGACTAAGTGTTCTATGCCCACCGACAGCAGCAGCTTCATGGCTTTTGGGGAGTGGTGCCCTAATCTGTGTTTTTTGCTATTTTCCATTTTCTTCGACATCATTTTGGTTTTGCTTTCTATTTTAAAGTATAGAACATCATTTTATCTCTGAACTGCCTATCTGCCTTGCTGGGCGCAGGGAGAGTCTAGAAACAGGGTGTGACAGGGACGCATGGACCAATGGTGTCTGGCGCAGTACACCAAACAGACGAAGAGATACTGGCTTGGGGGAGGTACAGTGGAGAACCAAGTTCATAGGAAATGGGGAAGAAGTGACCTCCTGCACTTTCATGCGGCTATTCCCTGATCTCCCTACTGACCGTATACATGTTCTTTCACCCTGCTGCTGTACAGGATACCTAGTCCCTTCCTGGCCCTGATGTTAGCCCTCAATAGGGAGATGGCCGGCAGGAGCACTAGTCTCAACAGCTGCACTAAAGTCAACAAGAGAGGAAGGAAAGACAGAGGGTGTTTAGTGCATAAACCGTCTAACCTTCTACCTGGCTGCAGTTCCCTATGTGGCCACCCTGGTTGCAGGGGCGCTACAGATATATTCACCTCTAGGGGGATAAAGCAGGTCTTCAGCAGAATGGCCAGCTAGGAGAAAGTGTAGTCTTTCTCTAGACGGTGAGAGAGGGAGAGGGTCAGAACAGTCGGAGAAGGAGGAAAGATGGAAAGAGTGTGGAACAAGGCGGAAGGGTTACCCGGCCGGTTTCAAGCTGATCCAGAGGAAAGGAGAAGGAGATCCTGAAAGAGGGCGCCAGACGAGCGGAGTCGAGGCCCTAGAGAGAAAGGGAGAACCCCAGAGTGGAGCGACCATACTCCAGTGGATTCTCCAGTCCACCACGGGAACGCCGGGCCCGAGGATCTGGCCAAAGTCCATCCTTGCAGTCGGCAACCAGCTGCTGTGGTCCGTATATCGCTACAGCACCCTGCCACCCTGCCCAATACTACCTACACGGAGCCATTGGGTATAGGCCCATCCTAGGTGGGGAAGAAAGGACACGGGTTCATCAACTAAGGTACACCACGGTTTCCACCATACTACCTGGGATCCACATGCAGCCACCCATAGAGCTACCTGTTATTTTAACATCTGATGCTGGACTGTGAACTTTGTATGATGCTGCTACAAGTTGACAGTAAAGTACCCAGGAGAAAGTGACTTTGCTTGTGTCTACATCTACCTGTTCCCTTGCAGGAACGCTGCCCCGGAGGACCAGCTCGGCCTGTAGGGAGATTTGCCATCTCAGCCGCACTACCATCTACCTCCGGCGGACTGTGGCGGCGTTGGTGACCCATCACCAGGTACTACAGGTCGTGTCACTTGACAAACTCTTATCCCTTGTAAATAACCTCTTTTTGAAGTGTCACCCAGGCCACGGGCTCAGGCGCTGCCACCCGTGACATCCCAAGCATCCCACCGAGCCTGATACCCGAGTACCCCAGGGCCTGGGGCTCGACACATTGCGTGGGGGAGGCTCGATGCCAGAGACTCACGGGACCCATTGTAGCCATGTGGTCTACCACTCAGTGACCTGGATGTGCGTCCTCGGGGACGCTCATCCATCTAAAACAGGTGCTGAGGCCGACGGGCCCCTATAGCCCGCAACCGGTTGTGGTCGAACACCTGCAACCTCAATCATTACGCCTCTGTCCAGGATGTACTTATACATCGAAGGTCAGTAAGTATCACCAACCTAAGATGTGTAGGTATGGCTGTGAAGAGGTTAATATACAATTAGCCACATACTATGAAAAATATGATAAGCAGGCACTGTGCCCGCCATTAATTTTATGTTCCAGCACACAATAAATATAAATTAATCAGTCAGTCACTGTGACTCACACCACAACTCATTATAGGTCCCTGTATAGAGCTATAATGAATTGGTAAGTGAGGGAGGACGCTATAGAAAGATTGATCATGAATTGTTGTGTGGTAGAGTAACCTATCTTCGAATAGCATTCACCCCACCCCCTTGTAATGAATTAGGGGGTGGGGTGAATGCTATCAGGCACTTATAATAGATTGGGGATAAAGAGGAGGCTGCTATAGAAGGATGCATAATGAATTGGGGGAGTGAGAGAGGATGCTATAATGTACTTATAATGAATTAGAAGGTAGGTGATGATGCTATTAAGGAATTATAATTATATGGGTGGTGGTTAAGGATGTTATCAGAAATTTATAATGAATTTTGGGGGTGGGGGAGGATGCTTTCAGAGACATACTCTCCTACCCTCAAATTCATTGTATGCTACAAGTTCCTGATAACATCCCCTCCAGGCGACAGGCTAGATCACCCTCATCATAGGCTGTCTGTGAAAGGGTCCTCCTCTACCTACATACCACCCTGGTTGTATGTCCACCTCATAATAATTCCCAGGAGGGACGAAAATGCTGAAGTTACAGTTGTAAGAGCAGCAATTTATTTTGTTATTTTACATATTAACAATGATCAAAAATATTAAGTCCACAGACAAAGCATAGTATTTGACAACACATTCAATAAAAGTTGATCTATTTTGCACAATACTCTTGTTTTCTCCTGCATTTGTATGTTTAACAATGAGCAAAAATGATCACAATAACAGAATACATTGCACTGAGGTGCCCTGAGGTTAAAACATTTGAAAACAACTACAAAACATGTACAACTGGCAGAAAGATGGGTGTCATTTAATGGATTAAATGACTTTGGGCCAAAGAATTAAACTGTCAACAAACAAATAAGAATATCATTCATCAAATTCTGTTTTCTCCAGGCTTGCCCAAATGTATTCTGGACACAACATATGGCATCAAAGTTGGCAAATGGCCAATTTTTTATTTGAATAAGTGGAGTTTGGAAAGAGTTAAATCACTTTAGGCTATTTATTGCATACTGCCAACAGACTTATGGGCACTTTACACGTCCCGATATCGGCGTCCAACTCCGACAAAAAGTCACGTGGTTTGTGCGTTGGCCTCAATATTGGTCGTGCGTTGTATGGTATAAATGTCCAATACGATGCATGAACGATGTCAAAACGACATCGGGGATCAAATGAGCCTGCTCTCCAACGGCCCGATATTGGATGGACGATGTGGCCGGATCGTGCTGTGTAAAAGCCCAACTACGATGTGGAGTTCAACTTCCCCTATTCTCTCCCATGTTAAATGGTTGTTCCTGGGTCGGCCGTACAAGGGGGCGTACAGATTGCTGTTGCGTTGGCTGCCGATATCGCGCTGTGTAACATCTCCTATGCGATCTTGGAATTCTGCCCAGAAAAAGCGCGCTCCCGCGGTGTTGGATCCGATATCGGACCGATGTTGGGACGTGTAAAGTGGCCATTATAGGGATGTTCCCCATCCCTACATGTCCATTAGTTCACTCCAACCTGGCCTAGACAGGTTATGGGTATAAAAAGTGATATCAATGTGAGCATAGAGACACTTTTTAATGATTCGAGTAACTGATGCTTTTAAAAGGTAAATGAGGTTTGGCCACTGATCTTACACTGATGCACACTGCCAAAACTCAGATACGAACGCCCTGCATCAATTGCAGTTCACTTTATGATGGCCCATATGCATTAATGGCATAAAAGCTGGCATCAAAGTGGCCAATTTTTTAGCCTATTAATATTATTAGTGTTACCAATATTATAATAGTATTAACATCCCCTATGCTGCATAATGTCATGTATAACCAGTATTGCAATTGTTATTTTATATACAGAAATGAAACATTTGGGTTGTCCTTATTAGTAAAACTAAAATTATGAGATTGACTTTTAGGCAGGATATGATGTCACTTGTAGTTCTACTACAAGCATAGAATAGGGTTAGCTGTGCTGTCCTGTGCTCCATATTGATAGTTTATGACTCCCCTGTAATAAAAGAGAAAGACAAAGTCACAGCACTTTATAAGCTCGTGATCACTAGTTTGGTTGTGAAGTGAGGGTTCCCAGGAGTGTAGTAAAGAAAGAGATGGCGCATGGAGGTAAATATAAAGTCTGATCTGGGGTCTGAATTAAGTTGGACGTCTTTTATGTCAGCCATTCCTATTTTTGTTGTGAATTGCTGTTCATGCATCGCCAATGAAAACCTATCCCAGGATGACCTCTTTGTTGGCACCGTTGGCCATTGTCATGCAGCAAATCCAGCAATGCCGTCATTTTAATAACAGAAAAACATAATTGTGAACTCTATTGGATTATTCTTGCAATAACAGATTTTCATGGGGGGCATTCCAATCTGTATGTTGGCAGTGTGATATTGTGACCCCAACTCAATAGACTATCTGCATACGATGAGTTTTTAGTGAGTTTTTGACACTTAATTTTGCTGTGCCAACAGCACAATAAAAATGCTTGTAAAAATTTGCAAGCAATTAAATTTACATAATATGTTCAGAAATGCTGTAGAAATTCTGCAATATCAAAAAGTAACCAAAAGCTCATCATGGGAACGTAACCTTAATCTTTTTGAAAACACCACTTGTTAAATTCATTAGTAAGTGGCCATTTATCCAGTTTGATCTCAGGTAATATGTCCTAAACTCATTTGGGTTAACTTAAGAAAATCAAATTCTATTCATTCTTTTGTTTTTCATATTTTATTTAAACAAGGAAAGAACCAACAAGTCAAATAGAGGAACAATAAAAAGCAAGGGAGACATGTTATTATATTGAACACAATGAGACAATGCAGTGGAGAAAAAGCAGGGCGCTACCCAACATTAACTCCTAACTACCACATCGCTGATATGCATGAAACAAATTGGTTGATCTCCATCACCATCCTCATAACGCTCTTCACCCCCCCTTTCAGAAAGATTGTAACCTCTGACACGACCAAAAGATGTGAAGAAAACTCCCCTCCTCCCCTGTACCACAGGGCAAGAATTTTAAAGTTAGCTTCTTGTAATTTAGCGCTAAAAGAGGTCTTATGCGCTATAGTTAGTATAGTATCAATTGCATAGAGAGAGGCATAGAAGCGTTGTGTATGAAGGGCTCTAGCTAGAGTCCTACTGTTCTTATTGCCAAATTCATAGACGTGTCTTCGGCTCTTGGCCAAAGAAGCTTTGGCCTTGCGTGACAATAAAGCCCTAAACTTCTCTCTTTTCTGAAGAAGAGTCAATCTGATTTGGTCATTCAGACTATTTTTATGCACAGTTTCTAGTCCATGAAAATGCTTCAAGAGTGATAACAGCTCCTGGGCCCTCTCTCGCTTCAGACGCGCCCATGCCTACTGAAAATCCCCTCACCACGCACTTATGGGCCTCCCAGATAACATTAGGTGAAGACTCAACAACTGTGTTATGGGCAAAGTATTCGGTCAACCTCTCCCCAACCTCCTGCTGGATCCTCGAATCATGTAAGAGGGAAGTGTTCAGAGACAAATGAGAGTGCTTAACTATAGGGCTGGCCAAAGAGATGGAAGGGTGACCAGAGCGTGATCAGAGAAGGATTTACTGTCAATCAAAACATCCATCAGAGAGTGGAGAATCATGCGCTAAGGAATAGAAAGCATAATCTCTGTCCGATGAATGCGACAATCTCCAGACATCAATCAATTTATGCTCAAACAGACTAAGTTTGATTCTTTTGAGGGCTGAATTATACATGCTCATAGTTCCCTTATACAGCCAGCGTACGGCTAGAGACATCCAGGTACAGTCTCATCACAGCTTCGTCCAAGCCATAAGACCAGGCTCTTTGGACAGTCAGGTCTTTGTCTGGAAAGTAGTTCAGGCGACAAAGCACAATTTTGGGTAAATCAGAATTATGCCTCTCCAGCCGGGAGACTCTACGTAGTCTATCAATTTGCATTCCGTATCCAGCGGGTGCTCCAGAACCATATTGTAGATGGCTAGCATTTTAAAGTGGAGGAAATTAGGAGGCCAGGACTCAGGGACACTCTTAATTTTAATATTGTTCCTCCTGTTTCTGTTCTCCAGGTCATTCAGGAGTAGGGAGAGATCTAGGACAGAAGCTTCAGAGGACTGGGCCCTTTTCTCCAGGGCCTCCACACTTTGTAATAGGGCTTCCTAGGAGAATTATACTACTGATACTCTGCTTTCAACAAGCCCTAACTCCTCATGTATGGCTGAAATTGCCTGTTGGTGTGAATGCTCAATCTTGACTAACGTAGAATCCAGGTCAGCCTTAGTGATGAGGGCAATAATCAAGTCTCTCAAAGCCTGGAAATCACCTTGGCCAAGTCTGGGTCTGGTTGATTTTCAATGTGTTTCCTCTCCTTTGCAGCAGTGAGAGTTCATATCAGTTTCCTTGTGGGTAGCTTCTGCATAGCACTGGGTCATAGAGACTCTTCAAAAAGAGTTCCTGTCATGCTATGGGTATGTGCACACAGGGAGTTTTAGGGCCGGATTAGCAGCGGAAACCGCCGGTCGGTTTACATAAATTTCATGCAAATTTATGTTAATCCAAACCGGCGTTTGGATTAACATAGAAACCTATGTAAACCGACACCCGCTGTGCACACAGCGGCGGTTTACACATGCTCATCCGTTGCTAACCCGCCGGGTTCCCAGCGGGTTAGCAAAGAATGAGCTTGCTCTATATTGTGGCCGGTTCTGCAGCGGCTGCAAGCAGAATCATGTGCTGCTTCCAGCCGCTGCAGAATCGCCGGCGCTAACCCGCTGTGCACCGCCGCACACCCGCCCGTCTCCCGCAGCACGGACCCGACAGGAAGCCGGTGGACGGCTCCGGAGCTTCCTGTCGGGTCCCGCCCAGCCGCCGCCGCCACTAACCCGCCCCCGTGCGCACATACCCTATGACTTGTTGGGTCTGCCTACTCCCATCGTCTTAGACCTTTCCTGGTTGAGAAAACACAATCTGGTGATTGATTGGCAGTCCAGAGAAGTAGACAGTTGGGGTAATTTATGTGAAGCAAATTGATTGGATGCTACAATCTCTGTTGTCTTTGTAAAGTATAATTCATAGGAAAAGATGGCACTTCATAACAATCGATATAAATTTCCAAGGTACTTGTTTATTAATCCATGAACAAATGATGGAATACAGACACGTCATACAGAGACAACTGACTTGTCTGGCGCTACTGCCCCTTAATCATAGCATAAAAGTGAACTGAGCTCAAGTGAAATTTAAAATCAGGAACCTGGCAATCCCACTCCTGGAAGGAGAGGAAGAACAATTATTTATGCTATACATGTGGGTGCTTAAGTTTAACACAGCACAAGTCATGCATATAATTTCATGGACAGACTATATGCATATAAAGATGGACTTAATAAATAAGCCACCATCACATCAAAAATATGAATCAGAAGATATATAGAATAATTATAAATGCTTTCATAAAAAATCACCCCTAATACATATATTGCAATTTGAACTGTTACATGTGACTGGTTAAGGTAAAAGGGGGAGGGAGGAAGAGAAATGGAGGGGCAGGTGTGCAAAGCAACTAATAAATATAATATATGTGATGCGAGTCCCGGAAGTGAAAAGAAAGACTACAATTAAAGATAGTAATTATAATAATAATACTGCTTACTGGATAAGTAAAGGGAGGTCAAACGATCGAGATCAGGTCCAGAAAATGGTGTGATAAAACAAGGGATAGTCAGAGACGAAATCCAATTCACGAGCCGGGGTCAGGTAAACCAGAAAGACAAGACAATTTACAAGGAGCAGGCAAAAGAGTAGTCAGGTCAAGGGCAAATGGTCAGATTCCAGGTCAGGGAATTAAGTCAGGCTGGGTCAGGCACAGAGCACAGAGAGAACAGTCTCACACAGACAGCAGCAAGTGTACGATTGACACTGAATGGAGGAGCTAGCATGCTTAAAGAGAACCTGTCACCAGGTTTTTGCCATCCCATCTGAGAGAAGCATAATGTAGAAATAGAGACCCTGATTCCAGTGATGTGTCATTTACTGAGCTGCTTGCTGTCATTTTGATAAAATTTGTGTTTTCTCTGTTGCAGATTTAGCAGTTTGTGAATATGCCAGACTACCCGGCAGCAGGCCAAGTAGACTGCTAATGATAATATGCAGCTGATTAAACAGTGATTTTATCAAAACTACACCAAGCAACCCAGTAAGTGACACATCACTGGAATCAGGTTCTTGAGTCCTATATTATACTATTCTCAGATTAGATTGCAAAAACCTGGTGGCAGGTTCCCTTTAAGTAAAGGACTAATCAAGGGAAGTGAACGCAGCTGATTGCAGCACGGACCCAGGACAACCAAAACAGACTGACAGCTTCCACAAAATAATACCATAGCAGACAAGAGCAGTGTGGAGATCGTGACAATATAAATCTGGTGACAGGTTCACTTTAAGTGAGTTTGAACCATAAATCTCACACTGCCACTGACCCACACCAGGGCTGTGGGGTACCCAGTTTCAGGCGTTGATTTACTTGGGGATGTCATGGGCGGCCTGTGCCCAGACCTGTGGCTCTGGTGGTCGCTAAAAAGGGGTTTTAAAAATAAAAATGAAAAAATAAAAGTTTGACGCCACCCACAGTATCTGGTAATAATACCGGCGCTGCTGCAGACCTCCGGGGATGGTGATGAGGCAGCTAGTTGTTAACACTCCCAGTAGCAGTAATGGAAGAATGGAGAACTCACACAGGGAGGCAGCTCTGCAAGTGGAGATGGTGGCACACAGTCTATGTTAAGGCCAAGATTAAGGGCTGCAATAACACACACACGCTGGCAGTTATTTCCGTACCTTTTACTGATGTTGTAGTACAAGGTTACGCGTCCAGGGCACAGTCCAGGTGGTTGGGTGGCAGTTCAGGATTACCCCACCTGATGAGCTATGAGGCCTCCTCTGTACTGTGTGTGTGTGTGTGTACCTTAAGTCCTTGCTTGTCTGAATTCTGACCGGACCTCCCTTGTGTTCCTCACTTGTATAGCGGGCAAGGTGAACCTTTGCTTGGGCACTGCTGTCTCCTCTGTGGTTCCTGGTTCCGTGCGATGCTGTGCTACAAGTGTTGCCAGGGGATTGAAGTCTCCCTGGTCCTCCGGTTTTCTCTGCTGGGCTAACTGGATCCGTGCAGACTCAGACTCCGGCATCCGGGTTGCTTGGTTTTTTTTCCTAGGGTGAACCAGTATGGTTCCTCTGCCCTCACTTTCTGTTCCTCGCCTTGCCTCCGAGACTCACTCTTGGGTCCCTTACACCGGCTAGGCTTCCCTCTGGTATGGGCCTAGCACGGCTCTGTTCACCAGGTGTCTTCCTCAGTACTGCTCCATGCTGAACTGTCTAACTCCTCCCCCGAGCCTGAATTTATAGGGGACCTTGTCTTAAGTCGGCAAGTAGAGCTCCCCCTTTTGGTCTGAGGTGGAAAGTGTTGCATGTAAGTTTACCTGATGTGGAGATCTCTTCCTGCACCAGGTATTCCTGTGGCAACCGTCCCGTAGGGGTGCCACATTCCCCCCTAGTTAAATTCAGTACTCCTGGAATGATAAACATTTTTCAAACATTAATAACAATATATTATGTACAAAGTCTCAAAATTCAAAAATAGAAAAACCAAGAAAACAGGAAAAACGGGTAAAGATTCAGTCCATATGGCGCTACTCCATCCACCGCAAAGTTTTTGCCACAACCAGTCCCGTGGCCAATGGTCCATGTTTAAATAAATATTAGTCCAAGCAAATCCAACAGTTCTTACAGGTAAAGTCTCTGTAGGCTCAAAACATTTAACGGATTCAAGTTGCAATAACTATTCAACACATTTACATTTACCTATTGTTAACTATGGGTGTCTCTGCTTAGGAGTCTTGGCTTTCACTTTCCATCCCCAGGAACTTTCTTTTCCTAACTTAATGTTCATGGGGGTTAGCCCAGTTCCTCCGCCCTTGTGTACACTACTATTTACACACAATTTACATAAGGACATATATATTTTCAAAAGTTCAAAGAAGAGGCGGCACTCGCCATTAGTAGATCTTGTGCTTTATTGCATATTTTTTGATATACATGGACCTTTGCCACAAGACGCTGCAACACCATTAACAGGGATTTGTGGTGGAAATACAAGGTACATAAGTGCTGTATATACCGCATGAATCCTGGAGGTGCCCGGTTACTCCCCTCTTTATTACTTTGTTTAACACATATATTTTCTCATTTACACTCACTCTCTTTACCTGGACGGGGGCTGACCAAGGTTACTAGGCAGAGCGTAAGGCGGGACTTGTCTTTGTGCCCTTTTGGCTTTTACGCCCCATTTCTTCTCGCTCTGTGGTCCAGTAATGGCGGCCCGATGTTAACAGTTCAAAACAGAGTCAATACACAGCACACAGTACCTTGTGTTACCGGGCATGGGATCCTGTTCGTAACACCAAAAGCTGACCCACCCGAGGTCCGTGGGGTACCCGTTCTGGGCATTGATTTACTTGGGGATGTCACGGGGGCCAGTGCCCAGACCCGTGGCCCTGGTGGTTGCTAAGAAGGGGTTTTAAAAATAAAAATAAAAGAGTTTCTGACGTCACCCACGGTATCCCGTAATGATACCGGCGCTGCTGCAGACCTCCGGGGGTGGTGATGAGGCAGCTAGTTGGTAACGCTCCCCGTAGGTGGAGCGTGATCCCCGGGGCAGTAGTGGAAGAATGGAGAACTCACACAGGGAGGCGGCTCTGCAAGTGGAGATGGTGGCTCACAGTCTATGTTAAGGGCAGGATCAGGGGCTGCAATAACACACACAGGCTGGCAGTTGTTTCCGTACGTTTTACTGATGTTGTAGTGCAAGGTTATGTCCAGGGCACAGTCCAGGTGGTCAGGTGGCAGTTCAGGATTTCCACACCCGATGAGTTATGAGGCCTCCTCTGTACTGTGTGTGTGTGTACCTTAAGTCCTTGCCTGTCTGAATTCTGACCGGACCTCCCTTGTGTTCCTTACTTGTATAGCAGGCAAGGTGAACCTTCACTTGGGCACTGCTGTCTCCTCTGCGGTCCATGGTTCCATGTGATGCTGTGCTACAAGTGTTGCCAGGGGACTGAAGTCTCCCTGGTCCTCCGGTGTTCTCTGCTGGGCTAACTGGACCCGTTCAGACTCGGACTCCGGCATCCGGGTTGCTTTGTTTTTTTTCCTAGGGTGAACCAGTATGGTTCCCCTGTCCCCACTTTCTGTTCCTCGCCTTGCCTCCGACCATCACTCTTGGGCCCCTTACACTGGCTAGGCTTCCCTCTGGTATGGGCCTAGCGCGGCTCCGTTCATCAGGTGTCTTCCTCAGTACTGCTCTGTGCTGAACTGCCTAACTCCTACCCCGGGCCTGAATTTATAGTGGACCTTGCCTGAAGTCAGCAAGTAGAGCTCCCCCTTTTGGTCTGGGGTGGAAAGTGTTGCATGTAAGTTTACCTGATGTGGAGATCTCTTCCTGCACCAGGTGTTCCTGTGGCAACCGTCCCGTAGGGGTTCCACATTCCCCCCTAGTTAAATTCAGTACTCCTGGAATGATAAACATTTTTCAAACATTAATAACAATATATTATGTACAAAGTCTCAAAATTCAAAAATAGAAAAACCAAGAAAACAGGAAAAACGGGTAAAGATTCAGTCCATATGTCACACCACCACACAGAAAGGGATGTCCTGCATCAGTTCACTTACATCAGGGACAGAGTTCCATTAAAAAAGTATCATTGAAAGTTTATTATACCGTAATCACTTGCCCTACATTATTATTACATAAAAATTTAAACAGCGGTTATTATTATTATTAATTATTATTATTATTATTATTAATTTATATAGCGCCATTGGTTCCATGGCACTTTACATAAGAAGTAGGGGTAACAAGGACAGGTACAGTATATATGAACAGTCAATGCTTGCTGATACACAACGGGAGAGGACTTTAAACTAATAGCACCACCTTCAGCAGCACTTATGCTGTATTCTAAGAAGGTCGCTATTATGCCATGGCTCCACCTGTACACCAAATAAATTTTAAAGGGATCCTGTCACCTCCAGAACGCCTCCTAAGCTACCAAAACATGTCCCTGCAGCATATTATCACTAATCTCACACTCCTTTTGTCTCCTAAAAGCATCCTGTGAAAGTGCATAAAAACGTTTTAATACTTACTCATTAGTGATTATAATTAGCAGGGGCTATATTCTTTAGCCCTTAGGGCGTGTTGTTTTGCAGGCTCCAGGATCCACCCTCTCTCTGTCAGTGTGCTTTGCTTGTGCAGGCTTTATCCTCCCCCTCTCTGTCACTCACAGAATGCAAATCATTAGTCCTGCCTTCAGCTCCACATTACAGCAGCACAGACGGAGAGAGGCTGCATCATTCAGGCTGCAAAACAACACGCCCTAAAGGCCACGGTACACACACAGATATCTGTTCAGATATTGGTCACAGATCTCTGGTTGCAGTGAAATCATGGACACATTGCTCCATTTTGTATACAGCCACAAAATGGAACAATGTGTCCATGATTTCACTGCAACCAGAGATCTGCGACCAATATCTGAACAGATATCTGTGTGTGTAACGTGGCCTTAAGGGCTAAAGAATATAGCCCCTGCTAATTATAATCACTAATGAGTAAGTAATAAAACGTTTTTATCCACTTTCACAGGATGCTTTTAGGAGACAAAAGGAGTGTGGACCAGAAATAGGCAATTATAAAATAGGGTGGGATGTTTCTAAAACGTATTTATTAGGTGGACAGAGGGGAGTCAGGGCATATTAGCCACTTTCTTAAAATGTGGCTTAGGTGCTGCTGACGGTGGCACTTTTGGTGTTAAAACACCTAAATGTCAAGGCAGGTACCCTTTAACCCCTTACCGACCCATGACGTAGGAGGACGTCATGGGCCGGTTCCCGGGGTTTGATGTGAGTTCCGGCACGGAGCTCACATCAAACACCCAACATCTCAATTGATCTCATCCGGGATTCAATCGGTGCTATTAACCCTTTGGATCCTGCTGGCAATCACTGATGGCGGGATCCAAAGGTGCCGCGGTTGGGAAAGCGCTGTTCCCCGCTTGCACGGGAGACCTGCGATAAGATCACTTGATAGCCCAGGGTCCTGGCTTAACTCCAGAGGCTGTTACGGAGCACTGCAGCTCATCGGACATGGCAGAAGCGATCGGATGGTGCAGCGCTGTGGCGCCCTATGGGGCTGTGTAAAATCAAGAATTAATTGTGTAATAAAGTTTTTAAAAATATGAGGAAAAAAAACCTAAAAGTTCAAATCATCCCCCTTTCAAAATAAAAGTATTAAAAAAAAAATATATATGGTATGACCACATTCAGAAACGCCCGATCTATCAATATATCAAATCAATTAATGAGAGCCATATACTGCATAACATAAAAAAAGGTCTGAAAGCCAAAATTACGTTTTCATGGTCACTGCAACATTGCTATAAAATGCAATAACGGGCGATCAAAACAGCGCATCCACCCAAAATTGGCATCATTAGAAACGTCAACTCGAACCACAAAAAATAAACTGTCACACAGCCCCAGATCCCGAAAAATGAGAATGCTACGGGTCACAGAACATGGCGCAAAAAGTGTGATTCTTTTTTTTTTTCCAAACTCCAGAATTTTTTTTTACCACTTAGATATCAGTAAAGGTATACATGTTTGGTATTTACAAACTCGTACCAACCTGAGGCATCTCACAGACATGTCTGTTTTACCATATAGTGAACATGGCGACTAAAAAACACAAAAAACAAACGTGTAATTGCACTTTTTTTTTTACAATTTCCCTGCATTTGGATTCATTTTCCCATTTTCCTGTACACTATATGGTAAAATAAATGATTGTATCTGAAAGTACAACTCATCCCGCAAAAAACAAGTCCTCATATGTCTATATGAATGGAGAAATAAAAAAAGTTATGGCTCTTGGAAGCAAGGGAGCAAAAAACGAAAAACCAAAATGAAAAATTCCTGGGTGGTGAAGGGTTTAATCCTTTTAATAAACCACCTATTCAAATCAGTAATAAGTGGTCAGTTGCCCCTTTTGATGCCAGCTTTTATGCCCAGAATCAGATTGGGTCAGCCTGGAGTGAACTGGCAAAGTGAAATCAGTAACCTAACATCATTTACTGGTTTAAAAACGTCTATAAATTAGTTAGAAGTGTCTGTCTACTCATTTTAATAACAGCTTTAAATTAGCTGAATCTGATGCATGGACAGGGACGGTTTTAGGCAAAGTGGGGCCCTGGGCAAAAGGTTAAAGTGGGCCCTAAATGCTCACATATTGCACCGTCACGCTCAGACATGTAGGGTACATTTACAAGCGCCGAATTCAGACTGGTAAATGAGTGCGATTTATAACATTCAAGTCATTCAGCGCTTGTTTCCAGACTTTTTACCCATCATGATGAAGAATGATGGGTGCAGAGCAATCACCGGTAGAGCAATCTGTCCCTACAGTATCATGCTATCAGCAGCACTTCTGCAGTTTGCAGCTGGCGATGTGCTGCCGAGAGCAAAGATTTTTGTTCCTCCATAAACATCCAATCACCCGATGATGAGCAGCATTTTGCTCATTTGTTGGGCGATTGCCGACCTGTTTACACCTAGGAACTCTCATCTGTGCTGGTGGGATTTATAAATGGAGATGTTACATACACGCAACACATATTATGTGACACAAACACTATATATTACATGTATACACCCAGAGCCGCCAATAGGGCCTTATAGGCCATACAGCCCGAAGATAAGTGGAGGTGACGTGGCCATACAAACAGCAGGAAGGGGGCCCGGGCGCGCTGGCTGTGGGTGGGGCCATTTGGAGCAATGAGGCCCGCCCCCTTTGGCCAGCAGCAGTGGCACAGTAGTTCTTCATACGCTGCCTGACCTGACGAGTCTAGTCGTCGTCACCAGCCAGGGGCGGGGCCTTCCGTCACGTCACACACACACACAGGCTGGGGCTGGGCAGGCTAGCAGACACAGGGAACCGCCCAGCCGCCGCTCAGGCACGCCCACCATCTATTATCCTGTGGGGGCCCGGCGGCCCGCCCATCCATGCTCACCCCAGAGGCCTCAATGCACAGGGCCCAGGGAACCGCCCAGCCGCCGCCCAGCCACTATTATCCTGTGGAGGCCGGCCCGCCCACACCATGCCTTAAAGCACAGAGGGCCCACCCAGCCTCTATTAGCCTGTGGGGGCCCGGGATCCCCCCCATTGTTCTCCACCTGCAGTGCAGCACGCTACATAGCTGCTCTATTCTTACAGGACCTGTGATGACGTCACTTGGAGGGGAGGAGTCAGGGGTCACATGATCAGCTCCTCAGTGAAGCTGGACTGTGCCATGCTGGATGAGGTAAAGTGTATCTGTGGTCAGGATGGATTTACAGTGTGGATGTAGCAGGGCCGAATGTATACGAGGTGTACGAAGCGGAGCCACGTATGTATGAGGTGTACGGAGTGGAGCCGTGTGCGTATGAGGTGTACGGAGCAGAGCCAAATGTGTACAAGGTGTACGGAGTGGAACAACGTGTACGAGGTGTACGGAGCAGAGCCACTTATGTACGAGGTGTACAGAGCAGAGCCGAGTGTGTACGAGGTGTACGGAGCAAAGCCGCATGCGTATGAGGTGTACGGAGCGGAGCCGCGTGCGTACGAGGTGTACGGAGCGGAGCCGCGTGCGTAAGAGGTGTACGGAGCTGAGCCGCGTGTGTACGAGGTGTACGGAGCTGAGCTGCGTGCGTACGAGGTGTACGGAGCTGAGTTGCATGCGTACGAGGTGTACGGAGCTGAGTTGCATGCGTACGAGGTGTACGGAGCTGAGTTGCATGCGTACGAGGTGTACGGAGCTGAGCCGCGTGCATATGAGGTGTACGGAGCTGAGCCGTGTGCGTATGAGGTGTACGGAGCTGAGCCGCGTGCGTATTAGGTGTACGGAGCTGAACTGCGTGCGTATGAGGTGTACGGAGCTGAGCCACGTGCGTATGAGGTGTACGGAGCTGAGCCGCGTGTGTACGAGGTGTACGGAGCTGAGTTGCGTGCGTACGAGGTGTACGGAGCTGAGTTGCATGCGTACGAGGTGTACGGAGCTGAGTTGCATGCGTATGAGGTGTACGGAGCTGAGCCGCGTGCGTATGAGGTGTACGGAGCTGAGCCGCGTGCGTATGAGGTGTACGGAGCTGAGCCGCGTGTGTACAAGGTGTACGGAGCTGAGCTGCGTGCGTACAAGGTGTACGGAGTGGAGCCACGTGCGTACGAGGTGTGTGTACCAGTGGTAACCCCCAGCGGATGCCGCTCCCACTCTTATTGTGGAGCCCCCATGGGACGGGGGTACTCGGTACCGGACGGTGTCGGGGAAGTCACGGGTGGCTTGGTCCGGACCGTGTCCCTGGGCCCGCACAATAAGATGGGGAATATTTACAAGGGGATTTGTCACGGGTGACGCCACCCACTTGTTGCGACCAGCGATGGGGCCGCCGCTGCTGCAGAACCTCCGGGGGTGATGGAGTGGCAGCGGAGATGGTATAGTTCCAGTGGGAAGAACTGTATCCCCCGGGGCAGTAAGGGTTAAAGTCTATTGGGGTTATAGATGGTGGAGATGGGGTTAAAGGACACACACTCACGTTTGGTCGACACTGGTGCACTTCTCCTTCTCTCCTGAGGCTGCAGAGCTGACAGGCTTATAGCAGGGGGGAGCTCTCTGTGCTGAATCTGGAGCAAAGGTCGCAATCAATACACAGACTCACAGTTCTGCTGTTTTCCAAAGCTTTACTGCAGATGTTGTTGCAGGTTATAGTCCACGGAGTCTGTAATGGGGCTAAGCTCTCTCCCAACCCTGTCCGGGGTCGTCAGCGTCCTTATGCTGCACTGTGTGTGTGTCCTGGCTGCTGCTATTAGCTGAGCTGCTGGGATTCCTCACGTCTCTCTCTCTGTATTCTGCTGGTACCACTTGGCTAGGCAACTTGAGTCCTCGGTGCTGTGCTGACCCCTCCGTGTTGCTTTGCTCTGGTACTAGGGGACATCTAGAGATCCCACTGTTCCTGGATTCACTGCGCTGTGGGTGCCAGACACAGTACCGGATCCGGTGTCCGTTTCTGTGCGTTCTTCTGGGGCAAGTGAAGGTATCACTTCAGCTCCCAGACGTGTTCCTCTGTCTGTAGTTCTCCTGTTCCTCTGACCCTTACTAGGTCTACACTGAGCTAACTCTGCTCTGTGTCCTCTTCACAGCCCTGCTCCGAGCTGAACTGAGCTCTCCCTCATGGGCAAGAGTATATAATGAAGCAGGTTGTGCTCCCCCTCTTGGCCCAGAGGTGGTAGTGTTTGTCAGTGTGTAGTGGGGAGAGAACCCATGTGATGTTATTGTGGCACATTAATCCATGGGGTGCCACATTATAATCTCGGCTGCCTTTGCCGGTAGCATTCTTCTCCAGAGTCTCTGATAATAAGTAATCGAGATTCGCTGCCATTTTCTGGAAGCTTGTGACCCCTGGCTCCAGAGCTCACTTCACCCCCTCAATGGGTGGGGGCCCGGGGAGAGACCATACATCTCTGTGGCTCCTGCAGAGCTCAGCTCACCCCAGTCTGTGTCCCCTAGCCCTCTGCAGTGCTGTATATACTCTTTGTCCTGTATATTGTATATATAACAATTTCCTATGTGATGTATTTTATTTACAAAACTTATTGTCACAGAGTCGACTGCGCTCCAGACCAACACAAAGCTGGAAGATCAGATATCACCGAACATCGCAGGACACAAAGAAGCAGCTGCAGCCATCAAATTAGGTGAGGTAATTAATTTAATGTAGCCGGTAATTTTCATTGTGATGTGCGGCCCCTAAATGATGGTAGAAATTTCCAAATGTCCCTCCAGCAGCAAAAAGGTTCCCCACCCTGTACAAGGTGATGAATAACAGCACCAGTATTATTCTGCCTCATGTGGCATTTATTGTTCACATCCCTCCACAGCTCTGATAAAGAACAATGTATAGAAAGAGATTAATGAGTGATTGGCGAGGACGTGGTGCAGAAAGGGAGTTTTTCCAATAGTGGGTGGTGAAACTATGGAAGGTTTGATGGGTGGAGGTGGAGTGTGGGTGGAGGAGGAACCTGGACAGAGGTGGAGCTTGGTGGAGGTGGAGTTGGGGTGGAGTCTCAGTGGGGCCCCAAAATTTTGCTAGTAAGGGGCCCCAAGATTTCTAGTGGCAACCCTGTATACACCGAGCACACACATAGACACATACATCCATTCCTTTCATTGTCTGCCTGTGTCACACAGGACGGCTCCTCCGGGGAGAGTCACTCTTTCTAGCCACTTATCCTCTCACCAAGAGATGGGGATTCTGAACACAGGAGTCCTTATATTGATTAAAAATTACCTACACGTGTTTAATAAAATAGGATTTGCAAACTGGAGAGTCAGTAAGGAGAATGTTTCCATAGGATCATCTACTTAAATGTCATCTTTAACAAAGATCTGCTATATTCTTCATATTATAAAAAAAATGCATTTGAATTAAGCTCCATCCTGGTGCCAAACAAATGGCATATGCGAGAAGATGAACCATATTGTAATTGACCTGTTGAAAACATTACCAGAGTCAGAGAGAAATCAATGGCCAGATAAATTATCCGATTTGGTAGACTTATACAATCATGTTCTGGTGAGTTCTACAAACTGCACCCCAGCCTAACTTATGCATGCAAGACCCGGTAAACTGCCAATTGATTTAGATATGGGAATTCTAAAAACTGATGCAGAAGCTGAAGAATCCAATTGGGATACCCTACGTCACAACAGTATCGCAAAGTACAAGAGTGCATAGAGAAGAGAAAAATCTTCACCAAGCTAGAGCAAGACAAGAGAGAACTTTTAACCAATGTGCTCAAGCAACTCCATTACAACCTGGTGAGCAAGTTCAAGAGGAAGAGATGCACCAACAAATTGGATAACCAGTGGGAAACCACCCCATACAGAGTCTTACCATTCAACTTAGACAATGCTAAAATATGTCTAATAAGCAAAGACGAAGGAAGAACTTCAGCAGTTGTGTCCAGAGACCATCTCAAACCGTGTCCTGAAACCTTGAAGACACCAGAAGTAACCGTACCCATACAGGTCCAACCTGTCAAAAAAGAAGAAGATGACGTTTTCCATGCAGTTCTGGGAGATTTCTCCAAAACATGGCCAAATTACTACGGAGCAGCTGTAGTCCCAATGATTGCTTTCCCTCCAATGGTTGAAGCAATACCAGAACCTGTATTACCAGAAGAAGTCCCGAGACCTGAAGAATTGGAAGTACAACCCTTGAAGAAGAACCAATTCCTGGACCCAGTGAGCTTGCCAGTTCTACAGTCAGACCTCCATCTGCCATAGTACCAAACACTCCAAGTAGGTACATGTCCACCCACACCATCATGCTAAGTACACCAGATCAGAGCGTAGTACCAAGGGTTAGTTACTGGCAAAGTACAAAGACTAAAATGCAAAATTAAACGTGAAATGTAAATATGTTTGTGTAAATGTAAATTGAACCCAGTAAATAGTGTACATAAGGGTGGAGGAACTGGATTAACTCCCATGCACATCAATAAGTATAAATTTAATATAATTAAAGCCAGGCCTCCTAAGCAGAGACATCCGTAGGGACCTTATTTATTTGTTTAAGTGTACAACGTAAAAAAAGTCCAGTACCTACAGAGACTATCCTGTATTAACTTCTTAAATATTCTTGAACTTCTTTTCTTCTTTATTTATTTATAGACCATACTACCACGGACTGGTTGTGGTAAAGACTTACTTGTATATATTCACCAGCCCCGGAGGCACTGGACTAAACCCCCGGAAGGACTGCTTTTTGAACTTTTGGACTCTTTTTGAATTTCAGTGATTTTTGTACTTTTATTTTTAAGGCTTCGTAAATATTAATTGTTATGATAATTGTTTGTTTGTTTTCCACAGTCCCGGAGTACTGTCTTTAATTAAGGTGGAATGTGGCACCCCAGGGGTTAATGTGCCACAGGAACATCAACACGGGTTCACTTCCCACACAACACTTGACACTACACTAGCACCTCTGTGCCAGAAGGGGGAGCTAAAGCAGCTCCGTTATAAATTCTGGCTCAAGAGGAAGTAGTTCAGTTCAGTTCCTGGGAGAACTGAGGAACAGAGACTGTAGTGTAAAGAGGCTGCCTCAGGCTTCTCTACAGTCTGCTCCTCGATTCCAGGCCTAGCCAGGGTCTGAGGGAAGGAGTGCAAGAAAAAGAGGAACACATCTGGGAGACTGAGTGACTTCATAACTTGGGGGAGCGCACAGACCGGATACCGGATCTGAATCTGTGACTGAAACACGCAGCACAGAAAACACCGGGATAGTGGAGGTTGTAGATCTACACTGTACCTCAGCGAAGCAACAAGGCGGTGTCAGAAGCACACGGAAGGACTCAAGTTGTCTAGTAAAGGGGGTACCTGTGAGGAGAGACAGTGCCAGCAGCTCAGTTAAAGCAGCAGGGCCACACACATGGCGCATCAGTGGAAAGCTGAGGACCCGGACAGAGTGGGAGCAACCCGATACAGACTCTGTGGACAATACTCTGCTACCAACATCTGCAGTAAAGTCTTGGAAACTTCAAAACCGTGAGTGTGTGTGATCCTTGTATTGAAGCCCTACTTTCCCTCACAAGCAGCCACCGTCTCCACTATCCTGCTGTCAGGTGGCAGGGAAGCGAGTAGGGATCTTAATGATTGTTTAAAACCCGGCGGCTTTTTACCGCCGGCTTTTAAACAATCATGTGGCCATTGCAGCCTTTTCCTCTGCTGCCAGACCTCTTTATAGGGTCTGGCAGCAGAGGAATTGCTCGCTTCCCCATTGACTTACATTGTATTCGTTAGTGATGGGCGAGTCCTAAATTACTCGGAATCGCTTGACTCTAGCGAGTCCGAGCCCGGGACTCGCTACTCATTGTCCAATGAATGGGGAAGCGAGTAATAGCGAGTAGTGTGCGATTTACAAATCACAGATGTGTCTCGGAAGCTTCAGCCTGAAGCAATCCTAGTTTTGTCAGAGACTCTGACAAAACTAGGATTGCCATTGATTTGCATTGGACTCGTTTACTGTGCAAGTACCTTAATCGCTGGGAAACTCGCACAGATAAGAGTCCGGCTGTCTCCTCTGTGCTGGCTGCCGCAGCTCCAGGGTCCTAGAGCCCGCCTGCTGCCTGATGTAGCAGAGCTGAGATTGTTCTCAGTCTGCTCATTCCCTGTGCATAGACATCTATATCTATGCAAAGGGATGTAGCAGAGAGGACATCGCGTTTTGGACTGCGTCGGATGGAAGATGATTTTTTTAATTAAAGATGGAGTCCCTAATGGCTTTTTTTTTTTATTTCTAATAAAAAATGTTCTCTGTGTTGTGTTTTTTTTAAAACAATTTAATAGAAATTCATGGCGGTCATGTCTAATATTGGCGCGACCGCCATAAATTTCGGGCTTAGGGCCAGCTGATAATACAAAGCTGGCCCTAACCTCTTTATTACCCAGCGTGCCACCGCCACCAGGGCCGCTGGAAGAGCGGGGTTCAGCGCCAGAGGATGGCGCTTCAATGAACACGCCATCTTCTGGGGCGGCTGCAATTTGCAGCGGGGGGTGCCCAGAAAGCTTGGGCATCCCTGCGCTGCGGATTCCAGCCCCCAGCTGCTTAGCTGTACCTGGCTAGACATAGAAATTGCGCGGAGCCCCACGCATTTTTTTTAATTATTTCATGAAATTCATGAAATAATAAAAAAAAAGGGCTCCCCTATATTCTTGTGTCTGGCCAGGTACAAATAGGCACCTGGGGGTTGGGGGCAGCCCTTCGCTGCCTGTTGGATCCGTCTGGTTCCAGAAATACGGCGAAGCCCATGTAATTTTTTTTCTGAAAAATCAATAAAACAATCCTAAAAAAGGGACTGCATCTTTATTAACCCCTCACCCATGGTCCAGGGGTTAATAAAGATGCAGTCCCTTTTATTTACATTGTTTTATGGATTTGTCAGAAAAAAATTTCACGTGGGCTTCGCCGTATTTCTGGAACCAGCCGGATCCAGCAGGCAGCAAAGGGCTGCCCCCAACCCCCAGGTGCCTATTTGTACCTGGCCGGACACAAGAATATAGGGGAGCCCTTTTTTTTAATTATTTCATGAATTTCATGAAATAATAAAAAAAAAATGCGTGGGGCTCCGCGCAATTTCTATGTCTAGCCAGGTACAGCTAAGCAGCTGGGGGCTGGAATCCGCAGCGCAGGGATGCCCAAGCTTTCTGGGCACCCCCCGCTGCAAATTGCAGCCCGCAGCTGCCCCAGAAGATGGCGCGTTCATTGAAGCGCCATCCTCTGGCGCTGAACCCTGCTCTTCCAGCGGCCCTGGTGGCGGTGGCACGCTGGGTAATAAAGGGGTTAATACCAGCTTTGTTATACAAGCTGGTATTAAGCCCGAGATTCTTAATGTCAGGCCACGTTTGACCCAGCCACTAAGAATCTCCAATAAAGGGTTAAAAAAACACAACACAGAGAAAAATTTTTGTATTAGAAATAAAAAAAAAAGCCATTAGGGACTCCATCTTTAATTAAAAAAATCCTCTTCCATCCGACGTAGTCCAAAACGCGATGTCCTCTCTGCTACATCCCCTGTGCATAGATATAGATGTCTATGCACAGGGAATGAGCAGACTAAGAACAATCGCAGCTCTGCTACATCATCTCTGTGAGCAGGCGGGCTCTAGGACCCTGGAGCTGCGGCAGCCTGCACAGAGAAGACAGCTGGACTCGGCTCGCAAAGTAACAGCAGTTACTTTGCGAGTTTCCCAGAGATTACTTGCACAGTAATCAGACCAATGCAAGTCAAAGGCAATCCTAGTTTTGTCAGCGTCTCTGACAAAACTAGGATTGATATTGATTTGCATTGGACTCGTTGCTGTGCGAGTAATCGCTGGGAAGTTCGCAGAGTACCGAGTCCTGCGAGTCCCTTACTACTCGCCGAGTAACGAGTCCTAGTGAGTAGATTCGCCCATCCCTAGTATTCGTTACTTAGCGAGTAATCGCAAGGATACTCGCAGAGTAACAAGTAGCTTGAGTACCTTACTATTCAGCGAGTAGTGAGTATACTCGCTCATCCCTAGTCGTGGCATATAAGGGAACCCTAATAAAGGTTTGGATGCTTTAATTTCCTTGCTGAGTAAGAAGGCAACTTCAGACTGGAGGAGGAGTGCATGGCAGAGGGATGGAGGAAGGCCCATGGTAGAGGGATGGATGAAGGTGCATGGAGGAGGTGTGTTGGTGAAGGGAGGTTCATGTGGAGGGATGTGCATGGTGGAGGAATGGATGGAGATGTATGGTGGAGGGATGGACAGAGTTGCATGGTGGTGGGATGGAGGTAAGTTCATGGTGATGGGAAGGAGAGTGGTGTACGGTGGATGGATGGAGTGTGGTGCATGGCTGAGGGAGGTGCATGGAGATGGAGTGAGGTGCACAGTGGAGGGATCGAAGAAGGTAAATAGTGGAGGGATGAAGTGAGGTGCATGGTGAAAGGATGTACATGGTAGAAGGATGTGCATGTTGAAAGGAAGGAGAGTGGTGCATGGTGGAGGTATGGAAGGACATGCATGGTAGAGGGATGGATGAAGGTGCATGGAGGAGGTGTGCATTGGTGGAGGGAGGTTCATGGTGGAGGGATGGACAGAGTTGCATGGTGGTGGGATGGAGGGAAAAATATGGTGAAGGGAAGGAGAGTGGTGCATGGTGGAGGGATTGAAGGAGGTGCATGGTGGAGGGATGAAGTGAGGTGCACGGTGAAAGGATATACATGGTGTAGAAATGTGCATGCTGAAAGGAAGGAGAGTGGGGTATGGTGGAGGGATGGATTAAGGTGCATGGAGGAGGAGTGTTAGTGAAGGGAGGTTCTTGGTGGAGGGATGTGCATGGTGGAGGGATGGATGTAGATGTATGGTGGAGGGATTGAAAGAGTTGCTTGGTGGGGGATCGAGGGAAGTTCATGATAAAGGAAAGGAGAGTGGTGTACGGTGAATGGATGGAGGGTGGTGTATGGTGGAGGGATGGAGGCAAGTGCATGGTGGAGGAATGAATGGAGGTGCATGGTCGAGCGATAGAGGGAAGTGAAGGGAAGGAGAGTAGCGTATGCTGGATGGATGGAAGGAGGTGCATGGTGGAGGGATGAAAGGAGGTACATGGTGAAAGGAGAGTGGTGTGTGGTGTGTGGTGGAGGAAGGTACATGGTGGAGAGATGGAAGTAGGGGCATGGAGGAGGGATGTGCGTGGTGGAGGGATGGATGGAGGTGCATGCTAGTGGGATGGAGGGAAGTGCATGGTGAGGGGAAGGCGAGTAGTGCATTGTGGAGGGATGGAAGTGTGGCACCACAGAGTCCGGTTGCCGCAATGGCATTATCTCTCTCGGGGGAGTGGGGGTGATGTCATGCCTGGAAGCAAACAGGGGTCTTCACATCAGGTAAACCCACAGCATGCAACACTTTTCGTGACTCTAAGGCCTGAAAAGGGAGCTCTGAACCCAGTTTCAGGGGAGCTTCCCTATAAATTCTGGTCTGGAGGGGAAGTTAGTCAGAAAGTCTGAGAAAGTTTGAGCAGAAAAAGACAGACGTCCTGGGACTAGAGCAGTGTCAGGCACATCCCAGGACAGGAGTGATCATGAGGGACCCGTCAGCGAGGGTCTGAGGAAGTCGAGGAAAGGCCTGGTGGGGGAATAGTGAGCACAGATGCTGATTGGTCACTCATGAGGTAGAGTCAAAGGGTAGGAGCGGGGGTGATCCTGGAAAGGACAGATGGTCAGTCTTTGATGGTGGGAGTCACGGCTGGTCAGGTTACCCGAATGTGCCCTGTAGATAGAGGCGAAGGATAGGGGAAAATGGGTGATGAGAGGTCGGGGGTAGATGAGTGTCGTGACGGATGCCGGAGTATGGAGCTGATGATGAGGAGGTGTGGAGGTCCTGGTGAAGGATGGAGGAGGTGTGAGGTCCTGGTGTAGGGATGGAGAGGTGTGAGGTCCTGGGTAGGGATGGAGAGGTGTGGAGGTCCATGGTGTAGGATGGAGGAGGTGTGGAGGTCCTGTGAGGGATGGAGGAGGTGTGGAGTCCTGGTGAAGGGATGGAGGAGGTGTGAAGGTCCTGGTGAGGATGGAGGAGGTGTGGAGTCCTGTGGAGGATGGAGGAGGGTGGAGGAGGTGAGATGGGAGGTCCTGAGTGTGTAGGGTAGGCGTGGAGGAGTGTGGAGGTCCTGGTGAAGGGATGGAGGAGGTGTGTGGAGGTCCTGGTGAGGGATGGAGGAGGTGTGGAGGTCCTGGTGTAGGGATGGAGGAGGTATGGAGGTCCTGTGTAGGGATGGAGTAGGTGTGGAGGTCCTGTGGTAGGGAATGATGGAGGAGGTGTGGAGGTCCTGTGGAGGGATGGAGGAGGTGTGGAGGTCCTGGTGTAGGGATGGAGGAGGTGTGGAGGTCCTGGTGTAGGATGGAGGAGGTGTGGAGGTCCTTGTGAGGGATGAGGAGGTGTGGAGGTCTTGGTGAGGAGGGAGTCTGGTGTAGGGATTGGAGGGGGTTTGTGGAGGTCCATGGTGTAGGGATGGAGGAGGTGTGGTGTCCTGGTGAGGGATGATGGAGGTGTGGAGTCCTGGTGTAGGGATGGAGGAGGTGTGGATGGTCCTGGTGTAGGGATGGAGGAGGTGTGGAGGTCCTGTGTAGGGATGGAGGAGGTGTGGAGGTCCTGGTGAAGGATGGAGGAGGGTGTGGAGGTCCTGGTGTAGGGATGGAGGAGGTGTGGAGGTCCTGGTGTAGGGATGGAGGAGGTGTGGGGTCCTGGTGTAGGGATGGAGGAGGTGTGGAGGTCCTGTGAAGGGATGGAGGAGGTGTGGAGGTCTGGTGTAGGGATGGAGTAGGGTGGAGGTCCTGGTGTATGGATGGAGGAGGTGTGGAGGTCCTGGTGTAGGGATGGAGGAGTGTGGTGGTCCTGGTGAGATGGGAATGATAGGAGGTGTGGAGTCTTGGTGTAGGGATGGAGGAGGTGTTATGGTCCTGGTGTAGGGATGGAGAGGTGTGGAGTCCTGGTGTAGGGATGGAGGAGTGTGGAGGTCCTGGTGAAGGGATGAGGAGGTGTGGAGGTCCTGTGTAGGGATGGAGAGGTGTGGAGGTCCTGGTGTAGGGATGGAGGAGGTGTGGTGGTCCTGGTGTAGGATGGAGGAGGTGTGATGTCCTGGTGTAGGGATGGAGGAGGTGTGGAGGTCCTGGTGTAGGGATGGAGTAGGTGTGGAGGTCCTGGTGTAGGGATGGAGGAGGTGTGGAGGTGTGGGAGTGTGAGGGAGATGGAGGATGGTGTGGAGGTTTCCTTGGTGTAGGGATGGAGGAGGTGTGAGGTCCTGATGTAGGGATGGAGGAGGTGTGGATGTCCTGGTGTAGGGATGGAGGAGGTGTGGAGGTCCTGATGTAGGGATGGAGGAGGTGTGGAGGTCCTGTGTGTAGGGATGGAGGAGGTGTGGAGGTCCTGGTGTAGGGATGGAGAGGTGTGGAGGTCCTGGTGTACGGGATGGAGGAGGGATGTCCTGGGAGGGAGGATGTGTGGAGGTCCTGGTGTAGGGATGGAGAAGGGGATGCCTGGTGAGGGATGGAGGAGGTGTGGAGGTCCTGGTGTAGGGATGGAGGAGGTGTGGAGGTCCTGGTGTAGGAATGGAGGAGGGGAGTCCGGAGATAGGGATGGAGGAGGTGTGGAGGTCCTGGTGTAGGGATGGAGGAGGTGTGGAGGTCCTGATGTAGGGATGGAGGAGGTGTGGAGGTCCTGGTGTAGGGATGGAGGAGGTGTGGAGGTCCTGGTGTAGGGATGGAGGAGGTGTGGAGGTCCTGGTATAGGGATGGAGGAGGTGTGGAGGTCCTGATGTAGGGATGGAGGAGGTGTGGAGGTCCTGATGTAGGGATGGAGGAGGGATGGAGGAGGGATGGAGGAGGTGTGGAGGTCCTGGTATAGGGATGGAGGAGGTGTGGAGGTCCTGGTGTAGGGATGGAGGAGGTGTGGAGGTCCTGGTGTAGGGATGGAGGAGGTGTGGAGGTCCTGATGTAGGGATGGAGGAGGGATGGAGGAGGGATGGAGGAGGGATGGAGGAGGTGTGGAGGTCCTGGTATAGGGATGGAGGAGGTGTGGAGGTCCTGATGTAGGGATGGAGGAGGTGTGGAGGTCCTGATGTAGGGATGGAGGAGGTGTGGAGGTCCTGGTGTAGGGATGGAGGAGGTGTGGCACGGGGGTGGTACCGGTAGCCTCTGAGGGCAGTGCGTGGGATGGTGTTTCCTCCATAAACACTGTAGCAAAGTCAGCTGTGAGAAGTGTGTGGCGAGCTTCCATGCTTCTTCTCAGGGAGGGCGGGCACAGCTCATTCACGACCAGGAACTGACAGGCACAAATGTAGCAGTTGTGTGGAGCAGCTGACAGACAGACGGACGGGTGAATCTCCTATCATGGCCGCAGAGCCCGGAGCCGGGAGCTCAGCAGGAAGCTGCATGAAATAGGAGCCAGCCAGGAACTGCCTGCAAAGTGAGGAGCAGCGCAGGGCCATGGACAGGGCGGCTCAGCACAGCGGAGGGGGCAGCAGCAACAGCAGCAGCCGGAGCAGCAGCAGAGCCACCTCTGCAGGGTCCTCACCCTCATCTGGTGCCCGGGGGCTGCTGGCAGGACCTGGCAGACTCAGTCAGCAGCAGGCTGTGGCACTGGCAGCGGCTGGGAAGCTGGATGGGGGAAGAAGGGACCAGCAGCAGAAACAAGTCATAGAGGGGGTGCTGAGCAAGTACACCAACCTCCTGCAAGGCTGGCAGAACAGGTAACTGGCACTGAGTGCAGAGTGCCCATGTGTTATGTGGGTGCATAGAGAATAGGTACACATAGCATTGTGCCCACATGGCCTGTATGATGGAGAAGGGGGCTTCTACCAGAGGGCATGATGGCATTACCTTGTCCTTGGATGTGGCCTTTAAGGCATCATGGAGGTTACATCAGTCTTTGGCTTTCTGTTTGCTTCTGTTGGGACAGTTCCCATTCTGCAATAACACTATAATAATAATTGTTCACTCAGTCTTTATATCATGGTGCATTAAGGGAACTTTCCAGACTATGTCAGAACATTATAAGGGTTGCCCAATAAAAAGTTATCACACATCCCCAGGGTCAGCGATGATCGGTGTGGGACTCGCACCAATTGGCAGATCAGGAAAGTTTTATACCCACAAGGAACTTAAATCCCTGTTACAAGTTGGCTCAGAAGGTTGAACACCTGAATGCCGCTCTGTCCACTCTGTATGGGGCAGCTGGAATAGCCGGGCACACCGCGCTCATCAGCCCCATAGAGAATGAACCGAGTGGGTGGTTGAGCATGTTCCCTGCCACTCCATTGTAACAGGTACCAAGTTCTGCCGATTGGTGCTGGTCCCAGTAGTCAGTCCACACTGATCATCAACGTATCGCCTATCCTGCCAATAGCTGATAATTCTTCATATTCGGACAACCCCTTTAAAGTGTTTGATTACCAATATAGGATCATGTATAAAGAAACTTTTCCAACAATGCTGCTACCATGAAGTTATGTGCTCACGATGTGGAGGCGCTACGTCTTGGACACAGTGCGTACGGACCTGTGGGAACCCGCGGGTGCACGCAGGGAAAGCGCAGCTGCCCCTGTACTCACCATCTGCGATGGGTGCAGGTCACCTTCTCCATGCATTCACCCAGGGGTGACCGCTTCCGACTTCACTGCATAAAATTAACATGCTGCAGAGATGCGGAAGTTTAGAAACCTGCATCGCAGCTATAATAACGCTGCGGAAGGGAGAAGCACAGGGAGCATGGCATTTCTACAAATCCCATCCACTGTGCTGCTACTGTCCAACGCAGCGTTTTGGACAATATGCTTCATCTAAAATACTGCAAATTCGGATCGTGAGTATGCACCCTATGACTGAGTTACACAATGAGTATTTTGGAGGCGTTTCTTTTTCTGTGGCGCATTTTTATGCGTGAATGCATCAACCTAAAGCTTTAGTAAAATGGCTGTGATTTCTAAAACTCTTATACCCACAGAGCAGTTTATTCCCTCTGTGGAAAGTGACCCAGGGTGTGATTTAGTCATCTGCACCATCTTGTGGTAAATATGTGTTTTATTTGCAGATATTCCCCATAGACTTGATTAGAAGTTTGGAAATTTTGCAGATAAAAAAAAGTGTGTGTGTATTGCATTTCCATAGCAGAAACGCAGTAAAAAAATAATGCATTTGATCTGCTCATGACTTTATCAGTAAAGTTTTGTAAAAGCCAAGTGATAGGAAGTTTCCAAAACCAAGTTTTATTTAAACCATGACCAACTATACAGAGACAAAATCTGTTTTGGAAAAATTTGCAATCGTTAAAAAGTAACTTTTTAATTTAAGATAACATGAAAAGTGCTCGAAATACACATGGTGGGAACTAAGGGGAGGGAAAGAGGAGGTATGTAGATATGCTTTGGCTCCAAGTATTTTATATATAGACCCCTACTATGTCAATAACCTACAGGAACTGTGGCTACACATATTTCTGCATGTTCCTAACTGGCCGTATGTGCGGACATGGCATATGTATCAAGGGCAATATACTTGGCGCGTAGGCACTTTTCTTTTTAAATCAAATTTTTTTTTATTGAATTTTTCAAATGCATCAATACAGATATAATTTCACAATCCCAAACCCTTCCGACCCCTAATACAACACACCAAAATATATTAAATACAGAATGGTCTATCATGGCACAGTAAGGAGATTGCCAGCAATTGGACAATAGTCTTGCACATGTTAAGTTCTTAAAAGGTTGAGATGTCAATATTTATTAGGATACGTGCACATGTGCAAAGTTATGTGCCATTTTGGATGCGACTGTGTCCGCTGCATTCTCCCATGCAGGAGACTCTAAGCATTTCCGCAAGAGAAATTAATATGCTGCGGATAGGTAACCCGCACTGCAGGTCAGTGTACACAGCGTTAAAGAGCACAGTGGGCAGGAGACTTATAAATCCCATCCACTTTGCTTGTACTGTACAACACGGAGTTTTGGACACAGCGAAAGGAAGCTGCGACCAAAACGCTACTAATCCTAATCGTGGGCACTCGCCCTTATACTTTTGGGTTTGCAAAGACTGGTATTTCTGTCTACTAAAAATGACCCAAACAATTTCTCTGCAACTCCCTTGATGCCAGGCCTGATTCGTCAGTCCAGTTGGTCTAAAGCTTACAGAACTTGGCAATAAGATTCCTTTACATATAGATACCTCTTTAAAAGTTTACCATCCAGTTGACTTTAATAAACTTCATTCTAGTGGGCGCTTACTCCGATATCCAATATTGGACTATTAACTTCCAGACCATGTACAATATGTGCAACAGTTTTGCCATGGTCTTCTGTGGATAGGTCCTCACCATACCCCAAAATACAAACAAAGGTCAAAGGGGTTATATTAACTGTAGATATTCTGTTTATGATTTCCAGAAACCCTTTCTAAAACCATTCCAGTTTAGAACAGGACCACATCATGTGTAATAGACTACCTTGATGTACCTTACATTTAGGACATAACTCGTCTCACATTTACTCTTACAACCTATCGGATATTTTGTTAGGGCCAAGTCTAGCACGGCACTATACAATACAGAAATCTGTACACGGGAGCTATTTGAGGCTGCCAACCTTTGTATTATCAAATCGGTAGGCACTGAAACCAAGGCTGTGGAGTTGGTAAGCCAAACATCCGAATCAGACTCCTTAATTTCCCTGAATCCCGATTCCAACTCCACCAAAATGGATACTTACTCAGTGGCTCCGACTCCACAACCCTGATTGAGACACCAAAGTCAAGCCTCTATACTTGAAATGCATGCTGCAATTGAAGATCTTTCTAAAATTCTGAGCGGGATATTCCAAACGCTATTTGAAATTATGAGAATTACTTGAGTAAGTCACCTATTAATAATCAGGGCTGTGGAGTCAGTTAGCCAAACATCTGTTTCCCACTCCTCAATTTCCCTGAATCTGACTCCGACTTCAACCAAAATAGACACCGACTCCACAGCCCTGAATAATCCTCTCCTATCCCAACTTTGAAAACCTTTTAACCAAAATATGAATAATCCATGGTGTTTCCCATAATAAATTATATAGCTTAATCCCTTCAAGACCCTGCAGCTCCCTCACTTTCCACCATAGCCGATGTATTAGCAGCAAGGTCAGCAATTTACTTATGATTCCAGTACCTTATACAATTTTGTTGATTAAAGGTAATGTAGAAGGAGACGCTGTGCCCCTGACCCCACCCCCTGGGTCCTCTCACTCGTGGATATGCTGAAGTTGAACAGCCATATATTAAATCCAGAGATTCGGGACTTCCAATCCACCCTCCATTTTATAGGCATTTGTGTGGTTAAACGGATGTAATGATCTGTGGGCAGATTTGTTCCCCAAATTTACACTTCGAGAGGTCTTAATGTGGTCCATCTGTTAAGTTCCATAGTAAGGCCTTATTTATACTATTAGTATGAAAGTAGACCTATCCCCTTCAATGCTTGTTGGCAGTATAGTTAAAAAAACAACAACTCACATTATACTCCTATACCAACCTTGTATATTTTCTGAAAGAAGACTCCCAGAACATTGGGAAAGTTCAACCAGAACTTCACACATTCAGCAGCTTAAATAATTTTGTATCTAAATGTAAACTTCAAACACAAAGTCCATACATGTCACTTGCATCTATATCTTTATGTACGTAGTTTTACTTATCTCTAATAAGCTGCCGTGAACCCCGCGCATTCGCAATAGCTGCGCGAAGCCAGCAGTACACCCAAATGAGTGTACTGACGTATGTGAAACTGGATATGACGCGTATTACATCATACCAGCTTCACCGCCCCTACTATGAAGCGAGCAGCCTCTCGGATGTTTACCACGCCCATGGTGGTGTGCATAATTACCGTCAAGGCGGGGGAGAGCGGCACACAGCCCCGCCTGTTGCGGCTTCCTCGATACTAGGAAGCCACAGTAATGATATAATAAAATAGTGATTTATAAAGATCGCCAGCACGGTGTGTAGAGAACCAGGGATTGATGCCATCAGGATACCAAGCTGCAGAGGTAGGTAAGAAGGGGATGTGAGGTGGTGTTATGGGGTCAGGATCACTTTAAATAGGATCTCTGGCATATACTTAACGCTGACAGTGGGGAACCATGGCGTTAAATCAATTAAAGATATATTCACTCATGAAATCCACTTGGCCAATTTCTGCCATATTGGAGGTGATGATGTCTTGACTTTCTGCCCCTTTTCGGTGGCTGTGACTGATCATTGTGACATTATTGCTACTGGTCTGGTGGCCTTGTGAGTGGAGCACTGCAGGCAGGATCAGATTCCAGAGATGAGTAGATCTTCTTCTATTGTTTTAGCACCAAGCCTTCCAATTGTCAAAGTTAAAAATAGACCGGAGAGCTCCTTTAAGGGAATTTTTCCATGTAGTGATACGCTGCAGATTATTCAATGAAAATTTGCAAGCTGAAAATCCATAGTATTGCAATAGCTGCAAAGTGGATGAGATTTTAACATCTTATCCACATGCTGGTTAATATAAATCAACACAAAATTACTTGCAATGCAAGTGTTAGGGGTACTTCACACATAGCGATATCGCTAGTGATATCGCTGTTACGTCACAGGTTTTGTGACGTAACAGCGACCTCACCAGCGATCTCACTATGTGTGACACGTAGCAGCGATCAGGCCCCTGCTGTGAGATTGCTGATTGTGACAAATCGTTTTGGACCATTTTTTGGTCATCGCGCTCCCGCTGGGCAGCATGCATCGCTGTGTTTGACAGGGACAAGGACCAACGATCTCAATACTACACCCGAGAGTGACAGGTTCCCAACGACCGGCGTATTGTTCCGTATCGTTGCTGCATTGCTCGTGAGATTTGAGTGTCTGACATCTCACCAGCGACCATGTAGCAGCGCACCAGCGATCCCTACCAGCTCGTATTGTTGGGATCGCTGGAGCGTCGCTATGTGTAATGGGGCCCTTAAGCTGCAAGTTATCAATCTCTGTTGTAGATTCTACTACAGATTTCCCAGTCTGAGGGTAAACTCTGCAGAGGATCTGCATGTAAGATATAGGAATTTTCTCTGGGGTTTCACTCCATATTATACTATCCTATGTGTGAATGTAATCTGAAAGAATTATATTTTGAATTGATACTTATTAAAGGGGCTGTCGGGAATTAACGGATTGGTGACCTACCCTATAGAAATCAGTGGGTTTCCTTTACTGAGTAGCTGTTGTATGCTTCGGGTTTGGCCATATGTAAGAAGTGTACATGGAGGAACACAGCACATATACTGCTTAGGCTACCTTCACATTACGATTTTGAAGGGAGCCGATGCTGTCCGATAAATTCGGACAGCATCGGCTCCCTTCTGATGCCTGGAATCGGATGCCAAATAGGCATCCGATTCCGGCATTAAATCGTAGCCTCCGGGCTGGAAAAAAAAAAAAAAAAAAAGTTTATGCTCACCTATCCCCGAGCCCCCGCCGTCTCCTGCCGTCTCCTGCCGGCTCCCGGTGTCTGTAGAGGTCTTCTACTGCAGTACAGGACCTGCGGTGATGTCACAGTCACGTGACAGCAGGTTACACCATGGTAACCTGCGATCACGTGACTGTGACATCACCGCAGGTCCTGTACAGATGAAGACCTCTGCAGACACCGGGAGACGGCAGGAGACGGCAGGAGATGGCAGGGGCTCGGGGAGAGGTGAGCATAATTTTTTTTAATTTTTTTTTTTTTTAACCCCTGCCTTCCAGTTTGGAGCATTTTTACTGTACTGAGCATGCTCAGTACAGTAAAATCGGGTCTGAGGAGACATCCGATGTTTCCTCGGACCCTGCTCCATAGGGCCCCATGATAAATTGATTGGACCAAATCGGATGTGCACTAAATGCCATCCGATTTGGTCCGATCCGATTTTGTCCAATTTTATTTTCGGTGCAAAAATCGGAGCATGCTCCGATTTTTGCACCGATAAAAAAATCGGACAGAATCGGATCGGACCAAATCGGATGCCATTTAGTGCACATCCGATTCGGTCCGATGCCCATAGGCTGCATGGGGCCCAAAATCGGTCCGATGCTGTCCGATTTTTATCGGACAGCATCGGATTTAAAAAATCCGTAGTGTGAAAGCACCCTTACTGGTCGCTTCATCTCTGAGTACTATATTTATCTCTCATCCAAGTGAATGCTGGGTGTCGAGCCTCTCTGGTATTGTATTGATGAGCTATCTATGAATTACTTGCCAGTATATTAGCCGCAGACAACCCCTTTAAGAGATCTGTGACAAGAAGGGAAAGGCCCTCCTAGTCTATTCTGCACAGTCAGCTTTTCAGTATTTAATTATGTATGATGATTTTGCAGTCAGTATTTTATCTTTGTAGGAATTATAGATAAAATGTGTATTTGTTGGATAGTGTGTGGTTTTTAAAACTACTCGGAAGACTTTTATACTGTGTGAGATGTTAAAAGGTTTGTAGTTTTCAGATCTAAAAACTTAAATATACATCTCGCGATAACCAAGCAAGTTAGTGCCTTTACTGGCAGTTCAGGTAATTGTCATCCCTAAATAATGAATCCCTTTTCACTAGGGTCTGAAATCTATTTGTAATTTCTTACAGTCAATTAAAATAAATAGGTTTATGGAGGACCCTGGAGGTAACGGCTGCACAGAGATTAGACTAGAGATTTAGAAAAGTACCTGGCCTAGCTGTGCAAACACTGTCGGACTGAAGTGTTGGCGTTTTTGCATGACCATGAAGCTACTTTGGACGTGTCACAATGGAACTGTTTTATGTCGAATATTACAGTGATGTAACTTGAAGCTCATAGTGTCCAAAATCTCCAGTAGGTTCCTATTACAGGTCTCTGATACTATTGATCTTTTGATATGGTACAAAGGGACCATTAGGCCCCCAAGACTTGAAGGGCTCTAGTGTGACGTCAACCCCTACCCCAGTTCAGTTACACCCTTGCTAATAGTCGTGTAATATTTACATGGTATTGTCAGTGAAAGTCAGAACTTGTGCTGTTTACTATCGAGTTTTGTGTGACTAAAAGAAGAACACAAGTTAAAGTTAAGTAAAGTTCCATTATGCATCATATACTATCTCAAGGCCTTAGCTTTGTAGTTTCACTTGGTGTGCTGCCCTTTGGGTAAAGTGCTAGCGCACATGAATGATTTTTCCGTATGGACTGACAGTCCACTTTCAGTTGTGGTGTCAGCACAAATCAAGAAGTACTCTATATATCCAGGTACTAATGGCTAACCTTAGATTCCAGATACCATTGTAAGTCATCATTTGAGCGGATCACGGGGCACCAATTCTCTAACTGGGGATCCTCCTTAGATGCCCTGGTCACTTTAACCACCTCATCGTAAGGTTTAGATAACATTAACAGTTCCTCTACAGACCCAGCTGGCACGACAAGAGCCTAGCTGTCATTCAGCATAGTAATCGTGCACACATGTCAATAGACATTGGGGTTGAAGCTCATTATGATGCTGAATCTGTGCTAAAGTCCATGGTAAATCTGAGATGTGTGTACTGAGCCTATGGAGGGTTCATTACTTCAATATGACTGGCTACCGTTGCCAATGAGGCCAAATCTCCATCTGTAGTATTGGGTGTGTGCTACACGAGGACAAAGCTAGTTTATCGGTTCTCCATGTATAATTGATTATTATTTTGTAAATGTATTTCTATTTGAAGCAGCTTGTTAATCATTTAACAGACATAATGGGATTGTAAATTATGGAGTAGCGCGGACACATAAACCCTATTTTAGATGCTGGTTCAAATCTGGATTCCCGCATGCCATAAGATGGTTGACATGTCGTTCTGCAGATTGTATTTGTGATATGTGAATTCTTCTCACATTTATAAGTTAATATTCATGACCAAGAGGTGAGCTGAGGTTTTTTGGATGTAGAAGTGAAAGTGAACTCCCCCCGAAACAGAAGCTTTACTAACACGCTCATGAGTGGATATTAGTACCTTGCAATTCTGGCCCTTTCATTTTGGGAACTGTGGGTGCTTGTGTTTGCTCTGACAATGGCTGTAATGTCAACAAACTCAACAAAAGTGTTCACCTCCTTAATGATTTCTTATTCGATTGCATGTTTGTCACACTTAAATGTTTTATATCGCCAAACAAATGTAATTATTAGACAAAGATAACACAACACAGTTTATAAATGAAGGTCCTTATTATTAAGGGGGAAAAATCCAAACCTAGAGGACCCTGTGTGAAAAAGTGCCAACTAAACCCAATAACTGTTTTGGCCACCCTTAGCAGAAACAACTGATATCAAACTTTTGTGATGACTGGCAATGAGTATTTTACAATGCTCTGAAGGAATTTTGGCCACTCATGAACCGCTTTTTTAAAGTCATGCCACAGCATCTCATTTGGATTAAGGTCAAGACTTTGACTAGGCCACATCAAAGTCTTATTTTTTTTTCCCTTTAGCCATTTCTGAGGTGGACTTGCTGGTGTGTTTTGGATCATTGTCCTGCTGCAAAGCCCAAGTGCACTTCAGCTTGAGGTCACAAACACATGGCCAGACATTCTTCTTCAGGATTTCATGATAGACAGCAGAATTCATGGTTCCTTTTACCACAAGAAGTCTTTCAGGTCCTTTAAGCAGCAAAACAGCCCTGGACAATCACACTACCACCATCATATTTTACTGTTGGTATGATGTTCCTTTCCTGAAATGCTGTGTTACCTCTACGCTGGATGTAAGGGGAAATACACCTTCCAAAAAGTTTAACTTTTGTCCTGTCAGTTAAGAGTGTTCTCCCAAAACTCTTGGAGATCATCAAGATGTTTTCTGGCAAAAATGAGAAGAGCCTTTATGTTCTTTTTGCTCAGCAGTAGTTTATCTTGCTGCTCTGAAACCAGGCAACCACTCTCAGGCGATGTGTACACATCACCCCATGTAACATGGCGATTGGCAATGTTACAGGTAATGGGAGCCATAGGCTCCCATGTTACAGGATCGCCGCTAGGGTTTGTAGATACCCCAACGGCGATGCCGCCTGTAACCTCGCCAAAGCGTTGCTTGAGGGATTGCCGCGTGTAAACACGCGACGGAGACACAGGCGGGGTGCCACAAACGTGCGTGCTCCCGTGCGTCGCTGGCGATATCTCCGGCGAGGTCACCTAGGATGGCGGGACCCTAACTGTTGCCCTTCTTCATTCTCGCCTGGATTACTGCAATTCTCAACTAATCGGTCTCCCTCTTACTAAACTCTCTCTTCTCCAATCCATCCTCAATGCAGCAGCCAGGATTATATTCCTCTCCAATCGCTTCACTGATGCCTCTACCCTGTGCTAGTCATTGCACTGGTTGCCAATCCTCTACAGAGTACAATATAAAATGATCACTCTGACCCACACAGCCATCCACAGTTCTGCACTGCCCTACATCTCCTCCTTCATCTCTGTCTATCGCCCTATACGTGCCCTCCGTTAGGCAAGTGACCTAAGACCGACATCAGCTACAATCCAAACCTCCCACTCCCGTCCAAGACTTCACATGAGATGTACCAGTTCTCTGGAATGGGTTACCAAAAACAATTCAATTAATTCCCAATACCAATAGTTTTAAGCGAGCCTTAAAAACGCATCTCTTTAGACTAGCCTATCGCCTCACCTCACTTGTCTGACTATCTTCCCTGCAGACTGTCTGTCTGTCTGTCCCCCATGCACAATAAAGCACTTTATCTGTACTTGTACACATCCTGACCGGTCACTGGTTCATGCAGCGTTATGTGAATCCTTTATTATATAGATGGCTGGACCATATATGATGGCACTTTTTACCATTTACCTTTTGTGCCTCCCCTATTTCCTCCAGATTGTAAGCTTGTGATCAGGGACCTCACTCCTTATGGTTTTTTAATTTTTGTTACTCTGTATTGTCTCATATTGTTTGTATATGTCCTCTCTGAATTATAAAGTGCTGCGTAATATGTTGGCACTATGTAAATAAATATTATTATTATTATAATTATGAGTCACCAAACCCAATTCCTCATCTGGCCAAATAGCCACCAATTACAAATTCATCCATGTTGTTCTGGATTATGAACAATTTCCATTCCCACAAACAAAATGGCAGATCAATGATCCGGCCTTATACTACAGCACAATTCTGAATGCCCTGGACCAAGCTCACAAATTCCTCCCTTCAGTTCATTTATGTTGAAATGAAATTGAAAATCTGTCATAGATCTATTTTAATAGAGGGGTCATAGAATAAGGCTGGACACAACCTCTGGCTTCAGGGGCGTGGCACTTAAAGCATTCTACCTATTCAATTGCCTGTGGACATGCCTGGCCATTCAGCCCTTCTGGGCCAGAATACGACAATTTACCACCAGAAATCTGACAAACTTTGCTCCTGATGAGCCTCTATGAGCCATCTTTGGATATGTAAAGCTAGATAAATACACATGCTCTCCAGGGGCCCATAAATTGCTGCATATGGTTGCAGCAGCCTGTGTTAAAGCCATCCTGCAGGTATGGATCCATTCCCAAGCTCCTCCTGTTAAGATCTTTCTAGACAAACTGTCATTCCTGCCTTCTTGCATAAAAAGGAAAAAGTGCGGTCCTTCTTTGAAACTTGGGAAAGTTTTATTTATTTGCTTCCACAACACATTCAAGATGACATTAGGACTTGTTTCCAGCTAACAGTGTGGTATCAAGAGCAGCTACCGCTGGGGAAAACGCCTGTATAGAAATATATCTTCAGTCGAGCCGCCATGTAGAGATAGATACATCTAGGTTTCAGGGGTCTATCCTGGTATCGGTGGGCCCAGCATAACTCTCAAAGAGTTGAAAGTTATACACATGTTGGGTGATTAACATTTAAGAGACGTACCACATTTTCTTTTCTCCACTCCTTCCCCCTCTACCGCTTTCTGGCTTATTTTATTTTTATAAATCAATGTAACCTTGTTCAATCTAGATACCATGTTACTCACCTTTTCATGGAAATGCAGCCGGCATGAGTGATAATAGGCTTTGAATAATCTATGCTATTAGCATTTATGTTTCATGTAATATTTACGTTGTATGGAAAATCTTTCATTTCAATAAAAAGAAAGTTTATATAGGCCTTCATGCTTTGTAGGATGCATTGTACAAAAGATCCGAATGGTTCCTGACATATATCTGTGCAGGGAGGAGGAAAAAGTGAGCTGTGTCCAGTAACTATTCTGAATATTGGGTCCGGAGTCATCCATACATAGGTGTGATCTTTTATTGTAATCCTGCCTGTGCCGATGATTATTGAGAAGTGGTCTCTACAGAAATGGCGCTGTCAACGTCTTTGTAGCTTAGTGGTTGGAATGAAAATTGCAATCTTTATAGAATTATTTCTTTAAATATAAATAGGGACATGGAGAATGTGACAAAAAAAATAATGCTAATTCTTAAGGGGAATCCAGAAATCCTGATTGTAACGTACTGGGCTGATTGCTGTTATTGTGATAAAATCACTTCTATAAGCTGCAGAGCTAGCAGTTACCTGAATACTGAGCTCTCTATAACCCCGCCTACACCACTTTGCACCTTTCTAGTAATGTAGAGTTTACACAGAAAGTTGCCAATCAGTGGTGTGGGCAGAATTATACAGAGCTCATGGATATAGAGGACTATCTGGCAGCAAATTTATCAAATGTTATCAATATTACATTAAAGGGAATCCATCAGCAGTTTTTTGCTATGTAAACTGATGACAGCATGCTGTAGGGGTTAAGAAACAAAAATCAAGTGTGCTTCTTTTAACAGTCTGTGTGCTATTGTTTAGATAAACTAAAAGCTTTATCACCTGGTAATTACCATTACAGGACTACTTTGTGACACGCTCATCAGTTTGACAAGCTCCTTGTTGTGATTGACATCTCACTGTCAATGGACAGTCTCTAGAAGAAGTAGAATCATGAACACTATGGGCCATTTTAGGGCTGGGCGATTAATCGAATTAATTCGATTAATTCGCCCCCTGCTGTGGCCACGATTGTAGTTTTCTTAACAATCGTGTAATTCGATTTAAAATGGCCGCCGGCGCGCTGTTTAAATGATCCGGGCGGCTAGTAGGGGCTTCCTAGCTGTATACCCGCGGCCACTGCTGAGGGGAGGGGGTGCTGTCAGAGCCCAGCCCCTGCTACAGCGGCGGGAGATGTCCTGGGGGAGGGGGGGGAGAAGTGCTGTCAATGCCCCCCCCCGCCCCTGCTGCAGCCGCTGGTGAGGTGAATTGTCAGCCCGCACAGTGCAGAGCCCCGGCCGGGAGCAAGCGACGGTACACCGGGGCTCATTACCGGGCTGTGGGGGCGGTGCACAGCCGGGGAGAAGCGTGGTCAGCCCGCACAGTGCGGAGCACCCGGCCGGGAGCAAGCGACGGTACACAGGGGCTCATTACCGGGCTGTGGGGGCGGTGCACACCCGGGGAGAAGCGTGGTCAGCCCGCACAGTGCGGAGCACCCGGCCGGGAGCAAGCGACGGTACACAGGGGCTCATTACCGGGCTGTGGGGGCGGTGCACAGCCGGGGAGAAGCGTGGTCAGCCCGCACAGTGCAGAGCCCCGGCCGGGAGCAAGCGACGGTACACAGGGGCTCATTACCGGGCTGTGGGGGCGGTGCACAGCCGGGGAGAAGCGTGATCTGAGGGGCGGCTATGGCGAGTCCTGCCGGGCACATCCTGGGGGGACTACTGCTCCCAGCATGGAGCCGGCTGCACGCCCGACATAGCCATCTCTAGGGTGCAGGAGGGTGAGCAGCAGGCTGTGGAGGGTGCAGCAGGGTGAGCAGCAGGTTGTGGAGGGTGAGCAGCAGGCTGTGGAGGGTGAGCAGCAGGGTGAGCAGCAGGTTGTGGAGGGTGAGCAGCAGGGTGAGCAGCAGGTTGTGGAGGGTGAGCAGCAGGGTGAGCAGCAGGCTGTGGAGGGTGTGCAGGAGGGTGAGCAGCAGGTTGTGGAGGGTGAGCAGCAGGGTGAGCAGCAGGTTGTGGAGGGTGTGCAGGAGGGTGAGCAGCAGGCGTGGAGGGTGAGCAGCAGGCTGTGGAGGGTGAGCAGCAGGCTGTGGAGGGTGAGCAGTAGGCTGTGGAGGGTGAGCAGCAGGCTGTGGAGGGTGAGGAGCAGGCTGCGGAGGGTGTGAGGAGCAGGCTGCGGAGTGTGCGGGGGGGTGGTGAGGAGCAGGCTGCGGAGTGTGCAGGGGGGTGAGGAGCAGGCTGCGGAGTGTGCGGGGGGGTGGTGAGGAGCAGGCTGCGGAGTGTGCGGGGGGGTGGTGAGGAGCAGGCTGCGGAGTGTGCGGGGGGGTGGTGAGGAGCAGGCTGCGGAGTGTGCAGGGGGGTGAGGAGCAGGGGGGGGGGGCATAGCTGTCAGAGCCCAGTGCAGGTCTTACCTGCCCCTTGCCGCCGGCGCCCTGACAGGGATATGGCGCCGTCTTGCTGACTTCGTACCCGGGTCTCTATTTGGCCTCTGTCCGTGTCATCTCCTGCTGACATGTCGGTGCAGAGCAGCAGTAGATACCAGCAGGTGAGCATGAGGAGGGGCGGGAGGTGTCTATCTGAGGCCGGGGACGAGCCGCCATGTACTAGGCCCCAGCACTATTCTACTGCAGCCTGATACCCGGAGGCCGTGCAGTGTGTGCGGACCGGCTGCTACATATAATGTTATGTTATAATATGTAGTGTTATGTTCTATATATAGTGTACACTGTGTGCAGGCACTGCCACCTATATTGAGTGTTCTATATATACTATACACTAGGGCTCCTAGGGCTAGTGTTAGGGCTAGTGTTAGGGCTAGTGTTAGGGCTAGTGTTAGGGTTAGGGCTAGGGTTAGGGCTAGGGTTAGAGCCTGGGCTGCAGACAAGAGGAGGGTGGGAACACCCAAGGGAAGCAGGACGCTTCCCTCAGTTACCCTCCTCTCCTCTGTCACAGGGTCACGGGGGCCCCCTCTTTATTCATCAAAGAAAAGCAAAAAAAAATAGAAAAAAAAATCGAGATTTAAATCGAAAATCGTCCATAGGTTTAAATAAAATCGAGATTTTGATTTTTACCAAAATCGCCCAGCCCTAGGCCATTTATATGGATGCACCTAAATAAAATGGGAATGTTTGGCAATATCAACTTCCTGTTTGTGGCACATTAATATATGGGAGGGGGAAAACTTTTGCAGATCTGATATTGCTACATGATTCAGATATCTAGTGGCATTGAGGTTTCCATTGATGAAGAATGGCCCCACTATCTTTGTATCCCAAAAACCACACCATGCCATCAATTTTTGTGTTCCAACAGTCTTGGAGGGATCTATCCACTGTGTCAGAACAATAGCAGTGGTTTTGTTTGTTAACTTCACCATTCACAAAAACGTTTTCCTCATCACTCATCTGAAGGCAATTGTCTTTGCTGTGAAGATACGAGATGTGCAGCATCTGAAACAACAGATGCTGGAAGCCTGTGCTAGCATTTCTTCTGCGGTGTTGCTATCTTATGTGGTGTTGCTATTTCTTCTGCGGTGTTGCTGTCACGAGTGGGAGAAGAGGGTTACATTGACAATCCAACACAATGGGCAGCACTTTGAACACATTTTATAAGTGGTCATAAACTTGTAAATAACTCATGAAAAAACAGTTACGTCAAAATCAAGCACACCATTGTTTTTGTTATGAAATTCTCTTTAAGTTTGATGTGTCACATGACTTCTCATTGAAAAAAATAAAGTTGGATCCAAAATGGCCGCCTTCAAAATGTCCGCCATGGTCACCACCCATCTGGAAAAGTTTTCCCCCTCCCATATACTAATGTGACACAAACAGGAAGTTGATATCACCAACCATTCCCATTTTATTTAGGTGTATCCATATAAATGGCCCACCCTGTAGATTCCTAGAGACCTGCAAGCTAGACAGGCTTACCCCAAATCTGTCAGTGGTAACCTTTTTGAGTTGTAGAATTTGTTATATAAAATGGACAATCCCTTTTGAAGTGGTTAATAAAGGACACGACTGGGTGATACTGTCAAAACTATCATGGTCATATTCATAACCATCTTGTATCTTCTTTTCTGGTTACAACATAATTACCCCAGTTATTAAAAATTAAATTGATTCTTCTGTATAGATCAATGAATTCACACTCGGTGACACTTCAGATCATCCACCACTATCTGCTGTCAGTTTGCAAAAACTTGCGTTAGTACAGATGCTTTCTGGCATAAATAAGTGTCCGTTTAAAGTTGACTTTGGTGCTATACCACAAGCTTCCTCTGATGAAATATCCATAACAATCACATTTCCTTTTCATAAGCTTTGGAATTTTTTTTAGTGAAATCGGATGTGTGAGTTATTCATCTAATTCTAGATACAGTTTATGCATTAGACCAAATGAATATATATTATCCGGGTCCTTATTAGTGATGAGCAAGCACTATAATTCTCAATACTCGGGTTAAACAGGTCGGATAGGCTCGATTCGAGTAGTGAGTATAATGGAAGTCAATAGGAAACTCCATGCATTTTTCCAGAAGGAACTATTAAGAGATACAGCAATATACCCTTAAAGACATATAGAGGTGTGCCTCAGAAAACTTTTTTTCCTCATTTTTAAGGAGTGGTACTCCTAAACTGGGAAAGCCTTTGCAAGAGCTGAAAAACAATTACTCCTGGATGGCGTATACATCTATATATGAACAGAATTGTAGAGGTAGGCCTCATACACATCCTGAAAAAATCATGAAGTGGGACATCATTCATACCCTGAAAAAATATAAAAAAGGAGGGCTGCAAGATGACCCTGTTGATATGGTGGAGAAGGAAGACAAGAAGAAGAAGCCATGAGCCGTATACCATTTTTTTGAGTGTAAAGGGGATGCATGGGAATACACCTGAAAAAAAAAGGAACATTTGAATTGGTTTAGGTTCCACTGCTGTCATCTAGTGGGGTTGAGAAGTCTGGGCCAAAGCAGGGCATGCTTGTTTTCATAACAGCTTGTTTGAATTTTCAGTTTAGAGATTAATGCACATCTCCGTAATTATGCTCTTGGTTGCACTAAAAACCTACTATGGCAAAAATGCTATCTGCAGGGCAAGCCAGCACCACCAAGTCATAGATGCCATATGTTCAGCTTAGAGCAGTGTTTCCCAACTCCAGTCCTCAAGGCACACCAACAGGTCATGTTTTCAGGATTTCCTTAGGATTGCACAGGTGTTAGTTTAATCATTTGCACAGGGGATAATTCCATCATCTGTCTAATGATAAGGAAATCCTGAAAACATGACCTGTTGGTGTGCCAGTGTGGCGCCCCGCAACGAGTGCGTCACAAGAGGGTATTGCAGCCATAAATGCAGCCGCAATATTCTCTGACACAGCAGTGACCTAGTTAACTTTGAGATCCAACCCTGCATGCATCACCTAGAACAGAGGGCCAATCCAGGGTCCTGGTGGGCGGAGTGCTAGGGAAGTGTGTAGGGAGAACAGACACTTAGTCTGCAGAGTAGTCTAGAACAGCGTCTAGAACTTGAACTTGGAGTAGGAGCGGGGGCTCCGCACCCCGTGCAGCCCCCGGGCCGTCACCGGTCGGGTGTCAGCACCTGAGGCCTCAACAACCGGGATCGGGCATCGTTACCACGGGTTCCAAAAGACTCCCGTGCCCACAACTTCACAGCCGGTTCACTGGTACCGAAGCTGGCAGCAGTTCACCTCTGCTACGCGAATCAGAAGCGTGGAGGAGCAGCTTCACAGGAGCACCCCACCACCAGCCAACTTCCAGTCGTCTAACCAGCGGTGTACCCACCGAGGGATCCAAGGCTCCCCAAAACATCCACAACGTACAACTTGGATAGGGCATTGAAGCAGCCTCCCCGTACCCGATCTGGTATTCCTGGGCGACAATGGCAAAACACTTAGCTAGAATGGAGGAACACTTGCGGATCTCTGAGGGACACTATCACTGCTGAGTCCACCCGGTCTACTACCCGTAAACTGTATACCATGTACTGCCTGCTGGTTACAGTAAAGACCAGTTGCAGAGACTTTCTGTGTCCGTGCTTCCTTATGAACTGTCCGTCCGCACTACAAGGTAACCGCAGCTGCCGCACAACATCTTAAGCAGCTCCAGCCTCCGGGGATCATCGCTCAGCCTGTGGGGAGCGTTCCATCTTGCTGCTGTCCATCCCCCGGAGCAGGGGCGTAACTACCGGCATAGCAGACGTAGCGGTCGCTTTGGGGCCCGGCGCTTGTGGGGGGCCCGGACCCAGCGCCGCTACGTCTGCTATGCCGTACAGCTGCAATACAGCGGCGAAACTACCGCGGTCGGCGGGCCCCGAGCTCCCCGGGGGGGGGCCCCAAGCTCCCCAGGGGGCCCTGCTGCCTGTGCCCCCAGCCGCCTGCCGCGACCGCTATCCTGGAAGAGGAGCCGGAAGAGGGGCTGCAGGAAGTGATCACTGCGCAGCAGTGCCCGCCCCACCAAAAGCCGGGAGACGGGGAGAGGCAGAGCAGGTAACTGTGCGCTTCCCGCGCTTCCCACCCAGCCAGCAGCACTGTATATGGGCCTGTATATACCACCACCAGGGGCCCTGTATACCACCACCAGGGGCCTGTATATACCACCACCAGGGGCCCTGTATACTACCACCAGGGGCCCTGTATACCACCACCAGGGGCCTGTATATACCACCACCAGGGGCCTGTATATACCACCACCAGGGGCCTGTATATACCACCACCAGGGGCCTGTATATACCACTGGGGCTGCTGTAATACTGCTGGGGCCTGTATATACCACTGGGGAGGCTGCTGTATACCACTGGGGCTGCTGTAATACTGCTGGGGCCTGTATATACCACTGGGGAGGCTGCTGTAATACTGCTGGAGCCTGTATATACCACTGGGGAGGCTGCTGTATACCACTGGGGCTGCTGTAATACGGCTGGGGCCTGTATATACCACTGGGGAGGCTGCTGTATACCACTGGGGCTGCTGTATATACTGCTGGGGCCTGTAAGGGTGTGTGTCTTGAAGGGGCGTGTCATTGAGGGCGTGTCTTGGAGGGGCGTGTCATTGGGGTGTGTGTCTTGGAGGGGGCCCCGTTCAAAAGATTGCTATGGGGCCCTGCCAGTTCTAGTTACGCCCCTGCCCCGGAGGTTCCGCAGCGTCGGTAACGATTACCGAAACTACTCATAGGTGGCGTCACGAATAAATTAAACCCCTTTAATCTGTTCCTTACAAGACGTCTTCAACTTTTGATCTGCACTCCACCGGGCCCCACTACCGGCAGGCGCGGCCCACCCGTGACAAGGAGGAAGGAGCTTCAGCCTGTCTAAACCGGAGTCCCGGCCACGGTGAGTCACCTTGAGGACTGGAGTTGGGAAACACTGACATAGAGGAATCGCGGAGGACGCTACTACGAGTGGCTAGGTAATCCTTCACTATTTTTCAAAATTTTCCCTCCTTTTCAGACTACCTCACACATCAGAGCCTGTGCTCTGGGAGGCTCTAATGAAACTTTCTTAGACCGTTGATCATGTTCCCCTGCCTCTGTTGGACTTGGTGTGTGTGTGTCCCTCATCTCTCCTCCTTGACTGCCCAAGGAACTATGACTGCCACCAGTATTGTCAGATGGGAATTTCTGTATTAATTGTTTAACTAGGGCCTTCTGGTAACTAACCCTCTCCGTCACAGGAAGTAGAGATAGAAAATTCTACTTGTAGCGTGGGTCAACAACCAGTATTTATTGTTGGCTGAAATGCGTATAATGCGAGGGTCAATTGAAAGGACATAGCTAGCCAGCCATGTGGGCCAGACTTCCAACAGTCCCTGACTCCACCAGGAGGCAGACTCTTAATATACTCATCCTCCTCCTCTTCAGCCCATCAACACTGAACAGACAGGATGAAGTTGGTGTGGGTAGTACCCTTTGTAGTGAAGGCAGCCATCTCCTGTTCCTCAGTCACGTCCTTCTCATTATCACCCAATCTGTGCTTAGAAGATGAGATGAGGCTGGGTTGTGTAGTATCACCTTGATGACTTTCTTCCTCCATCTCTACCTGGTTCACATGCAAAGCTTCCTATTTATTTGTGAACAGCGAGGGTTTGAGTAGATGCCGAAGCGGGATGATTGCCCTGATTATGGCGTCATCACTGCTCATCATCTTGGTTGATTCCTCAAAGTTTTGTAGAACTTCACGGATTTCGGACATTCATGGCCACTCGTCGGTTCTTATGTGCGGAGAGTGCCCGAAATACTTATGAGTATATTGTAGCTGGTATTCATCTACTGCCCTCTGCTGCTCAAAAAGCCATGTCAACATTTGTAATGTGGAGTTTAAGCATATGGGCATGTCACCCACCAGTAGGTGAGTTGGAACTTGCAAGCTCTGCTACAGCACTGCCAGATCAGCCACAGCTGTAGCTGACTTGAGTACCAACCAAGGTGATGAGCAAAGGTATAATCTCGCTAAACCATTAAAAAAAAATACACCTATTTATAAACATAGAACTTTTATTTCACTTGATATAAAAACATGCCAAAATACAAAACCCAACACACCAAGTACAAAAATATAAAACACTTCACGAATTTGCGTGACATCCTTGCGCAAGGGCCCGGCTAATCTTTGTAAAATTACAAATTTAGTATATGTGCGGCTGAAGCGAGATGTGCAAATTCATGAAGCCTTCCATATTGTTGTACTTGGTGTGCTGTATTTTGTATTTTATGGCATTGCCATGTTTTCCTATCAAGTGAAATAAAAGTTCTATTTTTATAAATAGGTGTATTGTTTTCTTAATGGTTTAGTTAGATTATACCTTTTGTTTATCACCTAAGTAATTGGGAATTTCGTATTGTATTCCAAGGCAGGGGTAGGGACAACTGAACGCTAGACTGGCAGAAAGAACCGGATAGGCTTATGAATGTGCACTGACAGGTTCAGGGCAGGAGGCATCCGCGCATGCATCCTGGCAGAGAACTGGAAAGAATGTAGAACAAAGAAAGAGGAATTGGTGTCGCCCGCAGACAATGATTGTGGACCCAGGTGTTCGGCCCACTAGTTGGATGCTTTGAGTACATGTGCATAAGCATGCTGGTAATGTCAGGCCTCTTCTGATCTTGGTATGGCACAGGTTGCAAATGACCATTCTTTTATAGTCCGCACTTTCTTGGAAAAGGCCGTACTGAAGAACATCTAAGGGCCCTTTCACATCAGCGTTTTTTTCAAATCGCGGCAGATGCGGTGAAAAAACTGCATCTGCCGCGATTACCACATACCGGCTGCACTTGCGGCGCGATTGCGGTAAACGCCATACAATGTATAGGCGGACTTGCGGCAGGTGCAGCAAGTGCGGTTTTGGCACTTGCCACAGGTGCGGCCGCGAAAAAAAAATGCTGTCAGCCGCGTTTTTTTTCGCGGCCGCACCTGCCGCAAGTGCCAAAACTGCACTTGCCGCACCTGCCGCAAGTCCGCCTATACATTGTATGGCGTTTACCGCAACCGTGCCGCAAGTGCAGCCGGTATGCGATAATCGCGGCAGATGCGGTTTTTTCACCGCATCTGCCGCTATTTGAAAAAAACGCTGATGTGAAAGGGCCCTAACCTGGTAACTTGGTGTGTGTGGGTGCCATGAGGAACAGTATACTGCCTCCTGCCTCTGCTTCTTCTTGCTTGTTGCAGTGCTGTGGATCTCCTCACCCTCTACGCTGCTGTATTCAGTCTGCGTGATCTAATCATCCACCACCACATCTTGCACTTCCTCACTGTGGCCTTCCTCCTGATTTGTTGGCAGATGTGTGTCATTATTTACCTCTTGAGTCCCTAATTACCGTTCCCCCACCATCATCATCTTCTGACCCTAGCTGCTCAAATATTTGGGCATTGCTACACAATTTCTTAATGTCTTTTTGAAACATGCAGGGCGAGAGGATGGACTAAATAAATAGAAATAGGCATTTGCAGTTCCACATCACAAATCTGTCAGCAGGAGGCAAGAATCACAGCTCTGCTCTGCATTACCTAGTAATTACAAACTCTGTTCTGGAAGAGTGCGGTGTGTTGAGCTCTGTTAGAAACTGGCTAACAATGATGTAATAACACAAAGGCGCCTATATTGATATAGATGACAGATAAAATTAAACAGGCAAGATACTTAATATTTAATGTCACTTTAGTAGTGTATGTAGCTACACTGCTAAAGTGAAATACACTAAACAGAGCAGTTTTAGTGTACGGAGCATGCTCAGTACAGTAAAATCAGATCCAGGAAATGATTCTGGTTTTTCCGGATCCAAGCTCCATAGACTCTCATATTATTTGAATTGGACAGTATCAGATCTGATGCTGTCTGATTCTCTCCAATTGTGTCCGCTGTGGCCAAAATCAGAGCAGTCTCCAAATTTGGGGACGTGAAAAAAGCGGACACAATCACATCCCTGTACATACGGATGGCTATTAAGCACCAATTCGTGCCCATCCATGCCCATAGGGACACATGGGGGCCAAATCGGATCCGTGGCTATCTGTTTTCCAACGGATAGCCACGGAACCACAAAAACCATGATGTGAAGGGGGCCTTATATTGACACTAATTAATAAATGTGTGCACTGGACATAATTAGAAGATCACATACTGAATTTGTGAAAAACACATTTAAAGGACCTCTTTCCAAAAATCATTGATTTCTAGATTATTTGTTTGGTCATCCATTTCATTTTTAGTCTTTTTTTTCCAGATTTTTTGCTGCAAAAAAATGCAGTGTTCTTTATCGTATTGGCAAAGTGAATGAGATTTCTGAAATAGCATTCATACGTGGCATATTTTTTTCATTGACGATTTGAGGCAAGTTTAAATCTTCAAAATTTGAAATTGGGGTTTTTCATCCATTCACATAAATGGAAAAAATATCAAAATGTATGCAAATGATGTGTATATTTTACACAGTTTTTCTTGAAACACTTGAGTTTTTGCATCAGAAACATCTGTTGCAAATATTGAATGTGTGCACATACCACATACTATTGATCTGACCAATGAATGGATGCATTCTTTGTGTCTGATTACCAGGGCTGTGGAGTCTGAGTCAGAGCCCATTTAGGTGCAGTCAGAGTCTGGATAGAAGGGTGGAAGCACACTATCCTACTTACATGAGAGTCTCTCGGACGAGACTCGGATCAGTGACCCTGAACGGCCTTTCCCTCTGGGATCCCAAGACTTACAGCTCAGGGACTTGTAGGTTTTAATGACCAAAAAGATTTGCCAGTGTTTTTATAAACGTTTTTAACCATAGGTAATAGGTAATGTCACTGTTATTTGTTATATTATGCACAAGAGACTGTGTTTGGTGTTCCCCCATGTGTTGCCTAATTACTAATGACGTATGCAGACTAATAAAAGAGAAGGAAACGGTGGCTGCACTGTGTATATTTGAACCTGTGGAAGCGCCATCTAACAGCGCGAAACGGATGTCATTCTAAAGACCTCCCATCCTACCCCAAAACCCCTAGATGTAAAGCCTGATGACTATTTGAAAAATAAAGCTGTTTCTATCTCCTGGCCGGTGATTGATACTTTTATCTAAGACGCTGAGTAGACATGACCTGTAATCGGAAGTGTGCACCTGGGGAGCCAGGAAGAGATCACATCGTAAAGTTGGCCAGCGGTGCTCGTTCCGGCTGAGCCTGACTCCAGAAGCGGTCTAACCGGCGGTGGTCCCCAACACATCTATGCATAACTGTGAGTGGATCTTCTCCACCTTCAGTGCACTTGCCAGCTCATTTTCATATACTAATACATAAAAGTTTTTTCCACAACAAAGCTTATTTGCTGCCAAAATCTGTTTGCACATATATTTTAAGCTCCCTTTAGAACTTGAAATGAAATCATTTCAGAAATATGTAATGTGACTTGCAAAACATCAATAAATGTCCTTTCTGTCACATGTATCTTGATGTCATCGGGAGTGCTGTGACATTATCACATCATTTTGTAATGTTTTCATACAAGTTTTGATCCTGTTTATCTTCATCTGGATAGACGGAGATTGTCGATAATTATCAGCATTTTGTTGCGACCCGCTGAGAGATAAACACAGTAATAAATATTTGTCGACTGCCGCGCTGTCATTTATTTAGTAATGGTGACATGTGTTGGCTGTAATTCGGAAGACTACGCCGAAAACAAATATTTCAGTTTATTCCCAGATCACAAATCCAGAGAACCATGATGGGAAGATACTGTCACTAAAATGAAAGTCCCATATGGGAACAGAATAAAACAATTATGGAGAAACTAGAAAGCTTGGACCCAGGTAGCAGAACTGGCGCAGACATAAGGTGCTGGTGCTGAACAAATTCTATCATTCCACTTCTTTTGCTCTTGTCCTAGAAAATGGCAGTTGACATCAGATTCCAAATGGCACGTTTTACTGCATTATTATTGTCATTTTTTTTAAGCAACATTAATTCCCGAGCTCTGTATAAAACGTGTAACACATACATAAAATAATGTTGTAATCAAACTGACAGACTTGAAGGGAAGAGTATCTGGAATTAATTTGGAGATGTATTGAGGAGACAGATTATGGACAGCTGTAAACTGGATTTTCTGGGGAATTGGAACCCAGTGAAGGTATTGGCAAAAGGGAGGGGTAGAGCGGTTACGAGAAGAGGTAGATTAACCTGGCAGGAGAGTTAAAGAAGTTGTCTACTATTCATACAAGTTGTTCTCAATCTGTATGTTTCCACTTTTTAAAATACGTATACTCCCCTCCTTTGCCAGTGCCTGTAATTCACGCAGGAGGCGAGGGTCCAGGAATGGACCTACTGGTTGTGACACCCTCACTGCCTGGAGGAGAGAGTCTGGGAGGGCCACCAAGATTTCTGCAACAACCACAGGAATTGGCAGTAGTCTTAGCTGATCGGTGCAACCCCAGCCATGTCTAGATGCCATGACATCTGATTCCGGGGGTCAGCTCTTAAGGCCAGAGTCTCTATGTTAAGGGATGCAGCAGGACACTGTGCTGTCAGGTGGGTGCAGACTGGAGTATGGCAGACATGTGCAGGCACTTTAGTGGCAAGGCAGGTGCAGGCTGGTGGATGGCCAGGCAGGTATACATCAAGGCAGGTGCAGGGACGATTCTAGGACAAGACACAGGGTTAGCAGGTATAGGCTGAGGATAATGGACACAGGTATGCAGGCAAAGAGTACAGGTACCTGAGAACTAGCAACGCCACTAAGGGATAGGCCATCTTGCTCAGGCACCTCCCAATAGAGGAAGGAGCCTTAAGTACCCCTGCCTCCCAGACAGTGGCGTAACTTCAGGCCTTGGGGCCTACAATTATTGCAAATCTTTAGTAGTATTAGTCTTTTTCTATGGGCCAAAGGGACTTTTGGGGCCCCCCTAGGCTGCAGGGCCCGGGTGCGATCGCAACCCCTGCACCTATTGTAGTTACGCCCCTGCTCCCAGCCATAGCCTGAGAAGCACTTCCAGGTTAGGGCGCACTGGTCCTTTAAAAGAAAGCAATAGTGCAGCGCATACTGTCTCAGCTTGTCCCAAGGAGACCTGGGTAAAGTGTAAGGCCTTGGGAACGGGAAGACAGATGGGGAGCGGGCAGATGGTGCAGGATCACTGGTGGGGTATGTACAGGGTAGTCTGCTAAATGAGAAGTGTATCTGTTACCTTAAATTGTGAGCTAAAACATTGGTTTACTTACGGTATATAGCAAAATGAGGTGATACTGAGTGCTGCTGCTTGAAGGACTTTAGGGAACCACATGTGTGGTATCTCCTTTTTGCTTGTGCTTCAATTAGTTTAATTATGTTGTTTAAGTCCCAGCGCTACGCAACTCCTTACAACGATTTAACTGATTTAAATTAAGAGCGTATGTAAAAAATAAGTATCAAATAATCAGAGCAAACCAGTGTGACTCAGTTCAACCCTTCTGGTGGGATGATTAAAGTGTGTGTGTGTGTGTGTGTGTGTGTGTGTGTGTATATATATATATATATATATATATATATATAGTTATAGTGTTGGCCAAAAGTATTGACACCCCTGCAATTCTGTAATTCTGTCAGATAATACTCAGTTTCTTCCTGAAAATGATTGCAATCACAAATTCTTTGGTATTATTATCTTCATTTAATTTGTCTTCAATGAAAAAAACATAAAGAAATGTCCTAAAGCCAGATTGAATATAGTTTCACACCAAACATAAAAGAGGGGGTGTACAAAAGTATTGGCACTGTTAGAAAAATCATGTGATGCTTCACTCATTTGTGCAATTAACAGCACCTGTAACTTACCTGTGCCACCTAACAGGTGTTGGCAATAACTAAATCACACTTGCAGCCAGTTGACATGGATTAAAGTTGACTCAACCTCTGTCCTGTGGTGTCCTTGTGTGTACCACATCACAAATTCTTTGGTATTATTATCTTCATTTAATTTGTCTTCAATGAAAAAAACACAAAAGAGAATGAAGCAAAAAGCAAAACATTGATCATTTCACACAAAACTCCAAAAATGGGTCAGACAAAAGTATTGGCATCCTCAGCCTAATACTTGGTTGCACAACCTTTAGCCAAAACAATGCTCTGCTGGAATTTTAGACCATTCTTCTTTGGCAAACTGCTCCAGGTCCCTGATATTTGAAGGGTGCCTTCTCCAAACTGCCATTTTTAGATCTCTCCACAGATGTTCTATGGGATTCAGGTCTGGACTCATTGCTGGCCACCTTAGAAGTCTCCAGTGCTTTCTCTCAAACCATTTTCTAGTGCTTTTTGAAGTGTGTTTTGGGTCATTGTCCTGCTGGAAGACCCATGACCTCTGAGGGAGACCCAGCTTTCTCACACTGGGCCGTACATTAGGCTGCAAAATTTCTACTTCATAATGCCATGCACACGGTCAAGCGGTCCAGTGCCAGAGGCATCAAAGCAACCCCAAAACATCAGGGAACCTCCGCCATGTTTGACTGTAGGGACCGTGTTCTTTTCTTTGAAAGCCTCTTTTTTCCTCCTGTAAACTCTATGTTGATGCCTTTGCCCAAAAAGAGAGAACATTTTTCCAAAACGTTTTAGGCTTTCTCAGGTAAGTTTTGGCAAACTCCAGCCTGGCTTTTTTATGTCTAGGGGTAAGAAGTGGGGTCTTCCTGGGTCTCCTACCATACAGTCCCTTTTCATTCAGACGCCGACGGATAGTATGGGTTGACACTGTTGTACCCTCAGACTGCAGGGCAGCTTGAACTTGTTTGGATGTTAGTTGAGGTTCTTCATCCATCATCTGCACAATCTTGCGTTGAAATCTCTCGTCAATTTTTCTTTTCCGTCCACATCTAGGGAGGTTAGCCACAGTGCCATGGGCTTTAAACTTCTTGATGACACTGCGCACGGTAGACACAGGAACATTCAGGTCTTTGGAGATGGACTTGTAGCCTTGAGATTGCTCATGCTTCCTCACAATTTGGTTTCTCAAGTCCTCAGACAGTTCTTTGGTCTTCTTTCTTTTCTCCATGCTCAATGTGGTACACACAAGGACACCACAGGACAGAGGTTGAGTCAACTTTAATCCATGTCAACTGGCTGCAAGTGTGATTTAGTTATTGCCAACACCTGTTAGGTGGCACAGGTAAGTTACAGGTGCTGTTAATTGCACAAATGAGTGAAGCATCACATGATTTTTCTAACAGTGCCAATACTTTTGTACACCCCCTCTTTTATGTTTGGTGTGAAACTATATTCAATCTGGCTTTAGGACATTTCTTTATGTTTTTTTTCATTGAAGACAAATTAAATGAAGATAATAATACCAAAGAATTTGTGATTGCAATCATTCTCAGGAAGAAACTGAGTATTATCTGACAGAATTGCAGGGATGTCAATACTTTTGGCCAACATTATATATATATATATATATATATATATATATATATATATATATATATATATAAAAAGATAATATAATATAGTAAAAATGTATTTACTAACTGTTTTGCAAAGGGATTTTATGTTACCCTTCCTGTGCTGCAGGTGAAAATTTTGATTGTGTATGTATGGATTCCAAAATACCGCTTCTGATGTATTGTCATTTCCTGTATTTTGACCTGGAATCATAGGAAAGTGCTTCTTAGTCATATGAACTTTTTGTTTCTGTACGGTCATGTAGGTAAAACTGGCCTTTGTGTCAACTACCTCTATAGGGGAAGGTCAGTATTACTGAGACATAGGATTCCCACTGTTCGTCTTTTTATTGCAACTGTTGTACTGCGGGGAAAGACAGACATATAATGGGTTTCTTAGTGTAAACCTGTTACGTGTTTTTATCATGCAGTAATATATCCCCTCTGAATTGTAAAGTGCTGCGTAATATGTTGGCGCTATATAAATAAAATTATGATTATTATTATCCTTGCAGTGTGATGCACATATGACATAGTGCCTGGCCAGCTAATCACAATTAGAGCTGCACATGCCATCAGGCAGGAGGGAATCCTCAAGGCTTTTGTCCAGGAGCCACAGAAAACTGAGGTAGCCGCTGGATTAGATCCGGTGAATGGATTTACAAAAACGTTGTGGATCTCTCCTCCAATCACAGAATGAGGGTTTTACATTCCCTGTAAAAATAGAGCAGCAATGATCATTGCTCCGATTACGGTCTGATTTAACTGTCTATTGTTTAACTGTGTATGACATGACAGCATTACCACTCACATTGAAGTGAACAGAGCAGTGGTCACTAATTCCCTATTCACATGGCACTTTATTCTTCCCCATTCAGAGGATCAAAGTCAAACCCAGGCCAATAATATATTTTGTTAGGGTGCTCACTGATCCTCTAAACCCAAGGTCCAGGTGGAGACACAGGCTACCAGCATGTACGTAGCGGATTAGAGACCATTAGAGCTATTGAAAGCTGTAGGCAGAGCGGTAACTGAGGAACAGTCATCAGGCAGCCTGAAGGTGTCCTAGAGACTGCAGACAGGTAGTTGTGCACAGGCAAATTAAAGGTCTTAAGGACACTAAAGTCTTATTACAAAGACAAAGGTAGTCCTGATAGGCCTTATAAAGGTCTAGGAAGTTAATTATATGGGGGCACGCCGAACGTCTTGTAAAGTGAGATGTGGAACACAAGAAACTTTAGGAGCAGAGTCCAGACCTGGGACAGGTGTGCAGCACATTTATTACCTATCCTGTGGAAAGCAATACATTTTGTTAGTGGGATAACCCTTGGTGTTTTTTATTTTTTAGCAGGAAAACTGGGTCACCTCTTTTTAAAATATAGATATTCAGCTTTTTTTGCTTCTTGTTCCATATCGTTGCACATCTACCAGCTTTTAGAGGCTTTCTGGAAGTTTAAAACCTCCATAAATTATTGTTCTATTCTATTTGCGCATAAGAATAACATACACTTGCAGATTTTTATTGGGACAGGTATCTCTTTTATAACATTATCTCTTATATATTGGCACAATAATTTAAAAAAATGAGGCTTGTGTTTTTTGAGGAAATACAACATAAATTTATGGTGTGAAATATTTTTGTCATATTTATAATTAATTGCAATAATTTCACAACATAAGATGTTAAGAATAAAAGAAAATGATATAATCAATTTTATATATGTGTGTGAGAATATAAAAGGCACAAAGGTACAAATTTAAAGAAGACATAATGGCCTTGGGAAAAAGAAGGACATAAGAGTGCTTTGAAAAATGGAAACAGATAATAACTGTATTGTCCTAGGAACAATGGACAGTTTTCAGCCTTTTATCTTTTGTATTCTTCTAAATTCACACTTTAATTGCGCACTGATCAGTAATAGATTGTTCAGTGCTCATAGGCTGCCATTGTCTTCTGTAGCGCAAGTTCTTTATACACAGGATGCGCTACCGATACTGATTATCCTTTGTGCAGCACGAAAGATCAGTTTAGTTGAACAATCAGCGTTCTTCTCGTTCAGCGGGAGATCAACAGTCTGTTTAGACTGCACAATTATAGGAATGCTTGTTCACGGTAATCATGCAGTGTACATTGTCCTTAGAACACAACTTTTATGCATGATGTGGTTCTGCCCCAAGTTACATTGCTACTGGGTAGACATTATAGGGGCAACTCAATAGGATTGGCATAGCGCATGCCATTTTTAATGAAGCGCTTGTTGGAGTACACTGACCTGATCCACTAAGCAACGTAACTAATCAGGCCTGCCTGGTACCCAGCGTGTGCCGCTGTACACCAAGCGGGGACAGGTGTCCATTTTTGGAGTGAGTTACCCTACTTTACATTTCTGGCATAAGCACCTTAATGAATTGGGTACATTGATCAAATTTTTAGGAACTAGATTCCATTTGAAATGATAAAATTTATACTGGGTACTAAATGATAATAGGAGGAGGTAAAGTGACTGAGCGTTGGTCAGATTTGAACACCTTTTGATGACTAAGAAGCGATGTACAATTAGAAAGAAAAGGTTAATAAAGCCCATCACCCCTGTTCTAAGAGCTTCCAAAGACCCCTAAGCCCCTGAGATCATTAAGGTTATTGTTGAGTGAGTTTATAGGGAATATATCACCTATATGCTTTTGCAATCAGCAATTATTCAACCAAATAAAGAAAATATTACCGTATATACTCGTGTATAAGCCGAGTTTTTCAGCACAAAAATTGTGCTGAAAAGTGCCCCCCTCGGCTTATACATGAGTCAGTGACGGCTCCCCCACCCCCAGTGGTATATACAGCAGCCCCCCCACCCCCTTGTGCTATATACAGGGCCCCCGTTGCTGCCGCCACACACCTGTAAAAGAAGAGCTTTCATACTTATCCTCCTCGCTGTCACCGCGCGCGCATCCTCCGCTCTCCTTCCTGCTTGTACCCGGCGTCCATCCACGTGACCACACACCTGTAATGACGTCATTGCTTGTGCGCGAAGGCAGGAAGGAGAGCGGAGGATGCGCGCGCGGTGACAGCGAGGAGGATAAGTATGAAAGCTCTTCTTTTACAGTTGTGCAGCGGCAGTAACGGGGGCCCTGTATATAGCACAGGGGGGAGGCTGCTGTATACTACCACAGGGGGGCCTGTATATACCACAGGGGGGGAGGGCTGCTGTATACTACCACAGGGGGGCCTATATATACCACAGGGGGGAGGGCTGCTGTATACTACCACAGGGGGGCCTGTATATACCACAGGGGGGGAGGGCTGCTGTATACTACCACAGGGGGGCCTGTATATACCACAGGGGGGAGGGCTGCTGTATACTACCACAGGGGAGGCCTGTATACCACTGGGGGCTGTATACCTGTGCTGGGGTCCACCCTCGGCTTATACACGAGTCAATAGGTTTTCCCAGGTTTTGGGGGCAAAAGTAGGGGCGTCGGCTTATACACGGGTCGGCTTATACACGAGTATATACGGTATTTATGGTACTTCACTTTTTATCTTCTTCTAACGTTTGGCAAACAGCCACACAGACTTTGTAGACTATTTTCTGGACATGTTCGTTGACATTTAGAAGGCGGTTTTCTAGGGATGCTCTCTAATCTGGGCAGTAGTCATTATTCAGGAATGGGGAAGAAGGGAGCTGGGACCAGCGTGATTCTGTGTTACCTATACTGATGAGTAAAATGAATATTAGGCTGACACTTCTTATTCTGTAAAGGCACACTTTGCCTCATTATTGTCAGTTAGGAGTACAATTGGATTTAACACCCTTACCTACACTGACAAGTAAAAGGGTAACAATGTTTTAAATTTTACCCTACAGACTCCATATGTCACTATCCATTACAGCTTTCAGCGTGAAACTACCTTCATTTTCTAGACAACTATTTTGGCTACCTCATACATAACTTTTACTTTCAACTATTTAGCATATGATTAGTTATGCAGATTCTTGTCATGTCGCTGCATTGTTACTGTTTTTCTCCTGTTCTCACATTCCCTTATAGCTCAGTGTGTTATTAGGATCATTCCCAAGTGAAAGGTCACTAGTTCAAATCAAGGGGCAGTTATGAAGATGATTTCAGAAAAGAAAAGAGAAACCGCATCATTGATACCGCTCTGTCAAGAAAATTGGCCAACTCCATCACATGAGTGCCATGATAGGTGGTAGAATACAAAATCATGTGTGCACAACATTTACAAATTCACATAGACTTTGCTGGCTTCACAATAGGCATGCAGATTTGTGAAATAACTGCACCAAAAACACATAACAAAATGCTTTCTGTGCACATAGCCTAACAATGCAGTGAAAACAAGAATCTGCTTAACTACTTGTATGCTAGTGTCAAGTCATATTCACGTGTGAGATAGCAAAGATTGTCTATAAAATGAAGGTAGTCTCACACTGAAAGCTGTAGTGGATGGTGAGACATGGAAACTGAAAGTTAAAAGTTCAAAACATTGTTATCACTTTGCTTCTCAGTGTATCTGAAGGTTTTACCTTTAATTGTAATGATAGGGCTGCATTCAGACGTGGCGCATTTGGCTGCGTACTGTGCAGTGGCCTTTTTTTGTGTGAGTTTGCGCAGAAAAAAAAAGCATGACTGCATGCCGACGCCGCGCTTTTCCCGAGGCCATTTTAACATGTGGCCTATGGAAAAAGCGTGCCAAAAAAAGCACAAAGAATTGCCATGTCAATTCTTTTTGCATGCAATCTTTTGCAGTGATGGCGCGCACTCAAAAATATGCGGCTAAACACGGCGTCTGCATGCATTTCAGCAAAAGCCATAGCTTTTGCTGGAAGGCATATACAGCTTTCTTTTGCACTGCATTTACACCAGCACTCGAAAGCGCCGTGTAAGTGCAGGAATGTGCGGATATTACGCCACGTCTGAATGCAGCCTAAGGGTAAAGTCACACTAGTGTGTGACTCTAGCAAGTGCACAGCAAGAAAACCTCACATTGCATTCAGGCCCATGTTAGACAATCAGGTAGATCATACATGCGTGATTTTCCTTCACGTTATATGGACTTAGGAAAAAAATCACAGCATACTACACTTGTCACTTAAACGCATACAAATCTACGAGCGTGAGTGAAATATTGCACTACTCTTTGTACACATGCAAGTGCAGCGTGATATATGCCGAGACTGGCAATGGAGGAGATGGGGAGATTAATCTCTCCCTCTCCTCCTCACCTGTAATCCAATCGCAGAATAGGCTCAAAGTATACTGACAATCGGCTCACACAAGGGTCATTAGCATATTGCATCGGCTTAATACAGTAATGTGAATTTACCCTAACTGTGACAATGAGGTAAATACTGAAAAGTGTTCTTTACAGAATAGGAAGTATTAGGCTGGAATCACACTGTCCATGTGATATGCGAGGCAGTCGGACGAGTCTTGGATCCGTCACCTGGAATGGCCTCTCCATTGTCAGGACAGGAATGTCAGCTGCTTGTATTTCTATGCAGCTCCACACTACCCTTCCAGAGAGGGGGAGGCCTTTCATGGTCACTGATCCGAGTCTCGTCTGAGAGACTCGCATGTAAGCATGTACCGTATATACTCGTGTATAAGCCGAGTTTTTCAGCACAAAGATTGTGCTAAAAAGTGCCCCCCTCGGCTTATACACGAGTCAGTGACGGTTCCCCCCCAGTGGTATATACAGCAGCCCCTCCCCTGTGCTATATACAGGGCCCCCGTTGCTGCCGCCGCACACCTGTAAAAGAAGAGCTTTCATACTTATCCTCCTCGCTGTCACCGCACACGCATCCTCCACTCTCCTTCCTGCTTGTACCCGGCGTCCATCCACGTGACCGCGCACCTGTAATGACGTCATTGCTTGTGCGCGGTCACGTGGATGGACGCCGGGTACAAGCAGGAAGGAGAGCGGGGAATGCGCGTGCGGTGACAGCGAGGAGGATAAGTATAAAAGCTCTTCTTTTACAGGTGTGCGGCGGCAGCAACGGGGGCCTGTATATAGCACAGGGGGGAGGGCTGCTGTATACTACCACAGGGGGGCCTGTATATACCCCAGGGGGGGGAGGGCTGCTGTATACTACCACAGGGGGGCCTGTATATACCACGGGGGGAGGGCTGCTGTATACTACCACAGGGGGGCCTGTATATACCACAGGGGGGGAGGCTGCTGTATACTACCACAGGGGGGCCTGTATATACCACGGGGAGGGCTGCTGTATACTACCACAGGGGGGGGCCTGTATATACCACGGGGGGGAGGGCTGCTCTATACTACCACAGTGGGGCCTGTATATACCACAGGGGGGGTAGGGCTGCTGTATACTACCACAGGGGGTCCTGTATATACCACAGGGGGGGAGGGCTGCTGTATACTACCACAGGGGGTCCTGTATATACCACAGGGGGGGAGGGCTGCTGTATACTACCACAGGGGGGCCTGTATATACCACAGGGGAGGGGGATGCTGTATACTACCACAGGGGGAGACTGCTGTATACTACCACAGGGGGAGACTGCTGTATACTACCACAGGGGGAGACTGCTGTATACTACCACAGGGGGAGACTGCTGTATACTACCACAGGGGGAGACTGCTGTATACTACCACTGGGGAGACTGCTGTATACTACCACTGGGGAGACTGCTGTATACTACCACTGGGGAGGCTGCTGTATACTACCACTGGGGAGGCCTGTATACCACTGGGGGGCCTGTATACCTGTGCTGGGGTCCACCCTCGGCTTATACACGAGTCAGTAGGTTTTCCCAGGTTTTGGGGGCAAAAGTAGGAGGGTCGGCTTATACACGGGTCGGCTTATACACGAGTATATACGGTAAGTAGGATAGTGTGTTTCCACCCTTAGCCTAATAGTATCCAAAGTGAATAAAAGAATAATATCAAATTTTGGTCTTTCAAAATATTCAAGGTGTAGAAAAAACACTTAGGCCACGTGCACGCGTTGATGAATTTTTCTTACCTAAGTATTTGTAAGCCAAAACCATCAGGAACAATCAGGAAAAGTATAATAGAAGCACATCACCACTTCTGCACTTTACTACTCCTGATTTTGGCTTAGGTAAAAACTCACCAAATATTGAACGTGTGCACGGTGTCCTTACTCACTGTACCTCTTTTTCTAATGATAGATTTTCGTTAACATCTATTTCATTAACCAGATTATATTTTTGAAATACAGGAAAATGGAAAGTGTCAAAACAGAGTGACGTTTGTGTCATGTACAGGTATTTTTTTGTGGATATCCCGCTTTACAGGAATGCTATTTACTCTTGTCATTATACTATCCCTACTTCATGCTTTCTTGTTAGCAGTAACATACCTCTATCTGCGGAGCACTAATCTAGGATCAGCACATTCTGCTGTGATGTGATCACTATAATGATTCACTTATTAATATTTGTTCTTTCACTTGTAAGTTCATCAACAGTTTGGTCATAGATCCATAAGATCCATAAGAAATAATTGATTGAACAAAAAGTTTCTCTGTCCTAATTAAATACAGCTTAGAAGGCCTGAAAAACAACTAAGGGTGGTTTCATGGCTGAATTTTTTTTTGAGTTGCGTCTGTATCTGTCGAAATCCTGAGTCATTTTGATCAGGCATACATCCCTATACCCTAACATGGGGCTGTAGGGACATCAGGTGGCATCAGGTTGGGTTTTTGCAGCACTGTAAAAATCCAGATGCGGAGTAATACGTCAAAACGACACCTTGATTTCAATGAAGCCGCATCCATCCCGGGATAGATGCGGCCAAGCCAGATCAGTATTTCACACTGATCGTGCCCAAAGTAATTCCAGCATGACTGTTCCCTCTCCCATAAGGCCCCGTCTCAAGGTTCAATGGTTGAACGATCCGACTTGACCTATATAGCTAGAACAACGTTCAATGATCGCTAGTGAAATGTCACACGTATAGATATAATATAGATATAACGACGCAGCAACGATTCCGCGACAAGCAAACGATACTTGCGGTCTTTAGCTCGCCTACATTCTTCACTTCTCAATAGGCCAGGTCGTTAATGACATCGTTATCGAGGTGTCACACGCACCCATGCTGCAGGTTGAACGAGCACTCATCGTTTGGTTTAAGGTCCGGTTCACGAACCTCCCATCAACGATCTGCCCAATTATCGTTGATCGGATGTACATGTCACACTGAACAACGTCGTTAGAACGACTGAAAACCTGTGACTTTTCAACGATATCGTTACCATATTGTAGTGTGGGTGACAGGGCCTTAAGGCAAAGAAACGCTGCTTTGGCATGTGTTTTTACATGCATCAGCGGATGCAGATACATCCGTTGTCATCCTGATCAGGACCAAACGCAAGTGTGAAACCCGCTTTAATTTGTCACAAGTCAACATTATTTGTTGCATAGTGGAAGCCAAAAATGACCAAGCTCTTGAGCTGCAATATCTTATATAATTGCTATTACCAGGGTAAAGACAGATTTCCTCTCCACCCCACAAGATAGCCCAGATGTGATGATAAACTATTTCCCTCCTATTGGTCTGAGGTATGCTTTGTCAGGTTATAGAGCTGGTTCCAAAAGTAAAAAGTCGTCATTGACGCAGGAAGGAATGTATTGCACTTGGACATGTAGAAGCCTAGCTTATACTTCCTAGTAAAGCAAATCTGTTCTTAAGGTACTTTCAGGTTAGAAACTGATTTTATTTTCCTGTGAAAGCACTGTTCTTGCACAACATTACTTGACTTTCACTAAAATTTTGACAGCATGAGCATAGGCTGTGACCCCTATATTACAGAACTAGCCAGTAGATAGAAAAATATCAGAATCTGAGAGTCCTCAGTGGTTGATACCTTTTAATGGCTAACTGAAAAGTTGGTAAATAATCACAAGCTTTCGAAACTCTAAGGTCTCTTCATCAGGCTTATAATGACACCAATTCTGAATATACACACATATATACACACAAATGGGGGTTGGATAATGCAGTAAATAAAGCAGGTGAAGTGAAGCATAACATAAAACTGTCATATTCACAATTTGTGTCATTATTAGCCTGATGAAGAGACCTTAGAGTGTCGAAAGCGTGCTATTATTTACCATATTTTCAGTTGGCCATTAAAAAGTATCAACCATGGAGGACTCTCAGATTCTAATATTCCACTTCATGTAGGTTTTCTACTGCTGGAGACAAATCTTAAAAAAAAGAAATAAATAAATCACAGATTAGGACATAAAACTCAGAAAAAACTCACCTAAAATTAGCCATGTTAAATATCCATTGCACCTAGCAGGAGGCTGCCAGCTCCACTGATGTGTAACACAAGTGTTTGAATACCGGTGCTCAATCTCCTGCAACCTAAACGATGGGGCGGCTGTAGCACCTGCGACCAGCCATGCTAACAGGGAGGTGATTGGCGGTATATGTAGACACCTTGGTAACCTTGTGTCTACATATACCACCAATCACCTCCCTGTTAGCATGGCTGGTCGCAGATACTACAACCGCCCCCATCGCTTAGGTTGCAGGAGATTGAGCACCGATATTCAGACACTTGTGTTGCCTCTCAGTGGAGTTCGCAGCCTCCTGCTAGGTGCAATGGATATTTAACATGGCTATTTTTTGGTGAAACAGATCTTACTTGACAATAACAGGTAGTTACTAGAAAATTAGAAAGTTCTCAAAGTGATTTTGGCGTGTATAAAAAGACCAGTGCTACAAAAGGCATGACATAATCAGGGCCCCTGTTATTGGGTCCTATGAGCTTCAAGTTATAACACTCATAAGAGGTGTCGGAAATGTCAACAGGTAGGAGAAGGTTCGCAGCGCTTTTGTCTGGTGGCCATTGACTACTTATAATGCCATTGTACCAGGGTCTTGAAAATCTTTTTTATTATTTCTAATAATTTTGTTGAAACACATGCGACCAAATAAGATTTTGATTGGTCAGTAGTCAGTCATTAGAATAAAGCTCTCAAATAAGTCCCAAGCATAAACCAAAAAATCATTATTTTTTTTTTTAATTATTATTATTAGACATTTTATTATACTTAAACCAAAAACAAACCCTTCAAATTTCAGGTATCCAGATGAGTGTAATAACCTGGAAAATTCATTCAACAATTAATCTGATATGAAACATGAACAGGAGAAAATGTAAACAAAACCACAAATCCTAAACTGATTTTTTCCTTATTAGTGTTGCAGAAAAAAATTCTATAAATTAAACTGTACTTTATATGTACCCCAGCAGTGATAGAAAAATGATTTCTCTTTCATGAAACGGAGCCTCTTACAGCTAAGTCAATGCAAAAATAAAAAAAATATGGCTTCTAAAAGGAGCAAAGGCAAATGTCAGAGCATCTCAGAGAATTACATACTGTACTTTTCACTTTATAAGGCACACCCAGGTTTTAGAGGAGGAAAATAGAGAAAACATTTTAAGCAAAAAATGTGGTTATGACGCTTTGTTATGGTGGAGGATCTGCTGTTGACACTGTTATGAGGGTAATGTCTTCAAATTCTGTACAAATGTCCCCCATCCAAGGCCCCTTCCAGGTGTATATGTTCCCCATCCTGATATATATGTCCTCCATCCTGGTGTATATGTCTCCTGTCTATATATATCCCATCCAGGTATATGATCCCACATCCTAGCATATGGGCCATATCCTGGTATGTGCCCCATATCCTGGTATATGATCTCCCATCCTGTATATGCCCCATATCCTGGTACATCATCCCTCATCATGGCATATGGCCCATATCCTGGTATGTGCCCCCAGATACCCTGGTATGTAATCCTCTATCTTGTCATATGGCCCATATTCTGCTATCCATGCCCTCATCATCTCCTTCCTGGATTACTGCAACCTCCTGTTCACCGGCCTCCCTGCGTAATGCCTTGAACCTCTCCGCACCATCCTCAACTCTGCTGCACGACTTATCCACCTATCTCCCTGTTACTCCCCCGCCTCCCCTCTCCGCCGAGCCCTCCACTGGCTCCCTACTCCCCAGCGATCCCACTTCAAAACCCTAACCGTGACATACACGGCCATACACAACCTGTCCCAGCCTTACAATACTTTAACACATCCCTGTCTGACCTTTTTTACTAATCTATAAGTACAATAATGTAGTTAGCAAACTTACGAAATTTCTGTCAGCGGGGCGTTCCTCCAAGCGTTTTTGACTGGTAGGCGGGTCCCCTGTGCCATGCTACCCCCGCCTCGCTGCTCTAATACGCCCTAATGGGCGTCATTACACAATGCATAGCACAGGCACGATTACATTCTCGCGCCCGCAACGTCATCGCTGCAACGCGATCCTGTGACGCCGGGATCGCGTCACTTCTGGCCGCACACAGGCAGACCTCAGCATGCAATCTGCGCATGCGCGAAGTCTGCCTGTGAGAGACCTGCGACCGGAAGTGACGTGTTCCCAGCGTCTCATGACCGCGTCGCAGCAGTGACGTTGCGGGACGCGAGAATGTAATCGTGCCCGCGCTATGCATTGTGTAATGACGCCCACTAGAGCGGCGAGGCAGGGGTAGCGTGGCACAGGGGACCTGCCTACCAGTCAAAAACGCTTGGAGGAATGCCCCGCTGACAGAAATTTCGTAAGTTTGCTAACACTTTATTGTAAAAAAGGTCAGACAGGGATGTGTTAGAAAGTATTGTAAGGCTGCAGGGACAGGTATTAATAGGTTACAAAGGTGATTTGGGGTGACAGGTTCCCTTTAACACGGCTTGGGAATAAGCTACTAGCACTATTTTAAAGGGGTTGTTTGGGCTTGGGGTAAATCTGCAATATTCCCGATCACGTGACCGCATGTTAAATTCAAGCAGGAATGATTTACTGACCTGTATACTTTAGAATATGTAAGGTAAATGGAGCACAAATTTGTGATATTTTTTATGGTTTGGGTTTTATTCTCCTCTTAATGTCAGTATTTTGTTTGGCTTTAATTGGTGCTGAAAGAAAAGTCAAATTAATCTGACTCCAAATTCCATCAAATGTCATCTGTCTGTTTCTAATTGGACAAACTCAGCCCTAAAAATACAGTCCTCATTCACTGTGCATTCTGCTTTTCTATTTTGGTTCTGCATGATTTTTTTTTTACTGGAAACATAAGGAATTGATTCCATTTTCCACTGAGCCTGCTAAAATAAAAACTGCATGTACCATGCTGAGAAGACTTCCAGAATGGTTCAAATTACAGCAGTTTAGAGAAGACTGGAAACATAAAAAACCCAGAATATTTGTTTTAGGTGATATCTGAAATATTATTCTCAATAGACAAAATGGCTTCTTCTCAGAAATCAAGATACTAGTGCATCTCAATGAATTAGAATATCATCAAAAATCAATGTAATATTGCCATGCTTCAGAACGTTTCTGGGAGCCCTGAAACACATTGACTAATAAATCAATATAAGGCTGCATTCACACATTGTGTATTTTGCTGCGCTTTTTTACGCACGCTTTTCAAAATACGCAATGTGCCTTTTGTCTGCCAGCAAAGTGAATGTGAAATTCACTTTGCAGTGCAGACATTGCGCAAAAATACGCACTTTCCGGGAGAAAGCGCAGCTCCGTAAAGAATTGATATGTCAATTCTTTACGCAGCTGCTCCTGCGTATTCTCCCTGTCATGTCACAGAGGGGAGGAAGAATCCTGCTTCCTCCTCCCCTCTGTGATAGCTGTGGCTGCCCCATTAGATTTCACAGTGTATTAATATACACTGTGAAATCTAAATTAAACAAAAGCAAGTGAATGAAAAATAAAAAAGAATGAATACTTCACGTGTCCGACGCCTTCTCCTGCTGTCCGGTGCCTTCTCCGCTGTCTGGTCTCCGGTTCTAAGTGAGAGGTGTACTGACAGGACCTGTGGTGATGTCAGAGGGGCGTTCCCGGGCACTTGTGGTCATGTGATACATATCACATGACCGCGAACAGCCAATCAGCGCTGGGAACGCCCCGGGAACGCCCCCCTCTGACGTCACCACAGGTCCTGTCAGTACACCTCTCACTTAGAACCGGAGACCGGACAGCGGGAGAAGGCACCGGACAGCGGGAGAAGGCGTCGGACAGGTGAAGAATTCATTCTTTTTTATTTTACATACATTTGCCTCTGTTTAATTTAGATTTTACAGTGTATATTAATACACTGTGAAATCTAATGGGGCTGTCACAGAGGGGAGGAGGAAGCAGGATTTTTCCTCCCCTCTGTGACATCACTGCGCTTTCTGGAGTAAAGAAAGCGCAGTGTGTGAAAGCCTCTGCGTATTTTGTTGCGCTTTTTTGCGCGGCCGAAAAAACGCGGCAAAAAGCGCGCGAAAAAAGCGCAGCAAAATACGCAAATGTGTGAACGCAGCCTAATACTCTTCCTTTGTCTTGTGGAATACCGCAGCACAGTTTTTAACCTTTCATCCTCCCTACTTTAATTTCCTTAGACTTCTTTCACATCAGCGGTAATCGCTGATCGTGGCAGTTACGGTGAAAAAAACACAACTGCCGCGATTACCGCATAACGGCCGCACTTGCAGTTCACTTGCGTTAAGTCCCATGCAATGTCTATGGGGCTTGCGGTAAGTGTGTGGCAGGTGCGGCAAGTACGGTTTGGGCACTTGCGGCAGATGAGACCGCAAAAAAAAAAACGCGGCCTGATCTGCCGCAAGTGCTGAAACCGCAATTATACCGCACTTGTCGCACCTGCCGCAAACCCCATAGACATTGCATGGAGCTTGCCGCAGGTGAACCGAAAGTGCGGCCGTTATGCGGTAATCGCGGCAGTTGCGTTTTTTTCACCGCTACTGCCGTGATCAGCGTAAAACGCTGATGTGAAAGCAGCCTTAGATAATGACTTTTCGGTTTTCATTGTTGATGATTATGCATTTACAGAAATAAACACTTGAAATAGATCACTCTGTTTGTAATGACTCTATAATATATACATTTCACTTTTTGTATTGAAATACTGAAAAAAATTTACCGTATTTTTCGCTTTATAAGACGCACCGGATTATAAGACGCACCCCCAAATTTGGTGAAGGAAATAAGAAAAAAAAGTTTTTAATGTTAAATGGGGTCCGTCTTATAATGCCAGTGTCCGTCTTACAATCAGTATATATGTCCCTAATCCTGGTACATAAACCCCCCAATTCTGGTATATATATCCCTCATCCTGGCATATATGTCTCTCATCCTGGTATGTATATTGCTCATCCTGGTATATATGCCCCCCCATTCTGTATATATGGCCCCCATTCTGTATATAGGCCCCCCATCCTGTATATATGCCCCCCATCCTGTGTATGTGCCCCCTCATCCTGTGTATGTGCCCCCTCATCCTGTGTATGTGCCCCCTCATCCTGTGTATGTGCCCCCTCATCCTGTGTATGTGCCCCCTCATCCTGTGTATGTGCCCCCTCATCCTGTGTAGTGCCCCTCATCCTGTGTATGTGCCCCCTCATCCTGTGTATGTGCCCCCTCATGCTGTGTATGTGCCCCCTCATGCTGTGTATGTGCCCCCTCATGCTGTGTATGTGCCCCCTCATCCCCAACCCTTTGATTATGGTATATGGCATCTTCCCCCCCCCCAGACCCCTATTGCTCACCGAGGGGGGTACAGCTGCTCAGCGGGGGTGCTGGAGGGAGGTTCTCGTGGGTGGGGGACACAGCTGCAGGACCAGAGCAAGCAGAGATGTACCGGCGGCAGTAAGCGGTGGGCGCCGCCATGTTTTTGTGGCTGGCTGCATTCATTAACACTGCAGCCAGCGGTAGAGGCTTCAACAAAATGGCCGCGGCCATAATGGAGACCCGCGGCCATTTTGAAGCCTCTACCTCTACCGGCCGGCTACCACAAGAAACATGGCGGCGCCCACCGCTTGCTGCCGCCGTTACATCTCCGCTGCTCCGGTCCTGCAGCGGTGCCCCCCACCCACCGGAACCTGCCTTCGGCCCCCCACTGGGCAGCTGCACCCCACAAACACCCCTCATATGGTAATATTTAATTTTTAATATTTTTTTTTTTACATACGCTTTTTAAGACGCACCCCCGTTCCCCCCCAAAGTTTGGGGGGAACAAAAGTGCGTCTTAAAAAGCGAAAAATACGGTACTTTTTGATGATATTCTAATTCACCGAGATGCACTAGTAGATGAAAATGTTAAAATGGTTGTAAATTAGTAAATATTAAGGCCCCGTTACATGGTACAAGATCGTGAACGATATCGCTCAAACGTCACGGGATTGGAGTTGTTCAAACGACATCGTTAGTAGGTCATTGCGTGTTACACCGAAATATAACTACGATAAATTGTTGGATCGTTGATTGCAGATCTGAGAACATGTTCTCAAATTAAACGATCCTCGATCAGCCAACCTGCTGCATCGTTGTGTGTGACACCGCAATAACGATGTCGTTAATGACTTCGCCTACTCACAACAGTGTTGGTGCGTCGTCCACGATATCTAGACGTGTGACATCTCGCCAACGATGTCAAAAAGATGTCCTAACGACCACGCTCCCGTGAGATCGCTGGTGATATCGTTACAACATTGAGGCGTGTAATGGTATCCTTAGACTGGGCCTTAGTAGCACAAAAGGCTGGTTATATGTATTATAATTTGGGCTGTAAAGTCAGTTTTGTACTGAAGTAGAGTAAGTAGAAATGGATGTATAAAATAAAAATACTAAATGATTGCCCAGTGCGAATCTGAAGCGAGTTCATTAAACGACTGCTGACCGGCAAACTGCTGTAGTGTAATGCTATGCAGCTCCGAGTGTGAATAGACGTTTAGTTTAATTACAGGACAGAGTTGACTTCAGCCCTGCTGAATATTTCTTGTGTGAAAGTTGAGAATTGTTTACTTGACGTAAAACAAATAATGTAGATAATGAAGTAAGTGGCCTTCAAAACCACTCAAGGACACAGGACAGTTTCCAGGATTTTCAATCTGATCTGGTTTCTAGAATGGAAACATTTTGAGTGGAAAGTTTTGTCTTGAAGACACCTGAAGAAATTGGTTATCTTGTATGAAAATTTCACGTTCCAAAAGATGTTCACTTAAAATCTCTCAATCTACACCGTTGTAGCACAGATCTGTCACTATAAACACATAAACAGTCATTGTTAACCCTTTTCCAACATTTGACAAACATGTTATGTCATATTATGCGTGGTCCACTATACTTTAAATATGTCACTTCCCTTCATGCTCTTTATACCACCTAAAGAAGATAACGGTGGCTATTGAAACACATTGTGGCGTATAAACAAGTTTTCAATAAAAGGTTTGTGTATTAAACTTTGGTTATTTGCCCTTTCTGCCGTAGCGCTCCTAAAACCGCAAATTATCTTCTTCAGCCATGTCATATGCGGGCACAGGATCACTGCCAGGAGCTCAGCTAAACTGACAATTGAACACCTGTGGCAACACTCAGAGCTGGTGCCAGCCCTGTTCTTGGCTGTTACCTTATTGATGGTGTGATAAATAGTCGTATCCAGACGAGCTTACCCTTACCCCACTGGCACCCCCTTGATGTGATCTTGGGGTGGTGAAGGTTATCATGTTAAAGTGGCCTGTTAGCTCCTGCCAAGGCCAGGGTCACACAACAATAGATTCTTTCAAAATTAGAGAATCTGGTCCATTATACTAATGATAAAACAAGAGAAAAGGGGGGAGGGGGGGACAAGAGGCGCAATAGTGCCCTTATCACTAGACACTGATGGGTGTAATGGTGAGTAATTAAATCTGCTCACCTGGTCCAGTTGTGAGACCCACAACTGGTTTGAAGGCTTATTGGTAATGTCCTGATGGCTGCTGCTGGACTCCCACCGGCCACGCTCACGTGTAGGTTGTAACAATGCTTAGGGAAAAAAGGTGTGCTGTAGTCCGCTCTGCCAGGATCACTCACTCCAATAAATACGAGTAGAAAATCTTCATCAAAACCTCCTTTATTCTCCTACGCGTTTCAGTGCCCTCCTGGCACCTTCATCAGGGATAACCTGATGAAGGTGCCAGGAGGGCACTGAAACACGTAGGAGAATAAAGGAGGTTTTGATGAAGATTTTCTACTCGTATTTATTGGAGTGAGTGATCCTGGCAGCGCGGACTACAGCACACCTTTTTTCCCTAAGCATTATACTAATGACACATTGATCAAACTTTGATCCAAGTTTGATCATAGTGTCAGCATAGTGTGATCTGATTCTCACAGATGAAGGAAAAAGAAGACAGTGAGGAGAACGTGGAGAGCAAAATTGAGCAAAGCTCTCCATTGTGCGAGTCCGCAGATATCGAACTGCTTTTGGATGTTATCTGAGTGCAGTCCAATATTTTCCATGTGCTCTTAGACTTGGGTAAGTAGCATCCAATTGACATGCTGCAATTTTGTTTTTCACTGACAGCTCCTATTCTTCAGCAGGTACAGGGAATCTGGTCAGCGTCGATGGATAGAGCTATAAATAAAGGGCATTTCTGGAGGAAATCCTTTTGGAGGCTGCAAATTACTTGAGACTGGGGTGCATGTTCGCCTTTCAAAAGGGCAAAGACCCTAAAACATACTGCCAAAGCATATACATGTGTATGGTTGTTGCAGACCCAAATCCCATTGAGAATCTGGGGCAAGACTCGAAAATTGCTGTTCACGGACACTCTCCATCCAACCTCACTTACCTAGAGCTGTTTTGTAAAGAAGAATGGCCAAAAATTTCAGCTTGTAGATGTAGAAAGCTGGTAGAGACATACCCCCCAAAAGACTTGCAGCATTATTTGCAGCAAAAGGTCTTCCTACAAAGTATTAACTCAGGGGCTTTATACAAATGCATGTAACAATTTCCAGATTCATATTTTTTACATGGTTTTCTAAACATTTATCACTTTCTTTACAATTCACAAATACTTGCTATTTAATGTTGATATAACATAAAATTCTAATAAAATACACTTGTTTGTGGCAGTAGCATAAAAAAATGTAGAAATCACATTTATGCCCAATTACATTTTCAAGGCACTGTACCTCTGATTTACCGTACATTGTGTGAGGTAGCAACCGGGGAACCCGCTTGCATAACGACAACAACACACGTGTTCATAATTTAACCAATGTCTACCCGTTTATTTTTCACATATTAATAACATAACCCAGGTAGCATGTTTGACACATATCACATTGATTATAAACACCATACATAAATACACCATACATTTACATATAACATTACATAACACTTATTGCACATGACATCTTATTGTAACCCGGGACCTGTAACCATCTTTCTGTCCCCATTGGAGCTCTACCAACAGCTCCCGTGGTGGCTACGGCCTTCTGCCTATCTACACATTCCACATACATTCCGGTTTGTCAGGACCTTTAACTGACTACACTGAGTCGGTCCCAATGGCGGTACCAGCCGCCTGACTTTATTTCCCCAGCTTCATACTACCCCGGCATCAGGACTCCAGCCTGACCAGGTTCTTACACACCATATGTGATCCATCCTAACACATCCATGGATCACATACATCCTCACACACGCTCACAGCCCATCATATGATATCCATGGACTGCGGCTCCCCTGGGTCCATAGCAGGGATTGGCCTACCTGAGTCACCGGGCAAACCGAGCGTCACCAAGGCCTCCTCACCACGTGTTTAGGCCGACAGCCGCCACCAAACCTCCACCCTGTGGCAAGTCTCCAGGTCGACGACTGTGCCCACGCCTGAGTCGAGCGCCCTCCAGGATCAGCCTCGGTTCCCCACTCCAGGAGCCCTCGTTACCCCCGCATCTGGCCACAGGTTCACACATACCATTGAAGGACGGTTTGAGGGACAGGTACCCGCCGCATGCAGCAGGCAAAGCCTCCCTCTCGTCCCCACGGGACGGAATTCCTCCGATCTCACACCCACGCTCGCTGGGTTTCTCTCACAGACTGACTCAGCTCAGCTCTCTGGCTGGTAATCAGCCCACATGCTCTCAGGCTGATGTCTGGCTGAGAATGAATCTCCCAATCACTCAGCTGGCTGACCTCTTATCATGCCTGCCACACCCACACTGAGTCATCCAGCTGGGCTGCTATTCCTCCGGACACACAGACCTGACACACCCACCTGGGCTGTCAGCAATCACTCATTACATCCCATTCCTCATGACCTCCTCGATTTCATGAGCCACTCATTAGTCACATTAAACCTCATGTTCAAAGTTGGTTCACACAGCATTATCACAGGAAAAACCGGCCAGTGTGAACAGGATCCTCCTGATCCTGCATGTGATGCGCCCCGGCCATGAGGATCATGCCGGCGGTGCCTCACAATTGTTACAGTAATTCATTGGGCCTTTGACTACAATACGAAAAGGACGGTTTTCTTTTCCTTTTTTTTTTTTTTTTTTTTTTTTTGGGGGGGAGTGGAGGTGAGCTACTGTAAGTACAGCATTGTCTGCTTCTTCCTATACCATATAAATATTGTCCATATATGTGAAAATATTGTTCAGCAGCACATACAGGAGGAAAAATTAAGATAAGACCAACTTTTTGAAATACCGTATATACTCGTGTATAAGCTGACCCGTGTATAAGCCGACCCCCTACTTTTGCCCCCAAAATCTGGGAAAACCTATTGACTCGTGTATAAGCCGAGGGTGGACCCCAGCACAGGTATACAGCCCCCAGCAGTGTGGTATACAGCAGCCTCCCCAGTGGTATATACAGGCCCCAGCAGTGTTACAGCAGCCTCCCCAGTGGTATATACAGCAGCAGCCCCAGTGGTAGTATACAGCAGCCCCAGTGGTAGTATACAGCAGCCCCAGTGGTAGTATACAGCAGCCCCAGAGGTATAAACAGCCCCAGTGGTAGTATACAGCAGCCCCAGTGGTAGTATACAGCAGCCCCAGAGGTATATACAGCCCCAGTGGTAGTATACAGCAGCCCCAGAGGTATATACAGCCCCAGTGGCAGTATACAGCCACCCGCCCGCCACCCCCATCAGTATACAGGCCCCCCCATCAGGATCCAGGGCCCCCCTCCTTGCTCCGCAAAACCTGCAAAGGAAAATCATTATACTTATCACTGTACTGTCGCCGCCGGACCGCCGCTGCCATCGCGATCCCCGTCTTCTTCCAGCGTCTTCCGGTTTCCTGTGGTCAGCGCAGGCAGTGACGTCATTGCCTGCGACCACAGGAAGCCGGAAGAAGACGGGGATCGCGATGGCAGCGGCGGTCCGGCGGCGACAGGACAGTGATAAGTATAATGATTTTCCTTTGCAGGTTTTGCGGAGCAAGGAGGGGGGGCCTGTATACTGATGGGGGTGGCGGGCGGGCGGCTGTATACTACCACTGGGTATATACTCGCGTATAAGCCGAGGGGGGACTTTTCAGCCCAATTTTTGGGCTGAAAAACTCGGCTTATACGCGAGTATATACGGTAGTCTTAAATTATAGAGGAAAGGATATCCCTGTTAGCTTACACATTTTGATTGAGAAGGTTCTTACTCATAGCAACCTTTTGGTTCAAAAAGCTAGAGGGGCCTACTGATCTGGAGGTCTGTGATCACATATGTTATCTCTAAGTGGACAAATTACCTTTTCTCTAAAATGAATAGATGAAGGAGGCTCGACATACTGTGAATGTGTACATCATGTGGAAATTTCCTGGATGAGTCTCGTTAATGCTGGGGTGGCACAGCAAGGTATGAGGAAAATGAAGAAAAATCTCAGCACATCCAATCCAGAGTAAGTAGTAAAAACTCTTAACTGTAATTCAAAAAGTCAGAGGGTCCACTGTACAGGGTACAGCTGACGCTTTTCTGGCATTAGCCAGGAACAGTGAAAAGTGGGACCCTGTAAGTAAGGCACCTATAGTCTAGAGTGATGAGTACAGAGAGAGGGGTACTCTGATACCGGGATGGGTTCGTGGCTGTAACGGGGAATCACGTGTGGTCGGTTTCCCGGTTCCGTGCACTAGCTCTCATTGTTGGAGAGGGAAAGGGTCCTTAAGGAAAGGTTGTGACACCACCTGTGGATCCTGGTAACGATGATACCAGCGCTGCAGGCCGGCCGCTGAGGTGATGAGATGCAGCTAAGTGTAGTACAGCTCCCCACAGGTGGAGCTTACCTCAGGGCAGCGATGATGGATGAGGGGTGTAATTGTTCTTACCCCTCTGATGATGATAAGGCCTTCGGGGTGCCAGTGGGAAAGGAAGGACAGACACCGATTTAACTCCAACTTCACTTTACTGATGCTGGCAGATGTTATAGTACACAGTAAAGGCCACGTTACACACACAGATATATTGGTCACAGATCTCTGGTTGCAGTGAAACCATGGACACATTGTTCCATTTTGTGGCTGTGTACAATGGAAAAATGTGTCCATGATTTCACTGCAACCTGAGATCTGTGACCAATATATCTGTGTGTGTAACGTGGCCTTAACAGTGTAGTTCAACGGGAACGTAGCCACAGGTTTTGGGTTGCCTTATAGAGTCTGTCGGTGTACCTTCCTTTTGGCTTTAGGGGTCACAATCTTTCACTTGCTTAACCACCTTTGCAGAGCTCCCTCGCCAGTCCCCTGGTCTGTTACTAGTAGATAAGGTTTGTTCCTTACCGGTACGGACAAGAATTTACCGGTATATTCTCCTGCCACCAGAATTCAGCCCGTTACCTATAGTGTCCTGGACCTGTTTTGGGACTGAGGTGGAGGTGCTTCTTTGTGCCACTACGGCTCCCTTATTCCGGTCCCGTAGTCGTTCGGTTTGCAGTGAGGGATAGACCACTCACTGCCTTCGGCTCCGTTGTGCGGGTTTTGTCCCCAGATGTTTCCAGCCGGCTCTATCCGGTCCTGGATCGTCTCCTTCTGTCCCGGGTCACCCTCCTAAAGACAGGTGCCCCCCTGGCAGCAGCCCTGTCAGGCACATCCTCTCTGGCTGCCTTCCCAGCGCTGACTGAACTCAAAACTTTCTCACTAACTGTCACTTAAGTCTCCCGCTCTAACCTAACCCCATTTGGGACCTACTGAATAATCAGTCCTTTACTCTAAGGTGGTCCTGTGTGTGTGTGAAAGCAGACTCTTATTAAGGGGTAACCCCAAACCCATAACCACGGAGGCACTACACCTGCTGTTTGGGGTGCAGTACCTCCCTGTGGTGCCTAGCCATAGGGGCACCATACCAGAGCAAAGCGATCATCAAAAAATAATTCTGATTTGAGCATATTAGTCCGTGATATTGAGTAATAATTATTTAAGTTCTCACCATCCTTTGCTATCTTGTCTTGATGGGAGGAATTTTACAATTCAGTTATCCCCTTTTATTCTTATAATGTCTAGTATAGTCAATATGTGGACGATCTTCTCTTATTATGGACTGGGAACATATGGACCATAGCAAACTTCATTACCTATTTGAATTAATTATTTAAACCTCAAATTTACACACGCTAATCCAAGTAAATCTGTGTCTTTTTGGACATTATTCTAACAGGGGATGATCAGTCAGGTAGGGTGAACAAATCTTTATATTGTAAGCCAGTAGCTGGTGACACAATTTTACAATCCAATAGTTGTCATGCACCCCATACAATTAGATCATTTTCCTTTAAGGAATATATTAGAGCCAAACATATTTGTTCTCATAATAAAGATATTTTTAATAAATTTAGTAATAAACTACTTGGTAGAGTTTGTAATATGTAGAATATAACTAAAGATTTTAATTCTTTTAATCGTAAATCTCCCTCTTCACTTTTATACGAGTCTGTTAACAAGTGAAGTAAAATAAGCAATTATGGGTCTCTTACCTTTTCTACAGTTTATACTCCGTAAATCATAGAGATTAAAAAAATCTCATTTTAAAATATATCCCCCATAGTGAATCAGGATGATACCCTGCAAACAATTGATAATCGTTGCAGATGTGTTGCCAAGAACAGTGTCTCCTTTGGCAACATTATCTTCTAGTCTTATTCGCAAACCTAATGCAACGTCAATGTGGTTAAATTTCAAAGGTTTTCATAAATGTGCTTGAGTTCAAAGTATCACATATAAATATAAAGAAAAAGCCAGTTAAAAGTATATAAATATTCTATAAACAAGAAATTAGTTTTTCTTTTATATGATGTGGAATGCAGAATTTATGCCTTTATTGTGATACGCACCATGTAGTCTATTGCATCACCTGCACTTCCTACAATATGATTTATATAGGTTGCACGATCAGGAAAGTGAATCGAATCTCAATACTAACAGTTTTCAGTACTTTGCATTTGAGAAGTGTTTGCCCTGCGCAAAGCATACTGGATACTAACACCTGATTGCAAGCAAGGGCTCTGGGGTCGGAGTCGTGGACTCTGAGTTGGATTCAGGAAAATTGAGGAGTTGGAGTCAGATTTATTTTTAGCTTACAGACTCCACAGCCCTGATTCCAAGGTCCCTAAGGATATGAATTTTAAAAATTAGCTGTTATATACCTATTGAATGAAATACAGATTTTTGTTATATATTCATATGTACATACCCTGTTTCCCCGAAAATAGGGTTCCCCCCGACAGTGAGGCATGCTTGGGGGGTGCCCTACTCTCTAATATAAGGCACCCCCCCCCCCCGATTATAAGGCGTACCTCAACAGCATGCTGCTGATCACAAGACCGGGGCATGCATCTGTGTCTCGCTACCCGCTGTCCGGGTCTGCCACTCTGTACCTCTCACAGCCCTGGAGCGCAGCCGTGAATCACAGCTCCGGCGCTCTTTGCTGGTCTCCGCCCATGAGCCCTGCGCCAGTCACAGCGCAGGAATCATGGGCCAGCTGACGTCAGTCCTCCGCTGTGATTGGCCCAGGGCTCCTGCGCTGTGATTGCCCCAGGGCTCCTGCACTGTGCACCACCAAAGCAGCACCGCAGAGGAAAGAAATTGCAAAGAAAGAAGTACGGTAAGAAAGTGAAAGTGTGTGTATGGTGTGCGTGTGTGTGTGTCGTGTGTGTACACACATGGGAGGCTGCTGCAGTGGGATACGGTACTGGGATGGGAGGCTACTGCAGTGGGATACAGTACTGGGATAGTGGGAGGCTGCTGCAGTGGGATACAGTACTAGGATGGGAGGATGGTTTTCTGTCAATTTTTTTTTTGGCTAATATAAGGCACCCCCGAAAATAAGACATGGTGCACTTTTCGGAGAAAAAATTAATATAAGACAGTGTCTTATTTTCGGGGAAACACGGTATTACAATGATTTTTGCATTGTATATGTTTGCATTCTTTGCTCTTATTTTTGGTTGCCGATGTCCAGCTGTTTGTAGTTTACAATAAGGAAAAGGTTACTCAATAGGAGCGCAGATTCACATAGGAGATATGCTGGTTGGAATAGATCTCATTCCACCCACCATATTTCCTATGTGAATCTGTGCTCCTATTGAGTTACCTTTTCCTTATTGTAAATTCCTCCTCACCCTTCTGGGTGTGTGGTTGCTTGAGCTGCGGTTTGCGGAGAATCCCTAATAGAGATTGGTGTGGAGCCGCAGGACCTGCGGTGACATAGTAGCCCTGTGATGCGCAGATCACCTGATTGCACCCCATGTGACACGGAAGCGGAGGAGCAGCGTCAGTCAGTACGGGCATCAGGAGAACCCGGTGGAAGCTCTCACTAAGGTTGTGCGGAGGCGGTATTACCATCATAGGTGAGAGTCCCCCCCGCACACCCCTCTAAATACCTCTAATAGATTACCAGGTCTCCTCTATGGGAGCGCTTCCTGTCTCTTTGTTTTGTTAAGCTGTTTGTAGTGTCTTTTGATCGGTCTGCTTGTTTTTAAATACTCTTTCCTATGATCCCGCTGCTTTTCCTATAACTAAGGGCATCTTTGAATGCCAGAAACGCGTCAGGTGTACCTTGCTCAGAGGGATCTTTGTCTTTTGAACATATTTTTCAAATTAAAGTATTGAGTTTTTAATACTTAGTCTGGGTTGGATCTGCCAAGATTTTTCTTCATTTTATCAGTCTAGAAGTTTTTGAATAGTGAATAATTTTGTTGCCATTTTTTAGCCTAAAGATGGCCTCGGCCACTTGCTTTTGCACCTTTTTGGACTGCCAATTAGTGTTTATGGGCAGCTGCTAAATACTAGTTCTACACTTTAAAAGGGTTTTGAAAGAGGTTGACAATAAATGTATTGTAGTGATGTACAAAGGAGATGTGTTATACATTTCTTATCATCTAAAAACCTGTGGATCTAATTGTATAAAAATCAGTAACCATCAGAATACCATGTAATATAAACTATCATCATGGAAGGGATCAGTTACTTTTATAGAGTACCACTGTTCAGTTTATACAAGTACTACTCTTGGCTTCTCACATATACTAACTCCTGCAATGTAAATATTAATTTCTAAGTAAGGTATATCTGGTAAGTAACAATATAAGCTTGAAAGGAATCCCAGTGTCCACTGTCTTTAAAACATTTTCTCTTAATTATTTTAATGTCTATTAATTTTATTTATTTTTTCTTGAATTTATTGAAGATATGTCTGAGATTACACATGTTGTATATTGTGAAGCCTTAAATTCAGATATCGTGATCAAGGCAATGCATGCAGGTAGTCCAATAACTTTTCTTGGGTCCAAGTAGGGAGGCTAAATATTTAGTTTATTTTCTCGGTTCTTATGTCAGCAGGTCTTTTCTGTTTTCGCTGTGTATTGACTTCCCATCAGGAAACATAGACTGTTCTGCTTACACAGTATATACTGTAATGCCATGATTGATTGTCAGTAAGACAAGGTCAGCTCTCTCGGCATGTTATGTAGCACTTTCTTTTTAGTGGTAGTACAGATGTTTCCTCAGGGTTTTGAACTTATTTAAGAATTAAACGTCTAAATTGCAGAAATGCGTTCAAGAAAAGTTTATGGTCACTGAAAATATAAATGTTAGAAATATAAAACTGCTAAACATTCAATGAAGATAGTTGCACTTGTCCAGGTGAAAGTAAAGGAAATGTTATTGTAGTTCTTGTTAAAAGCAAACATAGAGTAGCAACATGTTCAGGGGAGAGGGCGTCCCTGGAAGGGGCAGGACTACAGCTGTTTTGCATTGATTGCACTTCTTCAGGTCCAGGAAAGCGCAAAACAGCTGTAGTCTCGCCCCTTCTGGGCATGCCCTCTCCCCTGAACACCTTGCTACCCTGTGTTTGCTTTTAAAAAGAACTACAATAACATTTCTTTTACTTTCACCCGGACGAGTGCCACCATCTCCATTGAATGTTTGCATGGACTGTCCCTTCCATCTGGAATTAAAAGTGAGCACGCCCATGGTTTCCCTTGGATAGCGTCCATCCGGAAGAATCACCTCATGGTATGTGATTATACCCTGCGTTTTGGTTTTGTGCTGATGGTGCTGTCCCTTGACCTCTTGTTCTTGGCTATATAAAATTGCTAAACATTGCAAGATAAAGGCATTATGATTCATTGATTATATAGCACCATCATATGCCATAGCTCTTTACAGAGATTATCATCACTACCCCCATTGGGGCTCACAATCTTAATGATCTATCATTATGGGAGTGTGGGAGGAAACTGGAGCACCCGGAGGAAACCCACATAAACTTCTAGCTGATGGTTTCACGGTATGCAAAGTTTAATCAGTGTTTAGAAACCAAATTTCATCAGTATTTGGTCAACATGTCAGTTTTTACTATCAATAATTTTAACATATGAAAAAAAATCTATAGCTTACAAAGCTTCTCCTATACATTACAATGTTGCCATGGATTATATCCTGATGCCATCCCTCTGCTGTCCGTGTTTTTCATTGACCCATAAATTTGTATGGGTATTTTTGTTTCATTACTATGATCAAAAACAGTCTTGTCTCCTTGATTATCTTTCAGACATAATGTCTTTTAAAATACATGGTCATGTTATTAGCCCTGTATTTTTTATTGGTTATGTGTGTGGTCCTTTAAAATTAATTTTATCCTACTTGGAATTTATTTCACGGTCTTTCAGTTCAAATTGATGGGTAATTCGAATCTACAACTCGTCCACAGAAAACAAACCGTCATAACGCATGTGTTGTTGGAAAAATAACAAAGTTATGGCTCTTGGAAGAAGTAGAAAATAAACGCGCCATAATGAATGATTACCCATTGATCTATCACTCCAAGACAAACCCTATTTATATAACAAAGGGTTTAGAATGGGATTCCCTGGTTCCCAAGGACTGTACATAAGTAGCACATAAGGCGGCTAAGTGTTTTTTATACTTACACAGAAATGTTCCCTTCAGCATGTGTTTTTCTTTCCAGGGTGGTTTGCAAGTTCAGACTTTTTGTTGCGCCATACTTGCCTATGCACAGCAAGATAATTTACACATCTATACTGGGGTTATCCAGGTTTAAAAAAACTATCTTGAGGGTAAATACTAAGATCTATAACATATACCCGTATATACTCGTGTATAAGCCGACCAGTGTATAAGCCGACCCCCTACTTTTGCCCCCAAAACCTGTGAAAACCTATTGACTCGTGTATAAGCTGAGTGTGAACCCCAGCACAGGTATACAGCCCCCAGCAGTGTGGTATACAGGCCCCCCCAGTGGTATACAGGCCTCCCCAGTGGTGGTGTACAGCAGCCTCCCCAGTGGTAGTATACAGCAGCCTCCCCAGTGGTATATACAGGCCCCAGCAGTATATACAGCAGCCCCAGTGGTATACAGCAGCCTCCCCAGTGGTATATACAGGCCCCAGCAGTATTACAGCAGCCTCCCCAGTGGTATATACAGGCCCCAGCAGTATTACAGCAGCCTCCCCAGTGGTATATACAGGCCCCAGCAGTATATACAGGAGCCTCCCCAGTGGTATATACAGGCCCCAGCAGTATATACAGCAGCCCCAGTAGTGTACAGCAGCAGGCCCCAGCAGTACATACAGGCCCAGCAGTATTACAGCAGCCTCCTCAGTGGTATATACAGGCCCCAGCAGTATATACAGTAGCCTCAGTGGTATACAGGCCCCAGTGGTATATGGGCCCCAGTGGTATATAAAGGCCCCAGTGGTATATACAGGCCCCAGTGGTATATCCAGGCCCCAGTGGTATATCCAGGCCCCAGTGGTATACAGGGCCCCCCCTTGCTGCCGCACATCTGTAAAGTAATACATCTTTATACTTATCCCTGTCGCTGCTCTGACACCGCGCTCCTCCGGGTCTTCATGCTTCCTCCTCCGGCGCACAGGCAATAACGTCACAAGCAGGAAGAAGCATGAAGACCCGGAGGAGCGCGGTGTCAGAGCGGCGACAGCGACAGGGATAAGTATAATGATGTATTACTTTACAGGTGTGCGGCAGCAAGGGGGGGCCCTGTATACCACTGATGGGGGGCGGGGGCGCCTGTATATGACTCGTGTATAAGCCAAGGGGGGGACTTTTCACATTTTTTGTGCTGAAAAACTCGGCTTATACACGAGTATATACGGTATATTCTGCAAATAATAGTGTGTTGGACACTGCACTTCTTCCCTCTATGGAGCAGCTGTACAGGCCAATCCTGACAACACCGATCATGGACATCGAGACCCGCTCGCCTGTGTGAACACAAACCAAAAGTGGAGCTGTGGTGACTGGGCTCATAGCACGAGATCAGGGCACCTTTGTTAATAGAAGTTTTTACCTGATGGCACATGACTGTACTGTCCTCATACAAGTTCATGCACTGTGTAATGAGACATGTCGATAAACCTTCCTGTCGAATGAGTATGTTCAATTATAACCTTCTTGTTTATTGGTAATAGATATGGCAGAATGAGGTAAAACTAATGGGTGATACAACAAGAGTGTATAAGAATACATAACTGAATGCTACACAAAACACATACGTTCAGCCATACACAGTATGAGACAATACATATTCTAGCTTACCATTTATACTTGGACAAGCTTAATTTTAAACAAGATGCAGTTCAGGGATTCAACATATTCTCTCATCTGAGGTAAAGATAAAAATGGTTTCTGTCACTGAGGTAACCACAATGAATTCTGGGAGACTTCCCATAATACCTTGCAACTGAACTAATCAGATATATGAAATCACCAGCAGGTGTTGCTGTTACTAAACCATGGAATGCTGCAAAGCATTAATTACAGATAATACATCAATTAGGCCCCTTTAAGACTGGCGTTTTTATCCAGATCCGGCGTATCCGGACAAAAAATGCATCTAGCGAGGGTCCCCACGTAAAGGCCGCACTTGCGGCACATTTACGGCAAGCCCCATGCATTGTGTATGGGGCTTGTGTTAATGTGCAGCAGGTGCGGCAAGTGCAGATGCGGCCAGCAGCGTTTTTTTCGCGGCCGCAGCTGCTGGAACCGCACTTGCCGCACCTGCCGCAAGCCCCATAGACAATGTATGGGGCTTGCCTCAAGTGTGCCGATACAGTAAATCTGACGCATTTTGGCGAAAACGCCAATGTGAAAGGACCCTAACAGGTGTTATATTATTTGAATAAGAAACAAACTGTTGATGCCAATTACTCATATACATCAGAGGCTAATTCTAAAACCAGTTGAGTTATCTGCTGGGACAGAACTTAGACATTCGTGCAAATCGCACTGCAGTGCATGGACGTCTGAATGAGCCCATAGTTGTACATGTAGCTGTCTTGCACACCTTGTTTTTCAAACAATTAGATTAATTAGAAATAAAAGTATTTCTATAACAAGGTGACATTGGAAAAAGTAATCAGATGATTAAAGGTTAAAGTGAGCCTGTCAGATTGCTTTATGCCCCCCCCAAACCTATCACTACCTGTTCCTGCAGGTTCCTACTACATCCCTAACCATCCCTGTCTGACCTAATCGTGTAGTATAATGGTTGAAAAAACACTTTTTATGACTTACATTCCCACCCCTCCCCCTCAGATATGGGTCATCGTCTAGATGTGTGGGCATTTTCTCCGGATCCATTTTTTCCCCTCGCTCAGTGGTTATCCTGCCCCGGTGAGCATGATAACCTAATTTCCATGCACGGTCTGAGCATTTGAAATCCATGGGCCTCCTTCCCGGTATGATGCCGCGGCGCAGTGTGGGGGTGTATTGGGTATACTGGTCGGCTCCAGACCATGTGCAGTGCGCATGCTGAAGCCGGTGAGTACTCCCAATTACTCACCCACACTGCGCAGGACCGGAAATGACTCTCTACAGGGAAATTTAATTGAAAAAATTTGAAATTGCTGCTACAATTTTAAACTTTCTAACATCCTAACAAATAAGAGAACACTTTACACGTGGTGCTGATGTAAAGCAGACATGAGGGAAATGTTATTAACTGTTTTGTGTAGTGTGACTACCTGGATCAAAGGGATAATTGATCAAGGTTTAAAAATAACAAAATATTTGAAAAATGTCAAATTTCTGATATTTTTATAAATAAAAGGAAAGCATATCAACCTAAATTTACCATAAACATATATAGTATGACATGTCATGAAAAAAAAAGAGTCTCAAAATCACTGGAATGTTGTAAAGCATTCCAGAATTAGGCTACATTCACACACAGTGTTTTTGTTGCGTTTTTCAGCTGCAAAACTGGCCAGCTTTTCAAAGAAACAAAAAACCCCAGATGATCCGTATTTGATGCGTTTTAGATCGTTGCGTTTTTTTAATCTCCTAGACAATGGTTGCAATAGAAAAAGTGGATCAGAAAAACGCCACCCAAATTGACATGCTCTTTTCTTGATCAGATCCAGGGATGGTGTGTAGACAGTCCGCGCTGCTTTAAATAATCAGTCACAAGTCTTTAGGTAAAAGACCCCCCCTTCTTTATTTCCACCTACGCGTTTCAGTGCCACTCCGGGCACAGTCATCAGGGTTGACTTGGCTGGGTATCTCTGAAATTGATCCACTGCAATGCAAAAATAGATCCTCAAAAACGCTATGTGTGAATGTAGCCTTAGTGTCACATTAAAAGACACTGGGCAAATAAAAAAAAAATAATATTGACCTGGTTACTAAGGGGTTAATTTTATATGGGAGAGTTTAGAAGGTAAATGTCATCTGTTGCTGACTTGTAATGGAGGTACGGGTTAGGTCATTGTTATGATTTAGCGGTTTGGCTTTATTATTTGAAGTTGACCTAGATGCACAATGAAGTGTCTTGTCTGTTTGCTCGTAATACGTCTTGGTGTGGTTTATATGCCATGATGTTGCTATCTTTCAGTCATACCAGCGGTAAACGTTTGAACAGCACAAGCATCGTCCTTCCTCTGAGTTTGTCTTGGATGTGACATTATTATAGCAAACCCAAGTAGGCGACCATAAATCTGCACATGTGTTTTTATGAGCAAAGAAACTATGCTGCCAGCACAGAGCCCGAAATGTCTGAATAATGTATCAATGATCTATGCTTCACTGGGTCTCTATAAATATTGTAGTCTTTTGGCCTTATAAAGGAAGGATCTGGTGTTACATTTGATGAGATTGAAGGGAATGTAAATAGACTTTGCCTCTCTGTAATTGTTCTAGATATTTAATTGTGTATAGCAATAAATTGGCCCTGAAGCTAGGAATGAATGGGATAAAAGACCATATGTAAATACCTACTAAAAGATGAGCTCCCATTACCTTTTTTTTTCCTTAAACATGTTTATAAGTGTGTACTGTAATATCAGGGTGAACATGAACAAATGATCAGAAATGTGCTACAAAGGGGGATAATCCTATATCATAAGATGTATAGTATAATATGGCACACTATTTTTAACCCCTTCCCGACCTATGAAGTTGCACAAACGTCATGAAAGTCAGTGACTTCCTGACCCATGACGTTGTGCAAGATCATGGCGGTTACCGCTCCACTGTTGTCATGGTAACCGCCATCAAGCCCCAGTGTTCAGTGATCCTTATCACTGATCCCCAGGGCTTGAGGCCAGGGGGGGTGGATTCCCCACCCTGCCCCCAGGATCACAGTGATTGGCTGTTTAAACAGTCAGTCACTGTGATCCTCTGCCACCTATGGAAGGGGCTGTGGAGCGGCTCTGATGGGAGTGATCATCCTATCAGATCGCTTCCATCAGAGCTGGGGCACTGGAGGGGGTGGGCATTGCCCCCACCAGCTCTGATGGAAGGGATCTGATGGGATGATCACTCACTATGACACCAGACTGCAACAAGAAGACACTTGATCCCTTGTTGTAGTCTCTGGTGTCAGTGATGGTGCACTGTATTGCAATGATCTGCCATATAGTGCACCATTACTATGACACCAGAGACTGAAACAAGAGGACACTTGATCCCTTGCTGCAATCTCTGGATGTAGCAGAGACGATTGAACATCGTGGGACCACCGTTTTGGACTACGTCGGATAATAATAATAAAAATGGAGTCTGAATTTTTTATTTTTTTTTTTCTAATAAAAAGATTTTTCTCTGTATGGTGTATTTTTTTTACTACCGGTATTTACTAGAGATTCCTAATGGCCGGGACTAACACTGGCCTGACATTATGAATTTTGGGCTTAGTGCCAGCTGCCAATAAAAAAGCTGGCATTAACCACTTTATTACCCAGTTTGCCACCGGCACCAGGGCAATTGGAAGAGTCTGGGTACAGTGCCAGAAAATGGTGCTTCAATTAATGCACCATTTCCTGGGGCGGCTGTGGGCTGCAATTCGCAGCATGGCCCAGAACGCTTGGGCCTCTCCATGCTGAGGATTCCAGCCCCCAGCTGCTTAGTTGTACCTGGCTGGACCAAAAATATGGCGGAACCCCACTTCATTTTTTTTCTCAAATTAGGTCTATAAATAAAAGAAATATGGGCTTCGCTGTATTTTTGGTTGCCAGCCAGTCACAACAAGGCAGCTGGGGGTGGGTGGCAGTCTGTAGCTGGCAAGTTGTACCTGGCTAGACCAAAAATATGGCAAAGCCCAAAATCATTTTTTTTTTTTTCAATTATTTCTACAAATAAAATGACATGGAACTTTGCCGTATTTTTGGTTGCCAACTTGGCACTTAGGGGGCTAGAGTCCTCAGTGTGGAGAGACCCAAACGTTTTGGGCCCCCCACACTGCGAATTGCAACCCACAGCCATGCCAGAAAATAGCGCATTCATTAGAGGTGCTATTTTCTGGTGCTGTACCCCAACTTTTCCAGTTGCCTTTGTGCTGGTGGCAATGCTGGTGGCACACAGGGGCTCTCCATACGCGACATGGCGTCCGCTAACAATTTCAATGGAAAATTAGCTCCAATTATTAGCGGACACCATGTCACGTATGGAGAACCCATGTGTGCCTAAACATTGGAGCTTTCACCACAAGTGACCCCATTTTGGGAACTAGACCCCCCCAAGGAACTTATCTAGATGCATAGCACTTTATGAGCACTTTAAACTCCCAGGTGCTTCACAAATTGATCCGTAAAAATAAATAAAATCTTTGTGAAAAAAAAGTAGTTTTCATTTTTACGGATCAATTTGTGAAGCCCCTGGGGGTTCAAAGTGCTCCCTATGCATCTAGATACGTTCCATAGAGGGTCTTCTTTCCAAAATGGGGTCACGTGTGGGGGAGCTCCAATGTTTAGGCACACAGGGGTTCTCCATACGCGACATGGAGCGAACAATTGGAGCTAATTTTCCATTCAAAAAGTCAAATGGCGCTCCTTCCCTTTCGAGCCCTGCCGTGCGCCCAAACACTGGATTATGACCACATATGAGGCATCGGTGTACTTGGGAGAAATTGGCCAACAAATTTTAGTATTCTTTTTATCCTGTTGCCCATGTGAAAATGAAAACATTTAGGCTAAAAACATTTTTGTTGGAAAAATTAAATGTCCAATTTTTGCCTTCCATGTTGCTTAGTTCCTGTAAAGCACCTGAAGGGTTAATAATCTTCTTGAATGTAGTTTTGAGTAGCTTGAAGGGTGCAGTTTTTGGAATGGTGTCACTTTTGGGTGTTTTCTGTCATGTAGACCCCTCAAAGGGATTTCAAATGTGATGTGGTCACTACAAAAAATGGTTTTGTAAATTTTGCTGGAAAAATTAGAAATTGCTGATGAACTTTGAACCCTTATAACTTCCTAAAAAAAAAAATGTTTTTCTTTTCAAAAATTGTACTGATGTAAAGTAGACATGTGGGAAATGTTATTTATTAACTATTTTGTGTCACATAACTCTCTGGTTTAACAGAATAAGGCTGCCTTCACACTAGCGTTTTAATCAGCAGCGCACGATGCCGATAAAAAGAATTCCATCAGCATGCTTATTGCGTCTCTATCCTTAGAATGGTGAACACAATTGTAAGCAATATGCTGCTTTTGACTGCTTATAGGTGCTTATGCGTACTTGGATAATAAATTAAGTGTGAGAATGCGCATGCGCACACTAGCGCCTAATATCAGCATTATCGCCTATGGGTACGCCAGCGTGCGCAGGACATTGCTGATGCCTGCTTTCGGTACGCATGCATACTCGTCATTGCGCAAGCCCAGAGTCTGATTTTCAGGTCCGCCCACTCTCCGCCTATATATTTCAGATACGCATGCTGACATAAAAATGCAGCGCATCATTGCTTATACATGCGTTTTGATGCATGCATGATCAAAACGCATGTATAAGCAATGATGCGCTGCATTTTTAAAAAGGAATTAGTATGGATATGCTCACAAAATCGCAGCGTCGCGATGTGCACGAGTGCTTTTTACAATGCGGATACGCATGCGCATCGTGCGCTGCTTACCCAAACGCCAGTGTGAAGGCAGCCTAAAAACTCAAAATTTGAAAATTGCGAAATTTTCAAAATTTTTGCCAAATTTTTAATTTATTTTCACAAACACAAAAATTATCATCCTAAATTTACCACTAACATGAAGCCCAATATGTCACGAAAAAACAATCTCAGAATCGCTAAGTTGAAGCGTTTTAGAGTTATACCCTCATAAAGGGACACTGGTCAGAATTGCAAGGTCTTTAGGGTCAAAATAGGCTGAGGGGTGAAGGGGTTAAACAGTGTTATAATAGTTGTTAAAATACAATAGCTAAAATACAAACCCTAATACATAAATGATGCATAACCTTGAGTAAGAATAATACAATACCTTTGTTACATAACACATAGTATAAGAAGGTTTCAGAAACAAAAGGAGTACACACAAATGGCAGCACAATATAACAGGAGGAGATGGGATAGATACATGATCAGAATGTGCAAACAAAGTATCTCAAAATGTCTGAGTACATTAGTAATAGTCATGAGGACACATAGGTCATATAAATAGTTAAAAAGTGAGGCATATAGTCAGGCCTGTGTTCATCTTCTCCGGTTGGAATGGTGCCAGATCTCGACGTGCGTTTCGGCACAAGCATGCGGTCTTCAGATTACATAGCAAAGACCTGCTGATGGATTCCCTGTAACTGACTGCAACAGTCCACCCAATTGCATACAACTTACAGTAATGTATTGCTGTAGCTAAATAGTTAAAATCAATCAGTATTGCTATAAAAAGTTTTAGCCCAGGCTTGAGGCTAGGTGCACACGATTATCTATTATTTTATCAAGTCACAATTTTATCAGCATATCAGCATAGTGTGATCCTATTAAGTGGCTTAGTTTAGAAGCCACCCGCTCGTCATAGCTGGAAGTATAGAGAAAAGATGCTTCTGGCAGAGCTGCCACAAACTATGGCCAGTCTGACCATGAGGACACTTCAGGAAAAGTACTTTTTACTTAAGCAGCATGCCTTAGGAAATCCTCGCTGTCTCTAGCCCAGCCCTATTGAGAAAGAAATTTGCTCAAGATGTAAAAATAATTTCTAAGGAAGGGGAACAAAATTTAGTTTAAAATGAATATAAAAATGTCACAAAGTCTAGGCCACATGTATTGCAAAAAAAGGGCATAAATTATTTGAGCATCCAAACTAGAATTTGCTTAGCACATGTGCAATAAAACCTGAAAAGGTGTCTGATCAGTAAGGGGGTGAATGGCCTGGTCATGAACTGGTCAAAGGGGCTGTCTACTTCTGGGGACAAATGTTTTTGTACCTTAATGCATGTATTTGTGGCTAAAAATATATTTGGAATTCCACTTTTTTTAGGTACCGTTACACGTCGCGATATCACCCACAACATCGCCCAAACGTCATGTCGTGATCGCAGTTGCAGTTGATATCGCTAGTGCGTTGTGTCGTGTAACAGAGCAATGCGACTGCAATAAGTCATTTGACAGACTGCACACACTTAAACCTGGCGATGTTGCTCAAATGATGTGGTAGGACCGTGCTGTGTGACACCGCAATAAAGATGTTGAAAGCAACTTCCCCTATTCACTACATTGATAAGTATTGGTCGCTGGGTTGATCAAAACCCTGCGAATGAAAGATGCTTTCAACATCGTAGTTGCATTGCCTACGATATCTCCGTGTGAACGAAAGATGCTTTCAACATCGTAGTTGCATTGCCTACGATATCTCCGTGTGAACGAAAGATGCTTTCAACATTGTAGTTGCATTGCCTACGATATCTCCGTGTGAACGAAAGATGCTTTCAACATCGTAGTTGCATTGCCTACGATATCTCCGTGTGAACGAAAGATGCTTTCAACATCGTAGTTGCATTGCCTACGATATCTCCGTGTGACATCTCCAAGGCAATCTTGGAAAACTGCCAAAAACGTGCGCACGCTCGTAAGTTACCGGCGATGTTGCGACGTGTAAGGGTACCTTCTCACGCCACAACCACGGGAGACGTTTCTGGCGGCGAAATTTCTCGCTGGAATGATCGCCACCAAATTGCCTCCTTATTGCAGCGTGTAAATCGGGAATTTGGCGATAAAACCAATGTCGCCTGGTTTCGATTTTACAGCAGTGCTCTAAAACCAGGCTACCGGAGCGAGGCGACTTATTGCCGCCAAATTCCCGTTTTACACGCCGCAATAAGGAGGCAATTGGGTGGAAATGTGGCAGCGATATTTCCAGGTCGCAATATCGCTGCCACATTTCTCGCCGCGGTTGCGGCATGTAAAGGTACCCTAACAGTACCTTTTAACATAAAAGGCACTGTTTGACTGTTACAGCCTCTTTGTGTCCCAGCACATTCAATCTTGATGTGGTCTGGGGTCATAAATCAGCTGAGAGAGAGGAGCTAAAAACAGACAGATAAGTTAAAACTCTCCCATTGGATGGCCAGAAAGAAAACTCGCTGACAGATTGTTAGTTTAAAAACAATAGTAGTAATGAAAATGACATCAGCACTCCAAATCTCAAAGGGTCTCCTAAAACTGTCATAATACATATGTATGCTATATTGAGAAAAAAGCCAAAAATACTGCTACCAATAATAATTTATGTCTCTAGCAATATGAAGCACTAATAAATGTACAAAAGTTATAGCACAAAACACTGGAAATAATTGGGGAACATACTATAAGCCTTGAAGCGTTCCTAAGTATGAATACAGTCCCAGTCCAATGTTAGCCCTATTTATCTAGAAGTCTGTAAGGATGAACACATGCAGTAGAAAGAAAACTTGTTACCATCCGTTGCAGGCAGAACACCTAAAACCCTGACTGCTACGGCCCCGGCCGGTGGTGCATGCAGAGAGAGGGAAAGAAAAAATAGTCCACAAGGATGGTCTGAATGGCATGTGATGTCACACACACACTCGAGCTCAGTACAGGGGCAGGAAGGTCCACTACACTGGCGCTGAAGAGCCCGACGCATTTCCTGACCTTGCGCCCCTCCTCGCAAGTTCAGGAAATGTATCGGGCTCTTCAGCGCCAGTGTAGTGGACCTTCCTGCCCCTGTACTGAGCTCGAGTGTGTGTGTGACATCACATGCCATTCAGACCATCCTTGTGGACTATTTTTTCTTTCCCTCTCTCTGCATGCACCACCGGCCGGGGCGTAGCAGTCAGGGTTTTAGGTGTTCTGCCTGCAACGGATGGTAACAAGTTTTCTTTCTACTGCATGTGTTCATCCTTACAGACTTCTAGATAAATAGGGCTAACATTTGTCTGAGACTGTATTATTATTATTATTATTATTATTATTATTTATTTATATAGCGCCATTGGGTTCCATGGCGCTTTACATGAGGATGAGGGAGACAAGAACAAGTACACTAAATCTAGGCGATCAGGACGTACAGGTACAGGAGGGGCAGGGACCCTGTCCACGAGGGCTCACAGTCTATGAGGGGTGGGTAAGGATACAGTAGGATGGGGGAATGTCATGTATGGGGCGTTCGCCTGGGTCTCATGGCCGGTTGTAGGCTTGACGGAACAGGTGAGTCTTCAGGTGACACTTGAAGTTACTCAGGGTAGGAGACTGTATGCGTGCTTAAGAACGTTTCAAGGCTTATGGTAAGTTCCCCAATTATTTCCAGTGTTTTGTATATCTATCAGTACTCCATATTGCTAGAGACGTCATTTATTATTATTATTATTATTATCATTATTATTAGTATAAGTATTCTTGGCTTATTTCTCAATATACAGTAGTATATATATGTGTACTGACAGTTTTAGGAGCCTCGTTGAGGTTTGGAAGCGCTGATGTGATTTTCATTACCACTATTGTTTTTCACTTTAGGACCGTGGGCAGGGTCCGGTACACATCCAGCTGCTCCTGTTTACCTACATTTTATGATTAGGCGCAGGGATTTTTCTATTTTCAGCTTTCAGTTTACTCATTCTGCAGTCAGCAGTAGACAGTACAACAAAGAGGGCAAGAAAGTCAAATGGTGCAAAATTTTTAATGACAGCCAATAACACAATTTATCTTTAACCAAAAATAAATTTAAGCAAGTAAAACTATCTAAAAACATGCCCTATAGCCATCTGTCCTTCTACATTTCTGCATCCGTAAAGCACAGACATCATTCTGCTTTGCAAAAAAAGACATCCAGTGTGTCTGTGGGTGCATGATACCATTTTCAGGGTACAGTTGACATCTCCTACCATACTGGGAGACATTTAGGCTGGAAACACACTATCTGACTCACATGCAAGTTGGACAAGACTCTGATCAGTCACCCTGAACAGCCTCCCCCTGTCAGGACGGGAGTGTGATGCTGCACAAAAACACAAGCAGCTGACACTCCCATCCAGAGAGGGAGAGGCCGTTCAGGGTGACTGATCAGAGTCTTGTCCAACTTGCATGTGAGTCGGATAGTGTGTTTCCAGCCTTAGCTTCACCTACATGATCTAAAGAAGTTGATAAATTGTTTGTGTGTTTTCAGTCTTGTCTAGAAATACTTAGTTTAGCATATTATTGGTATGAAAACACTTGACCACACAAATGTTTATAAATGCAAACCTCTAAGGAGCTCATATCATCACATTTTTACATATAAAGTAGTAGTGTATCGTGACCCACAATAAATGTGATACCTTTTTAATGGTGATCCAATGTGCCAGTCCTAAGAAATATTGGGTAATAGCCATATGCAAATCAAGCTGGCTGTACCCAGGGGATTCGGCCATGCACTTGGACTATTGCTTGACACGCCCCTAATGCACTCCAAATCTGCTTTGTGTTTGGCTTGAACACTTGATTACCCATGTCGTGCACATCATATCTCTAGGAAAGAGGTATTATTTTTCTGCAGTACCAGCGTCTTTACAGCCTTACCAATACTTGTATACGTAAAAATGTGCCTTTAATATCACATTACATGAAATAATAGTGTAAGGTCCATATTTCCTTCAAGCGTCTTACATCATCTGCTGCAAAGCTACTGCACATGGTTTTTGGAATATCAAATCTGATTGACGGTGACAATTTGACAGCTCTTGCAGTGTTTGATTTTTATTTATAGAACAAATAGGATAATCTCTTATTTCTTTCCTTTTGTTATCAGCTCCATACAAGTGAGTGTGACCAACAGTCAGGTCAAAGTACAGACCAGGTCCATGACGTCCACTCCTGTTTTTTCCTGCTTTGATTTTCTATCAGATGGTTTTCCTGCTTTCTTTTCCAGTAATAACAGAGTATTGTGTGCTCCACATTTTATACTTTTCTACTACACTTTATGATACTAAGTATATAAAGCAAACTACAAATCTGCATCTTGGCATTCACAAGAGGCAATGACATTGGACAAAATATATGGAAAGCATAAGCATTATTTATGTAACACCATTTCATGAAGAAAAAAATGTTCACATGGATTTTGGTGCATATTGTGTGTTGAAAACCAATTGTTTGGGCCAAACAGTTCAAATGCAAATCCACAACAGTAAGGAGTCTGCATCCTTTACCTGAGCTGATTTTGGCATTTCGGACCACCCAGAGGATATGTGTGCATTCACTTCATCAATTCAGCATAGTGGAAGATTAGCTATCAGTTCTTTATTTATTTGTGTTCCTGTAATGCGACAAAGCAAACAGAAAAATATATTATTTACTAGGAGTTATTTATATACAGTTGTGGCCAAAAGTATTGACACCCCTGCAATTCTGTCAGATAATATTCAGTTTCTTCCTGAAAATGATTGCAATCACAAATTCTTTGGTATTATTATCTTCACTTAATTTGTCTTCAATGAAAAAACACAAAAAGAATTGTCCTAAAGCCAAATTAGATATAATTTCACACCAAACATAAAAAAGGGGGTGGACAAAAGTATTGGCACTCTTAGAAAAATCATGTGATGCTTCTCTAATTTGTGTAATTAACAGCACCTGTAACTTACCTGTGGCACCTAACAGGTGTTGGCAATAACTAAATCACACTTGCAGCCAGTTGACATGGATTAAAGTTGACTCAACCTCTGTCCTGTGTCCTTGTGTGTACCACATTGAGCATGGAGAAAAGAAATAAGACCAAAGAACTGTCTGAAGACTTGAGAAACCAAATTGTGAGGAAGCATGAGCAATCTCAAGGCTACAAGTCCATCTCCAAAGACCTGAATGTTCCTGTGTCTACCGTGCGCAGTGTCATCAAGAAGTTTAAAGCCCATGGCACTGTGGCTAACCTCCCTAGATGTGGACGGAAAAGAAAAATTGACGAGAGATTTCAACACAAGATTGTGCGGATGGTGGATAAAGAACCTCGACTAGCATCCAAACAAGTTCAAGCTGCCCTGTAGTCTGAGGGTACGACAGTGTCAACCCGTACTATCCGTCAGCATCTGAATGAAAAGGGATTGTATGGTAGGATACCCAGGAAGACCCCACTTTTTACCCCGAGACATTAAAAAGCCAGGCTAGAGTTTGCCAAAACTTACCTGAGAAAGCCTAAAACGTTTTGGAAGAATGTTCTCTGGTCAGATGAGACAAAAGTAGAGCTTTTTGGGCAAAGGCATCAACATAGAGTTTACAGGAGAAAAAAAGAGGCATTCAAAGGAAATAACACGGTCCCCACAGCCAAACATGGTGGAGGTTCCCTGATGTTTGGGGTTGCTTTGCTGCCTCTGGCACTGGACTGCTTGACCGTGTGCATGGCATTATGAAGTCTGAAGACTACCAACAAATTTTGCACCATAATGTAGGGCCCAGTGTGAGAAAGCTGAGTTTCCCTCAGAGGTCATGGGTCTTCCAGCAGGACAATGACCCAAAACACACTTCAAAAAGCACTAGAAAATGGTTTGAGAGAAAGCACTGGAGACTTCTACGGTGCCCAGCAATGAGTCCAGACCTGAATCCCATAGAACACCTGTGGAGAGATCTAAAAATGGCAGTTTGGAGAAGGCACCCTTCAAATATCAGGGACCTGGAGCAGTTTGCCAAAGAAGAATGGTCTAAAATTCCAGCAGAGCATTGTAAGAAACTCATTGATGGTTACCGGAAGCGGTTGATCGCAGTTATTTTGGCTAAAGGTTGTGCAACCAAGTATTAGGCTGAGGGTGCCAATACTTTTATCTGGCCCATTTTTGGAGTTTTTTGTGAAATGATCAATGTTTTGCTTTTTGCTTCATTCTCTTTTTTGTTTTTTCATTGAAGACAAATTAAATGAAGTTAATAATACCAAAGAATTTGTGACTGCAATCATTTTCAGGAAGAAACTGAGTATTATGTGACAGAATTGCAGAGGTGTCAATACTTTTGGCCACAACTGTACTACTCTCATATTCTGCAGTGCTTTGCACAAATGGATGCATTGTAATAGTGTAAACTCTGCTCCAAAAGTGCCATACATCACCGCATACAATCTGGCATACAGCTGAGTAAAGCCATTATTACAGCCACTGTACCTGCTCTTTATTTTTAGATTTACGGTTTTACTGAAATTGGAAGTGGTTCTGCCCCTAATGAGAAATTATGTCTTTCCTTGTAGTATACTGAGGAAATTGTAAAGATTTGTAGGACACCCTGACCCAACAGCCACGGTCCCCTTCATGAGAAGTATCGTATTAGTAGAGCTCCTTTGGATTCCATGAGTAGATGCCAACATAATGCATAGTCACCAGCTTTTGGAACTTCATTCACTTGTCTGTGTTTATACTGTATGTGAGAAAAATGGTACCAATGTTATTTGCATCAACGTGTCATCCATGTGTATGTTTTACCATCAGTGTGTCATCCGTGTATACGCTTTACCACCAGCATGTAATCCGTGTGTATATTTTACCATCAGCGGGTCAGTGTGTGTTTTACAATCAGCGTGTAATCCACATGTATGTTTTATAATCAGCGTGTCATCCGTGTGCATTGTACCATCAACGTGTCATCCATGTGTACGTTTTACTATCAGTATGTCATCCTTGCATATGTTTTACCATTAGCGTGTCATCCGCGTGTACATTTTACCATCAACGTGTCATCCGTGTGCATTGTACCATCAACGTGTCATCCATGTGTACGTTTTACTATCAGTGTGTCATCCTTGCATATGTTTTACCATTAGCGTGTCATCCGCGTGTACATTTTACCATCAACGTGTCATCCGTGTGTACATTTTACCATCAACGTGTCATCCGCATGTACTGTACATGTTACCATCAGCGAGTCATCCGCGTGTATATTTTACCATTAGCAAGTCATCTGCATGTACGTTTTTAAATCCGCTTGTCAGCTGCGTGTACATTTTACCATCTACGTATTTAAAGAATCCATAATCCCGAATTTTTTAACCAACTTCAAGGACTCACCAATGCCTCGAAAGCATTAAGGAAACTAAATTCAGCAAGCCTCCGACTCACAAAGAGTCATCCTACAGCACTCAGGAGAGGAAAAAAACCCTGTGGAGGAAATCTCTAGGGAACCATGGCTGAAGGATTGCCCTTCCCTTGGACTTGGTAGGTAAATGTCAAAATTAACTCTTCATGCAATGATATATCGAACATGGCAGCGCCGCCGATGATCGCCACTGTGACCCGGAATTTCTTCTTTTTTAGGGAGAGCGGGTGGGACTTTGCTGTCCGGTCATCCGAAGTCAAAAGAGGGCCACTCAACCTCAGTCATCCTATTTATATTCTTCCCCCTGATTCCCCACCTATTACCTAAGTCATTTCCTCCATATCTTCAGACCACTACCTCCTTGGATCACCTTTCATCCTCCCCCTTCATCTCCTATGGTCACTCCGCCTTACCAGCGTCATGTCACCCACCCCCATATCCCCTGAATGGACGGGGCTGGCTGATATTGCAAGGGGGGTGGCTGAATTCCCCCTTGCCTATAATCTTGCACGTGTGATTGGACGTCATAGAAAACATTTTTTTTTTTTACTGAATAAAAATATGAATGCAACAGTTTTTTGCTTTTGATCCCATTTTTCATAAGCTCTACTCAAAGATCTAATGGCCACTTTACACACACCAACTTATCTGTCCAACTTCTGACCAACTTGCTGGTTGCAGTGAAATCATGGACACATTGCTCCATTTTGTGACTGTGTACAAATGATACAATGTGTCCATGATTACACTGCAACCAGCAAGTTGGTCAGAAGTTGGACAGATAAGTTGGTGTGTGTAAAGCGGCCCTAAGACTTTTTCTATCTACACAACAGACCTTTTTCTCTCAAATATTTTTCACAAATTTGGCTAAGGCCTCTTTCACACATCTGTGCAAAAATGCACTTGTGGGAGAGGCCAAGTCACACCTGGATAGCACACAGACAGTGTGTCTTTGTAAAATTACCAGGCTCCAGCGCTACCTGTCCCTCTCACTTCTGGGGCCGCTGCAGCTCACAATTCAGTGACTATTCATGAGCTTAATATGTGGCCCCAGAAGTGAGAGGGATAGTAGCATTGCTGGAATCAGGCAAGTATTTTTTATTTAACTGAAAACTCCTCTCATGTCCTGTGCACACGGATGTCACACGGATAACATCCATGTGCAGGACATATTTTTGTTTGCACGTACCCATTGATCTGAATAGGTCCGTGTGTCCATGCTGCTGCCCAAAAACGGACATGTCTCTGTGTGGAGCACACGGACATATGTCTGCTCCACATGGAAACACAGTCTGTGCAGAAACACGAACGTGTGAAAGGAGCCATAGAGTAACGTGTATACATATGTACGTGTCTCCGACATGTGGCTACTCGAACAAAACACATACTGGAGACACGGACATGTGAAAGAGGTCTAAATCTGTGTTTAGGCTGCTCCACACGCTAGGATATCGTTAACGATATCCTTAGAACTATCACGTGACAGTGATCGTTCCGACATCGTTAGTGCGTTGTCACACACAAGGATATCGTTAACGATATCCCATTCGGCAACGCACCAGTTAAATAGGAGAGCAAGGACTGAACGATCTTTTAAAGCGGCAGGAATAGGAGATTTTTGAACAACGTCGTTCACAAAGGTGTCACACTGAACGATGTAGCTTCCAATGATTGTTCTATCCTACATCGTTCATTTACACGCAAGGACGTGCAAACGATGTCGTTAGAACGTTCACAAATCTATGACGTTTCAACTATATCGTTAACGAGATCCTAGCGTGTGAAGTGGCCTTTAGTGAGCATTTCTTTTTTGCCGAGATAATCTATCCACGTTAGGCGGCCGTCACACGCACAGATATCTCTAGCGATATTGTAAGCGATCACGTGCACGCGCAATCGCTTACAATATCGCTCACATCGCTGGTGAGCTGTCACACAGACAGACTCACCAGCGATGTGGAGCCGCGATCTCGCTGGTAACTATGGTACACATCGGGTAACTAGGCGCTGCGCGTCGCTTAGTTACCCGACGTGTACCATAGTTACCATCTCCCAGCATAGACTCTGCGCTGGGAAATCGCTCATCGTGGTGTTATACACCACGATGAGACAGATAGTCAAATCGCTCATCGCTAGATCTGAGAACCGGAGCTCAGATCAGCGATGTCACGATCAAGCGATTTACCATCGTAAATCGCTTGATTACATGCAACGATTTCTTGCCCGATATCGCTTAAGCGATCAAAAAGGAGATCGCTTAAACGATATCGGGCAAGATATCTGTGCGTGTGACGGCCGCCTTACAGGTGTTGCATATGAAGATGCTTATTGGATATCATGATTATTGCACAGATGTGCCTTTGCTGTGTTGTGTGTGGTCAGAAAACGAGAGGATTGCAACAGACACGAGGGAGTTTACAAAAGCAGAACAATCTCACTGAAAGATTATCAATTTATGCAAAGGCTGGTAGGCCAGCACTCAACTCGCTAGCTCTCAATTTATTCTGCAGCTAGTCCGGAGTGGGAGACCTCCAGTCTTTATTGTCCTTTTCTATGGCCCCAAGGCAAATTTCTGTGGACCTTTGCTTAAGTCGTTGGCCCCGTTTTGCAAGACTTTTAATTTTACCTTACACTGCGAGCGTGTGAATTCGCAACTGAATGATGTGGCACATGCAATGAAGTATGACACCCTGACACAAGCAGGCGTCGGGATGTTTTGTTGGAGAAGTTAACCCTTTGTGCTCTCATCCCACCTATTTTGTTGTTTTCCAGTACACTATATGGGAAAATAAATCATGCCATTCAAAAATACAACTTCATATGTCTATATTGAAGGGAAAATGAAAAAGCTATGGCTCTTTGAAGAAGTTAGGAAAAAATAAAAGCGCGCAAAGTGAACCGCAAGGTCGTAAAGGGGTTAATACTTTCATTACTACAATTTTGGGATACTTTTCTATCTCTTTTTTTATTTTGGGCTATTTTTAGAAGGTTGGATGAGCAAAAACAGTAATTATGGCATACTATTTCAGGTGTGGTAAACTGGTAGACCTGTGGGCAATTGTAATGTTTGGCTGCCATGAATTTGCAGTCATTTCACAATTACACCACAGGACACTGATGACGTAACGTTACATCATGATTATTTAGTGTTAAAATCAAGGCTGTGGAGTCTGTAGCCAAATCTCCACCTCCGACTCCTCAGTTTCCCTGAATTTGACTCCACAATTCCGACTCCACAGCCCTGGTATGCAGTCAGTAACGCAAACCTCCGACTCCTCAATTTCCCTGAATCCGATTCCAATTTCACCAAAATGGACAAATTTCGACTCCACGACTCTTGACTCCATAGCCCTGGTGTGCACTCGGTAAGCCAAACGTCCGGCGATAACTCCGACCCCTCATTTTCTCTGAATCTGACAAAATGGATAGCTCCGACTGAAAGCATTTACCTACTTGTTATTAAAACGATAAGCCTCTAGTTTTATAATGAAGTCACCGTGGTGAACTTCCATGTGCCTGCATGTAGGCCAATAAGATCTGTGCCATGTGTGCAGCTACAGAACGGCTAACGGACCTTTTTTCATGACATCCGTGTTGTAGGTAACGGCATATACACAGTAAAGGACAAAAATACTCTAATTATTTGCTGCCAGCACTGGAAAAGTATCCCGGTTCACAGAAAGTTCAGCATATGTCTGTTGCAAAAAGTTAGTAATGAGACGAGACTGACGGCTGAGAGGCATATTTTACGTCGCTTTTCTTTGATTTTCATTTCGAAAAGATATGTTGCAATCATATAACGGTACTGATTATTCCTGTTCCTTTACTCCAGCATTTGTCTCTTACAATGTGATTGATGCCAGCTATACCTCCTTGACAATATACTCTTGCACATTGTTTCAGGGTATGTTACGACATAAATTGTGATGTATAATGTGCATGAACTACTTGTGCAGTGTATGGTGGTATGTCATTTATCATAATATATTGTGTGTGGGATCCCTTGTTTATTTCTGTAGTATATATATCCACAGGATTTAGATGATGTGAGCAAAAATATATTTTATATATATCATATTATACTGTGATAGCCAAGACGGGGGGGAAAAAAGATAAAATAAGTATTGTCAGAATGATTTATGAATCCAGTGATGTAAGTCACTATGTCTCTATGTTTTGTGTACAAAACTGTGGAATACGTAGTATTTTGTTAGTTTGCTAACATCTTATTCTGGGTTGCTTTCCACTTCCAAGTAAATGTTACAGTTTTCTATAAATGTCTAATGGTAAATTCCCGCAGGGTATAACGCGGCACATGAAGAATCTGCAATTTTGTTCCAGTAGCAGCAATGTGTATGATATTTTAAGAATCTCAAGTTGCGGAAACATCCATGGTGTAAATTGACTATTGCTGCAGGTTTGTCAATCTATGTTGTGACTGGTTTAACGAAAGAACCACATCATTTTTTGCAGCTGTATTATACTGTGCCATTTCAACTGTGAGATGTCTGACGTTGAAATGCCCTATTAGAAGGTCCAATAAGATGACATGATCTTGACTCGCTTGACGGCGTTTAAGGTAGGCACGAGAGACTATTTTTTGTAAAAAGTCCAGGCTGCTTTATTAAGTCCCCATAAAACATGCCGCAAACAGAAAATAAACGACCTTTCAGTGAAAGCAAAACAAGATACACAGACCAAACAACAGCACTTCGGTGATAGTCCAGTACACAAGATCCAGTATGGAGCTATCACCCAGGCGGTCTTCTTACCACAGCTGTTTAGTCTGAGTCCAAGATCATTTTGGTGGAGTCTGAGTCAGAGTTGGAGTCGGTAGAACATGGACCGACTCGACTCCTAAAATATAAGATACATTGGGAACAATTTTTCAATGCAGAATGTGCTGAATACTATTATTTTTATGTTCTATCTAAATATATGATTATTGTATAATAATAATGGTTAAAGCCTGATGTTCACATTGTACTGCAATAAATGTATCACTTAAACATAAGCCATGTATGAGGGAGTCGGAGTCAGGGAAATTCAGGAGTCTGAGTCGGTGGTTTGACTTACTGACAGCCCTGCTTCTTACCACCAGACACCCAGCTAATAATACACCTGGACTTGCTTATATTCACCATACCACTACCGGGATGGGGATATGTGAGCTGTCAGTCCCACACATCTCTCATACTTATTAAGACTCCGCACTATATGTGTTGGAGCTTGCTTCCGAGCTTACGTCATTGAAGATGACCACTTCTGTGATGCATGCCTGCCCCTGTCCTGATTGGTATGGACTGATGCATGCGATGAAAGAAATACACTGATAACACAATCAGGTGTAAGCTCTCCTCAGCCCTCCACAAGGCACAGCTCCAAAGTGAGTTTTATTTGATTTACACATGGGTTTTAACAAAGCTCGTTAAGGGGGCTCGGTTACACAAGGAATTTGGACAAATGGAATGCATTTATTGGTGGGACATGGTCTAGTCCATGGAGGGGGATTGTTCATGAGGTCATCAAGGTAAATTAGTCCTCCAGGTCTCCAAAAGTTAGTTTAATCCGTGAAGCCATCTGATGAGGTGTCATTCTGTGATTGATCACTCTTTGTCTTGACTGCAGCTTTGTCTCAGAACATGTGGTGATGTGGCAGGAAATGGGAGCCATCTTTGTCTGAAACAAGCTTATGTAAGGTGAAAATAATACACTCTATAGATCATTTCTCCCATGCCCTTATATCTTAAGGTTAACTAAGTATTTTGATCTTAAGGCTCTCCTCAACAGTCCCCCCTAAATATTTTATTAATCTGTCCCTACTAGAGCCTATCACATTTGTCCAATGTGCCTCGCAACTCTTTTTGTGCTGCCCGTTAGACGAGAAATGCTAACCATTTAACCCCCCTTGGTACAGACTTTGCACATCGATTTTCAAATGTATCTGCCCTCCCTATCATAACTCAGAGGAGTGGGGGACTGTAAAGGACTGAAGAGGACCTAGCTGTTCTCTGTCTACAGAATAACTAACCTCTTGAGCCATGAAAGTGGGCACTGATGTTTCTACTCCTTTCTCAATCATCTTCCTTACACAGGGAAGGACACAACAAACAATAATAGCTGCAATAATTAAGACGACAATAATAACAACACCTATTTGAACCAGCCATCTCTGCCATCCCTTCATCCATGAAAAGTATTGGTCCCAGGGATCTTACACCTGAATTCCTTTTTAATTCTTTTTGTAGTGAATTGAGTTTCTTTATGGCTATTGTAACCTTCCCAGTAGGACCTGTATTATCAGGAATATACGTAGAACATGCAGATTTCACCATTTTGCAAACACCTCCTTTTTCTGCTAATATCATGTCCAGGGCCATCTTGTTTTGAAACAACATTATCGATGTAGGGCCTAGTTGGTCTGCTAAACCCTGAAGAGCTTCTCTAGTGTAATTGACAAACCTCTGCTGATTATAATAGATGTAATTGATCCAGTCTACATTTTTATTTATGGTCACCAAGGGTAAGATAAATGATTCAAAACCTGCTTTTACCTGATCTCTAGCTTTGAATTCGTCTGGTACCCCCCTTGGGACTCCTATAGCATCGATATAAATGTGGCTGTCAAAACTGCCTTTTGGTTCCGAATGTATTTCCCTTTTTGTTCTGTGGAGCTCTTCTGAAGTTAGGGTTTCCTCACCTTCTGATGCTATATAGAAGGGCATTATGGCTTTGGCTAGTGTACATTCTCCTATCCATTCCCCTTCTAAATGAGTTCTGATCTTCATGTCCCCACATATCCAAAAAAACATCAGAAATAGTCTGGGTTTGATTGATCAGATCTCCTCTAGTTGCATTACTATATCTGCTGCAATATCCTTTTGTAAAATTACCCAGAAATGTGCTCCCTTCAGTACTGGTATAACAGGTGTACTCCCCTGGGTATATGGTAATGCCTTGTCCCGGGTTAGGTGTGTCTGTGACTATGGGGTACTTCTTTTTCCAGTATTCACAATTAGTCTCGTCAAGGGATTTGTTAGTGAACAGGCTCAGAAAACAGTTTTCCACATCTGAGGGTAAATCTAGAGGGACAAATCCCAAATGTGGTCTCGCCCCTGCACAGACAAAGCAATTCGATTTATTGTATTGACTGGCTGTATATTTCATCCACTTTAACCATAAGTTGGTCTCAGTGTATTCTGTTTCAACGGCAAGGATATCTTCAAATGTGGGATTTGCAATGGCTATCAGTTTGTTACATTTTTGAGGACGGGACATTGGGGAGTTTGAGTGCGTAGTGTTATCTTTTGCTGACATTTCTTTTATGTCCGCTAATTTGAACATACCCAGCTGGGCACAACTGGCACAACCAGCATGTACATATGTACCCAGCAGATAGGTGCCTTTATCGCCAGGTTGAGGGTTCTCTAGGTTAAGGACTAATGGGTTACACTGGCCGACGGTATCACAGGGCTTGAGGACTTTTGTACAAGAGAGTGTCATCCTAGTGAGTAGGGATTTTCCCTGTGGGTCTCGCTTGTTTAAAGCTATGTCTGGTCTATACCCCCAATCTTCACCAGTATTTCACCCGATTGACCTCCATGAACTACAAGCTTCTCCCCATCCATCTACCGTAACACATATATATTGTTGCCCTGATCTCAGCTGTGCTGATTGACTCATCGTGGAAGGTGAGGAAACCCATTGAGTGTCACACTGTACTATATCACAGTAATCGAATTTAAAAGAAGCTACGTGTGCGGTGGTGTTATACCAGAATGTGACCACCCCCCTTGCTTGGGTGTTGTGCTCCTACAAAGTAATATAGAAAAATAAAACACACAAAGTAAAAGATATGCAGCATTATGCAGAGGGTTCTGGTAGAGGCACAAATTTCTTGCAGTGGGAGGCGTGTATCCACGTCGGTCTTCCCTCAAGTTTGACTGAAGTCGGAGTGGTCAGGAGCACTGGGTATGGACCCTCGAATATCAACTCCAGGGATGTCTTTCTGGTGAACTTCTTTACCAGCACGTAGTCACCAGGCTGAAAAGTGTGGGTACCTTCACTGGAGTTTGGATCTGGAATGGATGACAAAACTCGTGCATGTATTACAGACATTTCTTTAGTAAGGGCAATGACATAATTGACAAGAGTATCACTTCCTAAGGCTAGCTGTTGTGGAAAATATTGACCCAACCTTGGAGGCCCCCCGAAAAGAATTTCGTATAGTGTGAGTTTTGTGGGACTCCTTGGGGTGTTTCTGACTGTGTATAAGGCAATGGGCAAAATGTCTGTCCAAGGAAGTTTGACTTCCTGACTGGCTTTCAGTATCTTGTTTTTCAAAATGCCATTTAGCCTTTCTACTTTACCATTGCTCTGTGGGTGGTACGGAGTATGTAAACCCAACCCAGCCCCCACCATTGTCCATAGTTCCTTAGTCAGTGCTGCAATGAATGCAGGTCCTTGGTCACTCTCAATTACCTCGGGGACCCCATATCTGCAAACTACCTCAGTCATCAGTCTCTTAACAGTCATTCTGGCCGTCATGTTGGTTACTGGATAGGCTTCGGGCCATCCGGAGAATATGTCAGTCACCACTAGTACGTACTCGTACTTCCCTACTTTTGGCATTTGAATTTGATCGATTTGAATTATTTGAAAGGGATAGAGTGGCTTAGCCAAATGTTTTTGAGTAACTTTCTGAGGGGGTGCTGGATTGCACTTTGCACACACAAGGCAGGACTTGCAAAATTTTTAAGTGACCGTAGAAATCCCAGGTGCCATATAAGTCTTCCAAATCAAGTCATTCATCTGATTCTTGCCTCTATGGGTGATACCATGTGCCCATTCTGTCACCGAAGGGTACAGACTACGGGGTAGACAGATCTTTTTGTTCTTCCTCCAGACGCCATCTTCATCCTTTTTTGCTCCTGCTTCTTGCCATGACTCTTTTTCATCATCTGATGTCTTGTCCTGATGAATATGGATAAACCTCATAGGAGAGTTTTTAGGCCCTTCTTCAGCCTCTTGAGACACGTACACTGCTGCTTTCTCTCTCCTAGATGAGTCCATAGCATAAGCTTTTGCTGTTTTGTCAGCAAAGAAGTTCCCCCTTGCTTCTGGAGAATCCAATCTCCCATGAGCTTTGACCTTGATCACTGCAACCTCTGATGGTAGATCCAAGGCGGCAACAAGTTCTTGTATGGCAGCAGCATGTTTCACCGGCGTTCCACTGGATGTTAGGTATCCTCTGGCTGCCCAGATACTGCCGAAGTCATGAGCCACTCCGAAAGCATATCTCGAATCCGTGTAGATATTAACCACCTTCTCCTCCACTTCCTGACTGGCCAGTGTCAAAGCCTTTAGTTCCGCTTCTTGTGCAGACATGTGTGGTGGTAGGGATCCAGCTGAGACGACCTGGTCATGTGTAACCACGGCATATCCCATATGGAATCTACCTGTTTCATCTGCAAATCTGGAACCATCGGTAAAGAATGTCAGGTCCGCATGCGGGAGTGGGTCTTCAGACACGCTTTTCTTGGAGGCTGCTTCTTCCTGCATCTGTTCGAGACAATCATGATCCTCCGAGTGTGCCACCACAACTTTTCTGAGAGCATCGGTATCATCATCATCATCCCCATCCCCCCTGGAAAGAGGAAGCAGCGTGGACGGGTTGAGGATGTTGCAGCGGACAAGGCTGACATTATCCGGAATCAAGAGGGAACATTGTAGACTCATGTGACGTTGCAACGACAGGTGTTTAGGTTGGGTTTGATCAAGAATAGCTTTTATGTCATGTGGAGCCATTAGGAGAACCAGATGCCCTAGGATGATGTCCGAAGTTTTGTCTAGAAGCACATGTGCAGCATGTACGGTTCTTAGGCAAGTCGGGGAGGCCTGAGACACAGAGTCCAGACGGGCAGAGTAATAGCCGATAGGTCTTGTTCTTCCCCCATGTTTCTGTGCTAAGACTTCAGACGCATGTCCTGCTACTTCACTGACAAACAAATAAAAAGGCAGTTGGTAATTCGGGATTCCAAGGGCAGGTGCAGACTGTATGGCCTGTTTTAGAGCATAGAAAGCTTCCACGGATTTAGGACATAGTGGAAAAGCTGACGTCTTGAGGTCATCATACAATGGTTGCATCAGCTTGGAGGCATCAGGAATCCATTGGCAACAATAGGTGATAAGTCCTAAGAAAGCTTGTAACTGTTTAGGTCCTTTTGGCAGAGGAACAGTCTCAATAGCAAGCTTCCTTTCACCCGTCAGGTGTTTCAGATTTGGAGATATACAGTGGCCCAAAAACACAACTTTAGGCTGGCACCATTGAAGTTTCTTGAGGGACACTTTGCAATTTTGTTGTGCAAGATGAAGAAGAAGGCTAAGACTCGACTCTTCTGCTGTCGCCTGATCAGGACAACACAGTAGGAGATCATCCACATACTGAAGGAGGACAACTTGATGGTTAATTTCTCTCCACGGTTGTAGACAAGAGGCAAGGGCCTGGGAGAAATGACTTGGTGAGTTCTGTGCTCCTTGTGGTAAGACCGTCCAGGTGCATTGTGATCCTCTGTATGTGAAGGCAAAGAGGTACCAATCGTCTGGATGGAGTGGTACGCTAAAGAAAGCATTGGCCAGATCGATGACAGTGAAACGTTTAGCATCCGATGGTATTTCTGACAACAAGGTATGTGGATTGGGCACAATGGGACTTTCTAGTACAGTTGCCGCATTAACAGCCCGGAGATCTTGAACCATACGGTACTTCGGGGCTTCTCCTTTTAATGTCCTCTTCTTCACCGGGAACAACGGTGTGTTACAGAGAGAGTTACATTTGGCTAGTGCCCCATTTTCCAGGAGAGTCTTGACTGCAGCTTTGTCTCAGAACATGTGGTGATGTGGCAGGAAATGGGAGCCATCTTTGTCTGAAACAAGCTTATGTAAGGTGAAAATAATACACTCTGTAGATCACTTCTCCCATGCCTTTATATCTTAAGGTTAACTAAGTATTTTGATCTTAAGGCTCTCCTTAACAGTATTATGGTGAGATCCCCCCCTTGATTTCGTATTGATGACATATCCTAAATTTAGATCCGGAGGAAATAGAAAAATTATATAAGTGCACAAATGGTAAATCGAAATAATTATCATGCCTCGAGTTAAAAGTTATATCATAGAGGCTCACCTGTTCACATTGTGCTAATGTTGGTAGAATGCAACTATAAAGCACTTCAGCAAATGCAGCAGTTGTCAAGAATCCTCCACATAGGATACCAGGCCTCATTAGGGAATAATAGCTTTTGTAGGCTGTAGAGATACATGGAAACACAGCCAAAATATTCAGACATCAAACTTGTACAAGGCTTCCAGATGGAACACATCAGACACATGGTAAAGATGAAAGCACCAGACGGTTTGATATTCAACATTTCAGCTGGTTTTACGTAGCTTGGCATCCTACATATATTAGTTTGTCCTCTAAAAATCAATCAAAAAATTGTATGTACTTTATAAGGCACATGCACAAATTAGATTCTTATTACAATTGTGTCCTTTGAATTGTAAAGTGCTGCAGAATGTGTTGGTGCTATACAAATAGATATATGTTATTGTACATCTCAGCCACAAAGTGGTTGATGCCACAAATTCATCAAGTGGCAGAGGAATGAAGGTGTGACAATAAAAAAGCTCTGGTGGTGCTTGACAACTGGTTTATCCTGTTAAGACCACACTGGACTACGCAAGCAAGGCAAGGAAAATACTGTGTAGTCTAGGCCAGAGGTCCCCAACCTTTCTGACTTTGAGAGCGACCTTCAGCTCTGAAAGGAGGTTGCGAGTCACATTCAGCTCTGAGAGAAGGTCGCAAACAACATTCGGCTCTGAAAGAGGATCACAAGTGGCATCCTGCTCCTATTAAGAAACAGAAAAAGAGGAAAGAGAAGCGCAATAGCGTCTTAATCTTTTTACAATAATTGCAAATTTACAAATGTTGCTGCTCACCCTGTCATGTTGTGAGACCCACAACTGGTGTATAAGCGTATAGCAGTTTCTGCTGGACCCACACTCCACGTAATCACTGTGGCTGTAGAAATAAATCCAAAAAAGATGGTGCTGTTTGATCCACGCACACTGCATACAATGAAACGAAATTGCAGTTGATGAGAGATAATGGTGCCCTTATTCTCAACGTGTTTCTGAGCGGATCCCGCTCCTTCATCAGGAAGGAGAGCAACCTCGTGGTTGCTCTCCTGATAAAGGAGTGGGGATTCGCTGAGAAACACGTTGAAAATAAGGGCACCATTATCTCTCATCAACTGCAATTTCGTTTCATTGTATGCAGTGTGCGTGGATCAAACAGCACTGTAGTTTTTTTTATTTATCCTACTCCTATTCTCTCATAGTAGTGGCAACCCAAATACCAGTATAATGACTGCCAAGGCTTTTCCACAAAAGTCACACTGGTGCAGTATACCAAGATCCCGGGGTTCCCACAATATCCTCATTCAGGTCACCTCTATGTGGGTCTACTCACAAAAGTCACTAACTGGAGTCCTGCTCTTCATAGCTGTTTGTTAGACCTGGTGATTATGCATCAAGCTGGAAGACAGTCGCAAGCCACACATCACAGGCCATGCGATCCACATGTGACACCCAAACCATAGGTTGGGGACCCCTGACCTAGAATGTATACAGTCATGACCAAATGCGGTGGCAGCTTTGAAATTGTTTAAAAAAAATTAAGTATTTCTCCCAGAAAATTATAACACTTCCACGTTTTGTAATGCACATGTTTATTTCCTTTGGGTGTATAGAAACAACACACATAGGAAGAACACACACAAAAATGAAAGAAGAAGAAAAAAAAGACAAATTGGACATAATTTCACACAAAATCCCAAAAATGGGCAAAATTGTTTGCACCTGTCCACAATTGTGGGTAAGCAACTTTGTTTCAAGAATGTGATGCTTGTTCAAGCTCACCTATTTCATCCAATATGTGAGTGCAATATGAAAATCACACCTGAAACCAAATAAAAGGGGAGACGTTTACTCAATCTTTGCATTGTGTATACATGTGTGTCACACTCAGCATGGAGAATAGAAATGGAAGAGAACTGTCTGAGGGCTAGAGATCCAAATTTGTTGAAACATAACAATCTGAAGGTTACAACTCCATGTGCAGAGATCTTGATGTTCCTTTGTCCACGGTGCACAATGTGATCAAAAAGCATTCTGGGTGCAACATTGACAGCGCCAACTATCTTTTTACAGTGCCTTGTGAAAGTATTTGGCCCCCTTGAACTTTTCAACCTTTTGCCACATTTCAGGCTTCAAACATAAAGATATAAATTCTAATTTTTTTGTGAAGAATCAACAAGTTGGACACAGTCGTGAAGTGGAACCAAATTTATTGGATATGTTAAACTTTTTTAACAAATAAAAAACTGAAAAGTGGGGTGTGCCATATTACTCGGGCCCCCTTGAGTTAATACTTTGTAGCGCCACCTTTTGCTGCGATTACAGCTGCAAGTCGCTTAGGGTATGTCTCTATAAGTTTTGCACATTGAGAGACTGAAATTCTTGCCCATTCTTCCTTGGAAAACATCTCGAGCTCAGTGAGGTTGGATGGAGAGCATTTGTGAACAGCAGTTTTCAGTTCTTTCCACAGATTCTCTATTGGATTCAGGTCTGGACTGTGACTTGGCCATTCTAACACATGGATACGTTTATTTGTGATCCATTCCATTGTAGATTTTGCTTCATGTTTGGGATCATTGTCTTGTTGGAAGATAAATCTCCGTTCCAGTCTCAGGTCTTTTGCAGACTCCAACAAGTTTTCTTCCAGAATGGTCCTGTATTTGGCTCCGTCCATCTTCCCATCAATTTTAACCATCTTCCCTGTCCCTGCTGAAGAAAAGCAGGTCCAAAGCATGATGCTGCCACCACCATGTTTGACAGTGGGGATGGTGTTTTGAGGGTGATGAGCTGTGTTGCTTTTACGCCAAACATATCGTTTTGCATTGTGGCCAAAAAGTTCAAGTTTGGTTTCATCTTACCAGAGCACCTTATTACACATGTTTGGTGTGTCTCCTAGGTGGCTCGTGTCAAACTTTAAACAAGATGTTTTATGGATATCTTTGAGAAATGGCTTTCTTCTTGTCACTCTTCCATTAATGCCAGATTTGTGCAGTGTACGACTGATTGTTGTCCTATGGACAGACTCTCCCACCTCAGCTGTAGATCTCTGCAGTTCATCCAGAGTGATCATGGGCCTTTTGGCTGCATCTCTGATCAGTCTTCTCCTTGTTCGAGATGAAAGTTTAGAGGGACGGCCGGGTCTTGGTAGATTTGCAGTGGTCTGATGCTCCTTCCATTTCAATATGATCGTTTGCACAGTGCTCTTTGAGATGTTTAAAACTTGGGAAATATTTTGTATCCAAATCTGACTTTAAACTTCCCCACAACAGTATCTTGGACCTGCCTGGTGTGTTCCTTAGGCTTCATGATGCTCTCTGCACTTGAAACAGAACCCTGAGACTATCACAGAGCCAGGTGCATTTATACAGAGACTTCATTAAACACTAGATTCTATTTACCAGTCATTTACAACAACATTGGATCATTCATAGATCCTCACTGAACTTCTGGAGTGAGTTTGCTGCACTGAAAGTAAAGGGGCCGAATAATATTGCACGCCCCGCTTTTCAGTTTTTTATTTGTTAAAGTTTAACATCTGCAATAAATTTTATTCAACTTCATGATTGTGTCCCACTTGTTGTTGATTCTTCACAAGAAAAATTAGAAATGTATATCTTTATGTTTGAAGCTTGAAACGTGGCACAAGGTTGAAAAGTTCAAGGGGGCCGAATACTTTCACAAGGCACTGTACATTTAAATTAAAAGAAATGCTATGGCATGAGACCCTGCAGGACTCCTAAAAATGTTTTAGGATTGTTTTGCTGTCCCTGGCATTGGATGCTTCAATTGTGTGAAAGATATCATCATGCAATCTGAAGACTGCCAAAGGATTTTGGGTTGTAATATAGTGCCCAGTTGTCAAAAAGCTGGATTTGTGTCTTAGGTCATGGATCTTCCAGCAGGGCAATGAAACCCAACCTACTTCAAGAAGCACCCAGAAATGGATGGAAACCAAGCACTACAAAGTTCTGAAGTGGTCAACAATGTGTCCGGGTCTAAATCCCATTTATTGTTCACCTATGGAAAAGTCTTAAAATTGCTGTTGGGAGAAGACACTCTTCAAATATGAGAGATCTGGAACAGTTTACAAAAGAGTGATCCAAAATTCCAGTTAAGTGATATATGAAACTTGTTGATAGTTACACGAAGCGATTGATTGTAGTTTATTCCAAAGGGTGTGCAACCAAATAGAGTGCCCAAAAAATATGTCTGGACTATTTTTGAGGATTTTATGTGAAATTATGCTCAATTTGCCTTTTATCTTTTTCTTTTCTTTGTGTATTTTTACAATACAAACAAAGGAAATAAATGTTTTAATTGCAATAATTTTCTGAGAGAAATACCGTATATACTCGCGTATAAGCCGAGTTTTTCAGCCCAAAAATTGGGCTGAAAAGTCTCCCCTCGGCTTATACGCGAGTATATACGGTATATAAAAAAAAAAAAAATCTCAAGGGGTAGTACACAGCAGCCCCAGGTCCCCCTCACTGTTTGGCGCCCCCACCGCTGCGCTCATACATTACCGGTCTAGCAGCTGTCATCCTCCGGTGGCGGATCGCGGCTCCCGGCTCCGGCTTCCATCTTCTTCTGTGTCTTCCTGCATGTCACATGACCGGCCGGCGTCGCGATGACATCATCGCGATGCGCCCCGGTCACAATGCAGGAAGACACAGAAGAAGATGGAAGCCGGAGCCGGGAGCCGCTATCCGCCACCGGAGGATGACAGCTGCTAGACCGATAATGTATGAGTGCAGCGGTGGGGGCGCCAAACAGTGAGGGGGACCTGGGGCTGCTGTGTACTACCCCTGGGGCTGCTGTGTACTACCCTGGGGCTGCTGTAAATACCCCTGGGGCTGCTGTGTATTACCCCTGGGGCTGCTGTGTATTACCCCTGGGGCTGCTGTGTATTACCCCTGGGGCTGCTGTGTATTACCCCTGGGGCTGCTGTGTATTACCCCTGGGGCTGCTGTATATACCCCTGGGGCTGCTGTGTACTACCCCTGGGGCTGCTGTGTACTACCCCTGGGGCTGCTGTGTACTACCCCTGGGGCTGCTGTGTACTACCCCTGGGGCTGCTGTAAATACCCCTGGGGCTGCTGTGTACTACCCCTGGGACTGCTGTATACACCCCTGGGGCTGCTGTATATACCCCTGGGGCTGCTGTGTACTACCCCTGGGGCTGCTGTGTACTACCCCTGGGGCTGCTGTGTATTACCCCTGGGGCTGCTGTGTATTACCCCTGGGGCTGCTGTGTACTACCCCTGGGGCTGCTGTGTATTACCCCTGGGGCTGCTGTGTATTACCCCTGGGGCTGCTGTGTATTACCCCTGGGGCTGCTGTGTATTACCCCTGGGGCTGCTGTGTACTACCCCTGGGGCTGCTGTGTACTACCCCTGGGGCTGCTGTGTACTACCCCTGGGGCTGCTGTGTACTACCCCTGGGGCTGCTGTGTATTACCCCTGGGGCTGCTGTGTACTACCCCTGGGGCTGCTGTGTATTACCCCTGGGGCTGCTGTGTATTACCCCTGGGGCTGCTGTGTACTACCCCTGGGGCTGCTGTGTACTACCCCTGGGGCTGCTGTGTACTACCCCTGGGGCTGCTGTGTACTACCCCTGGGGCTGCTGTGTACTACCCCTGGGGCTGTTGTGTACTACCCCTGGGGCTGCTGTGTACTCCCCTGGGGCTGCTGTGTACACCCCTGGGGCTGCTGTGTATACCCCTGGGGCTGCTGTGTATACCCCTGGGGCTGCTGTGTACACCCCTGGGGCTGATGTGTATACCCCTGGGGCTGCTGTGTACTACCTAAGGGCTGCTGTATACCACTGGGGCTGCTGTATATACTGCTGGGGCCTGCATACCACTGGGGAGGCTGCTGTATACTACCACTGGGGAGGCCTATATACCACACTGCTGGGGGCTGTATACCTGTGCTGGGGTCCACCCTCGGCTTATACACGAGTCAATAGGTTTTCCCAGGTTTTGGGGGCAAAAGTAGGGGGGTCGGCTTATACACGGGTCGGCTTATACACGAGTATATACGGTACTTCATTTTCTGGAACAATTTCAAGGGCGCCAATTCTTTCAGCCATGAATATAAGTCAGGAGCTGATGGAGACATAGGTTTGAAACACCACAGAACTAAAAGGAGTGTATTGTGATAAAGTCTTGGTGCCAATATAGGTCTACCTCCAGAATGAAGTTTGAAGGTAACATTTCTGTAATGCCGGGTTCACACCACGGCCTGATCAGGTCCGGGGCTGTCCGGTGTAAACCTTACAGCCCCGGACCTGATTTTGACATAATACAGGCCTATGAAGCTGGATGGCAGCTATGTGCCATCTGGTTTCCATCTGTCCGGGAGGATCTGAGCGAATTCGGATTTTCCTCCCAGACTCAAAAACGTTGCTTGGAACATTTTTGTGTCCAGGGGAAAAATCAGACAAAATCAGATCCCCCCGGATCCGGGGCGATGCGGCACTCCCTAACGTGGGAGTTTAAGGCGAAGGATCGCCCAGGTCCGACAGAAACATCAGATCTGGGAACCGGACGCCAGCTACTGAAGTTTAGCAGAGATCTGCTGTGTAAAGAATTGACATGGTCCTTCTTTTTATGCCGGCGCTTTCTCCATAATAGCGCAGCATATTTTTATGCAGTGTCTGCACGGATAAGTGAATTTCACATACACTTTGCTGGCAGACACAATGCACATTGCGCATTTTTGAAAAGCGTGCACAAAAAGCGCTAAAAAATGCGCGATGTGTGAATGTAGCCTTCGTCCAACAGTTTTTTTCACGATCAGCACTCTGGTTAAAAATAAACTTGTGTGAACTTGATCTTAGGCTGGGCTCAGACAGCTGTATTAACCGCTTCATGACCCTGGAATTTTTCGTTTTTCATTCTTTGCTTTCCTGCTTCCAACAGCCATAACTTTTTTATTTTTCCATCAATATAGACATATGACGGCTTGTTTTTTGCGGGACGAGTTGTACTTTCAAATACAATAATTTGTTTTACCATATAGTGTACAGGGAAATTGCAAAAAAGTGCAATTACACATTTGTTTTTTGGATTTTTTAGTCGCCATGTTCAATATATGGTAAAACTGACGTGACGATGTGATGCCTCGGGTTGGTACGAGTTTGTAGATACCAAACATGTATACCTTTACTGGTATCTAGGTAGTGAAAAAAATTCAGAAGTTTAAAAAAAAAATAAATATCGCTCTTTTTGCGCCATGTTCTGCGCCCCATAGCTTCCTCATTTTTCGGGATCTGGGACTGTGTGATGGCTTATGTTTTGCGTCTTGAGCTGACGTTTCTAATTATATCATTTTTGGGTGGATGTGCTGTTTTGATCGCCCGTTATTGCATTTTATAGCAATGTTGCGGCGACCAGAAAAACGTAATTTTGGCTCTTGGACCTTTTTTTCTGTTACGCAGTTTACGGCTCTCATTAATTGATTTTATATATTGAGATTGGGCGATTCTGAATGCAGTGATACCAAACGTGTATTTTTTTTTAACACTATCATTGTGAAAGGGGGAAAAGGGGGGTGATTTTAACTTTTTTTTTTTTTTTACATTTTTATAAAAACTTTATTTACTAATTCATTATTATTTTTACACTGCCCCATAGAGAGGCACCTTGCTGCACCGTATGATCGCTTCTGGCAGATACCGATGAGCTGCAGCTCATTGATATCTGTCAGAATTGCGGATGGTGAGTGGTTGGCAGCACCTGCCAACCCCTCACCGGAAGTGCTATGTGACAGCTTCCGGGGTCAAGCCCGGGCTGTCATGTGAGTGCCGGAGATCCTGTGATATCATCGTGGCATCACTGGTGCAGGGGGGAATGCAGCGTTCCCCGCCGTGGCACCTTTGGATCCCGCTGTCAGTGATTGACAGCGGGATCCAAAGGGTTAACAGCACCGATCGGATCCCGGATCTGATCGGTACTGTTAGCCCGACATCTCAGCTGATGAGATCAGGTGAGATGTCGGGTGTTTGATGTGAGCTCCGCGCCGCAGCTCACATCAAACACCGGGATACGGCCCATGACATTGTACAACATCATGGGTCGTGAAGGGGTTAGAAATCGGGCCAGTCACATTAGTAAATTGCTGACATAATTGGTTCTATGTGCAGCTCTGAGTACCTGCCTGAACATACTGCAATTTTTTTAAAGATTTCTTTACATAGACCATTGGTTTGTGTGGAAAATTGGACATATACCTGGTGTTCTCCTTGTGTGGTCTGTGGCAATACGCTCATCTGAACAATCCCTTAAGCTATGTGCCCACGATCAGGAAACGCTGAGTTCTGGATGCGGCGTGTTTTTTGTGCAGAGAAGCGGGTGTTCTCTGCAGGAGAACGCAGCGTCCATGCCCACGATCAGGATTCTGGGCGCAGCATAATTTTCACTGTGTTCTCCCAGTGAGAACATTTGCATTTCCGCATACATAAATAGACATACTGCTTGGGAAGCCACGCCACATGTTAGTCTATACTGCAGGAAAAAAGTGTACAGAGGGCATTGTAATGGTATAAATCCAATCCACTCAGCTTGTATTGTAGGATGCAGCATATTGACTACAGTGCAATATGCTGTGACCAAAACGCTGCTAATGCTGATCATGGGCACTCACCTTTAGGCCAGAGTCACACTGGTTTGTGACTTGCACGAGTGCAATGTGAGGAAATCTCGCATTGCACTTGTGCCCATGCTCGACAATCGGGCACCTCAAACTTGCGAGTTTTTCTTCAGCCCTGTATGTCTGCAAATCTCAGATCACTCACACAAATACAAGTCTATGGGTGCAAGTGAAACATCGCACTTCTCTTGGCACACAGCTGAGTGCAGCACAATATATGCCAAGCCAGGAATGGAGATGAGATTAATATTTCTCTCTCCTCCCCAGCTGTGATCTGATTGGATCACAGTTGCATAACACTCAGGTCACACTCGCTAGAGCGCCTGAGCCGAGTGTCATTGGCATATCGCTTCCGATGCTCTCTCATAGGATGTGAAATGCAATTTTAACCCCAGCCTTAGTCCGGGTTCCACTTGAGAGAGCAATGCGAGAGATCACCCGACACGGTCGCCGGCTCTCCGGATAGGAATGTGTCAGCTGCATGTATTTCTATGCAGCTCCATGCTCCTGTCCAGAGGGCGACCATGCTGGGTGATGCAATGCGAGACACGTGCAAGGCTCTCAAAAGTGGAACCCCTGCCTTAGACTGAGTTCATATCTAGTAATCGGAAACAAATCTAGTAGATTAAAAAAAGTGGAACGGTTACAAAATGATGCACTTTAAAACCCATTCACATTGACTTTCGATGAATTAACAAACTGATCTTGTAATTACGTTTTTTTGGGGGGCTGGACTAAATAGTTATGCAGACTCAACTGTTTTGTCTAAGAAAACTGCTCCTTGATCTGTTTGTTTTCAATGATAAAACAATGTGAACATGGCAAAAGGTTTGCTACTCCTCTGGTGATGATTTCATATACAATTCCACAGCAAAGACGGGAGAGGGAGCATGAAGCAACAGGTACAGAGACGACTCAGACAACGGCCATTTTGCACATCAGTGCGCTTCCACAGGTCTGCTTTTATGGACGCAAGTGCAATTGGGTGTCTTCTCTGGATCTTCTATTCTCTCCTCTTGTCTGGATCTTCTATTGTCTTCTCTTCTGACTGCTCCAGCATTTTTACAGCCGCGTCTGGGTCATTAACGTGTGTCGCTTCAAGCAGAAAAGTGCCAATTAACAGATGCGCCTTATTCTTGTTTAAAAAAATACTGACATGGTGACGTGTTTCTATTATACTTTTCCTCTGATTGTGCCACTCCTGGTTTTGGCTTGTAAGTACTGAGGTAAAAAACTCACCAAATACTCAACATATGCATGTGACCTTATCCAGTATTTTTGTTTACTGGATACATTGGATTACTAGACATGTGAACTCTGCCTTAGTCCGCGATGGGCACTACACATTTAATAGAGCTGTAGCTCAAATCAATGTTTATATTTAGCCTTCAGTGGCAGTACTGGCAGCTAATTGGTGCCAGTTAAGGGTGTGAGGTGTATCCACCGATATGTATCTATCTCTAATGGTACCTTTACACGCCGCTACAGAAGGTTGGAAACAACCGGGTGTCTGACGTGCACGAGCACATTCGAACGGTTGCAAACGGTACCCGATACCACCTTTACACGCCGCTACAAGGTGCTCTACAGAAGGTTTAATCTATCTCTGGATGCACCGCCGGGTGCTCAAGTTACCTTCTGTAGAGCACCTTACCTCATTTACACGCCGCTACAGAAGGTAATATGGGAGGACCCGGGGCAGCAGGGACAACACATAGGCGTGCCAGAGTTGTGGATTACGAGACGCTCGTACAATGATTGGACAATGCAATAACATCATGATTGGCCAGCCAACGCAGGAAGGCTGGCTAATACATGATGCTATTGCAATTGTGTAGTGTGACTGGTCAGCTCCTTAAATATGCCGCCCTATGCTTCGACAACCAATCGTAACGCAGGAGCTTCCACCAATGATCGCTGATGGGGCGAGGTATCCCGGAGGCTCTGTCACGCCCCAGGGATGAAACTAGGTGACGAAAAAAACTTCCTGTTCCTCCTTTAGACGCCGCTACCATCAGGTTGAAACCAACCTGTTTTAGAGCACTGCTCTGAAACAGGTGCCGAAAGTGACGGGTGGCAACAAGCTAGTTTACACGCCGCTACCTCGGGTTGATTTGACGGTGCAAGATACATATGTCTCCGACACCCGGTTGTTTCCAACCTTCTGTAGCGGCGTGTAAAGGTACCATTATAGTGATGACTTTGCTATGGGCAGACATCCATCTGTGGGGTGGTTCAGTGGTTTGTACTGCAGTTTTGCATCGCTGGGGTCCTCCAATTCATGGTGCTATGGAAGTGAATGAATATAATTATTATTATCCATAATATATGCCCGAGGAGCCTCTTAAGGTACAGGATCCTTGATCTGAAGGAGCACCATTCTTGGTTTAGCGGAGGTGAGGTTGCTCGTTGGCACATTAGTTGAAGTAACTGCACAAATATGCTTATATCAGGTCAATGAGCTTTCCGTCACTAAGGCTACACATGTTGAACTAATCTCCGCAATGTTCATTTGTGTTCCTAGAAGTAGAAACAGTGAAGCATAAAGTAAAACATACAGTAGATTTGCTGAAAGCAAAATAACATAAAAGCTGCTGAAATGAACAATTGTGTACATTTGGAGTAAATGAAAATGGAATCCCCCAGGCATTAGTGGTAAAATGACGAAATATGCAGAGGCAGCCGTCTTTCTACTCAGTGGAGTGATATGCAGCTGGGATTTGTACTGTCAAGTATAGTGGATGACATGTCTTGAATGTATTTGAAGGATATTGAACTCAATGTAAACAACACCCTTCTTTTGAGAAAATCTGTGTTGTCCTATTTTTTACTGTAGTAGGCACTGGTGGCATAGATGTAGGCCTAAATATAAGTGCAGCAGTAAGCAGAGGCCTAGATTTTAATTCAGCAGTGGGCAGAGGTCTAGCTATACGTTCAGGAGTGTGTAGAAGGCTAGCTATAGGTGTGGCAGTGGATACAGGCCTAGCTATAGGTGCAGCAGTAGGTAGAGGTCTAAGCATAGGTGCAGGAGTTAGTGTGCAGAGGCCTAGCTATAGGTGCAGCAGTGGGCAGAGGCCTAGCTACAGGTGCAGCAGTAGGTAGAGGTCTAAGCATAGGTGCAGGAGTTAGTGTGCAGAGGCCTAGCTATAGGTGCAGCAGTGGGCAGAGGCCTAGCTACAGGTGCAGCAGTAGGTAGAGGTCTAAGCATAGGTGCAGGAGTTAGTGTGCAGAGGCCTAGCTATAGATACAGCAGTGGGCAGAGGCCTAGCTTGAGGTGCAGCAGTATCACCGATTTAACATATAGCTGCCACCCAAAGGCTTATAATATTTCAAGCAGAAGTAGGAAAAGCATATATTTGATATTGCTGACTTAATACAAAATATTTGTTGAGCATAATCTTCTATTTTCACTGTTGTCACAGTCCTTTCCCACTCATTATACAAATGTAATGTTTGCCTTGCGCCTTCAGCTTCATTAGATTTATAATAAATAGTCTCATACTTACCTCAAGGATTGTGGTACTGTGTCTTCATTCTGGTCTTCGCAGCCATTGGACCATCCTGTAATGCATACTGTGTTTCTCCAAAAATAAGACAGTGTTTTATATTTTTTTCCCGTCCAATAAAAAGGGATAAGTCTTATTTTTGGGGTAGGGCTTATATTTGAACAAGAATAAGCACATTTATGCTTGAACCAAAAAATCAACAATGTTGTAGGGGTACAGTGTACTTGTTGAAGATGAGCAAATCTGCAGGGAGGCAGACTTTGGAGGTGGACATGCGAAATTAGGAGGCAGGGCTGTGGAGTGGAGCTGGGGAGCAGCTACCGTACTATTGGTACAGTACTGTACTTGCCTATAATGATGAGTGAAAGACAGCACAACTCAGGGCGCACTGTTTAGTCTTGCTCAGGATCTGCAGTTACAGAGCCCATGTGTCCACAACCAATCAGTCTAAGATATACTGACTCAGCGTGCTGATTGGTCGCAGGTCACATGGGTTCCATGACTGCAGATCCTGACAGCGCTGAAACCCCTGACAGCACTGAAGTCTGAGGTGAGTATAAAGCTTTATTGTTTTAACAGCGGGGGCGCACAAAGGAGGAATAAGGGGGATCAAGGGGAATGAATACAGTATTTACTACGCATTCTATTCCTGCATCACTTTGCAATCGGCTGGTACTCATCAGCTGAGAGTAACAATGCACTGTGTATTTCTATGCAGGGGCCACTTTCAGGTGTGAGTACGCAACTAGGGCTTATTTATTGATTAGGGCTTCTATGTCAAGCCTTCTCCAAAAAGCATTGAAAACCCTGCTAGGGCTTTCTTTTGCGGTAGGGTTTATTTATGGAGAAACAAGGTAGTCAATAGAGTAGAGACCACACTTCAAACCGAAGTCCCGAAAAAAGTATATAGAATAACTTTGTGCTCTGTCTAACCTATTTTTGGTAGTATACACTGTGTGCAGAATTATTAGGCAAATTTTTATCACATGATACTTTTTATACATGTTGTCCTACACCAAGCTAAATAGGCTTGAGAGCCAACTACCAATTAAGTAACTCAGGTGATGTGCATCTCTGTAATGAGGAGGGGTGTGGTGTAATTACATCAACACCCTATATAATGTGTGCTTAATTATTAGGTAAATGCCTTTCCTTAGGCAAAATAGGTCAGAAGAGAGATTTGACGGGCTCTGAAAGGTCCAAAATTGTGAGATGTCTTGCAGAGGGAAGCAGCAGTCTTGAAATTGCCAAACCTTTGAAGCGTGATCACCGAACAATCAAGTGTTTCAAGGCAAATAGCCAAAAGGGTCGCAAGAAGCATGTTGGGCAAAAAAGGTGCAACATATCTGCCCATGAATTGAGGAAAATCAAGCGTGAAGCTGCCAAGATGCCATTTGCCACCAGTTTTGCCATATTTCAGAGCTGCAACGTTACTGGAGTATCAAAAAGCACAAGGTGTGCCATACTCAGGGATATATAATTAAAATCAAGGAGACAAAGAGAGGTGCTGATTGTGCCTTATCACTAATGACACACACAAAACAAGAGCTAGATACTAGCTTGCTCACCTGGTTTGGTTGTGACAACCCACAACCAGCTTGAATGCCTGAAATGCAGCTGCTGCAGAACCTCCACGTGCACGTGGGAAAAGAGATAGCTAGAAAGGAATGGTCTCTCATGGTCCGTGTTGCTGCTTCAAAGAATGCACTGGGAAGACATTGCTTCATCCATCATCTCCTTTATTCCTCCACACTCTACCAACATGTTTCCGTGCACACCTTGCACCTTCCTCAGGGTACTTGAGGAAGGTGCAAGGTGTGCACCGAAACGCGTTGGTAGAGTGTGGAGGAATAAAGGAGGTGATGGATGAAGCAATGTCTTCACAGTGCATTCTTTGAAGCAGCAGCGCGGACCGTGAGACACCATTCCTTTCTAGCTATACTCAGGGATATGGCCAAGTTAAGGAAGGCTGAAAAACGACCACCTGTGAACAAGAAACATAAGATAAAACGTCAAGACTGGGCCAAGAAATATCTAACGACTGATTTTTCAAAGGTTTTATGAACTGATGAAACGAGAGTGACTCTTGATGGGCCAGATGGATGGGCCAGAGGCTGGATCAATAAAGGGCAGAGAGCTCCACTAGAAGCCAGCAAGGTGGAGGTGGGGTACTGGTATGGGCTGGTATCATCAAAGATGAACTTGTGGGACCTTTTTGGGTTGAGGATAGAGTGAAGCTCAACTCCCGGACCTACTACCAGTTTCTGGAAGGCAACTTCTTCAAGCAGTGGTACAGGAAGAAGTCAGTATTGTTCAAGAAAAACATGATTTTTATGCATCACATGCATCCAACTACTCCACAGCGTGGCTGGCTAGTAAAGGTCTAAAAGATGAAAAAATAATGACATGGCCCCCTTGTTCACCTGATCTGAACCCCATAGAGAACCTGTGGTCCCTCCTAAAATGTGAGATCTACAGGGAGGGAAAACAGTACACCACTCGGAACAGTATCTGGGAGGCTGTGATGGCTGCTGCATGCAATGTTGATCGTAAACAGATCAAGTAACTGACAGAATCTATGGATGGAAGGCTGTTGAGTGTTATCATAAAGAAAGGTGGCTATATTGGTCACTAATTTTTTTGTGTTTTGTTTTTGCATGTCAGAAATGTTTTTTTCTATTTTTTTGTGCAGTTATATTAGTTTCCCTGGTGAAAATAAACAAGTGAGATTGGAATATATTAGGTTTTTATTAAGTTGCCTAATCATTCTGCACAGTAATAGCTACCTGCACAAACAGATATCCTCGTAAGATAACCAAATCTAAAAAAAACCACTCCAACTTCCAAAAATATTAAGCTTTGATATTTGAGTCTTTTGGGTTGATTGAGAACATAGTTATTGATCAATAATAAAAATAATCCTCTAAAATACAAATTGCCTAATAATTCTGCACAGTGTATGCATTCCATCAGTCACATTATGATGTTCACCTGAAAAAGGTGGATACTACCAAAAATGAGGTCATACAGAACACGACTCCCAACTACTTCTTTAAGTCAATGTCGCTATCAGTGGATAATCTCATTTTAAAGGGCTTCAGATAAAAGCCTCGATGGAGCCACTGGCATCTGACTAAAATATGGTGTGAACCCAGCCTTGAAGGAGTGTTCCAAAGTCAACATACATTTCTATCTGTTTATGACCATAATGTAAGCTAGGGGCAGCACTGATCAATCTTCTGGACAAAGTACCTCAAAGTACACCAGAAACAACGGGATGTCTGGATCAAAGTGATGACTTGCTTTATTTTACGACGCGTTTCAGAACCACATACCGAGCTCCTTCCTCAGGGACCATCAACCTTTAACCTGTGTAAAAAAGATAAGACCCTATTGCGCATTCTCAACTTTTTAGATATTAGGGGCAGCACTGAGGCTCAATGGTCAGCACTATTGCTTTGCAGAGCTGGGGTCCTGGATCCAAATACCACCAAGGACAACACCTGCAAGGAGTTTGTATGTTCACCTTGTGTTTGTGTGGGTTTCCTCCAGGTTCTCCAGTTTCCTCCCACACTCTAAAGGCATAATAATGTGGAATGTATATTCAGCCCCAGTGGGGACAAGGATGATGATTGTAAAGTGCTGCAGAATGTAATGGGTCAATATAAGCAAAAATAAATAAATAAGCTATTTTATAATATTTTATTAAAAATTGCCTACTCTTCCCTATTTACACTAATTGGTATATCCAATGGTTCAGTAGGAAACAGGTGGACCCATAGAAGCACCTGATAGGTGCGAAACGGCGCTGTCGTCCAGTGTCTCCTGCTCCCCTCCCCGCCCCCACTAAACCATCTAGCCGTATGATGTCATCGGTGATTAATAAAAGCATTTAAAGACTACATGAGTGAGTGCCCGTCTGTTTCCCACTGACCCATTGGATGTACTTGTTACTTGCCACTGGAGGGAGCACCACCGCTGTCTTGGCCTGAACTTGGCTGCTTTGTCCTGTTGCTCTGTGATGTGTGAGCTGGTGGTCTATCCAGCGTGGTGCCCAGAATCTTAATTGCTGTAACTCTAATTGGTATTCTATTTTTTTCTATCTCCGAGGCTGTGAACACTGTCACAGCTTATTACCCCTCCCTGAAACAAAACATTATCAGTGATGATCATTTCAGGGGCTGTGCTCATCCTTGGTATGCCCCTCACTGCTAGTTGTGCACTGTGCGACCTACACATTGACAGTGTCTGCTCTGCTCAAATCAGTAATAATAGGCCAGTAGTAAAACACTGTAAATACGTGGTGTGCAAGACACTACCACCACCCCCACTAGTGATATCACTGGTATTGACACTGCTCTGTTGCTGGCTGATTGATTTGAGCCGACTGTGCAGTGCAGATTGCCCAGTGTAAAGCCCCCGTCACACATAGCAAGATTGCTACCGAGATCGCTGTTGCGTTACAGGTTATGTAATTAGGCTTTGTTTCTGGGAGGAGGCAGGGAGTATGACATAGGTTGCTGTCAATGTCCCCTGCTCTGATGATGCTTTGTTTGAGTAGCCTAGAATGCCCCGGTATTTTCGAGAAAAGGAAATAACAAAAAAAATAGAATACTGGTTAGTGTAGTTAGGAAAAGGTAAGAAATTTTTACAACAAGTATATTAGAAAATAGCTTAGATTTTGGCACTGAATAGATAAAGATTTAGATGGAAATTTAGTTTCACTTTAGACCATCCCTTTAAGTGAATCATGGACGTCTGAATGACATCTTAGTTCTCCTTCATCCTAACCTGACCTCTTACTGAGCCGGCAGTCATTTCTAGAATCTCATTCATATGAGTCCAGTACCTATAGAAACATTTTATTTCTAGACCACCATAACGATAATTATCCAGTGGTCATGTATGGAACGATTGAACTAAGAACACTTTAATTGTGTGTTGTTATTAAAGACCTTTTTACCGCCGCTATTCACAGTAGTCACACACAAAAAAAACATCTGTCCGGGCAAAACGCCAACACCTTTAGTCCCTATTATACATATCTATCACTGGGCTGAGTTTAGCAAAATATTCGTTTCTGGTATCTCAGCATAGAGTAACGGGAAAACGTGTTTAATGGCTCAGACTTGGTGAAAAGTTTGTCCATGAACTTGCAGCCGCTACATTTAAAGTGAAGCTTGTTACCACCGACCCTCTGACTGGACTCCAAGAGAACATTGCCTGAGCTATTCAGATGAAAGCGTTTGTGACAGAAACATAAGAAAAATGGCTTTTTCCATCTTGCAGCACGTAGGTTATACCTTAGATATTGTTCAGTCCTAAATTCTCTATTTTCTGCCCCCTTATTTCAAGAGGGAAATGAATGTCGATGTACACGAGCACTGTTAGGCCCAACTCATTATTTCTACCTTTATTTTGTAAGAATTTTTGACATTTCTCCTGTTTATCTTTTGTGCCTTAACTGTTGCATCAATTTTTTGCTTTTCTTCATGACTAAGACGCCTTTGCTTTGAAATATGTAAACTGACATTATGGGTCTTATCCTGCCTGCTGCTAATGTGTCCTTGTCTGCAATACTTTTAAAATGAAGTTGTAATAAAACCGAAGTTCTTCTCTTTAATTGCTGGAATTTATTTTTTTGTTGGCTCACATGACATAGCAATGTTTTAAAAGCCTGGGAGCAGGGGTGAGTTTGTGTTATTAGTTTACAAGCTGGAAACACAAAGATTGAGCATGGGGGTGTCCTAGTAGGAGACAACTCCTTTAAGTACTGATGTCTTCCCCTGTTACGGTAATACCCTTTTCCACACTGTGTGCCCTTCACGATTGTTAACTACTTAAAGGTTTTATCCCACTTTGGCTACTATTTAAACCCCTTTAAAAGCCCTTTTTTTCTCTTTTTTTTTTAGGCTTGTATAGATATCTCCATAAATGCTTTCCAAATCCCTGCCCCCAACCCTTAATTTTATTTTCCATAATGTATGGGTTTTTAACTTCCCACAAAAAGGCATGAAAAAAGTTGATACTCTGGATATCTAATCCCAGCATGTGATACTCTACATATCTAATCCAGCATGTGATACACTTTGCATATCTAACTCCAGCCTATGATACACTGCACATATCTAATCTCAGTGCGTTATATACTATGCCTTCCTAATCCAAGTGCGTTATACATGTTGCATATCTAATCTTGGCACACAAAACCACGTGTAGCACTAACTAACAGAATTGGTGCTGCCATCCATTCTCAGTGATACTGTCCATATCTCGGTATCACTTTGCAGTCACTCACAATATGTCGCCGCACTGTAATCTTAACCTTCATCCTCGTATCCTTTTGCAAACACCCAGAAGGTGGGGGGAACAGTGACAGACAAAATATAAGACCCCACCCACATTTACTGCAAAACTAGCTGTCCACTAGGTTTTAGTTGCAAATTGCAGCAGCTGCTGCATATAAATGTATTTCATTTGTATGAAAGATGAAAAATAATGTAAAAAGTTATTTTCCAATATATATATATATATTTTTTTTTTTAAATAGCAGAAAAATAGACAGTGGCACTCACCATGATGATCTTTATCACTTTATTGCGGTATCCAAGAACACATTCCGGAAAAACAAACGGTGGGGGAGGGAGGTGCGGGAGCGAGGACGACGGCAACCGTTTCGCAGCTCAGTGGCTGCTCAGGACCCGTAGAAGCAGCCACTGAGCTGCGAAATGGTTGCCGTCGTCCTCGCTCCCGCACCTCCCTCCCCCACCGTTTGTTTTTCCGGAATGTGTTCTTGGATACCGCAATAAAGTGATAAAGATCATCATGGTGAGTGCCACTGTCTATTTTTCTGCTATTTAAACTTGGTCACTTACATATAGTGTGCACCTCCATTCGATCTATACCTTCGGTCAGAGAGGATCGCTCTGGATCTCACCGGTTGCACACCACGGATAGTGCCCAGCTTTCCTTTTCTTTTCTGAGACTATATATATATATATATATATATATATATAGATATATATATATATCTATATATATATATATCTATATACATATATAAAAAATGAATTCAAACATTAACACTTTAAAAAATATTCAACAGCTGCAAAAATGAAATTTGGTGGCACATTTTTTTTAAGACGTAAGGTTCTGTCAAATTCTCTGGGAAACTGACATCTCCTCATCTTCCTCTTAAAACTAGAGCGTAACAGAGCCATCCCACCCGGTTTTGATGAAAACACTTCCTTGTGATGGCAGGGCAAATTGCTTTGATACAGTTCAGCCTTTTCTAGCCTCATCTCCTTTGATTTAAAGAGAGGGATGCTAATTTCCTTCTTCATAACATTTTAGATATACCGTATGCACGTTAAACATTGGTTGAGCTCTCTGCTTGATTTTAATCACCTATACTTTTACATAATTTGACTCTATTTGCCAATCCCCTCCATGCTTTTCTATTGTGTACTCACTATTGCACAGTGTTCTTCCTTACATGATACATAGTTATACAGGCATGACAAAGTGTTGGCACACTTGAAGTTGTTCCAGAAAATGAATTACTCACCTGATCAGGTTGTGTAAACCCACATCCAGTGTCTGCGCTCATACGGCTGCCGCTGGATCCACATTTCCATGTGCAACGTGGCATACAACTAGATCAAAAGGACGGAGAGCTGTTGATCTACGCTGCTTGAAGGAAGAACCAAGACCCGAGAAGTCTGGTACAATGATGTTTCTTTATTCCAACGTGTTTCGGAGCAAACCGCTGCTCCTTCCTCAGGGATAATCCTTGAGGAAGGAGCAGCGGTTTGCTCCGAAACACGTTGGAATAAAGAAACATCATTGCACCAGACTTCTCGGGTCTTGATCCTTACTTTCAGCAGTGCGGATCATGAGCACTCCGTCCTTTTGATCAAGGACAAAATTGTTGACACCCTCAACTTAATATTTGGGTGCACACCCTTTGGAATAAATAACTGAAATCAACAACTTCCTATAACTATCAAAAACCTTCTTGCACCTCTCTCCTGGAGTTTTGGACCACTCTTGTTTTCCAAAATGCTCCAGGTCTCTAATATTTGAAGGATGTCTTTTCCCAACATCAATTTTTAAGATCTCTCAAAAGGTGTTCAATGGGATTTAGATCCGCACTCATTAATGCCCACCTCCGAACTCTCCAGCGCTTTGTTTCCATCTATTTCTGGGCGCCTCTTGAAGTATGTTTGGGCACATTGTTGTGCTGGAAGACCCAAGACCTAGAACACAAACCCATCTTTTTGAGATGGGGCACTGCACAAAAATCTTTGGTAGTCTTCAGATTTCATGATGCCTTGCCCACAGTTAAAGCACCGTGCCAGAGGCAGCTACATAGCCCCAAAACATGCAGTGCTCTGCAAATTAATTGAGATAAAGCATTTTTTAAGTAAAATTGTAAATTGAGGTTACCAGTCAGTGATTCAAACAAGTTTTAACTGGTGTAAGTGTACAACCTTGAGTAACAAAATGTGGTTTGACTGGTTTAAGTCAGAAAATAACAGCTAGCTGCCACCTCAGCTTCAGTTGAGAGCTTGTTTCTGTGAGGAGTGGTTTAGTGTACTTTTTATCTCAGTGTCATTCGTGCCTGTAGAAATTCATGTTATTCCACAGAAGAGATCTAGAATTATTACTCTTAATGAACATACAAGTCTGACTGTAAGAGAAATCGCTTCCACTGTTGGTATTGGAAAATCTACTTTTTCAAGAATAATTCACACACGCAATGAAACTGGATCGTTTTCTCCAAAATGCAAAGGGAAATGTGGAAGAAAAAGGAGAACGACACCAAGAACTGATAATACTCTTATCATCAATAGTAAACTAATGCAAGAAGATCAAGTAAAGACTTGCTTTGTCCCAATTAATTTGCACAGCACTGTATTTGCCCCTGCTGACGGATTGGGGGACAAGTGGCACAGCTGTCCTGCGATCTGGCAGCAGGTTAAACTCAGTTCACGGCGTTGGAAACTACTGCTGTGAACTCGGTCAAACATGCCTAATTGTCGGACGGCTGTGCTGCCATGTCCTGCAATCCGGTAGCGTGGTCACATGAGTTCACTGGCAGCAGTGGGGAAGCCCTCAACTATGTCACCACTCCCCCATGGCAGTCAGTGTGATGCCAGAGACTGCAGTAATAGGACACTTGTTCCATCGCTGCAGTCTCTGGATGTGGCAGACCCAGGAATCATCGAGGGACGTTGTATTTTGGATTGCTTTGGACCTGGGGTTTTAGGGGGTTAATAAATTGGTGAAAAAAAAAATGTTGTTTTTTTTAATTTTTTTTTTTATTTCAAATAAAGGATTTTTCTGCGTCTGTGTTTTTTAACTATTTACTCACTCATGTGCTCCACATTACCAATCTGGGCTTAATGACAGCTGTCAATACTCAGCTGTCATTAACCCCTACTATCACCCGATGCCATAGCATCGTGGCATCAGGAAAAGCCGGCATTAATGAATGCTTTAATTTGTTGGGTGGCTGCAGGTTGCTATACTGTAGCCTGGGGGGCCCAATAACTATGGGACTCACCACACTAAGAATACCATGCCACAGTTGTCTGGTTTTATTTTGGCTGGCAAGCAAAAATAGGGTGAAGCTCAAGTATTTTTTTTTATTATTTAAATAATAATGAGATCCCTTATATTTTTGATTGCAAGCTAAGATAAAATCAGGCAGCTGGGTTTGGCAGTCTGTAGCTGGCGGCTGAGAATGAAAAATACAGAGGAATCCTACGCAAATGTTTTAAAATAATATATTTTTACAGCCCTATGATAGCAGGTTTGCTGCAAATGGCAACCAATCACAGAGGCTGGCACAATAGGTAGGGGAGCAACAGCCAATTACACTGTCACATTGAATGAGTGACTGTGATTGGCTATTGGAGCCAGTGCAATGAATAAAGATGGGGTTAATGAACAGCCCAGAAGTAGTGTGCCTGCTGCCGCTGGAGATTCGATAAGTATAACGCTGCTGTTTAATCACCATTTTGTTTATATTTAAAGTCCATGTGTGGGGTCCATGCCCGAATACTAGGTGTTCGGTACGAACCCCTAACATTACAGTTCGGGTTCACCCATCGCTAGTGATAGAGCAAACAATAGCAGATGCTTGTAAAATTTGTGGGAATGAGATGTGTTTTTTTCCAAGTGTCTTGAATGGCACTCAGACTAAATTATTCAAAGTCTGGAACCTGTGGCATGTGCCAATCCATATTTTTAGATTACCGAGCTGTCATTATATGGCATTATTTTCTTTATTAATTTGAATAATATGATTTGCATAGAGTGATTTAGTTGTAAACCAGTTTTTACACTTCATTATGTTGATTAAACACAGCACAAATCAATTTTTGAATGAAAAAAATAATCGGGAGTGGACCACCGCTTTATCCTTTGCTTCAAAAAATGCAAAACTTTCAGTGTGAACGGTATATCTAGATCAGATTAATACCATATTTTCCTCACATATGAATATAATTAAACTAGTTGGCCTCCTCCTGTCCCCACAATGTACTTTCCAGGTCATTCCTCCAGCCCCATTACTCTCATTCCCTTCTTTTGAGGTCCATACCATTAGGCTATTCCATCCCCTCCACCTCAAAGTAGCAGTGGTATACCGCCCCCCAGGGTCACCCACCCAGTTCCTCGACCATTTCTCTGCTTGGCTCCCGCATTTCATGTCCTCAGATTTACCAACCCTTATTCTGGGAGACTTTAACATTCCCATAAACAGCCCCATCTCCCCATCTGCATCCCAGCTCCTATCTCTAACTACCTCTCTTGGCCTATCACAGCTCTCAACCTCTGAGACGCACGAAAATGGTAACACCCTTGACCTGGTCTTTACCCGGCTCTGCTCATCCTCCCCCTTGGATAACTCACCTCTACTCTCTGACCACAACATTCTCTCCTTCTCACTCACTAACCCTCAGCCAACACAGCCCAATTTTACCTATCACACATCCAGAAATCTACAGGCCATTAACCCTCAAGCACTCACAGATTCCCTCATCTCATCTCTGTCCCCAATCTCTTCAATCTCCTGTCCAGATCAGGCAGTAAATCACTACAATGACTCTCTCAGAAGCTCCCTGGACCAAGTAGCGCCCCTCACCCTCAGAATCTCCAAACAGAGAACAAAACAGCCCTGGCTCACACCACAAACTCGATTCCTCCAGCGATGCTCTAGGAGTGCTGAACGTCTATGGAGGAAAACATGCTCACCAGGAGACTTTATCCACTATAAATTCATGCTAAAAACCTACAACTCTGCCCTTCACCTTGCCAAACAGACCTACTTCACCACCCTGGTCTCCTCACTATCCAACAATCCAAAAAAACTCTTTGACACCTTTCACTCTCTCCTCAGTCCTAAAGTGCAGGCCCCCATCACTGACCTCTGTGCTGATGACCTGGCTTCCTACTTCATGGAGAAAATAGACAACATCCTCCAGGAAATCAGCTCTCAGCCTCCAAGCGCTGCCACCCCCATTCTTCCCCACATCTCCTCCGGTTCACTCTCCACATTTGACCCAGTCACAGAAGAAGAAGTCTCCAGGCTCCTTTCTTCCTCTTGTCCCACCACATGCACTACTGACTCCATTCCCTCACATCTGCTCCAGTCCCTCTCTCCAGTCGTCACCACTCATCTAACCAAAATCTTCAATCTCTCCCTCTCTTCTGGCATCTTCCCCTCCTCCTTCAAACACTCGATCATTACTCCATTATTAAAGAAAACCACTCTCGACCCAACCTGCACAAATAACTACAGACCAGTCTCCAATCTCCCCTTCATCTCTAAACTCTTGGAGCGCCTGGTCTATTCCCGCCTCACCCATTACCTCTCCGCTCACTCTCTTCTAGATCGATTACAGTCTGGTTTCTGCCCCCTTCACTCTACAGAAACCACCCTCATCAAAGTGACCAATGACCTTCTGACAGCAAAACGTAATGGTGACCACTCTCTGCTTATTCTCCTTGATCACTCTGCAGCTTTTGACACTGTCGACCATCAGCTCCTACTCTCTATGCTGCACTCCATTGGCATAAAGGACACTGCTCTCTCCTGGCTCTCCTCCTATCTTTCTGAGCGCTCTTTCAGTGTATCTTTTGCTGGCTCCACTTCTTCCCCTCTTCCCCTCACTATTGGGGTACCTCAGGGTTCAGTCCTTGGCCCTCTCCTCTTCTCTCTCTACACGGCCCCGATTGGACAGACCATCAGCAGATTTGGCTTTCAGTACCATCTTTATGCTGATGACACACAACTATACACTTCAGCCCCTGACCTGCGGTATTAAAGAACACCAATGACTGTCTAGCTGTAGTTTCCAATATCATGTCCACTCTCTATTTGAAACTAAACCTTTCCAAAACTGAATTTTTTCTGCTCCCCCCATCCACTAACCTCCCTAAATCGGACATCTCTCTCTCAGTTTGCGGCACCACGATAACGCCTAGGCAGCAGGCTCGTTGTCTGGGTGTTATGTTTGACACCGATCTCTCCTTCTCCTCCCACACACAATGTTTCGGTCGCTCCTGTCACTTACACCTGAAGAATATCTCTAGAGTCCGCCCCTTTCTCACCCTGGAAACAACAAAAACCCTCACCGTGGCCCTAATCCATTCCCGCCTTAACTATTGCAATTCTATTAAGCGGCCTCCCCCTCACCAGACTTTCTCCTCTCCAGTCCATCCTTAATATAGCAGCCAGGATCACCCATCTGGCCAATCGTTACTCAGATGCCTCTGCTCTGTGCCAGTCATTGCACTGGCTGCCCGTATACTACAGGATCAAATTCAAATTACTTGTTCTCACCCACAAAGCTCTTCACAGTGCAGCACCCCCCTACCTCTCCTCCCTCATCTCTGTCTATCACCCCACCCGCTCTCTACGTTCCTCAAATGACCTTCGCCTAACATCTGTACTAATCCGATCCTCTCACTCCAGGCTCCAAGACTTTTCCAGAGCTGCACCAAACCTCTAGAATGCTTTACCCCAAGAAATCAGGACTATCCACAACCTGCATGGCTTCAGACGATCCCTAAAAACACATCTTTTTAAGGCAGCTTATCATACTCCCTAATAGAAGTCCATTGTACTGTAGGCAGTGAATGGGCTATCTCTCTTGACATACCGTATATACTCGCGTATAAGCCGAGTTTTTCAGCCCAAAATTTGGGCTGAAAAGTCCCCCCTCGGCTTATACGCGAGTATATACGGTAATTAATACAACAGCAGCCCCCGGAGGTATACAGGCCCCCCCATCAAGCTCCAGGGCCCCCCCCCTTGCGCGGCAGCCTGTAAAGTAAAATCATACTTATCAGTGTCCTGTCGCGCTGTCCCGCCGCTTGCCGACATCACGATACCTTCGGGGGCTGCTGCTGTATACAGCCATGGGGCTGCTGCTGTATACAGCCCTGGGGCTGCTGCTGTATACAGCTTTGGGGCTGCTGCGGTATACAGCCCTGGGGCTGCTGCTGTATACAGCCCTGGGGCTGCTGCTGTATACAGCCCTGGGGCTGCTGCTGTATACAGCACTGGGGCTGCTGCTGTATACACCCCTGGGGCTGCTGCTGCTGTATACACCACTGGGGCTGCTGTATACTACCTAAGGGCTGCTGTATATACCTCTGGGGCTGCTGTATACACCACTAGGGCTGCTGTATATACCTCTGGGGCTGCTGTATACTACCACTGGGGCTGCTGTATACTACCACTGGGGCTGCTGTATACTACCACTGGGGCTGCTGTATACTACCACTGGGGCTGTATGTACCTCTGGGGCTGCTGTATACTACCACTGGGGCTGCTGTATACTACCACTGGGGCTGCTGTATACTACCACTGGGGCTGCTGTATACTACCACTGGGGCTGTATATACCTTTGGGGCTGCTGTATACTACCACTTGGGCTGCTGTATACTACCACTGGGGCTGCTGTATACTACCACTGGGGCTGCTGTATACTACCACTGGGGCTGTATATACCTCTGGGGCTGCTGTATACTACCACTGGGGCTGCTGTATACTACCACTCGGGCTGCTGTATACTACCACTCGGGCTGCTGTATATACCGCTGAGGCTGCTGTACACCACACTGCTGGGGGCTGTATACCTGTGCTGGGGTCCACCCTCGGCTTATACACGAGTCAATAGGTTTTCCCAGGTTTTGGGGGCAAAAGTAGAGGGGTCGGCTTATACACGGGTCGGCTTATACACGAGTATATACGGTAACTCTTCTACAAACTCAACCAAACCAAAAAGGTCTACACAGATTGTATAATGACCATCCATGTAAGCTTAGTCCTATGCCCCACTTCCTCAAGATGCCTGGACCATCAGTGCAATAAGCCCCTGTACCTTGTGCAACCCCTATCCCGTTGTAGATTGTAAGCTCTTTTGAGCAGGGTCACCTTCATTTCTTGTTTTATTTATTGTATTTTTTTTACATTGATTCTATGCCAATTGTTTTGTATCCAATTATTGTACTTTATTTGTTCTCTACTCTAATTACTTACTGTATATTTTCTGTACTCTAACCCTACATTGTAAAGTGCCGCAGAATATGTTGGCGCTATATAAATAAAGCTTTATTATTATTATTATTATTATTAACTATTTTCATAACATTACTGGGAATAGAGTAGCCAAACTTTGGAGTTTTCTTACTGTATAGAACCCTTTCCAGTACTGATGGTGGAACGGTCTTTGATACATTCCCATCCATTGTACAGTTTTTCAAATATAAGACTACTGATTTATAACATAAGTATTAAATAATTACATTATGATATTTCATTTTAAGCTTTGAAGTTTCATAGATGAGAAAATTATTGTCACACAGCATAATTTTCAGCCTGACTTGGAAAGGAAGTCACAGATCACTGTCACATTCAAATTAACATTAATTTAGAGCTCCCATTTGTGAATTTTTAAGCATTATTTGATGAAGACGTTTTAAGCATGTCAAGTAGCTGGTCCTTCACTTCACTCAGGTGTCAACTTCCATTATACATACATTGGCCTAATTAAGATTGTCATGAGGATGTACATGCAAAGGAGTAAAATTATTCTCATTGATTACCGTACATACCATTTTTACAACTCTACAAGACCAATTGGATTGCATTTTACTATACTACAGTGTTTGAAAAGGATATTTTATTGTTGAATAATTCATAATTGACCCTTTTACAAAACTAATCTTCCCAAGATCAACACAAACCCTCCTTACATTAGAAGACTTAAAGAAAATGTACCTTAGTAATCAAACCTAAATTGTTTTCCTTTATGAAATAGGATTCCGCTCTCCTGATCATAATGTACCAGTATATAATTATTTTGATTACAGGTTTACATTAGATTTTTCATGTGGAATTGTCAGTAAAATACAAATTCTGCTGCCATAATAGATTATAACTTGCGTTATATAAAGAGAACCATACCCTTCAATAAGACTCTCACTGGGGTGCCAGAAATAAATAGTTGATGGACACCTCTGGTGGTGGCTTATTGCTCGTGAAAACATACAATCTTACATGCTGCAGTTTGATCCATCCAGATCTATCTTTTGGATGAGTGTTTTGTGACCTACATGTATATAATGTAGTTGGGTGCACCTGCCCAAATCTAAAAGTAAAGGTTGCTGAACCTTGCTATCTATGAGCAGCTTAATTAAAACTGTACGCTGTTTTTATATTGATTGTCTATCCTTAGTATAGGTCATCAATGTCATATACGACACTTGGCACCCTCACATAATAGCTGTTCCCATTGCCGGAGAGATATCCGTTGCAAAGCGGAACAGCATAACTCTGTCAACTGTGTAGTGGCTGCATCAGGGTACTGCAGATCATTATTTATTCAGATTTGGGAATAGCTGATTAGCAGTGGTGCCCGGCGTCTCGAATCCACTTATTTGATATTTATGACACATCCTAAGGATAGACAATCACTATTAATGTACTGGACAACCTCTTCAATGTTTATAATTCACTTGAATGGGAGAAAAAGTGCAGTTCTGGGCTGCAGCCACTAAGCACGGTATGGGTCTTTGTTCTTAATTTTGGCCGCTGTCAGAGTGAAATGTAGTTGATTGGTGCAAGTGCCAGATGAAAGAGCCCGACCAATAACAAGTTTACGTCATCTTTATGTCAGTCCAAGACAACCCCTTTGATTTCCACTTCAGCAATTTTTGTTAAGAACCTGCCTGTCAGGCCGCCTGTAAAAGGATTTGCTTGTCACCCTGATTCTACTACTGAATTGACTGTAATGCAACCATAAATTATCTTCTCTCAGACTGTCACATTGTCACTTCATTCATCTACATTTGATAACGCAAGGATAAGGGTCTGAGACGAAATGAAGCCAATGTACTGGTCCCCTATCCAATGAAGAACCACAACGCTTTTGTGATCTAAACTGAAATACTACTCAGTTTATGACTTATAGATTAGTTACCCCACTGTATATTTGACCTCTATATGTATGGTAGAAAAAGCTACCTATATCTACTTTAAACTAAACCTGTGATAGATGCCAAACAGTGACGCTCATTACTCGTAGGCTAACGGGTCAGACATTTATTGATTTGCCAGCCAAGCTCACTGAAAAATGGAGCTTAACTCTAGATTGGGGATTGGCAACCTTTAGCAGTGCAACTGGTTTGAAACGTGAGCTCTTATGTCCTCACAGTTGTAGGAAATGCTGGGATTTGTAGTTTAACAGCTAGATTGCCAACGGTTGCTGAACCCTGCTCCAGTCCTTTCTTTTTGATAACCTTTTCTTATTTTAGTTCATAGCCATTTAGGAAGAAAGCAGTTTATTTATTCGACATTTACTTTGCTAAGTTTGCTTTAAGTGCATTCTAGAAAACGCTGTGAAATTTAAGAACAAGTGTTGTCGGATTAGCATTTGTCATTGGTTTTGCATTTACTAATTAGTCTGCTTATATCTTCATTGATCTGCAAGCTTGCATTTGTCACAGTAACTAACCTGATTATAAAATACTATGCTTTTATAAAATCATTGGAGAGCATTCGAGCCAAGATCAGTCATGTTCACTGCTCCATCGTGTGTAAATCCCGTTAATTATAGGATTGTACATCAGTTCTGTAGAACACAAGGTATCTGTCTCCATAATGAAGAAAGTCCTCTAATGTATTTTCGTTCATTTACTTGGCACCATACCAGCATTTGGACACGTGTATTTGTGTTTTCTCCCTTGGACACTGTGGCCGTCCAGCTAACTGGGTATGAATGACAGGCAGCAGTTTATATAATGTGACATGGTACATTAGTTTAAAAGCTTTGCTAACATCAAAAACTATGATTAGTTCTGCATCAATCACTATATTATTCAGGATGGAGGGAAGATAACATATGCTTCAGCTTCCCATGACTTTTATTGAGTTAATGCCCTTAAGCATTAGTTTGTCCTACGTTGAACAGCCTTGTTTTTTAATATATGGGTTAAATGGGTTGTCCGGGCCTTGGACACAAGTCAGCAGTCACTCTATGTGACTGCAATCTGACAAATCGTGGCCGTATGTGGTGCGTACACTGTCACAACACCCTGGTATTGCCAGTGGGAGCAGGTGGTTATGATTTGTATATGTGCCATCTAGGCATGTCTGTCATGGCTCTGTTTGGGGATTCCATTTGATAACCTGTTTCTCCATGGTCAGTTTCTATGTCTGCTGAACCTTTTTATTCCCTGTCCAAATGCTGATAGTTTCAGTTGTCTTTGTTCTTCCTTCTTGGCTCACTTATCTCTAGGTGTTTCTCAATTTTCCATTTTGGTCTGCTGGGTTAAGGTTTATATGTTCACCTTTCACTGGACATCCTTGCTGGCTATACATCTAGGTGGATTTGTGCTTAAGTCCAGCCTTCAGCTAAGGGGTTTACCTTATTTAATTCCTGCAGATAGTTGACTTGTTTTCCTACCCAGGACCTTTTCCTTTCATGCTTTTTAGGTTTATTTGTAATTCTCTTTAGCTTTACCTTACAACCTTTTATAAGAGTTTTTTTTAGTTTTGCCACTCTGGAGTTTTGTATATTCCTACACACCCTCCTCTCCCATTGTTGGCAATATGTTGTGGCCTTCCTTCTGGTTCTTCTGGAGGTACAAGAAACTGCTCATCGGTGTTTTAGGGAAGTCATATGTGAAGTGGTGTTTTGAGTCATGCAGAAAGGGTCTTTCTAGTTTGGTGCAGGTACAGGTGCAGCACCTCCCTTTAGTAGTTCTACCCTTCTTTCATTAACCATGTGTGAGAGTTTTTTTAGTTTCATAACAGTGACCAGCTTCTCTCAATTCATTTCTATGTAGAGAAAATGAACACATCTACTCGACATGTAATGGCAAGTACGGTATATAAATCTTATATAGAATGGGTCACATGACCGCTCACTTGCACTGACAATACCGTGGAATCATAGTGACTGCAGATTTTGTTCCCAAAATTGGTCAACCACCTTTAAAGTGCACAATGGAGCTTGTTTAAGACGCTATATGAAATGATAGACTGGTGCCCAATTTGCATGGGTCCATGGAACCTAGTTCTATGTTTGGAGCCATCAATTAGGTGGTCCATGTCTGAGTGGTCCAAGACTTAAAAGACTTGATATTCTGTGCAAACAATGTATAGTACTGTTAGTGTACATGTAACTATGCCTCACACATTGTATACACAATACTGTACAATAATTGATTTGGCTGAGGTTTCCTTAATATCCTCATTGCTGATTTGGATCCTTTCAAAACACTTTCCCATAAAAAATATTATTTTAAAATTGCAATGCCTACATTCAGGTCCTCACCAATAAAGCTTTTGATGAAAATATTCTTTAAACGTTTTCAGATTTTCATCTATTAGACCTAACCTGTCAGAGTATATTAACATAGCAAAAAAGGGAGTCAATATGCGAGGCTATTATCACTTCTATAAAAATCAGCAGTTTTATTTCTGTTAATTAAAATGCTCAGATACAGAACTAAAAGAGCATAAAGGCCACGATTCATTATTGTTATTTTCTAGTTTTCTGCTGTAATTTGCAGTTTTAGTATTTGTATCTTATTCTTATTAAAATTTTTGCCATTTTTTAAGTTGTCTCTCTTTGTTTAAAGGGAACCGGTTTCATGGAAAATTGCTATTAGCCTGCAGGTATGGGGTTAATCTGCAGGCTAATAGCATTCTGAACCTGCCCGGCACCTGCATAATAAAATTTGAATACCGGCCTGTTTTAATGTGTTGGAATATGGCTTAAACAAAGTAGCTGTGAACATGTGGTGAGTAGCAGGCATGAGCTTTTATTCTCTCCTTAGGAATTGATGAATTGGTGAGTCAGATTTGATTTTCATTTTGTCATATTTGAGCACTTGTGGGCATGACTTTCTGCCAGATGACTAAGGTAGTGTGTCCAAATATTCCTATCCCCCTAATGACTTACTAAAGTAAAGACACACCTCGGGAGAATTATGCACGTCATACAAATAATGCCGATATGAGTCTAAGGAAATTGATGTCAATGTGAATAGGTCACGATACTGAGAGACGGCTCTACTAATTAAACATCCAACATCTGTAGATTGTGGTGTCTTTCCGCTCACTGAGCTGGCTCAAAACTTCCGGGTGAGCAACGGATCATGTGACTGTGCCATCACCCCAAGTCCTGTGTGCCAAGGTCCTCGAAGTTGATTCTCCCGGCGGTCTTCTGTCCCGCAGCACCATACACTAATCCCTCGAGAGGTATAATCGGCAGCTAAATAATAAAATAGTAGGCGGGCACTGCCGCCGAAACCCGCTAATTAAATTACCTTAAGAATTACCACCTTTTCAGGCATCTTCTTTGGTGCCTGGACACATTTACTATTTTATTATTTGGCTCTATTGATCGGGCATCCTTCAGAGAACGACCATCATAGGATATTGGTGAGATTGTTTCATTCTGGCTAGATTAAGAGCATATATATTATGTCTCTAGAGTTCATTTCATGTGGTTAGTTTATGAGCAGAATTGCTTGTTGGCAAATTACTGCAGTGAACATTGGTCCATTTAGTTTTCATTATCTACTGATCTGACAATTATTGGTACCTTTTTACTAATTGTTTGGTTTTAGTGTTAATCTTAAGGCATCCAATTACTTATTTATATTTTATCATCTACTAGATGGCGGCCCGATTCTAAAGAATCGGGTAGTCTAGAATCCATATATAGTTTATTTACTAATGGGGAGTGCGGTGAAATGAATTGTGTGTATAGAGGTGGCTCAGTGGGTAGCAGAGTATACGGTGGCTCAGTGGTTAGCAGTGCGCGGTGGCTCAGTGGTTAGCAGTGAGTGCAGTGGCTCAGTGGTTAGCAGTGAGTGTGGTGGCTCAGTGGTTAGCAGTGAGTGGGGTGGCTCAGTGGTTAGCAGTGAGTGGGGTGGCTCAGTGGTTAGCAGTGAGTGCGGTGGCTCAGTGGTCAGTGAGTGCGGTGGCTCAGTGGTTAGCAGTGAGTGCGGTGGCTCAGTGGTTAGCAGTGAGTGCGGTGGCTCAGTGGTTAGCAGTGAGTGCGGTGGCTCAGTGGTTAGCAGTGAGTGCGGTGGCTCAGTGGTTAGCAGTGAGTGCGGTGGCTCAGTGGTTAGCAGTGAGTGCGATGGCTCAGTGGTTAGCAGTGAGTGGGGTGGCTCAGTGGTTAGTAGTGAGTGCGGTGGCTCAGTGGTTAGCAGTGAGTGCGGTGGCTCAGTGGTTAGCAGTGGTCAGCGCAGCGCCGTGGGCAGAGTGGTCAGCACACACATACATACATACACACACACACACACAAACACACACACACACACATACACCCACTCCGCTATACTTAGCACCGACCCTGCATCTTCCCCGCCGGCTGGATCCTGAGTTGACATGTCGCCGCCCTCGGACGACTGGATCCAATATGGCGTTCGGGAAGTTTGGCGAGACTTTTTGGACGCTATATTGGATCCAGTAGTTTGGGGGTGGCGACATTTCGACTGAGGATCTAGGCGGCTGATGCAGGGCCGGTGGTAAGTATAGCGGAGTGTGTGTGTGTATGTGTGCGGACAAAGTGAGGGAAGTGCAGAAAAAGTGAGGAAAGTGACTACATACACACATATATACACATACTGTACATCGCATATGGAGGGGTGAGGAGAGCGGAGGCTGGAGGGGTGAGGAGGAGTGAGGAGAGCGGAGGCTGGAGGGGTGAGGAGAGGTGAGGACAGGGGAGGCTGGAGGGGTGAGGAGAGGTGAGGACAGGGGAGGCTGGAAGGGTGAGGAGGGCAGAGGACAGGGGAGGCTGGAGGGCAGAGGACAGGGGAGGCTGGAGGGCAGAGGACAGGGGAGGCTGGAGGGCAGAGGACAGGGGAGGGCAGAGGGGAGAGCGGAGGCTGGAGGGCGGAGGGCAGAGGGGAGAGCGGAGGCTGGAGGGGAGGGCGGAGGCTGGAGGGGAGAGCGGAGGCTGGAGGGGAGGGCGGAGGCTGGAGGGTGGAGGCTGGAGGGGAGAGCGGAGGCTGGAGGGGAGAGCGGAGGCTGGAGGACGGAGGCTGGAGGGGAGAGCGGAGGCTGGAGGACGGAGGCTGGAGGGGAGAGCGGAGGCTGGAGGACGGAGGCTGGAGGGGAGAGCGGAGGCTTGAGGGCGGAGGGGAGAGCGGAGGCTGGAGGGGGGAAGCTGGAGGGGAGAGGGGAAGCTGGAGGGCAGAGGACAGGGAAGGCTGGAGGGCAGAAAGCAGGGGAGGCTGGAGGACAGGGGAGGCTGGAGGGCAGAGGACAGGGGAGGCTGGAGGGCAGAGGACAGGGGAGGCTGGAGGGCAGAGGACAGGGGAGGCTGGAGGGCAGAGGACAGGGGAGGGCAGAGGGGAGGGCAGAGGGGAGAGCGGAGGCTGGAGGGGAGAGTGGAGGCTGGAGGGGAGAGCAGAGGCTGGAGGGCAGAGGCTGGAGAAGAGAGCGGAGGCTGGAGGGGAGAGCGGAGGCTGGAGGGCGGAGGCTGGAGGGCAGAGGCTGGAGGGGAGAGCGGAGGCTGGAGGGCAGAGGCTGGAGGGGAGAGCGGAGGCTGGAGGGGAGAGCAGAGACTGGAGGGCAGAGGCTGGAGGGGAGAGCGGAGGCTGGAGGGCAGAGGCTGGAGGGGAGAGCAGAGGCTGGAGGGGAGAGCGGAGGCTGGAGGGGAGAGCGGAGGCTGGGGAGCAGAGGCTGAAGGCTGGAGGGGAGAGCGGAGGCTGGAGGGGAGAGCGGAGGCTGGAGGGCAGAGGCTGCAGGGGAGAGCGGAGGCTGGAGGGGAGAGTGGAGGTTGGGGGAGCGGAGGCTGAAGGCTAGAGGGGAGAGCGGAGGCTGGAGGGGAGAGCGGAGGCTGGAGGGGAGAGCGAAGACTGGAGGGCAGAGGCTGGAGGGGAGAGCGGAGGCTGGAGGGCAGAGGCTGGAGGGGAGAGCGGAGGCTGGAGGGCAGAGGCTGGAGAGGAGAGCGGAGGCTGGAGGGGAGAGTGGAGGCTGGGGGAGCAGAGGCTGAAGGCTGGAGGGGAGAGCGGAGGCTGGAGGGCAGAGGCTGGAGGGGAGAGCGGAGGCTGGAGGGGAGAGTGGAGGTTGGGGGAGCGGAGGCTGAAGGCTAGAGGGGAGAGCGGAGGCTGGAGGGGAGAGCGGAGGCTGGAGGGGAAAGCAGAGGCTGGAGGGCAGAGGCTGGAGGGGAGAGCAGAGGCTGGAGGGCAGAGGCTGGAGGGAAGAGCGGAGGCTGGAGGGGAGAGCAGAGGCTGGAGGGCAGAGGCTGGAGGGGAGAGCAGAGGCTGGAGGGCAGAGGCTGGAGGGGAGAGCAGAGGCTGGAGGGGAGAGCGGAGGCTGGAGTGGAGAGCGGATGCTGGAGGGGAGAGCGGAAGCTGGAGGGGAGAGCGGAGGCTGGAGGGGAGAGCGGAGGCTGGGGGAGCGGAGGCTGAAGGCTGGAGGGGAGAGCGGAGGCTGGAGGGGAGAGCAGATGCTGGCGTGCTCCGGGCCCTGGGGCAAGATCAGCACCCAGGACCCGCATGTGAGGACCGGGGGGGGGGGTTCAGGCCAGACTCACCGCGGCCCGCGTGCTTCTGGTGTAGGAGGAGAGGAGGGGCGGGCAGGAGGTCCCGTCCTCCCTCCTCTCCGGGTGCGCGGCGGGCGGCTGGCAGCACGGGGCCCCCCAGGGGGTGGGGGCAATGGTCCCCTCATGCCTTGGGGCACGGGGCGGTCAGCCCCCCTGCTCCCCCGCTAGGTACGGTGGTGGGTGGAGGGGAGAGGCTGGAGGGCGGACGGAACTTCCGAGAGCGGAACGTTCCTCCGCCGCTCCCTGTAGCCGGGGGACCGCGCAGTGGTGACGTCACCACCATGGGTCCGGAGGCCATCACGGAAGTACCCTTCGGGTATTCCGGAAGCGGCCTTCGGCTTTTATATATTAGATAGGTATTTAATGATTATTATTTATTTATTATTAAATGTAAAGTGTTAGGTCTTATTATTCAACACCTTTTGGTGAATTTAGTTTGCTGTGTCTCATTCTTGAATTTGACAATATTAATCTTCCCAGCAGTGTTCAGGTTTCAGTAATGGGGGTGAAGTCGGCACAAGTTCAGTCACTGCCCTGTGTATGGACAGAGGCTACAACCGTCTCCCGCACTGACTGACAGCTGCCTCTAATGGTGAGTGGTTGTTGGTCAGTGCGAGAGTCGCAGATACAGCTGCCACTTTCAAGGCAGTGACTGAACCCGTGCTGCTGCCACCTCCATCACTGAAATCGGAACACTGCCTAGAGGATTGAAGTTTATTTCCTCCTGGCAGCAGGATCTAATGTGCAGGCACCACACAGGTTCAGAATGTCATAATCTGCAGATCAACCCCATATTTGCAGGCTAGTAGCATTTTTCTATGTGAGTGGCTCACTTTGTCTCTTTTTATGTCCTCAAAAACTCTGCTTATCAAGATTCATTACATGTGACATTTAGTAAAATCTATATATTTTTGCCACTTTTCCCTCCACTCCCTGCCTTGGGCAAAGGTTTTGGTGATATTTTATTATGTTTTATTAGACAATTGTGACTTTTTAAAGGATTTTGGACTTTTTGCTCTAACCAGAAATAAAGAGAATTTTAAATTTTGCATCAAATTTATGAACTTGGTGTGCCATTTTGAAGGATTTGGCTCAGATGATTCATGTGCATCAGATCTATTACTCATGTAATGTGGCCTTACCCATCATGTAGTGATGCTCACACCAGTCACTAACATAGACCTCTATCCTTTGTATATCTCTGTTCACATGACATGTCAATATATTAACATCCAACTGTCCATGCTTATATGCTAGCTTCCATTGTCAAACAAGGATGGTCTACAGTCATATGAAATAGTTTGGGCACCCCTCTTAATCTTACTCATTTTTTTTTTGCTTCAAATTGTTTGTTTGCAACAGCTGTTTCAGTGTGATATATGTAATAACTGATTGACACAGTAATATTTCAGGTTTGAAATGAGTTTTATTGTACTAACCAAAAATGTGAAATATGCATTATTTCACAAATTGACAGGTGTAAAAGTATGGGCACCTCAACAGAAAAGTGACATTAATATTTAGTAGATCCACCTTTTGCAAAAATAACAGCCTCTAGTCGCTCCCTGTAGCTGTTAATGAGTTCCTGGATCCTGGATGAAGGTATTTTTGACCATTCCTCTTTACAAAACAATTCCAGTTCAGTTAAGTTTGATGGTCGGCGAGCATGGACAGCCCGCTTCAAAACATCCCACAGATGTTCAATGATATTCAGGTCTGGGGACTGGGATGGCCATTCCAGAACATTGTAATTGTTCCTCTGCATGAATGCCTGAGTAGATTTGGAGCGGTGTTTTGGATCATTGTCTTGCTGAAAGATCCATCCCCGGCGTAACTTCAACTTTGACACTGATTCTTGAACATTATTCTCAAGAATCTGCTGATACTGAGTGGAATCCATGCGACCCTCAACTTTAACAAGATTCCCGGTGCCGTCATTGGCCACACAGCCCCAAAGCATGATGGACCCTCCCCCAAATTTGACAGTGGGTAGCAAGTGTTTTTCATGGAATGCTGTGTTTTTGTGGCGCCATGCATAACGCCTTGTTGTATGACCAAACAACTCAATCTTTGTTTCATCAGTCCACAGGACCTTCTTCCAAAATGAAACTGGCTTGTCCAAATGTACTTTTGCATACCTCAGGCGACTCTGTTTGTGGTGTGCATGCAGAAACTGCTTTCGCATCATTCTCCCTTACAGCTTCTCCTTGTGCAGTGTGCGCTGTATTGTTGGCCGATGCACAGTGACACCATCTGCAGCAAGATGATGCTGCAGGTCTTTAAAGGTGGTCTGTGGATTGTTCTTGACTGTTCTCACCATTCTTCTTCTCCGCCTTTCTGATATTTTTGTTGGCCTGCCACTTCTGGCCTTTACAAGAACTGTCCCTGTGGTCTTCCATTTCCTTACTATGTTCCTCACAGTGGAAACTGACAGGTTAAATCTCTGAGACAACTTTTTGTATCCTTCCCCTGAACAACTATGTTGAACAATCTTTTTTTTCAGATCATTTGAGAGCTGTTTTGAGGAGCCCATGATGCCACTCCTCAGAGAAGATGCAACTAGGAGAACAACTTGCAAGTGGACACTTGAAATAGCTTTTCTCATGATTGGATACACCGGGCTATGAAGTCCAAAGCTCAATGAGGTTACCAAACCAATTTAGTGCTTCAGTAAGTCAGTAAAAAGTAGTTTGGAGTATTCAAATCAAGAAAATCAGAAGGGTGGCCATACTTTTGCACCTGTCAAATTTTGAAATAATGCATATTTCACATTTTTGGTTAGTGCAATAAATCTCATTTTAATCCTGAAATATTACTGTGTCTATTAGTTATTACATATATCACACTGAAATAGCTGTTGCAAAAAAACTATTTTAAACAAAAAAAAATGAGTAAGATTAAGAGGGGTGCCCAAACGTTTTCATATGACTGTATCTTCAGTAGTGTTGAAAGTGGGGAGGTGTTGGATGTAGCGCTAGATACCGGAGATGCCATTCTAGATGTGACTTTTGCACTACCTAATTATTCTACCTGCAACTTTAACATGATTATCCCTCTACTGTGGTATATTATAGTCATTGTTCCTGTCTGTATTTTGTACTTAAACATGTTTACATGCTTTTCTATAACTTGCTCCGTTAACCTGTAGCCTCTGCATGGATTCAACCCAGGGGCCAAATCACTGTAGTGGTAAAAGGGGGAAACTAAGGCGCTCTTAAGGTACCTTTACACTCCGCAACTGGGGAATGAAAACTGAGAGGCAATCCGGAGCCCCGTCACTGTTGCCGTGAAATTGCTACTAAATTGCGGCGTGTATTTGGGGGACCCGGTGGTGTTTTGGAAAGTTGCGCCTGGTTGCGATTTCTCTGCACTGCTCCAAAACCAGAGCCAACCATGAAGGGGAAGTTCCCTGCTTTTGGCGTGTGAAGGGGCGATAGGGATAGAATCAGCGTCGCCTACTGATTTCCCGGAGCCGCGCCACAGCGTGCTGGAGACCGCTCCCCCCCAGCGATGATTGGTGGTGGCTACTGTGTTTCTATTGGCTGTCCCTTCACAGAGCGACATATTTGAAGAGCTGTCCATTCACACTACACAATTGCAATGGCGTCATGTATTAGCCAGCCTTCCTGCGTACGCTGGCCAATCATGACGCTATTGCGTTGTCTAATCAGCGTGTTTGGGTCGCGGAATACACAAGTCTGTCACTCCTATGTTCTTGTGGCGCTGAACATGTACACCCACATTCCTTTGGGGATTGCGGCTTGTGAAGCGGCGTTGGGAGTCAACCGGATGTTTCCCACTGTTGGTGTGGGAACTTCCAGGACAACACATCGCCTTAGGTTGAGGGCGAAATTGCGGCGTGTAAATGCGCCTTCGGCGTTCGGAGGCAACTATGAAAAATGTGCACGCGCACGTTAGGTTGCCTCCGATCGCCGCCAAAAGTTGCGGTGTGTAAAGGTATCCTTAGAGATTACTTAGGAGAGTGCTAGTACCAAGACCTACTGAGCTGACCTCCTGAGGTGGCAGTAATCTGTACAGTGTGTAATTCAACTGTACAGACCGCATACTAAAGTTCTTGGTTAGAGATTTATGGCTTTCTGAGAGGTCATTAAAAAGAAGGGAGATCATCAGTAAGTAACCTATTGTTTAAATCAGGTTCTTGTGTTACCTGTGTTATAGAAAAATAAAATATATTTATTTTTTTCACATTGTGAAATGTTTTATAAAACAAAAATTAGTAATTTTGCAGTTTTCCCACTAGCCACCTGTTTTGTATTTTTTTTTTGTTTTTTTAGACTGTATACACAGCCTATAATACAGATTCCACAATTCACAGCAAGCAATGACCCTTCTCACTTCCCATTCGCAATGACTTTTGCACTCTCATTAGATGCTTCAAATGCAAAATATAGAGTCAAATAAATTCTGTTTATTACATGTGTGCATTTCCTGACACAAAGGGAGAGTCTAAAAAATCCCCAATGGCCAGTGTTTAATTGGCATGATTTTTTTTTTATTTTTAATACAGATAGGGGTATAGAAAAAAAAAAAGAACATTGCCACCAAAAAAATACATTTAAAGCAAAAACCTGACATAGAGTTGTGCTCAAAGGTTTACATACCCCAGCAGACGTTTTGCTTTCTTGTCCTTTTTACAGAGAATATGAATGATAATACAAATTTTTTTTTTTACCACTCATGGTTAGTGGTTGGATGAAGCCATTTATTGTCAAACTACGGTGTTTTTGATTTTTAAATAATAATGACAAGCCAAAAAATCCATATGACCCTGATCAAAAGTTTACATACCCTGGTGATTTTTGGCCTGATAACAAGCACAGAATTTGATTCAAAAGGGTTTGAATGGCTAATAAAGGTTACATCCTCACCTGTGACCCATTTGCTTGTAATCAGTGTGCGTGCATAGAAACTGAGTGAGTTGTGGGGATCCAGACATACTCTCTCATCTTTCATCCAGCCACTGACATTTCTGGGTTGTGAGTCATGGGGAAAGCAAAAGAATTGTCAAAGGATCTATGGGAAAAGATAGTTGAACTGTATAAAACAGAAAGGGATACAAAAAGATATCCAAGGAATTATAAATGCCAGTCAGCAGTGTTCAAAGTGTGATTAACAAATGGAAAATCAGGGGCTCTGTAAATACCAAACCACGATCAGGTAGACCAACAAAAATTTTGGCAACAACTGCCAGGAAAATTGTTTTGGATGCAAAGAAAAACCCTCAAATGACATCAACTGAAATACAAGACTCACTGAAAACTAGTGGTATGGCTGTTTTAAGATACACAATAAGGAGGCACTTGAAGAAAAATAGACTGCATGGTCGAGTCGCCAGAAGAAAGCTATTACTGTGCAAATACCACAAAGAATCTCTCCTACAATACACCAAACAGCACAGAGACAAGCCTCCAAACCTCTGGAACAAAGTAATTTGGAGTGATGAGACCAAAATGGAACTTTTTGGCCACAACCATAAACGTTACATTTCGAAAGGTGTCAACAAGGTCTGTGATGAAAGGAATACCATTCCAACTGTAAAGCACAGAGGTGGATCGCTGATGATGTGGGGATGTGTGAGCTACAAAGGCAGAGGAAACTCTGGTCAAAGATGAAGGAAAGATGAATGCAGCACATTATCAGCAAATATTGGAGGCAAATTTACACTCATCTGCCCGGAAGCTGTGCATGGGACATACTAGGATGTTCCAGCATGACAATGATCCAAAACACAAGGCCAAGTCGACCTGTCATTGGCTACAGCAGAACAAAGTGAAGGTTCTGGAGTGGCCATCTCAGTTTCCTGACCTCAATATTATTGAGCCACTATGGGCAGAACTCAAGTGTGTAGATCATGCAAGAAAGCTCAGGAATTATTAGGAACTGGAGGCTTTTTGCCAAGAAGAATGAGCAGCTCCACCATTTGAGAAAATAATTAAGTGCCTCATCCACAACTACCACAAAGCTGTCATTGATGTTAGAGAGGTCAATACACGGTATTAAGAACTGGGGTCATTTGGATGTTCTTGGTTGTCATTATGATTTACAAAGAGAAAATACAGTAGTTTGACAATAAATGGCTTCACCCAACCACTAACAATGAGTGGAAAAAAGCTTTTGTTTTATCATTCATATTCTCTGAAAAAAAGCCAAGAAAATTAAAAATCTGCCAGGATATGTAAACTTTTGAGCACAACTGTATACAATAAATCATTTTCTAATGGCTTCCCTCTAAGAACTACATTTAACACATCCCTTTTCTTCTCTCGAGCATTATTTTCTTACAGTCCTCTAATCTTTTGGATGGGTTTAAGTGTTTATGCATTTTACTGCTCAGAATTAAAGTACTAATATATTCCAGTTTATTTTTATTCATCCGAGCAGAGAAGGCGTAGCGTGGGCAGAATGGATATGTTGCTTTGCTTACAGATCTTTCATCTTGCTGACGCATGGTTGACAATATTTATACATGAAAATGTTAATTTTTGTCAGGTACAGCACTTCGGTGCTTATCAGAATGAGAGGTTATGTGTCAAGCCCAGCGACTGGCATAAGTTGTGAGGCTAACACTTCCATTTATTGTACTTTTACCATCTTTGCTATTATACACAATGTTAAGAAATTTGTAAATCTGAAAATGGCTTTCTCATTTTTATATTGGACATTTAAAAATGGCATCTCACTTGCTATAAATATTTTTGATCCTGCTCCTCCCCGTTCCTGAGATCTACAGGTAAATTCATTCTTGTTAGCGATGTTGGCATCCGGGCGTCAGTCTCATCTTTTCTCAATAGAAATCTTTACAATAATAATAATTTTCTTTATATAGCGCCAACATATTCCGCAACGCTTTACAATTCAGAGGTTCATGAGTGGGCTTAGAAATATTTGATTTGAATTTATGTATATATACAGTATATGTATGTAATTTTGGGCATCCCATACACTATATATACTGACACATTGTGTGCTCTATGAAGGAGTATGAGTATTTATCCACATTTGATATGCAATGACGCATCTGTCTAAAGTGTGGTTGTAAAGATGGGGTTAAAATTGGGTGATACTACATCTAGAAGATTTTTATCTTTAGAGGAATTTACTCTTTGTAAAGGCACCCCTTCTAGTGGCTGACCGCAGGTGTCTGTATCTCTTTTTGTGTGATTCCTATCGTCATCATTCGGGACTGTTGGCATTTTAGTTTTTTAATTTACACCATGGGTATAGTGGTAATAATATTTAAAGGGATCCTGTCACCTCCAGAACGCTTCCTAAGCTAGCAAAACATGTCCCTGCACCATCCTATCACTAATCTCACATTCCTTTTGTCTCCTTAAAGCATCCTGTGAAAGTGCATAAAAACGTTTTAATACTCGCTCATTAGTGATTATAACACTGGTCAACAGCATTTTTGGTGCCAAAGATATTTCATTGAATTTAGGGTAACTTTGGGGTGCTGATTCTGAATATGTCATCAGTTTTGCCAGATTGGCTCAAGTTTTTGAGATTTTTCGTAAAATGTGTAAAAAAAAAGACCTTTTTTGCTACACGCGCATTAACTTTATTGATATTGTCATGAATACAATAAATTTAACAAAGTAAATGTTGATTTTAGTTTATTTTAACTAGTTTTAGAAAGTAATCTTCAAAAATGAACAAGACATGAAAGATAGACATTTAATCGCTGGAAAAGCGCTTTTTATATGATTTCCTTCTATGTGAGCTATTGGGGCAGTCACGCTGTAGATTCCAGCAGTAATCAGCCATCATATGTCTGTCCCATCTGCCTTGGTACCTTTCCTCCATCACCATAATATCCTGATGAAATCTCTCCCCTTGTTCTTCGCTAAAATCTCCAAGGTTTTCTGGAAATCTGTCCAAGTGACTGTGAAGATAATGCAATTTAATGCTCATGTGTACACCCAGATTTCTAAATCTCAATAGCATGTTTTGTACCAGTTCTTCATAATTGTCTGCCTTTTGATTTCCCAAGAAGTTCTTCACTACCAACACAAAACTACACCATGCAGCAGCTTCAATGTCATTCATTTCCTTAGGAAAATTTGAATCTTTAATGAGTTTCCGAATTTGAGGACCATCAAAGATTCCTGCCTTCAGTTTTTCGCTACTAAGACCAGGGAAAGATCTGCAGATATACATGAAGCAATTACCATCTTTGTCTAATGCCTTGACGAACTGCTTCATTAATCCTAACTTTATGTGAAGTGGTGGTAGAATGATTTTTTCCCTGTCCACCAAAGGTTCGTTCACTATGTTTGATGCTCCTACTGTCAAGGTGTCCCTTGGAGGCCAATTCAGTTTCTCCCAGTGCTGATGTTTTGCTCTACTATCCCACATGCAGATGAAGCAAGGATACTTTGTGTATCCACTTTGCTGTCCAAGTAAAAAGTTGACCATGTTTAAATCAACACATATCAGCCACGAATGTTCATGGTAGCACAATTTCTCCAAGACCATTTTGACATTTTGGTATTGTTCTGCAAGTTTAGTTGAGTGAGCTACTGGAAGAGATGCACACTGATTGCCATTGTTCAACAAAACACATTTCAAACTCCTTTTAGAACTATCTATGAAAAGCCTCCAGTCTACAGGACGATATACTTGTAAACCCATTTGCAGCATCAGGCCAGGAATATCCTTACAATATACAAGTAGGTCATCTTCACAGAAAAATGGAAGAAGTGCTTCTTCTCTGGTCCTGTAAGATGTAATTTTAGTTCCAGGCGTCAGACAATTTTTTTCACTTAGCCTTGAAGCTAAAAGTTCGGATGCACTTTTTGAGAGGTTGAGGTCTCTTATTAGATCGTTGAGCTCTCCTTGGGTAAATTGCGTAGGTGTTCTGAAACTTCCTTCATATTCTAGTTCACTTCCAGAACTAATGCTTAGCTCCATACCCTGCATTTCATCATCATCATCAGGTGGGGGAAGGTCAGGTAACATGGTAAACACAGGTACAGGCACATCTTCACAATGAGGGACAGGCCTTCTTGCAGATTCCATGTTAGGATACTCCCATTTTCGTTTCTTATGCTTATTGAATCCTTGTACTTGCACTGCACAGAAATAACAGTCATCATGATGATTTTTTTGCTCTCTCCACACCATTGGAACACCAAATTTGAAGCTTGTTCTTTGTCCTTTGCTCCATTTTCGTAATAATTCGATACATGCTTTGCACACTATGTGTGGTGCCCAAAACTTGTCTTGGTCCCCAAGCATAACTCCAAAATAGGCAAAATACACTTTTTTAACGAAGTCTGTTATGTTTCTTTTATGTTTTGTCAGTGTATATTCACCACAAATGTAACAGAATGAGTCTGGATCGTTAAGACAACTTCTTCTTGATGAGTTCATGCTTTTCACTGGAAAACAGACAACAACATAAAGTTAGTGCAAAAATCAAGCTATGAACAAACTTTTAGAACACTAATTAACACAAAACTATATTGAGAACTGCTCAGTTCAAGTACTAATCCAAAGAAATTAATGAGATGATGCGTCGCATTTACCAACAAGTGCTATAAATAAGATACCAAAAATCTCAAAAACTTGAGCCAATCTGGCAAAACTGATAGCATATTCAGAATCAGCACCCCAAAAATACCCCAAATTTATTAAAATATTTTGGGCACCAGAAAAAAAATTTTTTTTTGTTGACCTGTGTAATTAGCAGGGGCTATATTCTTTAGTCACCAGGGCGGGCTGTTTTGCAGGCTCCAGAATCCACCCTCTCTCTGTCTGTGTGCTCTGCTTGTGCAGGCTTCACCCTCCCCCTCTCTATCATTCACAGAATGCAAATCATTAGTCCTGCCTTCAGCTGCACAAGCAGAGCACACAGACAGAGAGAGGGTGGATCCTCGAGGCTGCAAAACAGCCTGACACAAGGTACAGGGGCTTATTTACAATGATGGTACAGCCAACTTGAAGAAATGGGGGATAGATAGAGGCTGCATGAGTGGCCTCCAGACAATCTATATAGAGCTTTCTGGGTCAGATGGAGTTTGACGGAGAGTTATGTTCAGAGAAAAGTGAATGGGCTGTGTATAAAGGACTGATTAGGGAGCATGCATCTTCATGAGGATCAGGCCCCATTGGCTCAGATAGCTAGATTTAGGTACAGGAAAGTGTTAGGCACTATCTCGGGAATAGAGAGGTGCAGGAAGAAAGGAAATAAACACCAGATTCAGGAGAACAACAGCATTTAGATCACATAAAATAATAACCTGTCCATGACAAGTGATTCTCTTTAAACTATTTTATTTGCTGCTTCTGAGTTTGTATAGGCAGATATCTGTCAGTCTGGGGAGCAGGGCATGGAGAACCACCAGGGTGCAGACTCTTGGACTAGTGATCCTGGTTACATAGACCCCGGCCTGCTTTTAACAGCATATTTTTTCTGAAATGCTGCAGTTCAGAGTACAACAGACATGGCTGCAATAATGGAGACTGAATTTGATTAGTTCTGCTAGTAGATCGGGTATCGCAAATTAGCTGTCAGGTTCCATTAAAGAATGTATTTCAGGGAGACTTTCAGTGGGTCTATCTGCTATAAGAACATGCCTTGCATTCATAACTGAAGTTATAAAACAAGAAATAAAGTTATTTAGTAGGACATCGCCCCAGTGGCTCTTACAGGCACCTACAGGCCCTCCTCATCATTGATCTACAGTTTGCAGATCTGAACTATCACAAGTTTTCTGTATGTCACTTGATCACTTTGGGAAGTGACATTCAATTCTTGATGTCTACAATTGTCATTAGGCAGTGCTCACTACGTACAAAAAAGAAAGAAGAAAACCGAGATATGGTCAAAGAATTAAAAAAAAAATATATATAATTTTAGGCAATACTGACAGGTAAATGGATCAACAACCAGGTAGAGTACGTAAAGAACATGAAAAAACACATGAGGTGACCATGCACAATACAAAAAATATATGGTTATACTGAAAAGTACAGTGTAACAGTTGCATTATCTCCAAAGAAATTATATATACTATTATGAATAGTTACTAATATATATATATTTAGCTGTTGCCCAAGGGTATACAGGCCAAAGCAACTTCAGAACCTCTTAGTTAACGCTCTGTCAGATACTGCCCAGAGCTGCGGCACAGACTCTCGCATAAGACTGTTAGATACATGCTGAAGCTGCTGCCCAACTGCATACAGGCCAGAGTTGCTGCAGAACCTCTTAGTTAAAGGGATCCTGTCACCCCCAAACCACCTCCTAAGCTATTAAAAGCTGTCCCTAGAGCATAGTAACACTTACCCTACACTCCTTTTAGCTCCTAAATGCATATATTGAAACTGAATATAAACGTTATAAAAGTACCTCATTACTGATGTTAATGAGTGACTATGGTATTCATAGTCACCCAGCCAGGCTGTCCCTCTTCATCATATCACGCCTGAATAGGCGTGATCTTCATCATACATTCAAATGCGCGCCTCCCCGCTCTCCTATTCCGGACCGCTGCTGTGTGGGGGCTGTATGACGCGATTTGCGTCATTTCCGGCGCCGGGTGACGTATGTACACCCGTGCCGCTGTTAGCTTCAAGTCCCGCACTGCAAAGGTCGCAGTGACAGCCTTCGCTCTCTATGCACAAAGCAGCGACTGAACCTGTGCCGGTGGCCCCCTGTGACTGGAAGCCAAATGTTACCGGGTGGAATAAAGTTTAGTTCCTCCTATCAGCAGGGCTCTAATGGGGATGTCACACGCGTCAACATCGCGTGCAATATCGCTGCTGGACATGACGTTGCAGCTATATTGACGTGTGTGACAGGGCGCATCAACCAGCGATAAATTGCTGGTTGATGGTCGTCAGGTTTCAGAACCTGCTCTAAAACCTGGCGACGGCCGCCCGGTGGACACGGAGCATCGCTGCGTGTGACACCGGGAGACGAGCGAGAAGCCAGCTCCCAGCGCCTCTCAGCAAGCGCTGGGAGCTGGTATCCATTGTAAACAGCGGGTAACTAAGCGCCGCACGGCGCTTAGTTACCCGCTTGTTTACATGGTTACCAGCGATCTCACTGGTCCTGATCGCTGGTGAGTCTGCCTGTGTGACAGCTCACCAGCGATCAACCTTCAATGTTGCCAGCAATGACATCGCTGGTGACAATGACGTGTGTGACATCCCCATAAGGGTTGATACTGGGTAGATTAAGAACACTATTGACCTTCAGTTTAACCCTACATCATCAGGTTAATAGTGTTTTTCACATAACAGGTTCCATTTAAGTATAGGCAATGGGCCATTGTTTAAAAAGCTAAAGCTGCATGCTAAAAGCTGATGTTATAGTTAATTTCAATACTGTTAGAATATATTCATAGCACTGCAGGATAAAAACATGGAAGTCAGAGACACAGGTAGTGGCATTGAGAATGAACTGACTTGCACTATGCAAAACTACGGTAATTTACTGGCGCTAGTACTATTGTTCAGTCCGTGGCTGCCGGTATACTGCGAGTGCAGCTGACTTTGAATTTCAATTATTTTTTAATTATATTAAGATTAGGTAATGTACCTCATTTGCTAACAGAAATAAGATTTTGTTATTTTACACCTCTAACCAGGACGCTCTTCTCTTTCTTGCTCTCTAGCAGCACTGAAACACATGACTAATGGCCACTTTACACACACCAACTTATCTGTCCAACTTCTGAACAACTTACTGGTTGCAGTGAAATCATGGACACATTGTTACATTTGTACACAGTCACAAAATGGAGCAATGTGTCCATGATTTCACTGCAACCAGTAAGTTGTTTAGAAGTTGGACAGATAAGTTGGTGTGTGTAAAGTGGCCCTAACCATTTGATTTAGGGTCATTTACAGTTGGAGCCCTGCTGATTTGAGAATTTGTGTCATATCTTGTGAAGTGGATAACACTGAAGGAAAGTTTGAGGGAATCTGTAACAAAATGTTATCCAGTATTCTGACTTCATATATTCAGTCAGACCTGAGTAGATTAATGTATAATTTTCTGAGAAAAGACTCAAATTAACTTGCATTTTATTCATTTAAATCCTTGCCCTCTCTTAGTTTAGAGGTCCAGCGGGTGTAGTATGTATACATATAGTGCTTAGTAATTCCCACTCGGAGCCATGAATGAGCTGGGATTTAAAGGAATAAAATTCTATTCAATATATTAGCCTGATCAGCTCCTCCTGCTCTATAACCTGTGTGATATAGAGATCACTGAGCGAGCCGGGACACTCACTTAGCCGCACAAAACCATAAACACAGTAACAGTCTCTTCTATGAAATAGGTCCAGCTGGTTTATTTAGGACAGCATAAACCGCACAGTGTAAATTAAAGATGAGCCTTCCTTCGGCTTTACCAAAAACATAAAGTTCGTTTACCTCACACACGGCCTGTAGCCAGTCCACACAGGCCTCTGAGAGACTGCTTCTTCAGAAAGGTCCTAATGGAGCATTCTCAGACTCCATTCACTGACCTCCTATCAGTCCACGGCTGCAGGCCTGGTCTCTTCCCATGTGCTCCACAAGCTTGCTTACAGCCCAGCACCCTGCAGGCTCTGCATGCATGAGTCTGTCCCACATGTCAAACACAGACTCCATTAAACATCCTGAGACACACCCACATCTCCAGCAAGTTGCAAGCTTAACTTTTGCAATGCTGTTAGGCAGACTGGCTTCTGTACTGGTAAGCCATTCATAAAAACATCGCAGCAGACTTCTGCCTGTGTGAAACATACTGGCCATGTGTAAGGCCCCCATTCACTACATCACACCTGTTGCTGACAGGTCAGACTGGTTTGTTCTACATGGCAGGTTCTCTTTCACTGCTTAAAGGGATCCTGTCACCTCCAAAACGCCTCCTAAGCTAGTAAAACATGTCCCTGCAGCATATTATCACTAATCTCACACTCCTTTTGTCTCCTAAAAGCATCCTGTGAAAGTGCATAAAAACATTTTAACCTCCCTGGCGTTATCAATAGGTCAGGAATTTTGTGCTAAAAGCGGGCTTACCCGCAGTTGCGGCAGATGCGGTGAAAAAACAGCATCTGCCGCACTTGCCGCATAGCCGCCGCACTTGCAGCGCGGTTGCGGCGCGGTTGCGGTAATCGCCATAGTAAGTATAGGGGGACTTGCGGCAGATGCGGCAAGTGCGGTTTTGCACTTGCGGCAGGTGCGGCAAGTGCGTTTTTTTCGCGGACGCACCTGCCGCAAGTCCCCCTATACTTACTATGGCGATTACCGCAACCGCGCCGCAACCGCGCCGCAAGTGCGGCGGCTATGCGGCAAGTGCGGCAGATGCGGTTTTTTCACCGCATCTGCCGCGACCGCGGGTAAGCCCGAGCTGGACTCGGGGTTAACGCTTCTAGCAGTAACTTTTAACCCCGAGGCAGGCTCGGGAATACCGCTAGGCAGGTTAATACTCATTAGGGATTATAATTAGCAGAGTGACTATTCTTTAGTCACCAAGGCGGGCTGTTTTGCAGCTCCAGGGATCCACCCTGTCTCTGTGTGTTTGCTGTGATGTGCAGGCATTGCCCTCCCCCCTCTCTATCACTCACAGAATGCATATCATTAGTCCTGCCTTCAGTTTCAGTTTCACAATAGCACAGACAGAGAGAAGGCTGGATCCTGGAGCTGCTAAACAAACACCCCTGGTGACTAAAGAATATGGCCCCTGATAATTATAATCACTAATGAGTGAGTATGCAAATGTTTTTATGCACTTTCACAGGATGCTTTTAGGAGACAAAAGAAGTGTGAGATTAGTGATAGGATGCTGCAGGGGCATGTTTTGCTAGTTTAGGAGGCGTTTTGGAGGGGACAGGATCACTTTAAAGGGAACCAACCACCCCCAATGACCCCCCCAGACTATTAATATGGCTCCCTACACCCAGCACATACATGTGCTGCAATGTTTTTTGCTAAAAAAACTGCTTTTTAAAAGTAAAGATAATGCTTTATAAAGTTTCTACCGAAGGGACGGGTGGGCGTTACTTACATGGGGCTAAAGCCGAGATTCTGCTGCCACTCATCCTCGTCTCTCCCCTCGCAGCAGTAACGGCCAGCCCTTTGTTCAGCATCACAGCCTGGTGCACGGGCTCGCATGCCCGTGCACACGTCATCAGCTACAGCCGGGTAGCGAGCGCGCGCTCTGACTTCCTGCGCTCAAAAAACATTGCAGCACATGTATGTGCTGGGTGTAGGGAGCCATATTAATAGTCCGGGGGGGTCATTGGGGGTGGTTGGTTCCCTTTAACTAACATGGAAAGACAGAGCATAAATGGAAGAATTTCCATACTGTCTTTAATATCTGCATTGTTGGTAGCACACTGGCATCATAGGTCTCAGCAGGTGGCACATTCGTAGGAGTAACTATAAAAGTAGTCATAAACTGCTTTGATGCTTGAGATAATATTCTATATTCATGTAGCTTGATGAATGAGTTGATACTGATATGGAGCCCACTGGACGTGGGTTTAATGAGATGCGCACAGATTTGGGAGACTCCAGCAGCACTCTTAAAAAGTAAATTATAATGGTAAAAAAAATGCTGTTGAAATGAATGTAATTTTTCAAGTGAATGCAGTGGGTATTACGATTTTACATGGCTGATTAGTTTTATACGACCATCTGCTATCCCCAGGTGTTTATTGTAATGATGTGGAGCATTTCAACTTCATTTAAATATTAAAAATGACGGAGTTATTAAAATCATCTTTTCTCTTTATGGAAAGAGCAGATTTGCTGCAGACGATCGTTTAAACAGTCAACAACCTAAAATAAGAGAATTAAATTGCGTGTGATTGCCTCCACCTGTGCGATGACTAAGTATATTTTTATTCAATTGACACGTTCCGGATGTGTGTTCCAGGCAGCTCTCCATCTATTTCAGCACACATTATTTTTGTTCTGGTCTTGCCTGCTCTGAACATAGCTATTATTTCATACCATTGGCTAAAACAATTGCTAAGACTGTGCCCATATTTAATGGACTGTATAATGGCCTGAAATACACTTTCTCGTTGAGCGAAATGTATGATTAAAAAGGCTTTCATCCTATCGGTTGTTTATAGAGTTTTGCTGCGGGTTCACGGTTTTATGTGATTCTTTGTAAATGTTTGGAAGGACATAACTTTATTTCACCATCTTTTTCTCCTGCCTTTGGAGAATCTGCTGTTGAGGTTACAGGTAATGGTGGTAATATAATTGGTGTATAACGAAGTATAATAAACAATAAAATATATTAATAATGTTTATGACAATTTGCATTGCTCATAACAGGTAGCACACAGAATTCCAGTGGGGCCCCTCTGGTGACTAATCTATTATATAATTGCCGTAGCGACTTCCATCTGACCGGTGCTACTTCCTGTGGCTTTGTTCGCGTAGCTCGGAACTTTCTCCAGGACTCTGTCCGGCCACGCGGGCATTGCGAGCAGTAAAAAACCACCACCACCACCACGCACATGAGTCCTCACACATGGCATGTTTACATAAGACATCACATAGTAACAAGAATACAGTCAGTCCCAAAGTCAGTTGTGACCACCTGGCCCTGGAGCCGTACTCGCTCTCTCACACCGCACATCTGACCGCCTGGCCCTTGGACACTGGCTGCCATGCACACATCAGGTGCACTAGCATGGAGCTGGCAGGCTCCCATCACTTACCCACTGGGAACGGATCACTTCCAGCACCTCCTCACATGGCAGTGCTCTGGACTTCTGAATCCCATCGTCCTCTCCTCACTCAGACACCTGGCAGGTTCCTATCCAGCCTGCTCACTCACAGCTGCAACCCAGTGAGTCAATCATCACATCTTCACTCACACACAGACCTGAGATGTGATTAACCCCCTGTGCACCATTCAGGTTTAGCCCAGCAAAGCACTCATCCCCACAGGTTCAGCCGCTCATTAGGTTCATGAATGTATCGGATCTTCAGCACTTACACTCAGCTGTTTTACTCAGCTCATGAAAACCCTTTAGCTGTTAACCCCCTGTACATCGGACAGGTTTCACACACCACACACAATCAGGAAAACCGGCCCATGTGAACACAGACCTGCATTGATAACCCGTGTGATGCACCCGGCCAGGGGCCACATCACCACACCTCACTTTCTCCGCACAGCAAAGCACTCATCCCCACAGGTTCAGCCGCTCATTAGGCTCATGAATGTATCGGATCTTCAGCACTCACACTCAGCTGTTTTACTCAGCTCATGAAAACCCTTCAGCTGTTAACCCCCTGTACATCGGACAGGTTTCACACACCACACACAATCAGGAAAACCAGCCCATGTGAACACAAACCTGCATTGATAACCCGTGTGATACACCCGGCCAGGGGCCACATCACCACACCTCACTTTCTCCGCACTTCACTCACTTTCTCCGCACACATACACACACACACACACATACTCTGCTATACTTACCACCGGCCCTGCATCACCAACATGTCGCCGCCCCCGAACTACTCGATCAGATATCGCGTCCAATAAGTCTCGCCAAACTTCCCGGACCCCATATTGGATCCAGTCGTCCGCGGGCGCCGACATGTCAACTCAGGATCCAGCCGTCAGGGAAGACGTAGGGTCGGTGCTAACTATAGCGAAGTGTCTGTGTGTGTGTGTGTGTATGTATGTATGTGTGTGCTTACCACTCTGCCCACAGCGCTGCACTCAGCACTCTGCCCACGCCACTGTGCTCACCAATCTCACCGCACTCACTGCTAACCACTGAGCCACCGCACTCGCTGCTAACCACTGAGCCACCGCACTCGCTGCTAACCACTGAGCCACCGCACTCTGCTAACCACTGAGCCACCCCACTCACTGCTAACCACTGAGCCACCTGTATACACACAATTCATTTCACCCCACTCCCCTAACTATTAGTAAATATACTATATATGGATTCTAGACTACCCGATTCTTTCGAATCGACCCGCCATCTATATATATATATGTGATTATATAGGAATTATCAGTATTATGTATGTGATTATGTATAAATTAGTGAGTCGCGCCTATTCTGCAAGGACTCGCAACGGCCGCTTGGCGGCCATTGCGAGTGAGGCTTTGCGAATCAGTGGCGCCGGCAATGCTTCACAGGTCGCGTGGGCGCTGCGCCCACGCCCACAATGACGGAAACAGCGCCGAAACTTACGGAAGTGCGTTAGGGAAATTATATATTACATACTGATAATCTATTATATAATTGCTGTAGCGACTTCCCTCGCACACGCCGCTACCTCCGTGGCTTTGTTCGTGGACGCGCATCGCCCACGCGACTCACTCGCAATGCCCGCGAAGGGGGCGTTGCGAGTCGTTGCAGCAGCCCGAGCAATGCCCTATACACAGATTCTGTAATCCCGATGCAATACTGATGATCTATTATATAATTGCCGTAGCTACTTCCCTCGCACACGCCGCTACCTCCGTGGCTTTGTTCGTGGGCGCGCATCGCCCATGCGACTCACTCGCAATGCCCGCCAAGGGGGCGTTGGGAGTCGTTGCAGCAGCCCGAGCAATGCCCTATACACAGATCCTAGAATTCCGATGCAATCGCATCGGGCTCACAGCTAGTCTTTCATAAGAGCCAAATGATCCAGTGTTGACTTTTAACATGTCCAACTTTCTTTTTCTTGACTTCATTTTTCAGGTGTGAGTCAAGAGGCCGCTATACACATACAACGTAAATAGGAGAAATCCGCTCACCGTGAAATGTTGAGACAATCTACAATGGATTCCAGGCTTACAAGTGTAGATTACAGTAAAAAAAAATGTTGCTACAGTTTAGGAGTAAAATTCTAAGTTTCTACCTTTCTTTGTAACATTCACAAACATGAAAAACTGGAGTAAAACATGGAGTATGTTGCAGTAAAAAACAGATATTTTATTTAATTTTTTAAAAATGCGTGATAAAAAGTGGATACAAGTAGGGTCTGAGATGCAACTCATCCCTATGGTTAAGCCATAATCATAAATAGAGCAACAATGTATAATATGACAAATGTGGATCAATACAATACTGAAATATACCAGAGTACTACATGCAAATGTGGCGCCCCTGCGTCCAGGGTGGCCACAGGGAGAAACTGCAGCCAGGCAGGAGGGTAGACAGTTTGTTTAACAAACACCTCAACACACATATCCACTGTCATGGGGGCCTAACCCGGATTCTGGGACTCTAGGCAGACAAGAGGTAGTAGGCTAGATATGAGTGGATGGAGCGTAGTCATGGTAACGGATGGGTATATAAGGGAGCAACAGGAAGCGGTTAGCCAGTAGGCGAGTGCCGAGCAGCCAAGACAAGTAGGCAAGTGCTGAGAGGAACAGATGAAGATCAAGGAGTAGGCCAGAGTGAGCTAAACTGGGAAGACCGGACCAGTATCATCGGGTCCATAGAAGTATTGAGGGCCAGCAGCTGACTGACAGGAGAGTTTCCCTTATTTTACTAGGAAGTTACACGGGAAGGAAAGGACCAGGTTAATTCCTTGAGATATAGGGATACCTGTGGTTTGACTGAAACCAGAGTGTCAGCTCTGAGGGGGGCTGAAGATTTACCTGGTGCCCCAGACAACCTGACGGGGAATACAGACTCCAGGTCTATATTCCCACAAGAGGATTGGAAGCACAGCAGCAACAGAGAGGACCCGGCTTACCGCCCACAGAATTAGGGGGAAGCTGTTAATAGGGACCGAGCTGCCGCTCCGCAATCCACTTTTAGGAGGAATACTGAGAAATAGCCTGAAAGGACACGTAGAGGGACTGAGGAGTCTAGGGAAGATAACCTGGCTACAGTGGGTTCAAGGGAACCGGAGTCAACTGAGTGAAACTGTAAAGATCTGTATTATACCTTGCCCTGTTTGACAGAAGAATAAGAACAGTAAACCCGGGTGAACCCTGCTACGTTGTCTGATTTCAGGTATGAACAACTGTCAGTCCTCCCTCTGACCCTGTCAGAAGCCATCTCCTCATCATTCCCTTTCCCTGCAAAGCCTACAATAACCATTCCTAACTTTAATCATCACTGCCCCGGGGAATCCAGTTCTACCCACTGGAACTATTTCATCCAAGCTGCTATCCCATCATCCCCGGAGGTTCTGCAGCAGCGGCGGTCCCATCACTGGCCGCATATAGTGGGTGGCGTCACAAGTGACAAATCCCCTGTAAATAACCCCCATTTTATTGTGCAGGCCCAGGACATGGTCCGGACCAGGACCGCCGTGACTCCCCCCAGCAGCACCCCAGTCTGGCACCGAGTACCCCGTCCCAGTGGGCTCCACACAAAGAATGGTGAACAAATTTCATACAAATAAGCTATATTGATGACTACACAGCCTACAGGTGGACACCAATATACAGAGCATTAGACTAAATAAGTTTGTATGTATGTCCACAATGTGAAAAGGTATCCCAATTATATTACAGGCATCATACCTATAGGGAAACCACAGAGGGAGAGCAGAGCTCAAGGATAGGGATGGTCCTATAGCCCCCTATAGGAGCCTGCTCTCCCTCTGTGGTTTCCCTATCGGTATGATGCCTGTAATATAATTAGAATTTGTGCAACATCTGTACCTTTTCACATTGTGGACATGCTTTGAAACTTATTTGGTCTAATGCTCTGTATATTGGTGTCCACCTGTAGGCTGTGTAGCAATCCATACAGCTTATTGCTTATTTGTATGAAATTTGTTTACCATTCTTTGTATTTAGTACTCTGGTATATTTCAGCATTGTATTGATCCACATTTGTCATAGTATACATTGTTGCTCTATTTATGATTATGGCTAAACCATAGGGGTGAGTTGCATCTCCAGCCCCTACTTGTATCCACTTTTTATCACGCATTTTAAAAAATGAAATAAAAAAAATTTTTTTACTGTAACATACTCTATGTTTTCCTCCAGTTTTTCATGCTATAAGTTGGAGACTGTGAAAAAATCCCTGAGAGGTGATTCATTCACCAGGGTTAATGTTTCAAAATGCCGATCAAGGTTTTGTTATTAAAATTCATATACAATAGTCAGACGGCCAAAGATTTGTCTGGCATTCCTCTAATGTGTACAGGCACCCTTAGGCCCCTCAGATGCAATGGGCTAATGTCGACTAAATGCACCAATATCGACAAGTTTGGCTTTCTAATATGTATGGTGGGGTGTCCCTGGAAAATTCAGTATAGGGGAGATATCAATCTGAGAGTCTGATTTTGGACAATCCATTGTTTTCTTGGAGTTAAGCACCCATGAGACACCTGTTGGCAGCTTTAGCATAAAGAACACATTAACGTTCAGCCGCATCTTTTGGCCATCAGGTGTCTCGTGTATGGCCTTCAGACTTCAGACAGAGATGTTAATGGATGCATCTAAAAATCTTAAAGGGGTTGTCCGGTCTAAATTGATAGTTCTGTAGTCACTCTATGTGACTGCAGACTTAGCAATCCTCCCAGCGCCTGCACTGTGCACTGCAAGAATTTGCCGGTTTTCTAAGCTGGAAATCGACTATAATTAGGAGTTATGCATGTTCCCAGCAATAACACAACTAGTGGACGCAGCCTTGCTCAACACAACTGTATCAAGCAGGCGTGTCCAACTAGTTGGCGCAGTTGTCTAGTGGGAGCGGCCTTTCTTCATGCACTTTTATTGAGTGAGGCTGTGCACACTAGTCGGGGATTCGGCCGAGTGGCTGGGAATATGTGACTCACCGAAAGCCGGGTTCTCAGGTCTCAGGCGCTGGCTATGGTCACGGTTCTGTGCCTGAGGCTGTGGAGGCCCGGTGGTCAATAAAAGGGTTAGATGGGGTTAGGTAGGAATAAAGTTTGTCATTCGTGACACCACCTGTAGGGGTCCGGTGATGGCACCGGCGCTTCTTTGGACCTCCGGGGGATGGACTGCAGCTAGATGGATCCGCTACATACAGGATGAGCGGGAGTCCCCGGGGTCTGGAGCTGTAGTCATACAATACGGCAGCTCAGTTGATTCTGTGGGCGAATCGGTTAATAACAGTTCTGAAATAAGGCTCGGACACGATGCTCCTCTGCACGGGTCTTTACTTAGTTCACACACGGTACACTGGAATAATGGTTTCACTTTCAGGTAACGGACCGGGTGGTCCCTGTGATGAACAGTGTCCCTCCAAGGCTCCACAGTGTGTCTCTAAAACTGACTGTCCCCTTTACTCTTCGCTGCCTTCCACGTCAGGATACAGAGGAACTTCTAGTGGGCACCCGAGCCGTTGGCCTGGCGGCTCCCAATGGGTCCCTGTACCTCAATGGTGGGTACCCCTCCCGGTACAGCGGCGGTGATGGTGGTGTGTGTATTGCGCTCCTATGAAGCCGTCAATCACTTCGGTTCTGTAGTGCGGCGATGAAGCATCTGCACTACCTCGGAGCCGGTACTCCGGCTTGGACTGGGCTCGGGTCGTCTTTTCACCCGTTACTTGTTCACTTGGCCCCCTTCACTTCTAGGTCACCGACTCTAGGTGCCCTCCCTGTTAGCTGTTCTGTCACGACATCTGTTCTTGTTCCTGTCTCTCCAACTTTCTAACTCTTTCTGCTCTTTCCCCACTGCTATGCATCTAACTCTCCTCCCACCAGGACCGGTTGCCCAGGAAACGGGTATCTAATTGGTCCTCTGCCTCTAGATGTTGCATGTGGTGCATGGACCCTTGGGATTAAACCTATTCATCACTGAAACGGAGGATACGGCACCTTCAGTCAGGGGTGCAGTACCCTCCTGTGACGCACTCGTTGCGGGGCGCCACACATGCATATCACGAACTGTGGTCTCTTAGAAACTGCAAACCTTTACAACGATGCACAGTGCATGCGCTTGGAGGATCGATAAGTCTGCAATCACATAGAGTGATCGTTTGGACTAGATAACCCCTTTAATCATATGATTAGTTCTGTCGTAATGTTGTTATTCTTAGCGTGTCTATATCGTGATCTTTTTGTCATTGAGGTCCATGGAAGGGTGATTAATAAGTCAATAGAAATGGATGTCAGCTTTGATCAGCTGCAGAGCCTTGGCTTGGAAAGAATCTAATTTTTTAAATCAGTAATGTTAGTTTTCATGGGTTTACTGTGAATGTCTATTAGTAGTATTTTTTCTGTTTTTACATTGTGTTTTTTTTTAACTGGGCATACAAATTAGATGTTATTCCAGTACAGCTCACTTACAAAGCCTTTAGCAGTTGGTGGTAAAATAAAACCTGGCAATGCTCAATCATAGGCATTATATGCATTCAACACACACCTTTTCTATCAATATACCCACCAGACTAGTCAGAATGTCATTATTCACACTGATCTCAGATCGTATCTGCTGCATCACTTCTATAATAGATTCAATCATTTACATCAAAATAAAAGCCCCATTTTCTCTGTCATTCAGACCCTCTTTGTGGCCCCTAATACTATTGTCAGCTGTATACTTTCTCATATGCAGGACACATTTGAATGTCTATTGCTGCAATGTATTCCATTGCCTCCAGCAAAAAGAAATAAGCTCCTGTAATAAGCAGCCATATAGTGTATATATTTAGGGCTCAGTATCGAAGCAATGTATTCACAGCTGAATCTCTCACCAAGGTACAATGATTGACAAAGACATTTCCTGCCATTTCCTGTCTGAATTTGCAACAGCTATTTCATTTCGTCTGTATGAATTTTCTTAAATATGCAGAAAGCAGTGGTGCAGGCACTTGAGCATTTCAATGAGAATGAAGACATCCTGCAGCAGTTTGAATAGCATTATAGAATATCGTATCATTTCTACATCCAGACTGAATGTCAGAGATTGTACCGCTCTTCCTAAAATTAGTTCTTTGGGTATATCTCTTAGGCCGGCGTCGCATGACCGTAGACCGTATTTTTCCTCATTTGACTTAGATCAGAGTGTGATCTGATTTTCTCAGAAATGGAGAAGATGTGAGAGAAAAAGAAATGTCTCCATTCATCTTCTCCATTCGGTCAGTTTGTTGGTCAGACCACACTCTATCATCCAAGTGCAGTCCGATTATTTTCATGAACGCATTGACTTGCATAGCCGACTACGATCCGATTAATGGGTGCAAATTCTGTATGCTGCCATTTATTTTTTTCTCTGACAGACTCAGTTTAAGGTTAAAATCGTACATAGAATAACATTTATAAGTTAGAAGTCAATGGGAATGCTACATAAAAAAGCGAGCAAAAAAGAATGTTCAGGAAACAAGCAAAAGATGTTTAATGGCCCTGATTCGTGAACATCAGCGTTCTTCACGCCAGAGTTGATAAGGGGTCATGTTTGAGTCAGAGGTGATTTATTGAGAGGCATATCTAGTGCGTTCAATACTTTACAGCCGTTGTTTTTACGTAATAAGATGAAAGATATGATGGTTGAAGAGGGAATGAGAAACTGGATAACTGACTACCTGTCAGACAGGTCACAATTTGTACAGATCAGAGCGGCTGTGTCTGGCAGATTGAGCAATGTTGGTGCCCCTCAGGGAACGATGCTAGCGCCCTTCCTATTCACGTTGCATACAGCAGATTTTCATTATAAATCTGATTTTTGCCACCTCCAAAAATTCTCAAACTACTTCGTGGTAGTCGGATATATCAAGGGGAATCTGGGTGCTTACGATATTGAAGGGTAATGGTGGATTTTCTGGATTGGTGCCATGCTAACTACAACTAAATGTTAAGAAAACCAAGGAGTTCGTGGTGAACTATAGAAAGAGAAAGATGAAATGTTCTCTAGTCACTATTGCTAATCAGGAGCTGGAGCAGGTGGAGAGCTACAAATATTTGAGCGTCCACCTGGACAGCAAACTGGACTGGATGTGCCATATAGAAAGGGTTTACAAGAAGGGGATGAGACAACTGTACTTCTTACAAATACTAAGGTAATTTAATAATTTAATGTATGTAGCAAAATGTTAGAAATGTTCTACCAGTCTGTAGTGGCATGTTCCATATTTTTTGCTATCACATGCTGGGGAAGTAGTGTGCGCGTGTCTGATGCCAATAAGCTAAATAAGCTTCTCAAAAAGGCAAGCTTGGCTGTTGGCCGCCATTTTGACACTTTTGAGGAGGTAGTAGAGAGTAGAACTCTGAAGAAATGTATGGTCATTTATGAACAATAATGTGCACCCATTACACAAGCTGTTCACGAGACAGAGGAGCACCTTCAGCAATTGTCTAATCCTACTAAGGTGTAAGAAGGAAAAATACAGGAAATCATTTGTGCAGACTGCTATGGGATTGTACAACATTCACCCAAGCACAAAATCATCAAAGTGATCTGAGTATTATTGATATTCTAATCGTGTATATGGTACTGACATGTTATAAACATGCATGTATGAGTAACCTCCATCGTCTACTGTTATGTTGGATACAGGGAAATTAAGGAGTTTGAGTTAGAGGTTTGGCTTACCACCTCCACAGCCTTGCTTGCTGCAAATGTTACTCCAGAGACTGGTGTAAGATTTGTAGTCTTGGGCAGGGGCGTAAGTACAGTGGGTGCAGGGGTTGCGATCGCACCCGGGCCCTGCAGCTTAGGGGGCCCCAAAAGTCACTTTGGCCCATAGAAAAAGACTAATACTATTAAAGATTTCCAATAATTGGGGGTCCCGTTGGAGCTTTCACATCGGGGCCCCTGAGCTTGAAGTTACACCACTGGTCTTGGGTATGTCACAACTCCTCATGAATTAGAAGAGAGGTTTTCCCACATCATGTCTCACCCCAGTTCAACCAACGTTCTCAGAGCTGACAGATACTGATGTGAAACCACCTAGATGAAAAAAAGTTTCAATTTTTCTAAGCATTTTACACCAGATTTTTGGCATAAGGACTTTGATGAATTGGCCCTTAAACTTTCAATACTTTTGACAAAAAGGCAATTCCTGAGACGTCTTCCATTATAGAGACCAACAGTAAAACACGCGGCGCTGAACATACCCTTAGAGACAACAAATAACATTTGAATCTGGTGTTCTGTTTCTTTATTAGTGATGTTATGTAGGGGATAGGCTTTGTTCATACTACTGTTACTTAAATGAATTGTATACTTCATAGGATCAAAACAGATAACTTATCGGCAGCACCAAACATGCCTGACTGCTGAAACGGAGGTCAGACCATATAGGCTATTTCCAGATTCTTTGTTTTTTTGTAATGATTCCTGGAATTTTATTTTACTATCAAAATAGTGCACCCTGTCCCTTCTCCTATAGTCCTTTTGAGAAATAATGTATGGCTCAGTTCACATAGGATTTCTGCATTATGGCATTATTATGTCATATTTCTATTGTATAATATATTATACTATAATATAATAATATTATTATAATAATAATAATATGGCATAATCCATAATGCAGAATTGCTATGTGAACTGGGCCATACATTAGTTCTCAGAAGGACTGTAGGAGAAAGGACAGGATGCATTATTTTGGTACTAGGCCATACATTATTTCTCAGAAGGACTGATATTATCATATACATATTATATATATATATATATATATATATATATATATATATATATATATACACTATATATTTCGGATTATAAAACACACTTTCGTTCCCCCAAATTTTGGGGGGAAAGTGGGGTGTGTGTTTTATAATCCAAATGTATGGATTATATACTGCAGGGGAGGGTGGGGGCAGCTCTAGAGTGTGTCCGGGGGCTGGGGCGGGCTGGTGCAGGCTGCAGGAGGTCACGTGCTCTCGCTCATTAGCCTCAGGTAATATGCACTGCATCCCGCTGTCCATCACCTCGGTGCTGAAACCGCGCTAAGGTGATGGGCTGGGGGAGCGGCGCATATTACATGTACCTGCACCCCCCTCGTGATGGCACATGGCCCCCCTGTGCTGGATATGGCCCCCTCCATGCTGCTGCCCATACTAAAATAAAAAACACTTTACTTACCCTCTCCAGCGCTGTGCTCCATGTCTCCCTGCTTGTAGCTGTACTGAACTTTCTGATTCTCTATAAAGCCGGGCATGTGATCGGGCACGCAGAGATGATGTCACTCTGCCACGCATGACCGGCTTTACAGAGAATCAGGAAATGCAGCGCAGCAGCAAGCAGGGAGACATGGAGCACAGCGCTGGAGAGGGTAAGTAAAGTGTTTTTTATTTTAGTATAGGCAGCAGCATGGGAGGGACATATCCAGCACAGGGGGATGTGTGCCACCACTGGGGAAGTGTGCCAGCACAGGGAGCCGTGATCCATCACTGGGGGAGGTGTGTCATCACCGGGGGCCATGATCCATCACTAGGGTAGTGTGCCATCACTGAGGGACATGTGCCAGCACAAGGGGTCTATATCCAATATAAGGGGGCCATATCCAGATTAAGGGGGCTAATTCTAGGATGGGGTCTATATCACAGGATGAGGGATCATGTACAAGGATGAGGGGGCTATGAGTGACATATACCCTATATAATTTGTAAGATGGACACTGGCATTATAAGACGGACCCCATTTAACATTAAAAAAAAAAATTCTCTTTTCCTTCACCAAATTTGGGGGTCTTATAATCAGGTGCATCTTATAAAGCGAAAAATAAAGTATACGGTATATAACTTTGTGCATCCTGCATTATTATTTGAATCTACAAAAAATGGGACGCAAATGGAGATTCTGATGGAGACAGACTGCTAGTACACTAATGGAGTTCAATTGGACTTCATTTGTGCTTTTATTTTTTAAAGTGTATTTATGTTCAGAAAGGCACAAGAAGGGCACATCTCTAGATCTTGGGGATCTGGACTGAACACATAGGCATAATCCAGAAATACAATAGCACCTAACAACACCACATAGGAGATTTGACACAGAATAAGATAGAAGGCATGAATGCCGAAATGGGAAGTGAAGAACGGGGAGAAATATCATTTTATAACCTTATAGGAGCTTGTCGGGACCTCTCTCTTCGGAGGATTAACATGTGAAAGCAAGGCTACTGCAAAGAACCTGCAAAAATTAAGACCTTCAGAGTGGAATCATAATGTTTTAAGAGATGGATGAAAGGAATGATGAAAAAGTGCTAATATTACCCGAATATTTTTTTATATGTAAGTTGGATAACCACCTTTTTGGTTCCTGTTTCTTCTAGAAGACTTCCATTGTGCCAGGTCACTTGACATCTCATGTTATGGTGCCTATTCTGTATTGTCCAGTCACACTGTGCACCCAACAGGCCATTGTATGTAGTGAGTATGTGTCATTGAGGCAGTGAGAATTCATACTTGTGTATGTGGTTTACAGATAAATCCATAAATATTAATAGAGCGGAGGCCTTTGGCCATTACTGGACTGAATTGCAATTGTAGTCAATTTCACTTTGCAAATCAAATATTCAAATAAAGCCTTCTCGTTAATGCACTGTTACTTTAGTGCCTCTCTGAGGCATTTTGTGGGACTAATGATAGATTTTAACTGTTGAGGGACAACTGCAGTCCAGATGAATACATTGAGTTGTATGCAATCTTGCGGACTGCAGCTGTCACTCAGTGGTGGAAAGTTAATGAACTAGAGTTATAGCTGTAAGATCTTATGGGGAAATGGGGGATTGACTTGCATTAACATTTTATTTTTTAGTAAAGTCTACAAATGTTGACTTGCCTCGCGGGAGCCGGAGTGATAGCTGCTCTCTGCTGATGTTTCAAGTTTAATCTCTACTGGTTCACGGGAGCACTGAAATGTAACAATATGAAACGATCCCATTGATTCCGTGAGAGGCTTTCATCCCTCCATTTTCGTTTTTGTTCTTCTTGAATACGTATCTGATTACCTGCATAGACCCAGAATTAACATTACAACCAGGGCTCTCCTTTGTGATTGCCTGCCTTTTTCTCCTGATGGTACAATCGATATTGTGAAGGTACATTTGCTTTGCTTGTTCAACTAACCATGACAAGGTAATGCTCATGATAGGCTTTCATTCAGCAATTGTGCGAGAGTGTGAAGGCGAAAGCCTTGTCAAGACCATTTTTACAATTATTCCAAATCTGAAGTACAAGAAAAAAGGCCTTTTGTGTGAGAACATCTCGACATACCTCAGGCAGCTTTGGAGAAGGATTGTAAAGTTTTAATGGTTTGTCAAAAGTAAAAATAAAAAGGGATACAGATATGATGGCTTTGCTTTTCTTAGAACCAATATGTTGCACAAATAATACAAACCCAGGTAAGAAAAAAAGACAACGGCATAGAAATCGTCCTGATATGGGAATTCTTGAGATATATAGTTACGGTACTTGAATCTTAACCCCTTGAGGACCAGTCCGATTTTGTACTAAAGAGCACAGTCATTTTTATTTTCCCAATGCTTTCCGGCTTGTCTAAAAGTGGTTGCTGACCAAACTTTAAACAATTTTCGACATTGTTATTGTTTATCAATGGAGTCTTGCGTGGTGAGCATGCATACAGGCCATGGAGGTTCGTTGCATCACTCATTGTTTTCTTTGAAACCATTGTACCTACTGATTTCAGGTCTTCTTGTATCGCTCCGCAGGTGGTCCTTGGCTCTTGGACAACTCCTCTGATAAGGACAGCTCACTGGTTTCATCTACCATGAAATGCTTCTTGTGTGGCACCTTGATAATGAAACACCTTTTTATAGACCATCAGTTTTTTTTCACTTATTGGCAGGATTGTTTTCCAATTATGGATAGATTTTAGTTGGTGTCATGACTTTTCATGGCTTTTTGCACCTCTTTTTTCATGTGTTCAGTACTTTTTCCCTGTGTCATTTCTCATTATTACACATAACTTAATTTATAGACATCTCTGGTTTGATTTCTTAGCCTCTGTGGATTGGATGAGTTGTTACTGACATCTGGTGAGAAATTAATATCAATAGTACCTTTTAGAAATATATTTGCTTAGATAATTGGTGACCTTTTCAATTCTTATTTCATCTGTATCTTCCACAGTAACAGGTTTAAAACTGGTTAGCCTGATCCTGGGTTCACACTCTCTTCCATCTGACTACTTGCTTACCTATCTAAGGGTGCTTTCACATCTGTAAAGTGTAATTCCCGGCAGATGTCGCTGCATCTGCCAGATCTACCGCATGACAGCTGACTTGCGGCACCAATCTGGCAAGCCCAATTCATTCTATTAGGGGCTTGCGGTCGGGTGCGGCAAGTGCGCTGCTAGCAGCATTTTTTTGGGCGGCCGCATGTGCCGGATCTGCCGGATTCGGTAATGCCGCGGCCAATCAGATGCCAGCAGCCTCTGCCTGATTGGCTGACGGCTTACTACTGTACATCTTCATTGAGTGCCGCCCGGATAGGCACGGTACATACATGAGAACGTGGAGAAAGAAATAAAGCAGTAGCAAGCGGCGACAGAGGCTCCGGCAATAGTGATACCGTGAGCATCAATTTTTTTTTCGCTATGTCTTATTTTCGGGGAGGGGGAGGAGGGGGTGCCTTATATTTAGCAGCCTGGCCAAAACCCCCACAGTGACTTATTCTGAGGATGTCCTATTTTTGGGAAACACAGTATATCAGTCAGAAAAATTCTATCAACATTTTTATTTGGCAATAAAATAACTAGGTCTTTACTGTATTCTGTTTAAGATACTATCTAAACCGATTTTTGCCCCCCCTCCCTCTCCATCACCAGCACCACTACCGGTAGGAATCTGGCAGCACCTAGTGGTTGGGGCAGGAATCGCAGTAACAGATTTTGATGGGGATGCAAGAATTTCTAAGTAATTCGAAATCTAAAATTATTTTTAGACACCTGCTTTTTTTCTTTTTTCTTTAATACCCTGTTTCCCTTAAAATAAGTCACTCTCTTATATTACTTTTTGCTCCCAAAGATGCACTATGTCTTATTTTCAGGGAATGTCTTATTTTTCCATCATCCCCTTGCAAGCCCTAATATTTCCATGCAGCCCCCAATATCCCCATCATCCCCTTGTAGCCCCCAATACTCCTATGCAATATTCCCCCCCATCCTATTTTAGGGGAAACAGGGTATATAGACACATTTCTGGGTAGTTTTTTCTATTTTACCTTAAATGTTTATATTTTGGACAAAAAATATTTTTTGCATTTGGGTTTTATTAGACTTTTTGTGCAGTTTTGCTTTCATGGGCTATTTGTTTCTCGGGACTTATCTTGCTGTAGAATGAGTAAACTGAGGATCTGCCAGTGAGTTCGTAAGGACATGACTCTTAGATAATGTGAATTTACCCAAACATATTTAGAAGGACCCGGGCATTTCAAAATTAAGAAAGATGCTTCAGAATTGCTATTAAGAATGCAAGTATTTCACAGAGTGAATGGAATTTCAGTTGGATTGGGCTGGAATAGCAGTTTATTCATTTTAACAATGATCGAAAGATTTCTGAAAAGGGCAATAATATTGATCTCACATTTTGTGACACATCATATCAGTATCTAGTAGCTGTTAGGGGTGGAAAAAACAACTTTAAGTGTAACCACCATTTACATTTTTATTTAAAAATATTAATGTAGAGCAAGGGATTTTAATAAACTTTTAAATATACTTCATTAGAAAATTCTGGGTGAAAGCTATTCATAAATCTTCCACAAGGTATCCCCACTACATTGTGTGTGAAGCAGACTTATGTTCATTATCAGTCAGATCCATCTTCACACTGATTATGGGCATGTAAACATATAAGGGTGGAAGGGGCGTGGCCTACACTCCTCACTGAAGCTGGGGAGGAAACAATGTATCCGATTAGCTCAGATTACAGCACAGTTGCTAAGCAATGTCTGGATCAGTCTTTCCTTGGTACAAGCTTCTCTGATCTGTCATCTGGCTCCACACAGCTCAGTCAGGATCTCTCTTAACCCCCTTCTCTGCTATCATATTGCACTGCTGCCTATCAGCTGCTGGCCACGCTCACAAAGCCAAAAATGTGTTTAAAAGAGCAAAGAAAAATGTGAGAAAATAAATTATATGGCTCAAAAAAAAAATCATTATCTTAGCTGCTGTGTGATCCATCATTAACAACCAGTGCGGTATTGTTTTTTTTCAATGATCTTACATTTACGCATTAAGGGATTGTTTTCCAATGATAACATATCACCCATCCACGGGTGGTCCTGCATGAGTGGTATTTGTACATTCTGAGGTCAATCTTTGTACATTTGAACTGATGGTGAAAGTTGTGCACATACATGACTTTTCCAACAAAAACTCAGCGGTCAGATCACAGAGACCCCCAGTGGTCATGTAAACACTTTCCTGTCACTCAGACTCTTATCAATTACCATTTTGATATATGATAAATTTTAAATGTGGTACAACCCCTCCAGTCCAATTTGACAAATGTATAGATAACTTACCAGATACTCACATCACCATTTCTACCACCAATGACATATCTACAATACTAGAGTCTAATGGGCCTTGTGCAGGTTTTAGACTTGACACCCACTGCATGTTGGTCACATGTATGGGTCCTTGTAGCATTATAAATCCTTTAAATACATACTTGCTCCCCCCTTTATGTAGTAATGTCTTCACCCTGGGCCCTTTCCATGTATGTATGTATGTACTCCATCTTGGGCCACTTCCTTTTACATATATAAACATTATTCTCACCTTCCGCCACTCCTGTTACTTGCAGTGGTCTCTTATATAGTCAACACAGAGGCTGGCAGCTGACATCGGCATGCCTTCTATGGGCGACACATGACATCACTGCTAAGCGCCTGTAACTGGCACTCTGATGTCAGCACCCGGGCCTTTGATCGGCTGGCGGAGTGTATTGTGGTTCAGGGACCTGCAGCTGAATGTGGGTCATTGGATGTACACCCAGGCTAAGATAGGTGCTCACGTTGGTGAGCTTCCTCAACTGTGATCATTATGCCCCTCTTTACTGCTGATTCCCCTTTTTTGACATGAGGAGGGCACCAGGTATGTTTAGGATGCAATGTCTTTTGCCATGTACAGTCAAATATTCAGTTTGGACTGTAAGGTCTCATTGAGGTTCCACTGTCTTATTTACAATAATATTCTTTCTCGTCTTCTGACTTTATAGATACTTTATATTGGACTTTGACTCTGGAATGCTGCAATATTTTGTCACTGAAGCAAGCAAAACTCAGAAGCCTCGAGGATTTTTGTCTCTTGCTGGGTCTGTGATTTCAACGAGTGATGAGGCCCCCTACATGATAGTTCTGTCTTCTGTCACTGGAGAAGTATATAAACTCAGAGGTAAGACATTGAAATATGCCGTACTGTAAAATGTTATATGCAAATTCTCTTAGGAGCTATTCAGCTGTATAAATGAATAAGGAATAGGCTATATAACAAACCTTTAGATGATGTCTCGTATATTTTGTACTGTATTCAATGCGTTTGCTTGTACTATGTTGTTTTACATGCATTAAATGACTTTCCAGGGCACTGTGATCATACCACTGGTCTTAGATATGACATATGGTGGCAAGGACTGACTCCTACATCATATTCCGTATACTCATAGATCCGCAAATTCAAATTTGACAGGTATTGCTCACATGAGCGGATTTGGCTAATCACAGTGAATACATCTACTGTTACTTAGCTCTGTTTTCTTTAGTCATTTATAAGTGTATTTAACCCCTTAAAGGGGTTTCCCCATGAACAAAGTTAATTTTAATTAGTAGATCTTGAAATAATACTAATTTCCTCAATTAGTTGTGTTTAAAGGGATCCTGTCACCTCCAGACCGCCTCCTAAGCTACCAAAACATGTCCCTGCAGCATCCTATCACTAATCTCACACTTCTTTTGTCTCCTAAAAGCATCCTGTGAGAGTGCATAAAAATGTTTTAATACTCACTCATTAGTGATTATAATTAGCAGGGGCTATATTCTTTAGCCCTTAGGGTGTGTTGTTTTGCAGGCTCCAGGTTCCACCCTCTCTCTGTCTGTGTTGCTCTGCTTGTGCAGGCTTTGCCCTCCCCCTCTCTATCACTCACAGAATACAAATCATTAGTCCTGCTTCAGCTCCACATCACAGCAGCACAGACAGAGAGAGGGTGGATCTTTCGGGGCGTGAAAATGAGCATCTAGGGAGGGCTTAGAGTCTCACAGGGGACGCCCTGTGAGACTTATCCAGAGACAAGAAGTCTCAGATATGTAAATGTATATTGTTGATTATTCCAATGTTACAGAGCGCTTTTTTTTTTATAGAAAAGGAGCACTATTACTGATATGTTAGGGTGCAGGGACAGGTATTAATAGGGTTGGGGGGGATTTGGAGGAATCAGGTTTCCTTTAAGAGCAATGTTCCTGTGCTGAGATAATCTTATATATGTGTCCCTGCTATGTACTGTGTAATAGCCGTGTCTAACCGTACAGGAACATGGTCTGATCATACCACATCTCCTGTGCTGAGATAATCTTATATATGTTGAAATCCACATGTAGATAGAAAGATAGGCAGCACTCACCATAAGCTGATAATGTCCTTTATTTCATCTTAGAGCATCTGCAGAGATGAATACAGCGGGGAGAGGGAGTGAGGGTCGGTGGACGACGGCTCGCCGTTTCGCATGCTCCCGCCGCTTCAACGGGTCCAGTGGGAGCCGCGAAATGGTGAACCGTTGTCCGCCAACCCTCACTCCCTCTCCCCGCTGTATTCATCTCTGCAGATGCTCTAAGATGAAATAAAGGACATTATCAGATTATGGTGAGTGCCACTTATCTTTCTATCTACATGTGGATTTCAACGATTGCTAATTAAGCGAGCAATACCACCTGAAGCGGTGGTATATAGAGGTGCACTAAGCAGCCATCACAGTAACCTGTTGGTGCCCAGTTTCTTACCCCTCCATCAAATCTTATATATGTGTCCTTGCTATGTACTGTGTAATGGAAGTGTCTGACCGTACAGGGACATGGTCTGATCATACCACATCTCCTGTGCGGAGATAATCTTCTATACGTGTCCCTGCTATGCACTGTGTAATGGCCGTGTCTGACAGTTGAAGCACATGGTCTGATCATACCACATCTTCTGAGCAGGGGAGGATACAAATTAGTATACAGACATTACAACACAGGGTCACAGCTGATTTTTTTCCTGAGTTAAAACATTTTTTAAAAACAGGCAGGGAAATAGTTTATGTCAAAGAATTATTTCAATCCCATGCTGGGAAGTCTGTATATTCCTTTGTGTCCTCCCCTGCCCAGGATCAAACCATGCTCTGTGCACAGTCATAAGCGGCCATTACACAGTACATAGCAGGGACACATGTATACGGTTAAACGGTACCTGTCACCAGTTTTGAGTATATTACACTAAAAGAACCACCTAATAATTAAGTTTTAAAAATTTCCCACCCAGTATGATAATTATTACTTACCAGTCAGATGGGCTTGCTTGCAGTTCGGTCCATCATGCCTCTCTTGCTGTCCCATTCTCTTGTCCGACTGCCGCCTCTTCTGAATGATCTGGATAACTCCTCATGCGTTACCCAGGTTCAATTTTCCTATCTGACACCTGCGCAGATGCCTCTCGGCTAGTGCAGATGCAATATGCTCTGCCCTACTGCAGGCAGAGAGTAAAACTGTAGTACGCAGGCACGCAATATCAACCCCGATGTAAATGCTCAGTGTAGAGCGCAGAATAAATGAGACCAATCCTTACTACAATCTTTAGAAAGCAGAATAAACAATTATTTTTACGCCGTTCACCCTGCGTTATAAGTGAGCAGACTTCTTTATTCTTTTTATTAACATTCGTCTTTTGAGCATGCTTTATTCCACTGTTATTTTGGAATTGTGCTGAAAAAGCATAGTTTTAATTTTTACAGTTTTCATTGGAGGGGTTTAATAGTGTGAATGTTTTATATACCAAGACAATCTTAACACAGCGATACCAAATATATGTACTTTATTAGTTTACTTTTGTTGTTACATACATTTTATTGGTGTTTTTTGGTTCTTTTGGTTTTTTGCTTTGTTTTTTAAATAATGTTTACCGTATATACTTGTGTATAAGCCGACCCGTGTATAAGCCGACCCCCCTACTTTTGCCCCCAAAAACTGGGAAAACGTATTGTCTCGCTTATGAGCCGAGGGTGGACTCCAGCACAGGTATACAACCCCCAGCAGTGAGGTATACAGCCTCCAGCAGTGTGGTATACAGGCCCTCCCAGTGGTATACAGGCCCCAGTAGTATGGTATACAGCCACCAGGACAGGTATACAGCCCCCAGCAGTAAGGTATATAGGTCCCCCCAGTGGTATACAGCCCCCAGCAGTATTGTATACAGCCCCCAGCAGTGAGGTATACAGGCCCCCCAGTGGTATACAGGCCCCAGCAGTATGGTATACAGCAGGCCCCCAGTGGTATACAGCAGCCCCTAGTAGTATACAGCAGGCCCCCAGTAGTATACAGCAGGCCCCCCGTAGTATACAGCAAGCCCCCAGTAGTATACAGCAGGCCCCCAGTAGTATACAGCAGGCCCCCAGTAGTATACAGAAGGCCCCCAGTAGCATACAGCAGGCCCCCAGTAGCATACAGCAGGCCCCCAGTAGTATACAGCAGGCGAGTGCCGGCAGGAGGGGGCTGTATCAGATAGTGCACTGCTCCCCCAGCCGCGGAATGCAGTGCACTATGTGATGCAGCCCTCCTCCTGCTGGCACTCACCCCCCATACTGTGCAGAGCCCCCCACACTGTGCAGAGCCACCCCCCGCTGCATTATCTTACCCCCCAGCTTCTTCATCACTGCGGGCCCTCGCGTCCATTCTCGCGCGCTGTGTTCCCGGTCTCATGTGACCCGGCGGTCGCAGTGGGACGACGTCATCGCGCCGGGTCACGTGAGACCCGAACACAGCGAGCGAGCAAGGACTGGAGGACCCGCGGTGATGAAGAAGCTGGAGGGTAAGATAATGCAGCGGGGGGGCTCTGCACAGTGTGGGGGGCTCTGCACAGTATGGGGGGCGAGTGCCAGCAGGAGGGGGGCTGCCTGTATACTACCACTGGGGGCTGTATGCACGGCTCCCCCTGCCGCTGTGATGGGCGGGGGTAGCCATGCATATCTAATGAGCGGCACCACGTGATGGGCCACTCAGTCAGCAGCCTCCCCCCACCTCCTCCAGCCTCCCCAGCACCCAGACACAGCCCCCACACACCACATACCGTATTGACCCGTGTATAAGCCGAGGGGGGGACTTTTCAGCCGAATTTTTGGGCTGAAAAACTCGGCTTATACACGAGTATATACGGTACTTTACTTTTTATGTTTTACTTAGTCCTTCTGTGGGACTTTACTTTTTATTCTTCTGCTCACTGGTCTCATGTATTGTAATAGACATGTATTGCAGTGCATGAGACCTGTCAGATTACACTGACAGAATGCCTGTTAGATCCTGCCTATGGTCATTGTTTGACCTCGGGGTCCTATGGCAGCCATCGGCTCCCAGTGACAGAGGGAGTGCACTGCTTCTCACTAAATTCTAAATGCGTGATCGCTACCAATCGCGGCATCTAGAGGGTTAATCACCCAGGTGCGATGCTGTCACCATCTCTGGCTGTAACTGCAGGAGTTCGGCTGTCAGCTGAGCCCCCAAGCTCCTGGAGTGTTCATGCGGGAAGTGCTGATATTTCTGAACCTTGCGCATGATCAGGCTGTGGTCAGTCAGTCTGACTGTCCGATTACACTGATCAGACAGCAGGGACCGCTGAAATGTGTCCTTCTATCTGTGGCCTTGCTGGTCAGTGACCACTGATGGCATGGAGCTGTCACTGTGTGTTTTCACACAGTGACAGTTTTAAGTCATGATGAAATACATAGCATGTCAGAATACGGGAACTGACACCTGATAATGACGTGTTATGTTTGTAGTTGGTCATTAAGAGGATAAAGCACCACTCCAGCATGTTTTTTTTATTTCACCACTGTAATACTGCTTTTTTATTTTTAGACCTTCTTGTTGTTGTCTTTGGCTGCCGATTCTGTTGGTCTCAGGCATTTCAAGGTGTATTCCTCACCCCTTCATCAGGACAACCACACAAGAATACACCTTGAAATGTGTTGAATAAAGCCACTTGCATTCACCGATTTCCTTGGTGTATGATCATATATTGACTTTTAGGGTGGCAACCTATAGGTGGCTCTAGGGACAGTTTTATTCCTACTGCAAGGTGAGGGGCCGGTGATTTGCTGCCTCTGGTTTGGCTGATTTTCCTTGTCATGTTTCAAGGGTCTTAAATGGGTCAGAAATTAATTTAAAGGGTATCTCTGTCATTTTTGGACTGGAAATAATTGGCAAGACTAGTGCAATACAAAATAGTCAAATACACAATATGGAATTCAGCATTTAGTGTCTAAAGATTGCACATTCATTGGAAATAATATTCTTTCTGGCTATTGTAAATTTTTGTACTATGTTTAGCAAAGTTTATTTTGCTCCGCTGGATATTGGCCTTTTTCTTTGTTCTCAGGATCTTTTTTCTTCCCGCTGTATCATTATAGATATTGTTTTCTCCCCATTTACTGGATGTCACCACTTTTAAGTATAGATATGCAACCCAATGTACCTTTATGGCTCCCTGGTGAGTTGTAATCTTACCTGGCACTGTCCGGGCCGTCATATGTTCATGGTAGACAGAGCTGTATTCTTTCTCTTTCCTCTCCATTAACTTCTGGAAAGGATCCCACTGTCTCAGGGAGTTATAGAAAGTTATTAAGGCACCAAAGTAAAAGCTCTTCCCTTTTTACAAGAAAATTATGTAGCCTATATTTTATTATTACCGTATATACTAGTGTATAAGCCGAGTTTTTCAGCCCAAAATTTGGGCTGAAAAGTCTCCCCCTCGGCTTATACACGAGTCAATATGGGGGGGGCTGTGTCCGGGGCTGTGGAGGCTGCAGGAGGCGGGGGGGGCTGCTGTATGAGCGGCCCCGTCACGTGGGGCCGCTCATTAAATATGCACTGCTTCCCCCTGTCAATCAGCGGCAGGGGGAAGCAGTGCATATAGCCCCCAAATGCTGGCACTCGCCCCCCCTTGTAAGGGTACCCCCCCCGATGGTTATATTACCATTCCGGACTTCTGATCCGCGCCGCTCCTCGGTGCTCCTCGGTGCTCCGTCCGTCTGCTACATCCGGGATCTCCGGCCGTCGAGGGCCTATGACGTCATCGCGACGGCCGGGGATCCCGGATGTAGAAGACGGACGGACGGAGCAGCGAGGAGCACCGAGGAGCCGCGCGGATCAGAAATCCGGAATGGTAAGAGAAGCGGGGGGGGCCCTTGCAAGGGGGGGCGAGTGCCAGCATTTGGGGGCTGCTGGGGACCCCCAGGGGGCTGCTGGGTACCCCCTGGGGGCTGCTGGGGACCCCCAGGGGGAAGCTGTGTAACCCCTGGGGGCTGCTGTGTACCCCCTGGGGGCTGCTGTGTACCCCCAGGGGGCTGCTGTGTACCCCCTGGGGGCTGCTGTGTACCCCCAGGGGGCTGCTGGGGACCCCAAGGGGGCTGCTGTGTACCCCCTGGGGGCTGCTGGGTACCCCCAGGGGGCTGCTGGGTACCTCCTGGGGGCTGCTATATGTACCCCTGGGGCCTGCTGTATACCACTGGGGCTGCTGTATACTACCACTGGGGCTGCTGTATACTACCACTGGGGCTGCTGTATACTACCACTGGGGCTGCTATATACTACCACTGGGGCTGCTGTATACTACCACTGGGGCTGCTGTATACTACCACTGGGGCTGCTGTATACTACCACTGGGGCTGCTGTATACTACCACTGGGGCTGCTGTATACTACCACTGGGGCTGCTGTATACTACCACTGGGGAGGCCTGTATACCACTGGGGGGGCCTGTATACCACACTGCTGGGGGCTGTATACCTGTGCTGGGGTCCACCCTCGGCTTATACACGAGTCAATAGGTTTTTCCAGATTTTTGGGGCAAAAGTAGGGGGGTCGGCTTATACACGGGTCGGCTTATACACGAGTATATACGGTACATGGAAAATAAATGAAATGTAAAATTACAGGTTCTATAAATGTGCTCTAGTTGTTCTTGATTTCCATAAAAAAAGGTGCATCTCGATGAATCAGAATATCCTCAAAAAGTTAACCTTTTACAGTAATTAATGACTATATACTATATGCATTTCACTTTTTGTATTTAGAGTGATCTATTTCAAGTGTTTATTTCTGTTAATGTTGATGATTATGGCTTACCGACAATGAAAACCCAAAGACCATTATCTCAGTTAGGGTACTTTCACATCAGCGTTTTTTTTAAATCGCGGCAGATGCGGTGAAAAAAACGCATCTGCCACGATTACCGCATAACCGCTGCACTTGCGGCACAGTTGCGGCAAGCCCCATACAATGTATATGCGGGCTTGCGGCAGGTGCGGCAAGTGCGGTTTTGGCACTTGTGGCAGGTGCGGCCGCGAAAAAAACGCGGCTGACCGCATATACATTGTATGGGGCTTGCCGCAACTGTGCCGCAAGTGTGCAGCAAGTGCAGCAGTTATGCGGTAATCGCGGCAGATGCGTTTTTTTCACCGCATTTGCCGCGATTTCAAAAAACCGCTGATGTGAAAGGGGCCTTAAATAAGTTGTGTAATTTTTTTTTTTTTTTTAATCAGATAATTTTTGTTAAACGTTTTTAAACATACCTAATATATAGCATATTTTCACATCTCTGTGCAACATCAATACAAATGTATCCCTTCCCTACCCTCGCCCCCAGCCCTAAGCAACAAATCCACACCTTAGTAGTTTATAACATCTTCCAAATGGTTTGTTAATCCTTGTCTATATAAATCGTTGTCGGTAGTCACATGTCCGCAAGCGTCTCCATAATGATGATCCAGTACACCACCCATAGTTCAGCCACGGAGCACACATCCTCTCAAATAAAGTAGTTTTCTTTCTTTTTTCATATATCCCCCTTTCCATTCAGACCAAGCCATCCACCTGCCTCACAAACTCTCCTTTACTCGGGGGGTCCTCTCGTATCCAGTGCCTCACTATAAATTTTCTTGCTACAAACAGCAGCTTGGCAATAGCAACTTTTGAAACATTATCAATTGCCACCCCCTCTACATAACCCAGTAAGCAAACTGTAGGATTCTTGGGTACAGTACAGCCATACACTCCAGCTATCCGGTTAAGTACCGTTACCCAATATGAGGATAATCTTGGGCAAGACGACATCATATGGTATATGCCAGCGCTGTTCCCCCTACATCTCGGGCAATCCGAATTTTCTCTCAGCCCGGCTCTATGTAACACCATCGGGGATCTATAAACTCTGTGTATCACATATAGGTGTGACAATCTAGCTGGTTCACACAGCTTAGGCACGTATTCCAGAATAGTATTCCAGATATCAACAGACATGGGGCCCCCCTCTTCCTCCTATTTAGCCCGTCTTTTAATAGGAAAAGTAAGGAGGAACGTATGTAGTATATCTCTGTATATACATGATATCACTCCTCTCGAAATCCCTCCACTACAAATATAGTCAAGGACTATGTCTTTATGTATGGTCAAGACTCCCCCACCTCCAGCCCCGACCGCATGTCTCATTTCCATATACAGGTACCATCCCGATTCAGGTAGACTATATTCCGTTCTCAATTGTTGAAAGAACTTCAATCCTTGTCTATCAACTATTTGATACATGTATCGAATGCCTCTCTGTGTCCAGTCTGTTAGTCTGCCCATTTTAAGAATCTCCGGAAGCTTCTCATTATCCCACATAGGTGAATACATCGTCAGCCCTGTCACCCCTCTCAGCTGTTTAATTCTATTCCATAGCTGATGCATGAGGTCAAGCGTCCGGTATTTCCGTCCCAAAGATCTCACTGAACCATCCTCCAGTCCATCCATTAGGAGGGATCTATGAAAATTGTTTCCAACACTTCTACAATAGGATTATTGTCCAGCTTTACTGACCCAACTTCACAGATTCTGGCTCTGAGCAGCCAGGTAGTAAATCCCTGGGTGAGGCAATGCCAGGTCACCCCCATCCTTTGGCCTCTGTAAGATCTCCAACCGAATTCTAGGTTGTCTCCTACCCCATATCAAAGCTCTAAACAGGTCGTTAATCGGCTTAATTTTCCTCTGAGAGACCCACACGGGAGAATTTTGCATTACGTACAGTATCTTGGGCATCAGAGCCACCTGTATACCCAAGTATTTGAATTGACCCACTTTTTGTAACTTGTTCGTCCCTGTCCGTTCCTCCATTTCTTCCTCATTCCCATCAACCTCGAACAAAATGGATTTATTCCAGTTTATTGTGAGCCTGGAAAGTGCCCCAAATCCCTCAATTGTTTGCATAGCATTGCCCAATTATGGCACCCTGATCTTCCAGAAACACCAAAATGTTGTCTGCGTATAACGCGATCTTTTCCTTGATCCTCCCATATTTAAAACCATTGATTTCCCTTGTCCTTCTAATGGTAGCAGCCAGTGGCTCCACAGCAAGAGCAAACAGTAGAGGTGACAATGGGCACCCCTGCCTGGTTCCCCTTTTCAGCTTGATCTTTCAAGAGACAACACCATTGACACGAATCTTTGTGACAGTTTGAGTATATAGAAGTTGTACCGAAGAAATAAACTGTGGCCCAAAGTGCATATGGTGTAACACACTCCAGAGATACTCCCTTTCAACACTATCGAAAGCTTTATGAGCGTCTAATGATGCTATGACCCTCCTACCAACATTGTCTGACAGCAGCTGCAAATTCAAAAACAGTCTCCGTAGATTGACTGCGGTGGATCTATTTGGCATAAAGCCGGACTGGTCTGGATGTATTAAATTGGAGATCACAGCTGTCAATCGGGTAAAGGAGAAACTTGAAAAGTTGTATCTTTTTGTTGTGGTTTTTTATTTGCAGTTGTGAAGACAAACAATCAACGTTGCAACCCTACATCTACGTCACTGCTCCAAGCCGGTGGGGACCTCTGGGTGAGCAATTCAGGATAAATATTGCGGGTATGCGACTGCTCACACTGGCATCCAGGCCACGCCCCCCTGTGTAAAATTTAACACAAAAAGCACAGAAAAATCATGAAAATCTTTTTCACCACAAAAAAAAACAGCATTTGTGTTAAAACACGGAAGAACGTAAACATGATTGGTATCGCCGCGTCTGGAATGACCCGGACTATTAAACTCTAAAGTTATTTATTCTATTTGGCAAATACCGCAAAAATCATATAAAGAAAATGGCAAAAATTGCATTTTGTCATCATACACACAAAAAAGTTAATTAAGAGAGATCAAAAAGCCATATATATAAAAAAAAAGGTAAAATTAAAACCTCAAATCATCCCATAAAAACAAACCCAAATATGGCTCATTTGTAAAATAATAGTTACCGCTCTCAGAATATGGCAATGCAAAGACAAATACTTTTTTGTAAAATATCAGTTTTAATGTGTAAAAGTAGCAAACCATAAAAAAACTATATAAATCTGCGATTGCTGCAACCATACTGACCCGAAGAACAAATTCGTCTTATCACTTTTACGCACGGTGAGCCTCGCATCCAAAAAATAATGAAACCAAAAAAAGTGAGTTTTTGGCTTTTGTTCATTCTTTATTTGAAACAACTGAATGAAAAGTGATCAAAAAACATTATGCACATCAAAATGGTACAAAAAAACTCTCCAAGACGTCTTTCAAGAAATACGCCCTTATACAGCTTTCTTTTTTATTTTTTGGCAAAGTTACAGCTCTTAGAATATCGCAACGTGAAAACTATTTATTATACTAAAAAACAATTTTACTGTGTGATTTTGAGCAAAACAAAAAAACAAAACAAAACTGCAAACAATATAAATCTGATATCGCTGTAATTGCGCCGACACGCAGAATAAAGATGTCCCATCAATAATACCACCGGTGAACCGCTTAAAAATAAAATGAAGTTCTGTTCTTGTAAGGCTGTCTATTTCTTCATACTACTTCCCAAAATTCAGAATAATGAAGACACTGGAGGGAAGACGAGCGCAATAGAGCCTTATCTGGGAGAAAATCAGTGATGCTGAGCTGCAGAGTGCTCACCTGGTGAGGGTTCTGTACCCACAACCACAGGGATTCGCTTAAAGGTGTGGCTGCTGCGGCCCCTCAGAAACAGAAATAGTTTTTGTCCCAAATAAGTTGTTTATACTTTGAAACGCATAGACCTATTAAACTACCTGGATTTTACTTTACCTGGCTGGACCTCTTCATATCCTGTACATCGTGTACAATGACAGGGACAATTTTACTCCTTAAACTTTGTTATCTATTTTTTTTTAACAATCAGAATAAGGCTCAGTTGTCATTTATCCTACGCTCTATGCTGAGCACTTATTTGGGGTTTCCGTGGAAATCCCAGAAACAGCAATTCAAGCAAAACCTCCTATTGATCTACTCCTATAATGAGGCAGATATAGACACTTTGGACTCCATCTGGTCTCTGTTTCATCAGTGTGCTATCATTTTAGGTGTGTTTTTAGTGCACTAATGTGGAACTACCACAATTTTGTGCATGCCTAAAAAGACGGGCACCAGAGAAAGAAACGCCAAACGGAGTCCAAAGTGTCTCCATCTGCCTCATTAGTCTGAATAGTTCTGTTGGGGGTTTTTTATTCTGAATCAAATTTTTGGGGTATTTACATGGACACCTCGACATGAGTGCTCAGAGGTATCCCAGCCTTCTACTGAAAGTGAACAAAATATGTTTTGTAACCCAAAATATTACCAATAAAATCCCTAACTTATCCTGCACACATCCAGCCCCCACTCAGGTCTGTCATCTGTCTCTGGAAATACAGGGGGCTTCCACATTACTGGTCGAACAAAGACTCTGGAAAAGCGGTATGGCTCCTACCACTCTAATAAAATCAGATGACGTCTGGGCTCCCAAATCTAAATGCCCCCCTCCTTCTGACCCTCAGAATACCTACACTGCAGTAAGCACTTAAAGTAGAGTGCAGAGTGCACTTAAAATATTTACGGGGTGCATGTCTCTAGAAGCACAAGCTAGCCATAATGTTTAGGGGCGATACAATATATGGGGGCACTTTGTAATTCTTCAGAAAAAGAGCATGGCGTGGATGCTACAAAATATTAGTAGCAGCAATAAACTAATTGAGAGGTGCAATTTCTAGAGTAGGGTCACTTTTGAAGTTTTTTCGGCTGTTCTAGTACCTTAGGGGCTCTGCAAATGAGGCCTGCAAACTACTCTCACAAAATCTGTGCTGTAAAAGCCAAATAGCGCTTCTGCCTGCTCAGCCCAGCCATGTCACCGTTTGATGACATATAGGGCATCACTGAGTTCGGGAGAAATTGTTCAATACATTACTTTTGGGTATTTTCTGATGGGTTCCATAAAATAAATAATGGGGTCCATAAATAAAAATGTCACCCTTCTAACTTCCTATTAAAATAAAATTGAAAAAATGGTGCTAATGTAAATGTGGTAAATGTAATTTTTTTAACTAACGTATTTTTTGGACTGTAAGACGCACCTTCCTTTCCCCCCCAAATTGGGGGGAAAACGGGGGTACGTCTTATGCAAATCTTCTTTTTTCTTTTTTTTAAACCTTACCGAGGGGAGGTTGCAGTGGTAGAGTGGGTTTACAGGAGGCAGGTTTGCAGGGTCCATGGAGGGTGGGGGCAAAGCTGTGGGGGTGTCGTGGCTGTGTGCGGTGAGGACCGCCATTTTCTCCATTCGCCTTCCACGACAGCATTGGAGGATGTCGCCCACGCCCTATTGGGGGACAGGAACACAGAGAGGTTAAAAGCCCCTCCCCTTCCTCAGTACTCCAGTGTCTTCCTGTCCCCCTTGGGGCATGGAGAGGTTCCAGTGCTGTCAGGCCGGCAGAGGCAGCATTGGGGTGTACTTACAGCCGGGCCAGGGATGGACGTCGGGGGGGCCTCCTCCTTCTTCTCGGGGCTCCCGTGGTGGGACCATCCGGCCTTCCTGCGTCCTACGGGGCAAAGCAGGCCGTGTATTGCAACGCCGGAGGCCTGGTCAGCTCTCCGGCGTCTCCCTCCTCCTGCTGCGGTCCCTGGAGCATGCATCAGAGGTGCCGTGGAGGCACTTCCGGTCTCAGGGGTGGCACTTCCGGTTCCGAGATGGCACTTCCGGTTTCGGGCGGCGGCTCCTGTAAGGGCTGTGGCAGGCTGGGCGCGGCTCCAGGGAACCCAGCAGGACTTTCGCGCGCTACTGCCCGTGGCCGGTGACCAGGAGGAGGGAGGGAACAGGTGTTCCTCGTTGGGGGCACGGTACTTCTGGATAAGTACCCGCCGGAAGCTACACCCAGGTAAGGCTGATCCCTGAAACATGGAGGGCGATAGGCTTCCACCTATGCTTCTGCAGAGCCCAGCGTTCCCCCAGCTCATGTAAGCGTTTCTGGGGGTGGTCACAAGGGGTAGTTATTTAAGCCCTGCCCTCACACTGGGACCCCCTTCTCTTCCCTTTTTGTCTATAGGGAGACGAGGGCCGTCGGTGAAAGGGAGCAATAATGTGGCTGCGGCACAAAATTTCCCTCTTCCTACAACAAGGTGTCGGCCATGACTGACAGGGTTGTCAGGATGGACTCCCCATCCTTGCTTGAGGAGCTCCAATCCATTAGGGAAGAGGTGCAGGCTTCTATCTCGGCACTGCGGGGTTTTGCTGCAGCTTCCGGGCCTTCCCCTCCGTAAGAGAGGAAGCTCCAGGATTGTGACTCTGTGGATCTCATGGAGGCTGGCCAGAGCTCAGCGTTAGAGGACGGCGAGGATATTGCCGCTGTTGCCTCTGTCCAGACACGAGAATCTGGACACTACTATTTTTCCATGGAGTCCATTGGTGCATTGGTGGACACTGTCCATTGTACAATGGGAGTAGAGGTGGTGGAATCCCCTTCTTCTGTGCAGGACTAAATGTTCAGAGGCCTGAAGGCTAAGCGGCTCACCCCATCCGAGTGGATTGGAGGGTGATGACTTTGTCTGGGAGGTCCCGAAGGTGGACTCATTCAGGCGGCCTGGCTGTTGCGGCCGGGATCCTGAGGACCAAGGGTCTCTCCCAGGCAGTGATCCGCACGCTTCAGCAGAGCAGGAAGCCTGTGACAAACGCTATTTACGGGAGGGCTGGAATCGGTTCCTGTCCTGGTGTGCTCCTTCCATCCCGACCATGCTCACCCTAATGTGGCCAGGGTAGCAATCAGCTGCTATTGTAAACCCATTGTGCTTGCCCTTGACACACTGTTGAAGCTAAGCAGCAGGAGCCTCAGTCACGGGCTGGATGGGAGACCTCATGAGAGACCCAATGGGAATCTCTATGGAAGTCTCTATAAAGTCAATGGGACTTCTAACATGAAGGTCTATGGCAGTATTCCCTTTGGGAAGCATAGCATATAAGACCGCGCTGCCTTTTGAAGATTCCTCCCGGTTGAAGGACACCCTCGTTCGTAAAATGGAGAGTGTCCTCAAAAAATCCTGGGAGGCGGCAGCTATGTCTTTAACGGTGTACATTTCCTCTACATGTGAGCAGGTCACTCTTTAAGTGGCTCACCCAGCTGGGAGAATTCATCCTGCAGGGTACTCCCAGGGAGGAGCTTTGGACTCCATTCCACTTCTGAAACGTGCTACGGGCTTCCTGGCCGATGCCTCTGCTGAGTCGTTCCGCGTTGGCGAAAGGTGCGCAGTGTTGGTTAACACAGCTCACAGGGCAGTGTGGCTTACAAGGTGGAATGGGGAGGTCACGTCTAAGCTCCAGCTGTGTGGCCTCCCCTTGCAAAGGGCATTGGATGACATCCTGGAAAAGGTGTCAGACCGGAAAAGGTGTCTCCCGGAACAGGAGCCCTTTCGGAGGCAGTCCTTTTGGCCTGAGCGCAGCCAACCCTCCCAGTCTAAAGGGAAGGGTAAGTCTGGTCGCTGGGCATTCCAGTACGGGAACAAGACCCGTAATATCTTTCTCCCCCAGCAGCGGCATCACCAGCCACCCCTAAACAAGGTCGCCTTCTCCATTGCGGGGCGGCTCCTGCGGTTTCTTCCACAGTAGCAAGCAATCTCCTTGTACCCTTGGATCCTCTCGACCATTTGGGAGGGTCTACGCTTGGAATTCGAGAGCCAGCCCCTCCGTGTCTTCGAGTCCTCTCCCTTCCTCAGGGAGACTCTCGCACGGTTTTTCTTGTCGGGTCTGCGACACCTGTTGGATTCGGGTGTGGGGTCCCCGGTTCCTCCTGGAGAGGAGGGCCAGGGGCGCTACTTCAGGTTGTTGTGGACCTCCAGAATGCGTATTCTCATGTCCCCATTCACCCGTTCCACAAGCGCTTTCTGCGATTCACGATCACCGGGGCAGGCGGGACGGTCCATTCTCGGCTTAATGTGCTGCCATTTGGGATTTCGTCGGCCCCAGAGATTACCAAACTCATGGGGGAAGCGATCACATTCATCCAGACCCAGGGGATATGTATGCTTCCCTATTTAGATGACATGTTGGTGGTGGCTCCTTCGGCAGTGCTTCTGCGCACAAAGGTCTCCAACACATTGGAGATTCTTCAGTCCCTGGGATAGGTACCCAATCTTCGGGAATCGGAAGGGTGCCTGCAACCCGACGTCAATTTTTGGGAGTCTTGCTGGCCTCCTCCAGACAGACCTCGTTCCTTCCTGCGGCATATCAGCTTTTGCGCCGCGTGAATCTGACCCGCTTCTGGGCAAGGGGGGTCGCCCTCCTTGCGGGAAGCAATGTCCCTGTTAGGGGCCATGATGGCCTGCATTCAGTCAGTAACATGGGCTCAGGCTCCCTCCCGACTGCTCCAGGAACACATACTGAGTTCCTGGGACAGACGTCAGGATTCCTTAAACTCACGGGTCCGGACCCCGGGGCGGGTGGTAACCTCACTTTCCTGGGGATGAATCCCAGACACCTTCCTGTGACCTCCGTTCCCACTGATGCCAGCGGTTCCGGTTGGGGCACGATGGTAGTTCGCACACCGTTCCAGGGGATTTGGAGTCGCTCGGTCAGTTGCCAGTCTTCAAACTTCTGTCAGTGGAGGAAGCGCTTCTTGCTGCAGCTCACGTTCTCCGGGGTCATCATGTCAAGGTTCTGTCAGACAATGTGACTATGGTTGCTTTCTTGCGGTACCAAGGCTGTACTCGTGGCTTACACTTGCAGGGGCTGGCAAGACTGTTCTTTTGTGGGCAGTACGCCATCTTCTCTCCTCCTCGGCAGTACATCTGAAGGGAATGGCCAATGTACAGGCAGATTCTTGAGCCGCACGGAGGTCCACCCAGGAGAATGGTGCTTCCATCCGGAAGTATTTCACTCTCTTACGGACAGGTGGGGTGTCTTTTCGATCGACCTGTTCGCTTCGGGCTCGAATACAAAGGTGCCAACCTTTTTCTCCCTGACGCGGTTGGACCATCCTCGGGGGCTGGACGCTTTTGCCCATCCCTGGGACTTCCGGTTGGTGTATGCATTTCCTCCAATCCCGCCACTTCCCAAGATGTTGCAACGGATTCGGGCGTAGGGGGTGACACTATCCTGGTGGCTCCCCTGGGGCCCAAACTGACGTGGTACGACGCCATCCGAGACCTGGGCCTGGAGGGACCGATTATGTTAGCCCAGTCTCAACCTACTGTCCCAGGGTCCTCTGTTTCACCCGGGCCCTCAGTGGCCCAACTCTTGGATTTTTGCAGCGTAGCTTGGATTTGGGGCTTCGGCCGAGCACTCTTTAAGTCCAGAGGTCGGCACTTGGGGCGGTTTTTGCCCAGGACCTTGCTTCCCATCCATGGCTCAAGCAGTTTTTTACTTCTGCTTGGGGGTGGCGTCCCCGGATTCGGCCTTCTGTCCCTCCCTGGGATTTGATGTTTGTTCTCCAAGGGCTTGCTCGAAGTCCCTTTGCACCCTTGTCTGCTGCATCCCTTACGTCTCTCTCACAAGGTGGCATTTTTGGTGGCCATCACTTCTGCTCCAACAGTTGGAGAACTGCAGGCACTCTCTGTCTGGGCTCCGTGCGTCGTGGTGTCCGTTGTTCGCTTTACGCTTCGGTTGCATTCATCTTTTCTTTTGAAAGTTGTCGGCTTTCCATCGGTCCCAGGATGTGGTTTTGCCTTCAATTTGTCAATCTCCTGCTAATGCGGCTGAGGCCGTGTTTCACTCCTTGGATGTTCGTCGGACTGTCCTCCTCTATCTCCGAGAGTCTGCTTCCTGGAGGTTAGATCAGAACCTGTTTGTTCGGCTTTTGGGAATAATACAGGGAAGAAGACTTCCCAGGCTACCATCACTTCCTGGATCAAGAAGGCGATCTGTGAGGTCTACGTCGCTCCGGTCCTTGCTCCTCCAGTGGGGTTGAAGGCTCCTTCAACTCGGGCTGCTGCTACTTCCTGGACGGAGCAGGCTGGAGCTTCATCGGAGCTGATTTGCAGAGCGGCTACGTGGTAGTCTCTCCTCACTTTTTCTCGCCTCTACAGGTTAGATCTGTCCTTCAGTCGGGATCTGTCCTTTGGTAGGAGAGTCCTACAGGCAATAGTCCCACCCTGAGAAGTATCAGTGGTATTCCTCCAATGCTGTCGTGGAAGGCGAATGGAGAAAACTGAATTAGTCCTTACCGGTAATTCCTTTTCTTGGAGCCTTCCACGACAGCATCAGTTCCCCCCCTTGTTGGTGTTTGGATCCAGTTTGTATCAGATAATCCATGGCTAAGGGTGATCTTGGTAAACACTGGAGTACTGAGGAAGGGGAGGGGCTTTTAACCTCTCTGTGTTCCTGTCCCCCAATAGGGCGTGGACGACATCCTCCAATGCTGTCGTGGAAGGCTCCAAGAAAAGGAATTACCGGTAAGGACTAATTCAGTTTTCTATGTGCCTGCATGCGTTTTCTGGAAGTCTTGACGGTAGAGGCCAAGTCATAGCTTGCCAGTGCATGCAGATATATGGAAAATGCCTCCTGCCACCACACATGACCGCAACACCCATGCAGCTACGGTTCCGCAGCAGTTCCCCAACCTTCAATTTGCTGTTCAGATGCTGCATTCTTTGGCTGCTGTGTTAGTGGTGCAGAAAGCGCATCCAGAAAATTAGCATGTCAGTTTGTGTGGCGTTTCTCTGCTGTGCTTTCTGCATCACTAACATTCAATTACTTACCATCCCCACAATCCCACGGTGAGCCCTGGTGATGTCCTCATCCTGGGCACCAACAGGTCCTGTTTGTGAGCAGTATGGTTCTTTTAGGACAGTGCACCATGACTCAGTCACTCACAGACAGGACCTGCCGGTGCCCAAGGGGAAGGCGTTACCGGGACTTACGGTGGGATTGCGGGGTGGGTAAGAAAGTGTATGTGTGTCTCTGTCTGTCTGTGTATCTCTGTCTGTTCCCTCTGAAGACGGAGCAAAAAAGCAGGACAAACGGATGATGCATTTGTGATGATTTTTTTGCAAAAAGAGAATTAGTTTTCGGTGCAGAAACTGCACCAAAACCAGATCAATAAAAAAACAGAGCACAAGCTCTCTGTCTAAATTTAACCTAGGAACACATGGCATAAGAAAAAAACAATCAAAAAATCTCAATGAGCACGGGTGGGCAGGCAGCTCCAGAGAAGGCAGCTGCAAAGAGGTAGATTCAGCTATGCATGGTGCTTATATCAATATGGGCTGTACTGTACATTGTAAGATTAAGGAATGGCTTAAATACAGAGCCAAACAGGCTATACTATTTACAATAGATGTAAGAGGGTAAGGAGAGACCCCAGAAATTCTGCTACATAGCCTTAAAGGGGAGTAGTGCATGTAATAAAACAACAGGGCAGCTGCTGGGTACAAACCGGCCACCGTTTATAAAGAACTCAAAGCTGGCTGCTGCAGTCAGTGACACCTTCCTTAGACAGTGTAGCGTCATTCAATAAACATGCCGGAGCTGTGTTTTAAATGCCAATGTCACTCACTGACAAAGAGATTTAACTTGTGCAGACAGGAAGTGCATCATTGATCCTGCCCATCAGTCATGTGATCGCAGGCCCGCCGATGGGTTGTCAGCCATGACATGGTGGGGGGTCTGTTGATGAGCCCTGTGTCTGTCATCATCATCCTCCCATGAGTGGCAACTGTGAGCCGACATTCATAGAGCATGATTTTTGACATACACAGCAGTGCTGATGCACTTCTCTGTATAGAGCGATGGGCTGAGTGCAGCTTATAGTTTCCTATGGGGGACTGTTCAATTCAGCAGAAAAACGTTTTTAAAAATAGGGTGCAGCTATCACTATCTGCGCGTGGTATCGAATATGGGGGACCCAAATCAATTTTTTCCAGTTTATCTATTTTTATACTATTGTGTGTAGGGTCTGGCTTCAATCCCCATTTTGCACCTGTAAAGCTTGCTGATTGGCTGCACTGTAGCATTTCAACAAGCTTTATTTGGGCAGCCGCAACCAAACAGTAACACATGCTTCCCTAAAAAGTCGGTGTTCAGGGTTCATGCGTGGATTCGGGTTCACCCATCACTATCAGGGAGTTACAGAACTGTATATTGTAATTTGATTACAGGATGGTGAATTAAAATGATAGGCCATAAATCAATCATACCTTTACAGGTGTGGCCAAAAGTGTTTGGACTGACACAAATGTTGGTTTTCACAAAGTTTACCGCTTCAGTGTTTTAGATCTTTGTCTGATGTTTCTATGATTACTGAAAAGAAAAAAAAGCCATGTTAGCCAGTTGAGAAAAGATTGATTGCTCTCAGTGGGAGAAAAGTGACATAGAATGAAGGCAGACATGTAGCTTGAGGCTGGAAAATCCTTGTGAGACATAATATATTTGCTATATTTAATATTTTCAGGTTACATGAATCAGAGCTGTAGTTTGATGTTCCTTGACCCCAATTGGCCATTTGTGCCATTTCTAACATTGTGGCAGAATGACTTTTGGATATATTTGGGTATCAGGATGAGTATCAGTGTTACATCTGCCCTTTTTAGGGTAGAGTCTCCTACAGGTGTATGAGTCGCAATGCGAGAAAAATAAATGAAACTGCAGCTCAGATCTGCGATATTTTCCTCAGCCCTAAACGGACTGAGGAAAACATCTTGGCATGCTGCGATTGTCAGCGAGCCTTGGCTCACTCACAACGATACAAGTCTATGCGCGCGAGTGAAACATAGCTCTGCACTCGGCTGACATGAATGCTATATACGCAGAGGCAGGCAATGGAGAAGATGGAGAAATTAATCTACCCTGTCTCGGCACCTGTGATTTGGATCGCAGCACAGTAGATGACACTTGATTTACACCTGAGCCGAGTGTCATTAGCATCTTGCATCCACTGCTCCCCGCCCTTAAACTGTAGGTATACCCCTACCCACTAATGAGTCATTGAAAGGGTGTACTTTCTACTGAGTATCCACTCCAATGTGAAAAACATTTATTTTTCAATTACCGTATATACTCGTGTATAAGCCGAGTTTTTCAGCCCAAAAATTGGGCTGAAAAGTCCCCCCCTCGGCTTATACACGAGTCATATGGTATGCTGTGGGGGGGGGGCTGTGACCGGTGGCTGGAGGAGGCAGGAGGGGGCCGCAGTGACCGCAGGCGGTCACGTGGGGCCGCCTCATTAGTGCAATGAATATGCACGGCATCCCCCCGTCCATCAGCGGCGGGGGGATGCCGTGCATATTGCAATACACAGCCCCCCCTCCTTATTATGGGTCCCCCAGCAGAAATAAACAGCCCCCCCCTCCTTATCATGTTCCCCCCCAGGCTGCGGCAGCTGTGAAAATAACAAACACTTTATACATCACCTTCCGGCGCAGCTCTCCGCTCCTACGGTCCTCCGCTCGCCGACTTCTTCTTCCTTCTTGTGCCGGTGTCATGTGACCGGGCGCAGGAGATGACGTCATTTCCTGCGCGCGGTCACAGAAGCCGACACAAGAAAGAAGAAGAAGCCGGCGAGCGGAGGACCGTAGGAGCGGAGAGCTGCGCCGGAAGGTGATGTATAAAGTGTTTGTTATTTTCACAGCTGCCGCAGCCTGGGGGGAACATGATAAGGAGGGGGGGGCTGTTTATTTCTGCTGGGGGACCCATAATAAGGAGGGGGGCTGTTTACTACCACTGGGGCTGCATATACTACCACTGGGGCTGTATATACTACCACTGAGGCTGCATATACTACCACTGGGGCTGCTGTATACTACCACTGGGGCTGTATATACCACTGGGGCTGTATATACTACCACTGGGGCTGCATATACTACCACTGGGGCTGCATATACTACCACTGGGGCTGTATATACTACCACTGGGGCTGCATATACTACCACTGGGGCTGTATATACTACCACTGGGGCTGCATATACTACCACTGGGGCTGCATATACTACCACTTGGGCTGCATATACTACCACTGGGGCTGCATATACTACCACTTGGGCTGCATATACTACCACTGGGGCTGTATATACCACTGGGGCTGCATATACTACCACTGGGGCTGCATATACTACCACTGGGGCTGTATATACCACTGGGGCTGCATATACTACCACTGGGGCTGCATATACTACCACTGGGGCTGCATATACTACCACTGGGGCTTCATATACTACCACTGGGGCTGTATATACCACTGGGGCTGCATATACTACCACTGGGGCTGCATATACTACCACTGGGGCTGTATATACCACTGGGGCTGTATATACCACTGGGGCTGCATATACTACCACTGGGGCTGTATATACCACTGGGGCTGCATATACTACCACTGGGGCTGCATATACTACCACTGGGGCTGCATATACTACCACTGGGGCTGTATATACCACTGGGGCTGTATATACCACTGGGGCTGCATATACTACCACTGGGGCTGCATATACTACCACTGGGGCTGTATATACCACTGGGGCTGTATATACCACTGAGGCTGTATATACCACTGGGGCTGCATATACTACCACTGGGGCTGTATATACCACTGGGGCTGTATATACCACTGGGGCTGCATATACTACCACTGGGGCTGCATATACTACCACTGGGGCTGTATATACCACTGGAGCTGTATATACCACTGGGGCTGCATATACTACCACTGGGGCTGTATATACCACTGGGGCTGTATATACTACTGGAGCTGCATGTATACTACCACTGGGGCTGCTGCTGTATACTACCACTGGGGCTGCTGTATATACCTCTGGGGCTGCTATATACCACACTGCTGGGAGCTGTATACCTGTGCTGGGGTCCACCCTCGGCTTATACACGAGTCAATAGATTTTCCCAGGTTTTGGGGGCAAAAGTAGGGGGTCGGCTTATACACGGGTCGGCTTATACACGAGTATATACGGTAATTACATAATGCATGATGATACAATTCTTACTAATGCTGATTTCTTTACAAAACCTATTCCCAGGGCCAGTTTTAGGCAAAGTGGGGCCCTGGGCAAAAGGTTAAAGTAGGGCCCTAAATGCTCACATATTGCACCGTCACACTCAGACATTTAGCGTACATGTACAAGCGCTGAATTCAGACTGGTGAATGAGCGCGATCTATAATATTCAAGACATTCAGCGCTTGTTTCCAGACTTTTTACACAGGATGATGAAGAATGATGGCACAGAACAATCACCGGTAGAGCAATCTGTCCTCTACAGTATCATGTTATCGGCAGCACTCTGCAGTTTGCAGCAGGCGAAGTGCTGCCGAGAGCAAAGATTTTTGTTCCTCCATAAACATCCAATGACCCGATGATGAGCCGCATTTTGCTCGTTTGTTGGGCGATTGCCGACCTGTTTACACGTAGGAACTCTCGTCTGTGCTGGTGGGATTTATAGATGTTACATACATGCAACACACGGTATGTGACAGAAACACTATAGATTACCCGTATACACCAAGAAGACACATAGACACACACGGTATGTGACAGAAACACTATAGATTACACGTATACACCAAGAACACACACAGGCACACACAGTATGTGACACAAACACTATTGATTACCCGTATACACCAAGAACACACACAGACACACACAGTATGTGACACAAACACTATAGATTACACGTATACACCAAGAGCACACACAGACACACACGGTATGTGACACAAACACTATAGATTACCCGTATACACCAAGAGCACACATAGACACATACGGTATGTGACAGAAACACTATAGATTACACGTATACACCAAGAACACACACAAACACACACAATATGTGACACAAACACTATATATTGCGTGTATACACCCAGCACACACACACAGACACACACATCCATTCCCATCATTGTCTGTCTGTGTCATACAGCACGGCTCCTCCAGGGAGAGTCGCTCTTTCTAGCCACTTATCCTCTCACCAAGAGATGGGGATTGTGAACACAGGACTCCTTATATTGATTAAAAATTACCTACAAGTGTTTAATTAAATAGGTTTTACAAACTGGAGAGTCAGTAAGGAGAATGTGTCCATAGGATCATCTACTTAAATGCCATCTTTAACAAAGATCTGCTATATTCTTCATATTATATAAAAAAAGAAATACATTTGAATTAAGCCCCATCCTGGTGGTCTTGTCTTGTTCTGGGGTAACTAGTGGAAATATTGACCTTAATGGAGTTATCCAGAATTTTATAAACATGACTGATTTCTTTCAAAAACAGTGCCACCCCTGTCTACAGGTTGTATGTGATATTGCAGCTCAGCTTAATTGGAGGGAATGGGCCTATGCTGTAATACCACATGCCACCTGTACACAGGGGTGGTGCTGTTTTTGAAAGAATGTAGTGAAGTTTTATTAATCCTGGACATCCCCTTTAAATCCTTGTAAATTCTGCTTGATAACTGTCTACAAATGTAGGAATTAAGGAGGTCCCCTAACTCTAATTACTCCCATCATGAACATGTGAAGATTGAAGCCTGCGGGGGGCGCTCCTGCTGCTATTATATGGCAATTACAAGGATTTTATAACTTTCACCACTGAGTGATTTTTCGTTTTTGTTTTTCCCTCCGCTTCTTCCAAGAGCCAGAACTTTTTTATTTTTCTTCCACATAGCTGTACGATGGCTTATTTTTTGCGGGACGAGTTGTACTATTGAATGACATCATTCATTCTACTACAAAATGTACTGGAGACTGAGAAAAAAATTCCAACTACCGTATATACTCGTGTATAAGCCGACCCGTGTATAAGCCGACCCCCCTACTTTTGCCCCCAAAACCTGGGAAAACCTATTGACTCGTGTATAAGCCGAGGGTGGACCCCAGCACAGGTGTACAGCCCCCAGCAGTGTGGTATACAGGCCCCCCAATGGTAGTATACAGCAGCCTCCCCAGTGGCATATACAGGCCCCAGTAGTATATACAGCAACCCCAGTGGTATACAGCAGCCTCCTCAGTGGTATATACAGACCCCACCAGTATATACAGCAGCCCCAGTGGTATATACAGCAGCCCCAGTGGTAAATACAGCAGCCCCAGTGGTATATACAGCAGCCCCAGTGGTATACAGGCCTCAGCAGTATATACAGCAGCCCCCAGGGGTTATACAGCAGCCCCCAGGGGTTATACAGCACCCCCCAGGGGTTATACAGCGGCCCCCAGGGGGTACCCAGCGGCCCCCTGGGGGTACCCAGCAGCCCTCAGGGGGTACCCAGCAGCCCCCTGGGGGTACCAATAGCCCCCAGGGGGTACCCAGCAGCCCCCTGGGGGTACCAACAGCCCCCTGGGGGTACCCAGCAGCCGCCAGGGGGTACCAACAGCCCCCAGGGGGTACCAACAGCCCCCAGGGGGTACCCAGCAGCCCCCTGGGGGTACCAACAGTCCCCAAGGGGTACCCAGCAGCCCCCAGGGGGTACCCAGCAGCCCCCTGGGGGTACCAACAGCCTCCTGGGGGTACCAACAGCCCCCAGGGGGTACCCAGCAGCCCCCAGGGGGTACCCAGCAGCCCCCAGGGGGTACCCAGCAGCCCCCTGGGGGTACCCAACAGCCCCCTGTGGGTACCCAACAGCCCCCAGGGGGTACCCAGCAGCCCCCACAAGCTGGCACTGTCCCCCCTTGTAAGGCCCCCCCCCCCCCCCCCCCGCTGCTTATACATTACCATCCCGGTGTTCTGATCAGCGTCGCTCCTCGGTGCTTCTTCTTCATCCTCCCGTCCTCGCTGGCTGCATCCGGGATCTCCGGCAGTCGCGCGATGACGTCATATCGCTGCGACAGCCGGAGATCTCGGATGCAGCCAGCGAGGACGGGAGGATGAAGAAGAAGCGCCGAGGAGCGGCGCCGATCAGAACACCGGGATGGTAATGTATAAGCAGCGGGGGGGGGGCCCTTACAAGGGGGGACAGTGCCAGCTTGTGGGGGGCATATATGAACTGCTTCCCCCTGCCGCTGATTGACAGGGGGAAGCAGTGCATATATAATGAGCGGCCCCACGTGACGGGGCCGCTCATACAGCAGCCTCCCCCCGCCTCCTCCAGCCTCCACAGCCCCCACCACCGTATATGACTCGTGTATAAGCCGAGGGGGGACTTTTCAGCCCAAATTTTGGGCTGAAAAACTCGGCTTATACACGAGTATATACGGTACTTTGAAATTGCAAAAAAAGTTCAGTCACTCAATTTTTTTTTAGTTTTTTATTTATCATGTTAACTATATGGTAAAAGTGACTTCATAAGTTGAATATCTGGGTCAGAATAAGAAGATACTTGACATTTTTTTTATTTCAATCATAAAAAAAACCCACAGACATTTGTAAAAAAAAAAAAAAAAATTTTGCTTAATTCGCCATTTTCCGAGGCCCATGATGTTTTCATTTTTGAAGATACAGGGCAATGTGAGGGCTTACTGTATGTGCCCTGAGCTGACATTTTTACTGTTACAATTTTGAGTCAGATACAATATTTTGATCACCTTTTACTACACTTTAATGTAACAATGTGGTGGCGTGAAAAATATAATTCTGGCGTTTTTATTTTTTTTCCGTTACGCCATTTACCAATTTCATTAATTTACTTCATATATTGATAGCTTAGATTCTTACGAACGCAGCGATACCAAATATGTGTATTTTTTCTTTTTTTTTTACTGTTTTATTGCTATTTTCAGTTCAGCTCCTTTGGGGGCCCCTAAGAAAGTGGGGCCCTGGGCAACTGCCCAGTCTGCCCCCCTTCCCCTAACACCGTCCCTGCATATTCCAATAGTATTGATATTTGGAGTATTGTGGGTTTGTAGTAATCCCTTATTAAAACCTAAGAATTAAAAGCTGAAAGTAATTACATTTGTAGAGTATATGACAAATTGATGAAGCATTTGATACTCCTGAGTTTCCAAGGCAGTACACATTGCTTCTTAATTATCAAAGTTGACCAAGTATGAAGCTTAAAAAAGCCAACAAAATCTTTATGTATCACACGTTTCCTCTGAATTTCCCATCTCACCTCCGTGCCGCTCTAACTTCTAGATTAAAGTGTCAGTAATAGAAGTAGGGAATTAGAATTAGTGCAGTCTACACTTTGGAACAGCTTGGCCTGTCCAACTTTACACCTGAAGCTTTTATGGTTATTATTAAGCATCAAATGAAATAATGTTTGGCCCCGAGTAACAGGCAATCTCATAATGTGCTAGTTTGTGGTTGGCTAAACATTCCTGCATATTGTGACAGTAAGAGTCATTTATGAAATCACAAAAATGAGACCATGCAGGGCAAATGACATTTGGAAATTAAGTTTTCTCAAGCAGAACACAAATCACAGCACCTAGCAAGAAATGAGATTTGTGGCGTTACATATTGCACTTTAGAGAGGATGTGTTACATTTAAGTTTTGTTTCTTTTTATTCCTCAATGTTTAATTATAACCAAGTCTGTAATTTATATCAATTAAGCATTCAATGGGGTAAGTACCACTCCAGCACTTTATTTTATCCCTCCCTCCGTGCTCTATCAGTAATGTACCAGTTGACGTCCTTTGCTGTTAACAGTGCTGCTCCGGTCCTTCTTCTGCATGTTGCCAGCTCACTCCAGCACTTTAGGTGACCGGAGATCATTTTCTTAATGTAAGGCCTCATTCAGAGGTTTTTTTTCACGTACAAGAATAAACAGAGTTTCATCAATAGTTTTCATCAGTTTAAAGAGACTCTGTCAGGTCATTTTTCAGTATGTTAATAATATTGCCCTTGAATAGTTCCTGGGCAGACCTTTTAAAAACATGTAAAATCATTATTGTACACTTTCTAGTTTTAATGCTATAAGCTCCTGTATTAGTCCTCTCCATTATATCCACAGCCAAATAGTCCAGTTGTATAAGTGTTATTTAAATATTCACACACACCCAAGCTGGTGTTCTGTCCCTCCCCTCTGTGCTGGGGGGGAGGTGTTTTATGCTGCAAAAAAAAAGGTCTATTAAAAAAGTTTTTTATGTATTTTTACCTACCCCACAGGGAAATCTATCATATATAGTCATTTATGAACAAAGATATCGATATTTTATTGATCTTTTGTGTAGATAATGGATGTTTGCTAGTACATAAGCAAATAAGAATTTGTAAATTTCTATAATGGAAATAAGGAAAGCTACTCCAACTTGTAATATAGAGTGGCCCCATGCCAGACTCGGGCAAACATGGAGCCAATTAATTTAATTAACCAAATGGGTGGATCCCACTCCCTCCTTCCTAAGTATAGTGTGAGTTATATAAAAAAGCACACAGACACTTATGATACTATATATTTGGACCTGAGGAAGACTCATATTAGAGTTGAAACCCGTTGTACTGCAATTTTATTGATTTTTAAATAAATAAATCTATGATAACGATTACCAAATCTCCCAAGGAAGCGCTGCATTGTGCTATCTATAAGATATCTATTATAAGAACATTGTTTTTTCCGGCAGGCATGTAATGTGTATATCTGCTGAGAAATGATCAAATGTTCTTATATAATCACATAGAAATATCTCAGACTGTACACACTGCTCACATGCCTCAGATACACACATGGAAGATCACTAAGAGCACACACACCTCCTCCCCCCTGTTTTCTGCTCTGCAATGAGTCACACAACAGGCAGATCAGAGAGGAGGCAGGACTGTGATGCATAAATATTCATTCTTTGGGGAGTGGGCAGCAGAGAGCTCACTGTGATTGGCAGATGGAATTAATCTTTTATTTTGAAGTTTACATTGGATAGGAGGGAAGTATAAATAATAGAAATACATGAATAGACAGAAAATGATATCTGACAAATTCCCTTTAATTTATTTTCATCAGAGTTTGGTCCAAGTGTCAATAGTTTTTTGCATACGTAAAAAAATAAAATAAAATACAAAAAGGTTTCTCTATACATCCCATGTTGTCCAATTTTTTTCCCACTTACACATAGACTTGCATAGTTGATTTGGATCTTACACTCAGATCAAAATTGAGTATGCAGGAACCGGATCAAGTTAGTGGAAATCAACTGCACTGCTGTACAAAGACAAAAGCCCAAACTGATGTCTGATAAATTAAAAGGTGGCTTATTCAACGCGTTTCAAAGTGCTTCCCCACTTCTTCATCAGGAAGTGAGAAGAGCTCTCTTTACGGCTGGGATCTGGGTGCCATGATGCTGTTCATGGCGTTACCCGAGTTCACCGCTGATGCAACTCAGCTGTGAAATTAGATGACCTTTCTCACAGAACCCAGTTGTCAGTGTCAGCAATGCTAGTCACTGTAAGCAAACGTGTGTCTGTTCACAGAGATGTAGCAGAGCTGGATTTATCGTCGGAGGATTTGTTTTTGGGTAATTAGCGATGGGAACCAGGGATGTGTTTTCTGTTTTATTTCAATCAAAATGGGTTTTTTTCTCAGTGTTGTGTTTTTTTTACTGTTTTACTAGAAATTCATAGTGGCCAGGTCTAATATTGGCCTGACACTATGAATTTCGGACTTAATGCCAGCTGCCAATACAACCCCTTTACTACCCAATGTGCTACCCCGATCAGGAATAGCCGGTTAATGCGCCTAAAAATGGTGCTACAAAAGAATGCACCATTTTCAGAGGTGGCTATGGGCTGTGATTTCCAGCGCGGGGGGTCCAGAATATTTGGACCTTACCACGCTGAGAATCCCAGCTTCCCAGCTGTCTGGGTTTTACTTTGGCCTGGCAATTAGAAATAAAAATACAGAAAAGCCCACATTTTTTTTTTATTATTTATTTAAATAAATAAAAAAAAAATAATGGTATTCCTTGTATTTTGATTGCCAGCCAAGATAAAGCCAGACAGCTGGGAGTCAATCCAAAATATAGTGACGCTCTACACAAATTTTTTTATATCTATTTATTTTTACAGTACTATGATGTCAGTCAATGGGTAAGGGGCCCAAGAGCCAACCACAAATGCTGTCACAGAGAATGGGCATCTGTGATTGGCTGCTGGAGTAACCTTAAACCAGCCCAAACAATCTAGCATCTAGAATGTATGGGCAGTTTCCAGATTATTCCAAACAGCTAATTACAGATGCCCATTCTCTGTGACAGCATCAGTAATTGTCTGTTGGGTCCCTCTGCAGTGAATATCCAGGAAGTTAATGAGTGGCCCAGAAGTACAAGCGGCGGGATACCAGTAAAGGTACTGTTACACAGTATGAGATCGTAAACGATATCGCTCAAACGTCACAGGTTTGGAGTCATTCAAACGACATCATTAGTATGTCTTTGCATGTGACACCGAGATATGACTACGATAAATCATTGGCTCGTTGATCGCAGATTTGAGAACATGTTCTCAAATCAAACGATCCACAATCAGCCAACCTGCTGCATCGTTCTATGTGACACCGCAATAACGATGTCATTAACGACTTCCCCTATTCACAACAGTGAACAAGTATCGTTCGCTTGGTTGTGCGAACGATGCCTGCTCACTGGATCGTTGGTGCGTCGTGCACGATATCTTGGCATGTGACATCTCACCAACGATGTCTAACGTGTTACAGTACTTTAAGTATAATACTGCTGTGTAATAACTATTTTCCTTCTTTTTACATCCCCCTACCCTCATCTCATAACTTTTAAAGTCCGAGTTTGGGGTCCGGACTCAAGGTCGAGTCACATTTGGTTACAAACTTGAAATTCAAAAAAAGTCTGGGCAAGTCCACTGAACCCAAAATATCGGCAGGTTCACCCATCACTAGCAGGCGCAGATTTTTGGAGGAAAAAATGTAGATCTTCTAACAAAAATATGCACCAAAAAGGTATCATGCCAACACTGCATTTTTGGTATGTATTTGGTGCTGGAAGGTGCAAATTTTTGTCTTGCGTGTGTGATCTCATGTCAGCTGTAAGAAAACTACTCTTTCGGCACACAGAAGGGCTCAGATGGGAAGGAGTACAATTTGACTTTTCGAGTGCAGACGCCACTTTGCAGTTGAAAAGCCTAAACAGTAGAAGCCCCCACAAATGACCCAATTTTTAAATCTACACCTAACAAATTTATATAGGGGTAAGGTGAGCATTTTGAACTTACATGTGTTTGTACCATGAAAATAAAATGTTAATTGTTTTCACCAAAATGTTGCTTTAGCTACAATTTTTTAATTTTCACAAGAGAAAATGGATTACCCAATTTGTTGTGCAGTTACCTGAGTACGCTTATACCCATACGTAGGGGAAAACTATTTCTTAAACAGTAGAATTCCCCTTCAAATGACCCCATTTTGAAAACTACATCTACGTACCTATTGACAATTCAATATAAGATTGGAGGAGGGTCCAAAACACTCACGATCAGTTGAAACTGCTTTGGCAGTGACCTGACCCAAGGTTAGGTCCACACTGGGCTTGTGGACAATTTTAGGTGCCATATACAGTTGTGGCCAAAAGTATTGACACCCCTGCAATTCTGTCAGATAATACTCAGTTTCTTCCTGAAAATGATTGCAATCACAAATTCTTTGGTATTATATTATCTTCATTTAATTTGTCTTCAATGAAAAAACACAAAAGAGAATGAATCAAAAGGCAAAACATTGATCATTTCACACAAAACTCCAAAAATGGGCCAGACAAAAGTATTGGCACCCTCAGCCTAATGCTTGGTTGCACAACCTTTAGCCAAAATAACTGAGATCAACCGCTTCTGGTAACCATCAATGAGTTTCTTACAATGTTCTGCTGGAATTTTAGACCATTCTTCTTTGGCAAACTGCTCCAGGTCCCTGATATTTGAAGGGTGCCTTGTCCAAACTGCCATTTTTGTAACTCTCCACAGGTGTTCTATGGGATTCAGGTCTGGACTCATTGCTGGCCACCTTAGAAGTCTCCCGTGCTTTCTATCAAACCATTTTCTAGTGCTTTTTGAAGTGTGGTTTGGGTCATTGTCCTGCTGGAAGACCCATGACCTCTGAGGGAGATGCAGCTTTCTCACACTGGACCCTACATTATGCTGCAAAATTTGTTGGTAGTCTTCAGACTTCATAATGCCATGCACACGGTCAAGCAGTCCAGTGCCAGAGGCAGCAAAGCAACCCCAAAACATCAGGGAACGTCCGCCATGTTTGACTGTAGGGACCGTGTTCTTTTGTTTGAATGCCTCTTTTTTTCTCCTGTAAAGCCTATGTTGATGCCTTTGCCCAAAGAGCTCTACGTTTGTCTCATCTGACCAGAGAACATTCTTCCAAAACGTTTTAGGGTTTCTCAGGTAAGTTTTGGCAAACTCCAGCCTGGCATTTTTTATGTCTTGGTGTAAGAAGTGGGGTCTTCCTGGGTATCCTACCATACAGTCCCTTTTCATTCAGACGCCGACGGATAGTACGGGTTGACACTGTTGTACCCTCGGACCGCAGGTCAGCTTGAACTTGTTTGGATGTTAGTCGAGGTTCTATATCCACCATCCGCACAATTTTGCGTTGAAATCTCTCGTCAATTTTTCTTTTCCGTTTAGCCACAGTGCCATGGGCTTTAAACTTCTTGATGACACTGCGCACGGTAGACACAGGAACATCCAGGTCTTTGGAGATGGACTTGTAGCCTTGAGATTGCTCATGCTTCCTCACAATTTGGTTTCTCAAGTCCTCAGACAGTTCTTTGGTCTTCTTTCTTTTCTCCATGCTCAATGTGGTACACACAAGGACACAGGACAGAGGTTGAGTCAACTTTAATCCATGTCAACTGGCTGCAAGTGTGATTTAGTGATTGCCAACACCTGTTAGGTGCCACAGGTAAGTTACAGGTGCTGTTAATTACACAAATTAGAGAAGCATTACATGACTTTTCTAACAGTGTCAATACTTTTGTCCACCCCCTTTTATATGTTTGGTGTGGAATTATATCTAATTTGGCTTTAGGACAATTCTTTTTGCGTTTTTTCATTGAAGACAAATTAAATGAAGATAATAATACCAAAGAATTTGTGATTGCAATCATTTTCAGGAAGAAACTGAGTATTATCTGACAGAATTGCAGGGGTGGCAATACTTTTGGCCACAACTGTATATGTTCGGGAGGTATGCACCCATCAGTGTTCACTGTCAGGATGGATCCTGAAGCATCCATCCACCATAGTGACCCAATGTAACAAGGTGGTAAAGCATGATATACATCTCTTTGCAGTCTCGTCTTGTATAGAAAAATGCAATCTGCTGCACTTTCCTGTACAGTTACATAACTGTATGCTGGCCAGGCTGAACGAACACACTTTTAGCCTGTGTTTGGTGAATAGTCGGCCATGGTGATGTTACCATATGAGCCAAAAAAAATTTCCAGACTATTGGCTAGGTGGCATGGACGGATTACATAACGTTTTTGTATCACTTTTTTTCTTGATTTATAAGTGGTTTTGTGAAGGAAAAACTGATTTTTTTTTCACGCTTTTCACCATGCAACAAGTGATCAGGTAGCTTCAGGTCAGTATGATCGCAGTGATACCACATTTTATGTAATGTTTTTTATTTTTGTTTAGGTTTTTCTACTTCTGCATGCTAAAGGTATTTTTTCTTACAAGCAATGATTTGTTTTTACTGTGTCATATTCTAATAGCGGTAAGTTTTTCTGGGGTTTTCTGTCAACAGAGCTATATAAAAGCTCGATTTTTACAGGACAGAATGAGGTTTTATTGACACCATTTATTTGTACGTGATTTTTTTTTCCACTTTTTATTCAATATTTTATGTGTCAGTAATACAAAAAAGGCTATGTTTTTGGCTTGTTTTTTAATATTTGTATGGTGTTCACCAAACGGACGAAGTGATATCAAATTTGTACCATTTTTACATTGGTTTTGTTTTCACAGAAAAAATGCATTTTTACTTGCAAATTTTTTTATTGATTTACTAGTTATTCATATTTTTACAAACTTTATTTTCATTTTTTATTTACTTCGTCCCAGTGTGCGGCATCATCTTTAGCTGCCTTGATCGCATGGTCTAAACTCTTAGATCAGTCAATCACTCACAGCCGGGGTGGGCATATCCTTGGTACAATATGTGCTGCTGCACAGGGCCCAAGAGGTTAGGGGACCCATTTCCACATCTAAAGCAGGTGGAGTCATGTATTTTGATGAGCAGTGGGACTGCAAAGGGTCCCAGTAAACTATTCTTGCACAGGGGCCCTTTTCTGTCTGTGTCTGCCAGTGACTCACAGGCTAGAGGCATTTCAGGCCCTGCTCATAGGAATGCACTTCCAGCTGCACCTTTCATGTACGGCGGATGTTATGAAGAGGTTACATTTCCAGCATGTAAATTCTCAATTTACAAAGAAGAGACAAAAGGGGAGAGAAGCACAGCCTGAACAGCACCGGGTGGTCCAGTGGGCTAGTGAAAGAAGGGGGGGTGTCGATGGGCCACACATCTCCTAGGGTTGTTCACCCCTGCACAACCTCAGCTGATTGCTCCAAGGTGAGGACCTCGCTGCTGCTGCTCCTTGTAACTCTTCCTGGATCTGGTCATGTGATCATGGGAGGTGTAGCTGGTATTATATTACTGCAGGTCCTCTAGCTCACATTCAGATGATTAAGATAGGCCCAGAGCAGCTCCTGCTGCGTACCTTCAGATGGAATGTGGATATGGAGAGTGGCCTGCTACCTTCATCCGGTGGTACCATCTAACAGGGTGGATTTGATTTAAATCTAACTGATTTAAATCACGATTTAAATCACGATTTAAATCACTAGTCAGTAAGGCTTGATTTAAATCAGTGATTTAAATCAAAGTTTCTACCTAAACTAGTTCTTGCTACTTTAACATGCAAGTAGATGAAGATTTTTAGAATCACTTTTTATATTACTTTTTTCTCCCCAGTTTAATGGGTTAATCATTCATATTTGGACACCACTGTTCTGTTGTACTTAGGAAGGAGAAAAATAATCCTGACCTTAATAACAATTTAAATAGATTTATTCAACTGAAACAATATCAACATTACAGCATAAGTTATTTGCTTAAACAAACATCCATGTTTGTTAACTAATTTGGCTAAACAAAATATATATATATTTTAAGAAACTTAAACTGTCAGCCCAGCCGACACATGAAAAACTTAAATACTACTGTCCCTGCTGTCCTCTGTAGCTCACTTGTCGTCATCTTCATCATCATCATCTTCTTCTTCTTTGTTCCTATTCATAATCTGGAAAAGATAAACAAGCTTTCCTGCTTTATTGGGTCCCAACCGATTTCTCAATTTAGAATGAATGAGTCCAAAGGAAAAGAATATTCTTTCAACGCCTGCAGAAGAAGCTACTGCTGTTAAAAGTGAAATCATGACTTGAACAGTCTCTAAATCCAAGCACTTAAGTGACTTCCACCAGTTTACTGGTGTGACCTTCCTTAAAATATCTTCAGCAAACATATATTTCTTGAATGGTTCCCCCTTAGCTCTGAAGTTTATTGTAGTTGGCATTAAAGATGGATGATTGCTGGATACCCATGATATAGCTAACTCCTCTTCCTCAGCAGTTAGGTTTTGACCCTGATATTGGATATTGACAATATTTGCCAAAAAATGAGCTGGAGTCAGTGCTTGTCCCATTCGTTTGTTTACTGCTTGTAATTTAATTCTGTCCATGTGTAGTTCTGTTTTTAAGTGTTCACTCAGTTCCTTCCAAATTTCAACAGCATTCGCAATAAAACAGCTATTTTTCTGTATTCTTCTCATCTTGGATACGTTTGCAGCATTGTCAGTGACCAAACTGCGTACTAGACATTTGAATTTTTGTTCACATGTCGTTATAGCTTTTACTGCCACTTCTTGTAAGTATTCTGCTGTGTGTGCATTTCCTGACGTATCAGTTGTTTGTGCAAGGAAGACTTTACCTTCTTCTGTTGTTATACAAGCACATACAATAGGATCATTGTGGACATTACTCCACCCATCAATACTTAGGTTAACAATTTTACCCTCCAGAGATGTTGCACATTGCTCTATTTCTCTGTCATACACTTGATCCAGCAGTTTCCCTGCAACATCAGCTCTGCTGGGTGGACTGTATCCTGGTCTCAGTGACTGAACCATATTAATGAAATGTGGGTTCTCAGTCAGACGGAAAGAAGATTTTGTTGCATAAATAAACTGGGCAATTTTTTCATCAATCAACTCTTTTTCTAATCTGCTAGTTCTTATCACAAACCTATCTATGGTGGTTCCAGGAGGTAAAGGTTTTTTCTTCCTTTTGGGTGATGGTGATATGTGGCTGTGGCTGTCTGATGATGCTGCTGCTGCTAATGAAGCACTATCCTGGATGGATAACTCTGAAACTGTACAACAGGATGATGGTGATCTTGGAGGTGGATAGTTTCCAGAATCCATGAATTCCCCTAAACAAAAAAAGTCAATGCTGTTATTTTATTGTTTATTATACAATTTCTGCTTATTGTACACAACACATCACTGCCCCAAAAGGAATATTTGTTTTTCTTCATAACTGTACCAAATGACAGTAACATGCAGTAATAATAAGAAATATAATTTTTCTCACACATGACAGTTCAGTCTTTAGAAATAGGATTCAATAAAAATGTTTACCAACCTGAAGATCCTGCCTGTTCAGAAGTGTTTCTTTGGTCATCTTCATCACCGCACTTCTCATGATGTTGCCTCATTCGCGCCACCAGGCCTTGCATCTCTGTTGCATCGTTTGCATTTTGCACGCATGCCTGCCTTACCGATAGGCGAAGGAGCTTCATTAAAATATTCCCAAACTGGGTCTCTTTTACGGCCTGCTGCCATTATAAGGAAAGAATGTAATAAACCTCAGATCGTACACACAAACAGATCCAGACTTGTCTGTCTGTGGCTATGCTGCAGTATTGTGCTCAATGTTTCACTTTCATTTTCTTGTCTGCTTGCCCTTCCTCCTCCTCACACTTAGATTCACATTCTTCTTGTGTTGTGCAGATCTATTCCACTCCAAACAATCAGAAACATATTGTCTAACTTCTTGGACTTGGCACTGAAGGGGTTGATTCTGTATTCATAGGTTTGTAGAACAATAGGATTAAGGTCTTTTTCTCAACTCTGTTCATGTTGTAACATTTTTGCCGTGAAGAAGAGGCTGGGACCTCTGCGGAGTCAAATTCAGTTTTGAGAACTGCATAAGTAAAGCGAGCGTCTGTGATAATATAGGAGAGAAACTGCCCACTAATCCTACAGAAACCTCTGGAAGAGCATGGCATTGTGAATGTTACACATATACAGCCTTTATTCTACGGAGTTAAACAACTCAGCTTTATCTCATGATGGAAGAACCTTTGGATGGTAAAATATTTTCCCCAAAAAGCAGTTTATTGAAAAAAATCCGATTTAAATAAAAAAAAATCTGATTTAAATAAAAACAATCCGATTTAAATAAAATAAATCCGATTTTTTTGATTTTTTAAAAAAAAACATTGATTTTTATCCACCCTGCCATCTAATGAAGGTAGCAGGCCAGTACCAAAACACATTGTGGAGCACAACAAATGTATAAAGGTTTGTCACCTTATAATCTTTAATAGTGTCCTGAGTTCTCCCCCGGCCTTAGCTCTCCTATAGAGCGCTTTATTCTTTCTACAATTCACGAACAAGGCATGAATAACAAAATAGTCATCACGTGTCCTTTTTGACAACTCTGATAAAAAGTCTAAGGTTCTATAACCATTATGTTCTGATTGGAAAAATAATTTATAAGAAACTATTTCAGGATTCTTCCATCTGGATTGCTAAACCTCCAAAGCGTTCTTCATCTGTCAACATAATATTATACAATAGCATAAAAAACAATCCCAAACAAATTGTTTTCTAACAGAATGTCTTGAACAAAAGTATTTAGTATGGAAAAAAAGTAGATACAAAAGTTCGCTTAGTTACAGATCTCCATTGTAATTAAAGGGTAAATGATGTACACAGATTTTTAGGGTAGTGATCAGTTTCAAATCTCTTTCTTCCTGCATTGGTTGACATTAAAGGGGTTTTCCAGGTATAAAAAATAAAGATGTCAGTATGAGTAAATCATTTAATAACTTTAATAACCAGTTTCTTATAAAGTATTTTTCCTATAGGGACATACTAGTGCATCTCAATGAATTAGACTGTCATCAAAAAGTTAATTTATTTTAGTAATTCAATACAAAAAGTGAAATGCATATATTATATAGAGTCATTACAAAGAGTAATCTATTTCAAGTGTTTATTTCTGTAAATGTTGATGATTATTGCTTACAATGAAAACCCAAGGTCATTATTTCAGAAAATTAAAGTAGGGCGGATGAAGGGTTAAAAACCGTGCTGCCTGCCGTTTTCCACGAGACATCTAAAGGTGAATATAATTAGTTTATTAGTCAATGTGTCTCAGGGCTCCCAGAAACGCCCTGAAATTGGCAATATTACATTGATTTTTGATGATATTCTAATTCATTGAGATGCACTAGTATTGCTTTTAGAATGTATTACTTTTTAAACAAGTATAGCCAGTATAAGAGTGACCATTTCAATATACACTGACAAGCAAAAGGGTAACAATATTTAGAACTTTTGATTTTCAGGCTCCACATCTCAAAATTCACTACAACTGTGAGCATGAGACTAATCTTCCTATAATGGACAATGATCTTGGATATCTCACACATTAATTTAATTTGAAACTAGCAAATGATTAGTTATGCAGATTCATGTTATGTCACTTCATTGTTGCTGTTTTGCTCCAAAAAAATAAATTTTAATTTTAATTATTTTTTAATATTTTGTAAATCCACCTTTTGACTTTCAACACTGCGTGAATCCTACCGGGTATGCTCTCAACCAGATTCAAGCATGTCTCAACCAAAATCTGAACCCAGGTGCTCATATGAATATGTCTAAAGCTTTGTCTTCAACTCTACCTGCAAGTGTTTGATTGGGTTGAGGTCTGGGGACCAATCCAGCACCTCTACTTCATTGTCATTGAACCATTTATTTGCAAATCTAGACGTATACTTTGTGTTGTTGTCCTGAACACCTGTCATCTTTTTCCTACCCATAGCACTCAAGTGTACAAAGCAACTCGTCTTGTAGGAAACTCACATATAGCTCAGCATTGAGAGCACCAATGCCTTTGGCCTTTGGCTTTGAAAGAACCCCATGTCATCAGACGTCCTCCATCGAACTTGACATTTCCCTCAATTTTTCAATCCATTACCCCTTTTTCGTTGTGTCTTCCAGATCCATTTGCATCCATCAGAACTTAAACTGTTGATGTTTGTCGCTCCAAATCACTCATTTCCAATCTTCTAGACTCCACTTTTTGTACTTTTTTGCAAACTCAAGCTGACACTTCTTATTATGCTATGAAAGTAGAGGCTTCACCTTTGTTTCAGGCCAGACTTGTGTAATGTGCATCGCACTGTGCTTGCATGGACGTCTGTGATCTCACAATTATGAACCATATGAGCCACTTCCACTGCCATGTTTGTTGTGCCAGAACTGATAGACCTTGTGATAAGCCGACTTGTTGACTTTTTTTTGCCTTGATGGTTACCTCTTGGTTTTTCAGTGTATGGATGGATGTCATTCCATATTCCTCCAATTGTCATGGCCCACACATAATGCAGTTTGGCAATCTTCTTGGCAGAGCGAACGCTGTCGATGAGCTACATAATGGAGTTTCTCTTTTCTTGGGAAATTATCTTCATGGCAACTCCTTGATTTGAGCTAGTGACATTTTGCTTGAGAATAAACCTAGTAAAGCACTGGGGAATGTGAGAACAGGTTGGAAGTTGTAATATATAGAAAGAAAGATTTTTCAAACACCAGGAGCAAAACTGTAACAATGCAGTGACATGACAAGAATCTGCATAACTAATAGAAAAAATGAAGTAAACAGGTTCATCCTAACATAAATAAAATTCTCATTTTTTTGCATAAAAGTTTGAACTCTGTATGACTAAGGGCATCTAGTGGATGCCAGAAATGCGTCAGATGACAATTCAGATAAGCCTAAAAAGCATTTATAGTGCTATGGATGTAAAAAAAAAAATGTAGAGAATTTTATTTATACGTGGATACACCCTTTCGCTTCATATTTTCTATTGGATATATTGTACTGAATGGCAACAGTGGGAGAGGGCCCCACTAGATGAACAGGAGTTTGTGTAAAGCACCAAGTATTTTGCATTACAAGTCGGAGGTGGTGAGTTCATTTTAAACTTGGATGTAATTCTGTTCATATGCTAAATAGTTGCAAGTCAAATGTAGCATTGTTACTCTTGTGCTCGTCTGTGTACTATACTCCGTAGACTAAATGATTGTAATCATCCATGTAGTAACATGTTAATGTATATAATGAAACCAACACAAAAAAGGAAGATACCGTATATACTCGTGTATAAGCCGACCCGTGTATAAGCCGACCCCCCTACTTTTGCCCCCAAAACCTGGGAAAATCTATTGACTCGCGTATAAGCCGAGGGTGGACCCCAGCACAGGTATACAGCCCCCAGCAGTGGTATACAGGCCCCAGCAGTATGATATACAGCAGGCCCCAGTGGTATATACAGCAGCCCCAGTGGTATTGCAGCCCCTATATACAGCAGCCCCAGTGGTATTGCAGCCCCAGTGGTATTGCAGCCCCTATATACAGCAGCCCGAGTGGTATTGCAGCCCCAGTGGTGTATACAGCAGCCCCTATATACAGCAGCCCCAGTGGTATTGCAGCCCCAGTGGTATTGCAGCCCCTATATACAGCAGCCCCAGTGGTATTGCAGCCCCAGTGGTGTATACAGCAGCCCCTATATACAGCAGCCCCAGTGGTATTGCAGCCCCAGTGGTATTGCAGCCCCTATATACAGCAGCCCCAGTGGTATTGCAGCCCCAGTGGTGTATACAGCAGCCCCTATATACAGCAGCCCCAGTGGTATTGCAGCCCCAGTGGTATTGCAGCCCCTATATACAGCAGCCCCAGTGGTATTGCAGCCCCAGTGGTGTATACAGCAGCCCCTATATACAGCAGCCCCAGTGGTATTGCAGCCCCAGTGGTGTATACAGCAGCCCCTATATACAGCAGCCTCAGTGGTATTGCAGCCCCAGTGGTGTATACAGCAGCCCCTATATACAGCAGCCCCAGTGGTATTGCAGCCCCAGTGGTATTGCAGCCCCTATATACAGCAGCCCCAGTGGTATTGCAGCCCCAGTGGTGTATACAGCAGCCCCTATATACAGCAGCCCCAGTGGTATTGCAGCCCCAGTGGTATTGCAGCCCCTATATACAGCAGCCCCAGTGGTATTGCAGCCCCAGTGGTGTATACAGCAGCCCCTATATACAGCAGCCCCTATATACAGCAGCCCCAGTGGTAGTATACAGGCAGCCCCAGTAATGCAGGGCCCCCCCCCCTCATGCTCCGGTCACCTGTAAAGCAAATTATACTTATCATTGTCCCGCTGCCGTCCGCGCCCGCATCTGCCGACATCCCGATCCTCCATCTTCATGCGTCTTCTTCTTCCTGTTTCCTGTGCGCGTCGCCGGTAATGACGTCATTGCCTGCGACGCGCACAGAAACAGGAAGAAGAAGACGCATGAAGATGGAGGATCGCGATGTCGGCAGCGGCGGGCGCGGACGGCAGCGGGACAATGATAAGTATAATTTGCTTTACAGGTGACCGGAGCATGAGGGGGGGGCCCTGCATTACTGGGGATGCGGGGGCTGCTTTATACCGCTGTATACAGCAGCCCCCGCACTGACTCGCGTATAAGCCGAGGGGGGTACTTTTCAGCCCAATTTTTGGGCTGAAAAACTCGGCTTATACGCGAGTATATACGGTACATATACTTCTAATGAGTTAAATTCTTTGTAATTATTATTATTTTTTTTTGCATACTAGTCACACTTAAATTTCAGATCACCAAACATAATTTAAATATTAGTCAAAGATAACACAAGCAAACACAAAATGCAGTTTATAAATGAAGGTCTTTATTATTAGGGGAAAAAGGAAAGCCAAACCTACAGGGCCCTGTGTGAAAAAGTGATTGCCCTATAAACCTAACAACTGGTTGGGCCACCCTTAGCAGCAGCACATTTGTGATAATTACCATTGTGATGATTAGCTATGAGTCTTTTACAACATTCTGGAGGAATTTTGGTCATTATTGCAGAATTGTTGTAATTCAACCACATTGGAGGGTTTCCGAGTGTGAACCGCCTTTTTAAGATCATGCCACAGCATCCCATTCGAATTAAGGTCAAGACTTTGACTAGGCCACTCCAAAGTCTTAATTTTATTTTTCTTAAAGCATTCAGAGGTGGACTTGCTGGTGTGTTTTGTATCATTGTATTGCTGCAGAACCCAAACAGATGAACGGACATTGTCCTTCAGGATTTTGTTTGGCAGACAGCAGAATTCATGGTTCCATTTACCACAGCAAGTCTTCCGAGGTCCTTAAGAAGCAAAACAGCCTGTGGGGTTCTCAAATGTTTTGCCATATCTGCTGTTGTTTTTGTTTTGAATCTATTTTTTTTTACGTCGGCCATCTTGCTTCCTGTCCTGCTGCATCTACCATGCCCTCAAGCAATATGGAGTTTTCAGCTTCTATGTTCCCACCCAGTCCTTGCCTCTTGCGCAATTAAGCAGCCTCAGCAGTTCAATCAGTGCTTCTGAGTCCTGCTTCCAGCCTGTCAGAAGTCTGGCCTCCTGAAGACTTTTGGGACATTGTATTACAGCTGTCCTCTACTTGGATCTCAGAGCCATGTGTACACAGGAACCCTCCTGCTTTGCCACAGACATTAACAAGCAAAATAAGAGAGACTTTAAAGGGGTTATCTAGGCTTTTTGGATAATTTTTATGTGTAACCAGGCTGCAAAATGTTGACAGTTTGTAATATACATTCTGTCAACATTTTGCATTGTCACCCAGATATCGCCTATTTGCGTCTGCCAGAGATTGACTCGGCAGCATGTTTGTGTTGGAGCCTGCATGTAAATGCAGGACTGGATGTTACGCCCAGACTCCTCCAAACACACCCTCTCCCCAAATCTCAGTATGCCAGGCCACCCCCAGACTGCTTTAGGCCCGCCCCAATAACTAACCCACTCCCATTGCATACAGCAGTCCCTTCCTCATTGACACAATGTGCCGAATCCGCAGCTGTGAAGGAGATATGGTGTGTGTGCTCACCCTGTGGCCCTGTATTATGGTGTGTGCGCTTACCTAGTTCCCTGTGGCTGATGTCAGTGGAGCCGAGGACTCCAGCTGCCAGCTCTCTGTGCATAGACATGACCGGATCCACTGCACACAGAGCCGGTCCTGTCTATGCTGAAGCTGCCGTCTCTCTGTGTATAGTGGAGCCGATACTCCTCTTTATCTCCTGCAGTACAGAGCGGGGCACAGAGCCCGTGGTGCCCGGTCCTCTATGTACTGCAACTGCCGGCTATCTATGCCTAGCTCTGTGCTGCAGGAGGTATAGAGAGGAAGAGCATTGACTCCACTGTGCACAGAGAACCAGCAGCTGCGGTATAGACAGGGCTGTCTCTGTGTACAGTGTATAGGTTCTTTTTTGACCTCTTGGATGAGTCGTCTCTGCACTCTAAGGGTAATTTTGGTCAGCTGGCCACTACTGGGAAGGTTAACCACTGTTCTATGTTCTCGCCAGTTGTGGATGATGACTCTCACTGTGTTTTGCTGGAGAAACAAAGCTTCAGAAATGGCTTTATAACCTTTTCCAGACTGATAGATCGCAATTACTCTGTTTCTCATTTGTTCCTTATTTTTTTTTAATTGTGGCATGAGGTCGACCTTTTTGAGGATATTTTATTGTACTTCAATTTATAAGGCAGGTCCTATTCATGTGATTTCTTAATGAAGAACAGGCTTGGCAGTAATCAAGCCTGTTTTAATGTGGGAATTACTTTTTCACACAGGGCTCTGTAGGTTTGGATTTCTTGTTCCCCTAATAATAAAGACCTTAATTTCAAAACTGTATTTTGTGCTTACATGTGTTATCTTAGTCTAATATTTACATTTTGTGGTCTGAAACATTTAAATGAGACAAACATGCAAAAGAGTAAGAAATTAGGAAGAGGGCAAACACTTTTTCACACCACTGGATATATAATTTTAGGCCGAGACTAAGGGATATGCATGTAGGAGGCTGCGACTGTGGAATATAAATTATTTAGGAGGCTGAGACTGGGAGATATACATAATATTGGAGGCTGATACTCCAGGATCCTAAATATAAAGGCGCAGCACCACGGCTAACCAATGGGTTTGGTTCTGCTCTGTCTCTGTGGCCGCTCTTGGCTGTGCTGGGTTCCGTGTGTGGAGCTGTCGTGCGGGTCATCTTCTGCTGACTGCGTGACTGTGGAATATGAATATAGGAGGCTGAGACTGTGGTATATACACACAGGAGACTAAGACTGGCGGATATACATATAGGAGTAGGCTGCAACTGCAGGGAGTGACATATATACAGTGCCTTGTGAAAATATTTGGACCCCTTGAACTTTTTAACCTTTTGCCACATTTCAGGCTTCAAACATAAAGATATAAATTCTCATTTTTTTCATTTTTTTGTGAAGAATCAACAAGTGGGACACAGTCGTGAAGTGGAACGAAATTTATTGGATATTTTAAACTTTTTTAACAAAACAGCTCAAGCTCAGTGAGGTTTGATGGAGAGCGTTTGTGAACAGCAGTTTTCAGCTCTTTCCACAGATTCTCTATTGGATTCAGGTCTGGACTTTGACTTGGCCATTCTAACACCTGGATACGTTTGTTTTTGAACCATTCCATTGTAGATTTTGCTTTATTTTTGGGATCATTGTCTTGTTGGAAGATAAATCTTCGTCCCAGTCTCAGGGCTTTTGCAGACTCCAACAGGTTTTCTGCCAGAATGGTCCTGTATTTGGCTCAGTCCATCTTCCCATCAATTTTATTCATCTTCCCTATCCCTGCTGAAGAAAAGCAGGCCCAAACCATGATGCTGCCACCACCATGTTTGACAGTGGGGATGGTGTTTTGAGGGTGATGAGATGAGTTGCTTTTACGCCAAACATATCATTTTGCATTGTGGACAAAAAGTTCGCTTTTGGTTTTATCTGACCAGATCACCTTATTCCACATGTTTGGTGTGTCTCCTAGGTGGCTTGTGGCAAACTTCAAATGAGACTTTTTATGGATATCTTTGAGAAATGGCTTTCTTCTTGCCACTTTTCCATAAAAGCCAGATTTGTGCAGTGTAGGACTGATTGTTGTCCTATGGGCAGATCTCCCACCTGTAGATCTCTGTAGTTCATCTAGAGTGATCATGAGCCTTTTGGCTGCATCTGTGACAAGTCTTCTCCTTGTTTGAAAGTTTAGAGGGACAACCAGCTCTTGGTCTGATACTCCTTCCTTTTCAATATGATCGCTTGCACAGTGCTCCTTGAAATTTTTAAAACGTGGAAAATCTTTTTGTATCCAAATCCGGCTTTAAACTTCACCACAACAGTATCTCGGACCTGCCTGGTGTGTTCCTTGGTCTTCATGATGCCCTCTGCACTTGAAACAGAACCCTGAGACTATCACAGAGCAGGTGCATTTATACGGAGACTTGATTACACACAGGTGGATTCTATTTATCATTACCAGTCATTTAGGACAACATTGGATCATGCAGAGATCCTCACTGAACTTCTGGAGTGAGTTAACTGCACTGAAAGTAAAGGGGCTGAATAATATTGCACGCCCCAACATTTCAGTTTTTTTATCTGTTAAAAAAAGTTTCAAATATCCAATAAATTTCGTTCCACTTCACGATTGTGTCCCACTTGTTGTTGATTCTTCACAAAAAAATTAGAATTGGTATCTTTATGTTTGAAGCCTGAAATGTGGCAAAAGGTTGAAAAGTTCAAGGGGGCTGAATACTTTCACAAGATACTGTGTATGTGTATGTATATGTATGTACAGTATTTGTATACACATATATATATATATCTAGTGTATGCATATATATGTATGTGAATATGTATATATATATATATATATATATGTATGTATATATAGTGAGATAATAACGTTGTTTAACCAGTCAGCAGACAGGGACCCAGGCACTGGATTACACAGCACTCAGTTTAATTTGGCACAGTCCACAACAGTACACACCTTCAGGTTTCGGGACACAGCCGGGTACACTTCATACAGTCTCAATAGCCAATATAGACCCTCTGTACCTCTCCACAGGTTCTCTCTCGGCTAGGTCCCACGCAATACCAAGCCGTCCGGGCTAGGCTGTGTTGTCACAGCACACAACCTCGGCCCTCTCTTTACCGTCCACTCACTAGCTTCATGAGTGTCCACTCACAGAGAGAGAGAGCCTCCACACAAAAGAACCACATCCTGTATTCTAGCCCCTTTAACCCCGTCCCTACGCCTGGGGAGTCCTCCAACATCCGGAGTGGAGGGCTCCTAAAGGGATATGGAGCACAGTCTGGGAGACACATACTGACCATCATAGATCACCTCGGTCATTGTCTCACAATATATATATATATATACACATATATATATATATATACATATGTATATAATACACGCACATATATATTGTGAGGTAGCGTTCCCTGGGGAACCCGCTTGGCAATGGAAATGACACCGACAACCATGTTTTTAACGTATGACATAATGCAGCAGTTTATTGAGCTGCATAAACCACTGGTAACACACAATACACATTACTTTTCACATATAATATTCACATCATTACGTTACAGGACATTCACAAACCACATTACAGATTATATACACTTATTTAACAAAAAAAAAGGGGGGGGGGGAAGAAAAACCACCAACCACTCTTTATAGGAATGATTCAAAATACAAGATACAATAAAAATCTATAATCTTTATTAATTAATCAAATATTTTGACAGAGCACTCCCTCTTGAGGGACATGTGATAAACAACCTCAGCTATATTTTACATAGCATATATGTCAATGACATCAATTAATTTCCTAGGATACTTTGTATCATGAACAGATTGTTACATCATTTCTAAACAAAATTCCTGGATTCCACAGGCCCATACAATGTCCTATAAGAGTTTATAGCTGTCTGTCATATAAATTCATAAACCCATATTAATCTATTGCTATATATCACACTATATCAATAGTGCTTTTCACCTCTCGCATAGATTTATAAGGGCTCTAAGATATTGCAAACCTCCTAGAACATCCCTCCATATAGTTTAGAGCCACAAGACCACCAAATGATGTTAAAGTATATACCTGCTGATAATGCTGGGCTGTGCTCACAGGTCCCTTCTCCCCTATGATCGTTTCGCACCTCGCTTCTTCCGGGGGGGGGGGGGAATATAAACCTATATGCCAATAAACCATAAACTATAAACCAATGCTGTTTTTGCTAAATATCATTGTGTTCTATCTAAATATCTTGATTATTGTATCATATGAATGACTACAGCCTGATGTTCACATAGTACTTCAAAAAATGTATCACTTAAACATGAGTCGTGTATGAAGGAGATGGAGTGTGAGTCAGTGGTTTGGCTTACCAGCTTCACAGCCCTGGTCATTAGCACATACTATATGTGTGATAGCATTTATTTATATTTAATTACAAGTACATTGCACTTTTTATGTATGCACTTTATCCCTTCTAGAGATAATTCTTTTATTTTTTTTAATGCTAGTTATATATTATTATTGACCCTTAATTATTTTTACTCTTCATTTTATATTTATGGACATCCTCCTGCTTCATCTGATCATCTTCCTTCTTTTAATATATGTATGAATGTGTTTATGTTTTGTGTTAATGTTTTATGTGTTAATAAATTAAATTGTATGATTAATTGATTGTTACTGTTTTACAATTTACTCCTATCTATTCATACTGGAGTATTTTGGGGGGGGGATATGTTGCATTCTGTGTATTCTGGTCTACTATATGATTAAAATTTAGATTTGGGGATTTCCTTCTTTTCATTGGGTTATATACTCACCGGGGACATGGAGCAAAGGGGGAAGATTAATGTGGCAGTGGATTTAGCAATGGGTGCTCAGTGGCGCAGAATCCATTTACATCGAATAGAGCAGAGTGTGAACTTCACCCACAGAAAAACATCCTGACACTGGTACTGGCCAGCGTAGCACATTGTAACAACCCTGTGTGCACCCAAGTGCTGTTGTAAATGCTGCTTCAACTTGAAGGGATGACAACTGAAAAACTGGACTAACTGCCTATGTTGTAGGCATAGGTCAGAGCTACAGCCCAGCGGGCGTCTTCCTGGTTTGGAAATGCCTAAACCAGGTCTAGTGTTGAAGGCTGAATAGAATATATTGTAGCTACTATGGAAATATCAAAAAGTCTATAACAAGTGTCAAAAGAAAGAAAAAAGTGGAAAAAAGAATAGGTACTTAATAGGTAATATAGAAACCTTTTTAAAACACAAACATTATATGAAGCATTATAGTTCAAACACAACATTGCTTTAAACATCTAGGTAAATACAAGAATAGATGAGAAGAAAATGAAGAGTGTAGATGAAATCAGGGGTGATAATGGATAATAACTTTACTGTTTCAGATTGACATTACATTTTAGAAAAGTATATTGAAGATGTAACTAAGACATTCTAGGGAGTTGTTGATATAACTAAGGACACAAGTCTAGGAGTAGTAAATTGTGGAGTTAGAGCCACCATTACCTAGTCAACCTTGTTTAACCAGTAAGCTACTGAGGGACAGGTTGTGGTCCCCATAAAGTTGGGATGAAGACTCTTGCTCCAGCCATATGTATGGTAATAAAATATTTGTTGGTGTTACGCCTGAGGGGTTTGGAGATGTTAAGTGGACTCACAGGACCACTGGTGGAGCAGTGGTAGTTGAATACCTGATATTCAACAGGAGAGTTACTTTAGTAAAACCAAGAATATTTATTAAGGAAGGTCTAACATAAGGAGAACGTGTCTGAGGGGAGGACCCTCTGGATCGCAACACCGAACTCTCGTAGTGGATCACCAACAAGATAACCCATGTACAGAGATTCATGTGGTACAGTACCAGGAGGTCTAAATGCTGTGAATCCCGGACCAGAGGGGTGACCTATACAGACCAGACAGTAGAGACAGAGAGACTGTTGAACACTGGCTCTCTCGGTGGAGAGGATCCTGGGAGCTCTGTGTAATCCCGGAAAGACTGATCCAGATGGTAGAGGTATCCAGATTGTTCCGTGAGGAGAGGCTTGGCCAGCCTGGGGTGGATCTGGAGTGTCCAGAAGGATCCAGAATAAGGAACTGCCAGCAAAGGAATGTGTGGAGACAGAGGTATTAGTATAACGCAAGGCAACAGTCTTCCTATCACAGAGCACTACAGTAGTGTGCTCTGAACACCGGCAACGTTCCTGGAATACAAACATGTTGCCCAGGCACCTCTCTTAGGGGTAGGATGCCTTTTATGCTCAGAACAGTTTAGCACTCAGTCTGAGTCAAATAAGCAAAAGATATACAGCTCCTTTAAGTATGTGCAGGAATCAGCGCGCACATTCTAAGAGCATTCCCAGGAGTCCTGCCAAGAGGGCGCAGGTTCCTAACAGAGAAGGAAGCAGATGGCTGCATGGAACCACAGACAGGCTAAGCATAAATAGCGGAGCTGCATGGTAGGCACTGCTTAGCAGAGACCAGCCCCGTGGCCAATGCCATGACATTTTGGCTTTTGCAGCTGTCTACAGGAATGGTAAGAAATGTTTCCTGGTTTCAGTGAGTTGAGCCTTTCAACTACTAACATGCCACTGCTTAGCCACATTCACTTCATTGAGCTGCTGTCGGGCAGAAAATACAATCGGACAACCGGACAGCGCTCAGACCAATGTTATTCAATTGAGCTATATAGATGATTTTTTTTAACCCTGCTGTTCTGTTCGGGTCTAGATGACCCGATATGACATTTGAGACCCTGCAGATTATTTATTATGCAGATCTGAAATTTGTGATTAATTGACTTTTCCTTATTTGTGGGGTTCTTACTATGAGTGTTTGTTTTTTTTTTTGTTGTTTTTTTTTCGTTTACTTTTTGCTGCACGCTGATTGTTACACTTGTACTTTTTGGGTCCATATGACCGAATAAGATTTTATACTGTTCAACAAGTCACTCATTATTTCTACCTACAAAATCTATATGTTTTCCTGTGTACCTCATCTTATTATTCAAAAGGGTGGAGGTTTCACTGTTCTTATCAGTGAGCAAGTACTCATCCAGTAATGTCTCTTTCAATTCTGTGAGACAGGACACAAGTAGTTTCACTTTCAATCCTTAGAGAGAAGACACTGGATTCTGTGAGAGGAGACTGAGCTGTGAATACACATCTTTACATGTATGTAGCATATAAGCTATGCTTTTCTTCTTAAATTATTAAATTCTGTTCTTTAGATTGCATATTGTAAAGCCATTTTTTGATTACTGCGTCATGATGTAAGCTAATGTGTGCCCGTCTAAAGGTACCCTTAGGCTTGTGTAGACTGAATGTTTGTCTAGGAGGGGGTGTATTCTCACTGATGTGATTTATTGATTGTATGGATGAGCATTGAGGACAGATTTGAACAGGGTCTGTTTTAGGGCCCCATCATACACACAGATGCACCCTGCGATTGCGGTGCTGCAACGTCACAAACACGAGGCTCCAGGGTAGAAGTCACACTGCACTTTCTTCATCGCTGGGAGAGCAATAGGGCCCTTACTGTAGTATATAAGCTCTTTTTGTTGTGAAACTGGTCGTAGATTTTTTCCTCTTTTATTGTTATTTATTTATATAGTTCGGTTATTTTTAATTTCATAGTGTTGACTCAACCCGGATCAAGTTGTGACTATGCATAATTTCAAAATTTGGATAAAAATGTTTTGAAAACGTCTATTGGCTGATACTGGATTGGAAGAGTTTGTCAACGCCTCTGATTCAGAAGGTGATATCCCACAGGAAAATGTGTCTGAAGAGGAGGACCACATGAGTAATGGGGAAAGCAATGCTAAAAATTCTGATTCTGAAGTGGAATATGAAGAGGAACATGATATCCAGACAACTAGTCGGATGCAAGCAATCCATTCTAAAAACAATGATGTAATTTGGAACTTGCAGCCTGGTCATTCTGGTAGATTGTCCTCTGAAATATCATAAATGCTACTCCTAGTCCTACTAGGCACACTATATCAAGAATATTTGATATAGGATCAGCATTCACATTGTTCCTAAATATGACTATGCTAAATATTATAATACAAATGAGAAACATTGAGGGACGAGTTTATGGTGATAAATGATACAAATTAGATGTGACAACTCTAAATGCTTATATTGGTTTACTTTTTTAAGCAGAAGTATACAAATGTTATGGTGAATCAACTAACATGTTGTGGAATTCCGAAACCGGTCGCCAAATATTTAGAGCTACAATGTCTCTTGAAAGGCTTCCGAGATTTCTACAGTACTGAGGTTTGATAATAAAACAGATCGAAATGAAAGAAGAGCTAAAGATGAACTAGCCCCGATTAGAAATGTTTGGAATAAATGGGTAGAGATTCTACCAAAGTTATATAATATTGGTGAAGCTGTAACTGTCGATGAACAACTGGTGGCATTCCGAGGTAAGTTCTCATTCAGAAAATACATACCGAGTGAGCCAGCAAAGTAAGGCATCAAGATATGGACACCTTGTGACCGCAAATGTTCATACGTTGTAAGTGCTCATGTCTATACAGGAAGAAACCCTGGAGAAAGACCTGAAAAAAATCAGGGTATGTGAGTTGTTCTCGATTTGACTCATGGACAAAATGTCACATGTGACAACTTTTTCATATCCTACCAACTGGGCCAGATGTTTCGGAAAAGACAACTTACAATACTGGGTACTATAAGGAAAAACAAGCCAGAATTGCCGCAAGGTATCCTTAGTAAAAGAGATGTGTATAGTTCTACTTTTTACTTTACTGGAGATACAACAGTTGTGTCTTACGTTCCACAAAAATATAAACATGTAATTCTAATGAGCACAATTCACCATAACAATGCAATAAGTAATCGAGAAGACAGAAAGCTGGACATGATATTAGATTATAATGCCACAAAAGGGGTAGGTGATACACTAAATCAAGCAATATCAACATACACATGCAAACGCAAAACTAATCGTTGGCCAATGATAATATTTTACAACATTATGGGTATTTCAGCATAAGACACATTTGTTTTATGGTGAGAAATCAACCCCAATTGGAGTGGAAATAAGCTGCATAAAAGAAGACTTTTTATTAAAGAATTAGGAACATCCCTGGTGAGGCCGTATATCGAAGCCAGAAAAGTAAAACCCAGAAGTGAAGGAGCAGCAGCCATTGTGAAGAGGGTCCAGCAGCATGCTCCAGAACGAGACTCCACACCCTCCACCAGCACAGCTACCAGCCAACACAGGAAGAGATAGAGCTTCTGTCCATCTTCTTGTGACAATAAAGCAAATCTGACATGTGCTGGGTGTGCAAAATATCTATGTAAAGGACATGTGTTTTATTATTGTGTTCAATGTAAAAATGCATGAACCTGTTCACCCTTTTTTAGAGATAAAAAAGAAAACTGAAGTTTTCATTATTTCACATTTGTTGTTTTTTAAAATTAACACAAAGTTATATTTAGTTAAATGTCATGTTAAAGTAATGGAAATTGAAATCATTTTATTTGTGTGCAGAATGCTATAATTGCAAACAATCCGTGTAACTTTTTCTGGAAAAAAAACCAAAAAAAAACTAAGTTTTAATTTCAATGTTCATTTGCTTATGATCAACCATGTTCACATACAGTTTAATAATGAAATAGGTATCCAAATAAAACACAGTAGCTAAAATCAACATTTTTGACTTCAATAAGTGTTTATTAGAGTATCGAAAATAATGAACAAACAATACAAGTATGAGTACAAATATAAATATAAATATAATACTTCCCCAAACAGTAAAGTCATAAGTGTCTATCATCGAGTAACAACTGAATTACCGACAATTTTTTCGAGGAGGGGACAAACAAAATGCGAGTTATCCTCACGTATAATTCAATGCCGGTGCGAGTTCAGAGTCCAAGTTATCCAGGAACTCGAGTAGCCGTGAGGTGGGGTGGGGGGAAGATTAATAACATCGGGGGTCATGAGGGAAGGAGGAGGGGTCAGAAACTTCCGGGTGATCGGGGGGGAGAGGTGTGTGTGGGGGGGGGTAATGGCCCCAAACGCGCTTAGAATCGGGCGGGAAATGGGCCTGATACTAGGAAAGCGGGGGAGGGGGAGGGGTAGGGGAAGAGGGGGTAGGTGGGAATAATTTAAGGAGTTAAAGTTAAAGTAGGGGGGAGGGGTTAAAGGGTAACCGCTCCCAGAGGGCATAGGGAAAAAAGAAGGTGAGGGGAAGTGACGAGGGAGGGAGCGAACAAGGGAAAAAAGAAAGGAAGATAGATGTAGAGAAAAAAAGAAAGAGGAAGGAAAGAAAGAAAGATAGGAAGAGAGAAAGAAAGAGAGAACCATGCACTGACAGGAATCAGCTGCTCAACTTAACTTAGAAGGGGATCTGGAGAGCCATTGGGTGAGCTGCCCATAAGTCCCATGCCTCCGTGACATAACGTCTCGAGCCAACGTCCAGAGCGAGGTAGTACTCGTGGCAAAATATTGAGTTTAGTCGTTCTACCAGATCTGCCATGGAGGGGGGGGAGTCAAGCTTCCATTTTGCTGCTATGCAAGATCTAGCTGCCGTGAGTATGTATGTAAGAAGGTGACGCGGAACTGGCGGAAAGTCCTCGCATCCAATGTGTAGGATCGCCAGTTGTGGTGACAGTGAGATTTTAATCCCAGTAAGGGATTCTAGGAGTCCTGTTACCGTCTGCCAAAACGGGGTCAGCCTGGTGCATCCCCACCACATGTGAGCTAAGTCTCCTCTTTTACCACACTGTCTCCAGCACAGGGGGGAGGCACCTAGACCAAAGTTCGCCAGTCTGGAGGGGGGGTATACCAGCGCAGGTGAATTTTTTTCAGGAGTTCCACATGGTTGATGCATCTGGTAGCCCTCATAGTGCATTGCACGGCTCCCTCCCACTCCTCCAGAGGGGCTGAGAAACTCAGGTCACGTTCCCACCTCTCCATACAGGGAGTCCTGGATGGAGAGACATCGTCTACTAATCCCCTATACAGCAGTGACAGGCCTTTAGGCCTCTCGGTTTCCATGGCTATAAAGTGTAGCAAAGGGGACTGTCTCACTTGGGAAAAACTATGTTTGCACCGTTTGGAGCTGAGGAAATGCGTGACCTGATAAAACTGGAGAAATGTATTTTCTAAAGTCGGGTGAGCTTCCACAAATTCCGAGAAGGACATCAGAACATTTTGTCGAAAGAGATCACTTAGACTGCCCAGGTTGTGTACCTTCCAGCGGGTGAGGCTCAGGGAGGGGATGTGTATTTGGATTGCAGGTAAGGGGATCTCCGAGGTTGGTAGTTTAGTCCAACTGTATGTGAGACTTCCCCATTCCGTGAGAAGTGCAGTCATTGACTGCAGGAGACCAGTCCTGTCCACCACTCCCAGAGACTCAGCCGCAAGCAGAAGTTTCAGTGAGTTCCCAGGGGACAAGTGGGTTTCTATTTGTCTCCACCCTGAGTCTACTCCCCCTCTCCACCACTCTCTAGCCGCTTCTAGGATCACTGCTTTAAGATACATACTGACGCTTGGGACCCCCATTCCTTTACCGGCCAGCCGGAGGTACATAGTGCTTCTCTTTACCCTATGCGACTTTTTGGCTCAGATAAAGCTGTTGACCACAGACTGAAGACGCGCGATGTCCCTTGGTGAGTAAGTGATTGGAAGGCATCTAAATAGGTAGATGATTTTTGGGAGCCATAGCATCCGCACGGCCTGCACTCTTGCCATCCAAGACAAAGAGGTGACTGGAAAGGTCTCAAGTGCCCCACGCAGGTCCCCCAGAAGTTTAGTTACATTACGGGAGGCTATCTCCGCTGGAGGGCAGAGACAGATCCCTAAATATTGGATACCCTGAGGGCACCATTTAAATGGGTATGACCTCGCTAGGCATTCAGCCATTTCCTTCGGCACGTGGACCGGATAAATCACCGACTTATTCGCGTTCAACTTGTAGTATGAGGTTCGGGCGAACAGGTCAAGCTGTCCAACTATCCTGGGAAGCGAGGATGTCGGATCAGTGACGGAAATAATGACATCATCGGCATATAAGCCCATCACATGTGTCCTGTCGCCCACCTGAATTCCAGAGATCATAGGATCCGCCCTAAGGGAGATCGCTAGGGGCTCCATCAATAGGGCGAAAATCAGGGGGGATAGGGGACAACCCTGTCTAGTCCCGTTTGAGATTTGAAAAGTTCGGGACAAGAAGCCTGCAGAAAAGACTTTAGCACAGGGGTGGGAGTATAAGCCGAGGATTGCCGATAAGATGGGGCCCGAAAAGCCGAGGGAGCAGAGAACTTCCCGAAGGTATCCCGAGTGAATCCTATCAAACGCCTTTTCCGCGTCTAGGGACAGGAATACACAGGGGACCCCCCGTCTCTCACCCACCTCCATCAAATTTAACATTCTACGGGTTCCGTCTCTAGCTTGCCTATTCAGCACGAACCCCACCTGGTCAAGATGGACCAGGGAGGGGATCACCGTCGACAGTCTGACCGCCAGCACCTTCGCGAACACTTTCAAGTCCACGTTTAACAAAGAGATAGGACGGTAATTTTCTGGACGATCCAACGCCTTACCCTGCTTGGGGATAGTCGTGATGGTGGCCTCCAGGGCCTGGCCGGGGATGGATCCCTTTAATTACCAGAAAGAAAACAAGCGATGCAGGTAAGGCGTAAGGACCGGGCGAAAAGTCTTGTAGTACTCGTTCGCGAGCCCGTCAGGGCCTGGAGCTGAGTTGGATTTTAGTGATATAATCACCTTGTCAATTTCATGTTGGGAGAGGGGCTCGTTTAATTTGTTTAGATTTTCAGCCGAAAGAGTGGGCAGGTCCAGGCTCCTCAGGAAGCTCTTAATCTCAGGAAGTGTTGGTTGGGGGGTGTCTGTGTCATCTCTAAGATTATACAGCTTCTCGTAGTAAGAGGCGAACACTTCAACCATCCTGGGAGGATCTCTGACCACTCTCCCATCCGAACGTCTCATTGATGAGATCATAGTCCTAGCGTCTCTTTTCTTTAAGCGACGGGCCAGCAACGCACCTGCCCTATCCCCCATCGCATAATATTTTGTTTTCAGTTTCCGTAAGGACTTTTCAAATTGTTGAAGGAGAAGAGCTCTCAGCTTGGTGCGAAGGGCTAGAATTTGGGACAACAGAGAGGATGACGGGCTCTTTTTTTTAGCTGATTCCAAGACCCCTATCTCCTCTATCCAATTTTTTCTCAGCCGCTCTCAACGTCTTTTTATCTGCGAAGCTTTCTGAAGGAGAAGGCCACGGATGACCGCTTTGTGGGCATACCACAGCGTATCATCCGCGACCTCCCCATCATCGTTCAAGGAAAAGTAATCTTGTAATTTGGCATCTAGCTCCTCCACCACACGGGAGTCTGACAGAATGCCCGGGTTCAATCTCCAGCGACGGGGAGCACCAAATCCCGAACCCACCGTAATCTCCAGAGTTATAGGTGCATGATCCGACCAGGTGATGACCCCCACCTCTGAGGACCGACAGGCCTCCAGGGCGGCGTCGTTCACCAGGAAGAGATCAATACGCGAGTAGGAGCCATGCACATGGGAGAAGAAGGAATAGTCCCTCTCCTCGGCATGCTGGTATCTCCATACATCGTGGACATGATGCTCCCGGCACACGGGTCCTAGAGTTCTTCCCCCCCGAGAGGCGGGGGAGGAGGAGTCTAGTCGTTTTTCCATTATTACGTTAAAGTCTCCACAGACAATAAGTTTACCAGAGGAAACCTCTCTAAGCTTATTCAAAAGGGACCTCACGAATTTGAGTTGTCCCGTGTTCGGGGCGTATACATTCGCCAAAGTGTAGGCCTCGCCTGCAATTTCACATCGTAGAATTAAGTACCTCCCCGCCGGGTCTGCAATACACTTCACTAGTTGGAATTGAACGGAACCTTTTACCAGGATGCTTACCCCCGCCTTCTTTGCAGCGTGGCATGCGTGGAACATATGAGGGAAAGAAGCATGTTGGAGCCTATGCGTGTCCCCCGTCAACAGGTGCGTCTCTTGTATACATGCAATTTCAGCTGTTGACAATTTAATCTCCCTCCACAGGAAGGAACGTTTGGCTGGGGAGTTTAGGCCTTTGGCATTAAGGGACAGAAGTCTGAGAGTCATGGTGAATGAAAGAAAGAGAAGATGAAGAAGGATGAGAAAAGAAGAGAACCAGGAGGGAGGGGGGGAGGAAAGAAGGAGAAGGAAGAGGGACAGAAAAGGGGGGGGGGGCGAAAGAAGTTAGAGAACCCGGAGGGGGGGGGGGCTGTTTGTGTGGGGACAGGAACACACAGTAGCAATCAAGCTATACACAACAACCATGTAGCAGGTATGTAAACTGCGCCTTCTTCTCAGGACCGGTATGGCCAAGGGAGAAGGAAAAGGGGGGGAGAGGGGAGGGATTAGAATCCCTTTCCACCTCAAATTTCTATGGGGGAAAAACCAATGCCCGACCAGGGCCTAATCCGAACGTGTCAGGGCCAGGCTCCGACCGGCACGGTTACCCAACAGACCACACAGTTCAGGAAGAACTAAGAGGGTGGTCTGAAAATAGTAGAAATAGAAAGACAATATATAGAACCAATATAAAGAACAAATCATCCAGAGCCACTGGAAAGTTGTTGGATCAGGTTTGGGCCCTCACGATGCCTCAGCTGCGGCCACTTCTTCACCTTCTCTTTCGTTTGGGTCTCGACGCGGAGAGGGGCGAGCACTAGGAGATAACAGTCCCCATGATTTAAGTGTCTTCCTCAATGCAGTGGGGGAAGGGAACGAATGCCTTTTTCCCTTGTATTTAAAGTTTACTGCCGTCGGGGAGCCCCAACTGTAGAAAATCCCTTTATCTCTTAAAATCTTGCAACTGGAAGCAAAGTCTCTCCTGCGGGCAAGGGTCCCCGGGGAGAGATCAGGGTACACCTGTACTCCCGAGTAGGGCTCCGGTAGGGGGGTCCATTCCTCATACGACCCAGCAGCCGGTCTCTAACCCCGGATCTCCGCAGGAACACCAGAATATCTCTCGGCACCTCGGGGGGGAGTCTCGCCGGCTTAGGGATACGGAAGGCCTTTTCAATGTCCAAGTGTTCTAGAGGCAACTCAGGGAGGGCCGCAGTCAGAAAAGCCTTGGCCATCTCTGTAGCATCTCCCTCTTCTAAAAGTCCCCGGAGTTTTAGGTTGTTTTTTCTGAGCTGGTCCCCTAAGTGGCACATATTAGAGGAGACCAACCCCACCTCTCTATCCAGCTCGGCGTGGCTGTCTGCGAGGCTGTTATGTGCGGAGGCGAAGTCCGCCATTTTCGCCTCCAGGTGCTCCGTTCTCCCAGCTAGCACTCCCATGTCCTCCCTCAGAGAGCCCACCAGACCCTTCATGTCTTCTAGTATAGATAGTCTTTGTGCTGCCAGTAGAGCCTTAATAACCCCCTGAGTCACTGGGGCTCTGTCGTCTCCCTCTTCATCCCCCATAGCCTCCATGATGTGCTGGGACCGCTGTGCAGCCGTGGAGGAAGGAGGCGGGCGCTCCGGCGCCATGTTGTGGGGAGAAGCGCGCTGTTTGCCCGGCTCAAAGTAAGCCGTTACCTTAGTCTCTGTGAGCCGTCTGCGGGATGAGGTCCGCGGCATGCTGGGGATCATGCAGAGCGGGATCGCCAAGTTTGTGGAGCCGCTTTAGAATCAGAGGGGCCGGGAAATGCCGTTGTAGTGGCTCTGTGTGAGGAGCTCAGTTAAGATGCGTCCGTCGCCATCAGCAGCTGGACACGCCCCTAAAATCAACATTTTTATAGGTTGGGTCATATTGACCCTAAACAGTACAAGTGTATAGTAAATGCGATCAGAACAGCAGGGTTAATATGGGCTGAATGTACATGTGACAATTTGCAATTTGCGTTTTCTGTTTTTCTGACTAGACCTGCCTATTAAATTATAAGGGTGTGGAAAGGAATATTGAATCCTATATGGAACAGTTGTATAGCACCGGAATTTTATGGACACATTACTATTATGAAAATAGGTAATTGTTTTTGGTCTTGTAAATGTCGAGCCCCAGGCTGTGGGTACTCGGGTATCAGGCTCCACGGAAGCGTTGCGGTGTCACGGGGAGTGGTGGCCGCACCTGATCCTGTATCCTGGGGGACTTCTTTAAAAAAGGGGGAATTATTTACAGGGGATTATATTTACAGTTGTCGTGACGCCACCTGTAGTTTCTGGTGATAGGTCACCAGCGCCTCCGGAGGTAGATGGTAATGCGTCTAGTTGGCAAAGTCCTCTACAGGTAGTACTGGACCTCCGGGCAGCGTAGTGTGAAGGGGCAGCTTGTAGTGGAGCTGTAGATGGGATGGGGAGTGTTGGAGCAGTCTTTGAGGTGCATCGGGAACAGAGAGGAATGACACACACACACTGCAGAAGTCTCTTTTACCTTTTTACTGGTGGTACGCAGCTAAAGATGTCCAGGGCACTGACAGGTGAACAGATTGCACAGTGGGTCCCCACAGCAAGTGGGTATAAGGCCTCCTCTGTTCCTTTGTAGTGATTGAAGCCCAGCCTGCATGCAGCCAGACTTGCCTCCTCTCTCTTCCTGACTCTGATATCTGTCCTCTCCTCCTATGCGGTCCACGGGTTACCCTCTCTGATCACTGCAGTGGTACACTGCTGTGTCTGGCTCCCTCTCTTTGACCCACAGGGGGACTGGGTGGGTGAAGCCTCCACGGTGTGACGGGGTTCTCTGTGGTCCTGGAGTATCCACAGGTGCGCATCCCCGATGTCCGGTACGTCTTAGGGCAAACTTCCACTAGTTCCTCACTCCCTTTAGGCTGTCTGCTCCTTGCCTTCTGTCCCCACTTAGGCTTGCGGGCTGTCAGAAGGGCCACTCTGGGTCACTGGTTCGGGCCTAAACGCGGCACCGACCACCAGGACGTCTTTGCAGTTCTCCTAGCATCTGCATACTCTGCCTAACTCCTCCCCCAGCAGCAGTATTTATAGGGGATCTTGCCTAAGGTCAGCAAGTTGGGCTCCCCCTACTGTGTCGGGGTGGAAGATGTTGCATGTAGTAGGTACCTGCTGTAGAAACCCAACTGTGCATTAGACAAGTCTGTGGCTACCTGCGTGAGCAGGGCGCCACATAAATTTTATCACTGCTGATGTATATGAACAAATGACATATAGATAACAATATAGTTGAAAAATCATATTTTTTCTTCCGAACATTGGACTATTATTTTATCCATCCTGACTAGTAGTAATAAACCTTTCTTCATGAATTACCATACCTTGATCTTAGTAATTAGGAAATTCACTAGTTCTATTGGACCTATGAGTATTAGAAACATATACACAGAGATATTACACCTAGACATCATTTCTGATATAGCTTACGTATACCTGTCATGGTGTGAATATTGGACTTAAATAAAGGGCAAATCGTGAATTAAACATAAGGACAAGAGGAGAAAAACGATCATACTGCCCAAATAGTATCAAAAGTGCAAAAACTTTATTTCAGATGTGCATGACAATAATTACAATTTTATAAAATCAGAATATGGTGGAATAGATTTTAGTCCATAGACCCAGCATTGATTATAGGAATTATCATAACACACTTTGTGTACAACTGCATATCGGACTGCATATTGATCTTAGCAGAAACTGAATCAACTATACTCAACCCCCTATATAGGAAGTAGTATATATACAAGTATATCACTAAAGTGAAAAAATGCTGTATTGTTAATTCAGTAGATGCATACAAAGGTATACAAGGTTTACAATATTTATACTAGAGGTAAACTAAATGTATCCCACTCGAGGTTACTGGCGAGTAAAATTCATAAGGTGTCTAGGCAATATATATTTAATCAATAACATACATAGATCAGTGTTAAAATTGGTAGCCACTACTTAGCTGTATGACACAAATACAGAAAGAAAGTCATACATGTATATAAACACCAAGATACAATGACCTGATTTATTGGCAACTAGTGCCATTGGCTTAGCACCAAAGGGTTAATTAATTCTATACAAAGATATAATAACTAGTGTATCTGCAATAAGACCAGTGGGTACCAAATTAATAATGTCCAAATATAACACTGGACTAGTGCACAAGATGGAAGTGCATAAAACTAGAGACAAAGGACCATTTAATAAGCCCATATATAAGCAAAGACAGTAATACTGGTTATATCAGGTCAGGAATAGACATTACTATTGGCAACTAATGTCAGAGGGCTTAATACCACAGGGGTTAAGTGATCCCAATGTGAAGATTAGCACCATAGGTACCGTTAGTTGTGGGTATAATGCAGAGAATAACACTAGAACCCGAGCACTAAAGGTGGGGTCTCACGTGGCGATTCTGGCCGGCGATGTCGGAAGCGATGTGCAGGTGCACGCTCGCTTCCGACATCGCAGGCCAGCTGTCACACGGCACGACGTTGCCGGTGACGCGGCGGCGATGTGGGCGGAGCTATCGCTCGCTGGGCTGGGCTCAGCCCAGCGAGCGATCCTCAGCAACATTGCGATATAGGCTGGATCGCGCCGCCAACAGTGTCAGACGGCGCGATCCAGCCTAATCGCTGGTCACAGGTTGACAGGTTTATGAACATGTTCATAAACCTGTCAACCTGCAACCAGCGATAATTTGCAGTTGCGTCGCGCTGTCACACAGCGCGATGCACTTGTGATATCGGCCGCGACATCGCTGTTACGTCACTTTTCGGCGATGTCGCGGGCGACATCGCCACGTGTGACCCCACCTTAAGTGCACAGGGTGAAATGCATAGAGGAGGGCCAATTACCTCAAGTGGCAGCAGTCCTGGAGCAGTGGGACAGATCTGGACCTAGTTACACGCGCCGATGCGCATTTCAAACAATCTTCGTCAGGGAGTGTCTTATTGCAGATACACTAGTTATTATATCTTGTATAGAATTACTTAACCCTTTGGTGCTCGCCAGTAACCTCGAGTGGGATACATTTACAACATTTTTTCACTTTAGTGATATACTTGTATATATACTACTTCCTATATAGGGGGTTGAGTATAGTTGATTCAGTTTCTGCTAAGATCAATATGCAGTCCGATATGCAGTTGTGCACAAAGTGTGTTATGATGATTCCTATAATCAATGCTGGGTGTATGGACTAAAATCTATTCCACCATATTCTGATTTTATAAAATTGTAATTATTGCCATGCACATCTGAAATAAAGTTTTTGCACTTTTGATACTATTTGGGCAATATGATCGTTTTTCTTCTCTTGTCCCTATGAGTATTGTAAAGTACATCAAACATGTTTAAACAAAATATGGAAATATTGGAATGAATAGAACATTTTTAATACACATTGATAAAATGTGCATTATAGCATGTAACACAAACACATTGATGTAGAACTGAGAAAATTTTAGGAGCAGAACAGCAAGACTTTGTCTTGGTTGTAGTATAAGAATACAATGTAAGGCCACTTTCACATTTACATTCAGCGTAACCAAGCGCAGCCAAACGCATGCGCACTGCATTCCTATGTTTAACATGGGAATGCATGGTACCTGCGTTTGGCTACATTTGGTTGCCGTTGCGTTCGGATGCGCATGATTTGTGCGCCATCTGAACACAACATGTTGCATTTTTTTGTGTTCGCTTGTTTTATCAGCAAGCGTCCGCAAGCGCACAAAACATGAATAAAAGTCAATGGATCCGCAGTGTCCTCCGCATGACAGGGTAGGAGAACGCTGCGGATCACAGGAGATCAGCGGCGGCTGCCGGGAGTTCAGCGGCGGACACCAGGAGATCAGAGGTAGCTGCCGGGGATTCAGCGGCGGACACCAGGAGATCAGAGGCGGCTGCTGGGAGTTCAGCGGCGGACACCAGGAGATCAGAGGCAGCTGCCGGGAGTTCTCCTGGCCGCTGCCGAGACCGCTGATTGGGTGGCTGGGTACCATACTATGTGAACGCATGCAGAGAATCTCCTCTGCGTTTACATCAGTATGGCAGCGTTTGCGTCTGCTTGCCAAATGCTTGCAGACACAAACGCTAGTGTGAAACTAGCCTAAGAGCTTAGTGAAGACGCTTTAAGAATGCATGTATCAATGAGGAGATCGCTTTGTGATAAGCTCTGCTTCCTACATTTATCTTATTGGATTCTGCATTATATCTTACTAGAAGCTACAGTAACAAATGATTACAAGCTCCTTAGGATAAAATATGGCATTAAACTTCTAGTTAACACTTAGCATGTTAACCAGAAGACGACTGCAGAACTGACTTCTCTCGGGAGTTGAGATTGGCTTTTCATCAACTGTAAACTAAGCAACCGTAAGAGGCTGGTAATTGAAATCATAATTTTATTTTAGAAACACAATGTGATAATGGAAATTGTACAGCAAGTTTCATTAGAGTGCTTCTGTGGTCAGAAGAAAATATTTCTTTACTTTTCGCTAATTTCTGTAGTGAAGATGTAACGTGACCCAAGGCGGTAGTCTTGGGAGCGGGCCTCATCTTTCATGTATGGCACCATTTTCCGTGACCCGTAGTGTTCTCATTTTTCGGGATATGGGGCTGGGTGACAGCTTATTTTCTGTGTCTTGAGCTGACGTTTCTAATGATACCACTTTTGAGTAGATGTGATACTTTGACCGCCTGTTATTGCATTTTATTGCAATGTTGCAGTGACCAAAAATGTAATTTTGCCATTTTGACTTTTTTTTATCTTATAGTTTATTGATGAGATTAATTGATTATATATTTTGATAGATTGGGCATTTCTGAACGTGTATTTTTTTTAATAGTTTTATTTCCAATGCGGCAAAAGGGGGATGATTTGACCCTTTTTTTTTCTTAATTTATTTACGTATGTTTAAAAACTTTTTTTTTACACTTTTACTTCATTTTGCTTGCCCCTTAGGACGCATTAACACTTCACAGTCTGACCTGTTAACAGCGTTACTCATGTACTCCTGCGGCGGACCCGTAGAAGCGGGACATCCCGCGAAGCGGTCACCGTCGCTCCTAGCACCTCCCTCCCTGTATCATGCACCTGCTGCTGTAATTTTTTAATTAAACCAATCAGCTGCAAATTGGAACGCTGAGTGCCGCCATCTTTCTTTTTGGATATATTGTCTTGAACTCTGGCTGAGCAACCAGAGATTCCACAGCACATCACCGCCACAGGAGTATATGAGTAACGCTGTTAAGAGGTCAGTGCCCGGTTTTCATTTCTATGCTTGAAACTAGTGAGAAATAGATGGCAATCAGTTAACTGCTGCTCACTTACTGAGGCAAGTGAGCCCTAAAGAGAAACTACTCTTTTATTTATTTTTTGATGAACGAAGAGAACAAATGACGATAAAAAAATCTTCACAGTATATCTCATTATAGAAATGTATTTTCACCATTTCCATCCATTCCTTGACTCCTGCACTGAACATGCACATTCAAAATCTGCTTGTATTTTTCCTGATTTATCTTCAGTGAGGGGTGAAATTACACCTGCTGCCTGTAGAAGTCTATGCAGAGGGGGAGGGGTAAAGCTGGAACCAGAGAGCTTCTGCAGCCTGTAGAATAGAGAGCAGCTAAATAATTCCCAATGCAAATCATATAATGGCCAGAAATTGTGATATTTCTTGCGTACAAAAGACACATGAAAATTTACTTGAAAGTAGAATTAGAATTTAAAGGGGTATGACTCGTGTGAGGATTGCATCACACTGCCATGGCTCTCCTGACCTGAGCAGGACATCTTCATGTAATTCTATGCAGCTGACATGCATCGGGTTAACATCGGGTTAAGAGAGCTGCCAGCCGGTCCGGGCAGTGCGATGTGGTTTTTACATGCGTCATACGGCAGTGTTACTCCAGTCTAATAGGGAGCATACATGGTCATTTTGACAACAGATTTTGATTGCTTATTTTATATTATGGTAAGTCTTTGTTTATTCAAGTATTTAACATTATAAACGAGAAAAAACTTTGCAAAATTCTCAAAGTTGTCAGAATTATACAAATCATGGTACATTTCACATAGAGATAAAGGAGTGTCATAAACATCGTTTGTTCATGACATGTGTTGCCCATAGAATCATTAAGCTTGGTGTCAGGCTTCACAGACTGATATGTCTAAGTAAGGCTATTGTGAGGCACCCCTTTGGAAAGCATTAAAATGACAACATTAATAAAGTGAGATACTATACTGTACTTTCATATAGCAAAAAGAAAATGGGCCTTTTTGAAACAGGGTGTTCTGTCCCCATCTGATGGCTGTAAATCTAAGCGCTGTAATTACCAGTCCCTTAGATAATTGTATGCTCAGTACTTACCCCATCAGGGACAACAGACAGTTTTGAACTCGATTGCCAGTGCAGCTGTAGTAAGACAGGAGAACACTGTAGTTTTCTTCCGTATCTTGTATTAGTCACAGTAAACAATAGGTAAAAAGGAATAATCTGTACAGGGGGTATACACATGTGTCTTCAGTAACAGCTTCTGCAGACTAACTGAGGAAGAAGGGAGGGACATCCTGTACAGACACAAATAAGGGAAGAGGACAGGGACAAACTTCATAAGACTACCTAGCAAACAACAGGAATTTCCTGATTGGAGGAAATATATACAATGAAAGAGTAGGCATTACAGGTTGTTCCCATTCGTGGGACACAACACAGGGGCTCGGGTGAGACCGCCCCCACCGTTAAGAGAATTGGACATTAAGCCGCGTATTCACATTGTCTGCAGGCTACTAGGTGTAGTACACTATTCTGCTAATGAATAATTCCGGTCAATTTAAGATCAATCGATCACAGTTTTTCCTCCTTTTAAGGGAGTGTGTACCTGTGCCTTTCCCAAGCACTCTTTACATTAATATATTAGGATGAGAATGATATAATCTGGAGAGATAAGAAAAGAGGAGAAAGGAAAAGGACAGAGCGAGAAGGAAAAGAAACCAGAGAGCTCAATAACATAGGAGTATGGGAAGGGGAAATTGGGGAGGGGAAGGGGAAATTGGGGAGGGAAAGGGGAAATATCAGTGCAAGATTCCATCACTCCCTTCCATTCAGCGCCTCATCAGTCAGCGGAAAAGGTCCTGGAAGTTGGGTGAATCTTGGAACATGATCCAATCAATCCACGTGCGGGTAAATTTGTCTCGCGTGTCTGCAGAATCTGCTGCCAACTCTTCCATACGATATATATCGGACATCTCTTTCAACCACTCATGAATGGATGGTCGTTCCCTAGATTTCCAAAGGCGGGGGATGACTGCGCAAGCTGCGGTAATGCAGAATCTTAAAAGATCTTTTTTAATATAACTAACAGGACCTGGAAGCATGGAAAGGAGAGCTATTTCAGGGGAACCCCATAGAGCATTACCTGTTGCCAAGGTCTAGTTCCGAAAGACCTTGTTCCAAAAGTTACGCACCTCCACGCACTCCCACCAAATGTGCATCACTGTGCCAGTTGCTGCCTCGCATCGCCAATACATATTGGAGTTTGAAGGAGAGATTTTGTGAAGCCTGTCTGGGCATAGATACCATCTGGACAAAATTTTATAATTTCTTTCTTGGGTTGAACAAGGGGAGGACAGTAAATGTGAGCAAAGGAGGCTCTTTTGCCACTCAGTAGTAGTAAATTCCCTGCCCAGGTTCCCTTCCCATGCTCCCTGTAAGGCCCATTTTTTTCTTCCTCATCTCCACCTAGATGGCTCTATATATGTCTGAGATGGCATGAGCAGGGCGTGATTCAGTGGCAAAGATGTTTTCCAAAGGGTTCAAGACTGGGCGGACCCTGCAGGGGTAAGTCGCTGAGGAGAGATACGACCTAAGCTGTAAACACTCAAACCACTTCAACTGTGATGTTGGGAACTGCTGCTGGAAATCTGAAAAAGACAGTAGCTTCCCATCCAGTGTCAACTGTCCGAGCCGAACTTCCCTCACACTCATACAGCCCAGGATGGTCCGTCTACCTATGGTCGGTGGAAAAGCAGGGTTAAAAAATAGTGGTGTAAGGGGGCTAAGAGTTCCCTCAGGAGAGAAGGAACGCTCATTAGGATGCCAAACTTTTAATGAGGCAAAGGTAAGGTCTGTGTCTAACCTAAAGCTTTTGACATCCAATGGAGCCATCCAAGGCAAGTAGCGTAGCGGCATGGAGACCCCCTCTTGTTCCACATCACCCATTTTTTCAAAGTGTGTTTATATTGCCAATCCAGCAATCTGACAAGTGTTGCTGCTTGGTAATATGCTTTAAAATCCGGGAGTCCCGTATCGCCACAACTCCCCATAGCTGTTAGAATTTTCAGTTTCACTCTCGGCTTTTTGTCCCCCCAGACAAACCGAGACACAATTGAGTTGAGTTTAGCAAAAAAACTCCCTAGGAGACCGGTTGGGGCTGTTTGGAAGAGATAGAGAAAACGTGTGAGAATATCCATTCGGATCACGTTGATTCTCCCCCACCATGATAGCTTTAGAATATGGATTCAGAAGCGGCAGCTCTGCTGGTAAGTTGACGGACCTCAGACAGCATGGTGGTCATTTCTATTTTAAAAGACGTCTCCAGTCTGGTTACAAAACTATCAATTTCCTCCCGGGTAGGGATGATGGCAATGCAGGCTTTAAAGTCCACCCATATTTCCCCACTCGGAACTGATGAGGAAACAGAACCTGCAGGTGTAGATGGAAATGGTGGGCAACTTCCACTGTGGTCTTGGCAGGAAGGGAGCCCCTCAAGGTTTGAAGCTGAGATACTGTTCCGCTGAGAAGATGGGCCAGACGGATTCATGGACCCCATATTGTCAAGTCTGGCTGGTGGAGCCCTTGGAGGTATTCCAGAAATTGGTGCCAGCCTGTTTAATGTTTGGCATACAGAGTAGGACTCTGGAGCATCAGAGGATGATGCACTTGTGGGAGCCTGTACATTTGTCAGCTTTATTCCTTCTGTCCCCATGGTTTGCTCTGTGGGGTCTATTATGATGTCCTCCACTGGGGTCCCCTGGTAATCCCAGTCCCCTGCATCTCCTTTCTCCCCATGCTCTTGCCACCCCTGCATCTCTGTTCCCTGTGGCTGCAGCAGGGTTGTAAGCGGTGCTGCTCCAGCCTGTATCAGAGGAGCAGTGTCAGGCAGAGCGGACTGAATGGAGTCTACGGTACCTGGAATGTCGGGCTGTAACTGTTCCTCCGTTCTCCTCCATCACTGTGTTCGTCCTCCGTGTCTCCGGGGTCTGATGAGGGGAATCTCCTGCGTCACAGGGGTCTGAGCGGGCTTCAGCGCCAGTGGTGGCTGCCATCTTGGCAGGAGTCTTCCCCTGTGTATGCCGGCCCGTGCTTCTGAGGAAGTGGAATATATCCGCGGCTGGTGACGCCGCACCACAGGATTCCAAAGCGGGCTGTGTTCCCTTTTTTTTAGGCGGCATAGAGGGATCCCTGTTCGCAGCGGCGGCTGATAAAAGCAGGTAAAAGACGGTGTAGGGAGCGGGAGCTGGGATATCAGCGTTCACTCACCATCTTGGCCAGGACACACCCCCCGCTTATATTATAAATAGAAGCCAGTCTGTAGTAAAACCCAGCTGTCTTCCTCCTCTGTATTGTAAAATCAGCAGCCCCTTCTATTTTCATAATCCAAAAACAGTTATTTTTGTGGTTGGAGCTGGGGCGTGATTGGACATGGCGATCTCATCAAATTCATGACTATCAGTGGCGTTACTTACGCCTGAAATCTTGCTCTAGCGCCTGAATGGAGTTAAATTTCAGGCGAGGCACACACTACTTTGCGCCTCACCTGATTCATTAGGCATGTGCATATAAGTGTTTTTAGCACCTCATACTGAATCCTGCCCCTTCATCAGGGGTAAAAAACCCATTCTTGATTAATTAAATAAGAATAGGTTCCAGCACACCAGACTCCTCTTTGCTCATCCACCTGGGGCTCAGACACTGGCTTTGCTTTGCCTTGCTTTGACCTTGCATCACGGTCAATAGAAAAAAATTGGAATCCGGCTCAACAGGAATGGATTTTCTTTTTCTTTTATTTTTTAATAAAGATGGTGCAAACAAAAGAAAAAATTACATGGTCGACATGACTCATGAGTTATGACTAAGGCTTCTTAACGCAGTCGAAACGCGTAGACAGGATCATGTTGACCATGTAATTTTTTCTTTTGTATGCACCATATTTATTGAAAAATAAAAAAAATCCATTCCTGTTGAGCTGGATTCCAATTTTTTCTATTATGAATGAAATTAATTGATGAATTGAAGCCTTAGATTTTGGAGGATGACATACAGTGGCTTTTTAAATACTTGTATTTTTCTGTTATAAAGCAACATTTTTTGTCCAGTATTCCACACCTTTAGATTTATGGATCTAATTCATGAAACAGTTTGCAATAAAAGTGTTGTGAAACTGTTGAAAATATTGTGAAATTTTTGCGGAACATCTTATTGTGCAAATATTTAGCTCTGTAATTTTTTTTTCAGCTTTTCTATTTTTTTTAGAAAGATTGGGTGGTGTGTAGGTGAAGAAAGAATGGCCTAGGTGTTTCCTGACCAATTCATTATAATTTATGCCACAAAAGTGGTGTAATTTATAGCAGAAATGTACTCCATTTAATGATGGAGACTCAGCAGCTGAAAGATGGGCCAATTTCATTAAGAATTTGGCTCCTCTTACGCTAGTAAATTTTGTATCAATATTGGCAAACAAGATGCCAGTTTTGAATGCCTACTATCTTTGGGTCGGTGAAAAATCTGAAAACAAGTAGTGTCTTTAGGACTATGTGGGCACTGTTTATTTTTATACAATAAAAACACATCACTACAACTAAACAAAGGCACAACTACCACTATGTCTGCTATAGGGCCTAGGGCATCAGGGTGGCCATGCTGCCTCTGTCTCAGTGTATGCCTGTCCTGACATACATGAAGTATGCACAGTTCAGCACTGGGGAGGAATACATGTGGTGCATTTACACTGATACTCAGCCAATATAACTGCTAATCACATGATGAAAGAGGTAAAGATTAAATGATTTTTAAGCTCTCCCAAAAATCTTTGTTTTGCCAGGGTCAGACTAGCGTATGGCATCCCATATAAGAGCATTTGATGTGATATGCTAATGATTCTCGGCTCAGGCTCTACTGCAAGTGTTAATATTTGTGGTCCAATTGGATCTGAGGTGCAGAGAGGAGAGAGAGATTACTTTCTCCATCTCCTCCACTGCTGGGCTCAGTGTATATTTCACTGCACTCGGATTACATGCGAGTGCAGTGCGATGTTTCACTTGCACCCATAGAATTGCAATGGTTGTGAATGATGCAAGACACGCATCACAGCATGCTGCAATATTTTCCTTAGTTCATTTAGGGTTGGGGAAAAAATCCTAGATCTGACCTGCAGCATTGTCTGAGGCTGGCTTCACACCACAATTTTGGTGATCCGGGAGCTGTCCGGTGTGAAAAGGACATCCCCCGGATCTGATTTCGACCCCACAGTATTCCTGTGGGGCCGGATGGCATTGGAATTTGGTTTTTTGTCCCGGCCATAAAATCACAGCTTGCTGCGATTTTCTGTCTAGGGCAAAAATCTGAATAAATCCGATCCTCCCGGATCCGGCACGATCCGGCGCCCCCTAACATGGGAGTCTATGGCACCGGATCTAACAGAAAATCGGTCTGACTCCCGGATGCCTGGTGCTGAGACTCAGCACCGGCTGGCGATGGACTTCAGCACCGTGGAGGGCTCCCCGCTGACATCTCGGAACCTAGCGGGAGCTAGCCGTGATTTTGAAATTTCAGCAGGGACCACTCCTGAAATCTGCGATCTGCCGATTCCTACAGAAATCAGAACTGGAGGGCATATTTGCCCTCCGGTTCTGTTCTGTCCGGGGCTGTCAGGTTGGGTCCGGTGCTTCCTACAAAACACCGAACAGAACCTGACAGGTCAAAATCGTGGTGTGAAGCCAGCCTTACATGGGTCCAAGTGCAATGCAAGATTTACCTGCAGTGCACTTGTGCCGGTCATACACCAGTGTTAATGGCCTTCTGGGCAACATATCATCCATGGTAAACTGGACATAAACTGCTGATATCAATATTCCTATAAGGGTGTGTACTCACGATCAGGAATTGCAGCGTTTTGGACTCAGCGTATTGCTACTACGTCCAAAATACTGCATTTCTACAGTACAAGCATAGTATATGAGAGTCCAAGAAATCCCATGCTTACTATACTATGCTTCTCTTAACCACAGCGTGTTTTCACCTGCCGTGTGGGTTTCTGAACTTCTGTATCTCATCATTAAATAACCATGTTGTGGAGTAAAAGCAATCACCATTGGGTGAACGCAGGGGAGAACTGCCCTGCACCCACTGCAGATGGTGAGTACGGGGCAGCTGTGGTCTCCCTGTGTGCACCCGTGAGTACCCACAGGTCCGGATGCACTGTGTCCAACACGCTGTGTCCAACACTCCAGATCATGTACTGCACACAGCCTTAATAATCAGTCTATGTGGGTGGGAGCAGCCTAAAGAGTAATGCATGTAGTCCATTGGCAGTTGTTTAAGCCGCCTGTCGGCTATTCTAGATCCATTGCACACATTGTGTGCAGCATACTCTTCGGTTTGCTGAGCTTCTGGGAGCATCTGCTTCATCAGGTCAGAGACTGGGAGGGAGAAAGCTCGGCAGCCTATAGTCGTAGCACAGTGGGACAGTCTCTGCCATCAGTTCTGCCTGTGGTATTTCAAATACATTTCTGCAATTGGTTTTTAGTTTCTTTTTTTTTAACAATTTTTCCTGTTAACATGATTAACTAAATAAATAGGGACGAGTACGAAGTCTGCCTGATTGTGTATTTGTATGTTTCTGCATTTATTTTTTAATGTTTAATATTTAGTGCTTCACAACTGTTATTTTAATGAGTAGAATATATGTTGATGTGCTTTGTCTATTGTGAGTAAAGTGCTTGTTGTTGTTTGTTGTAGTCCAGTCCATTTTTTGCTGTAAAAAAACAAGAATACAAATAAACTGACTTGATGATTTCCCTCTGTACTACTTAAAGGGGTTGTCCAAAACTTTTACACTGATGGCCTAAGCTTGTGATAGGTCATCGATATGTGCCCTGCGGGGTGATACACCTTGCACACCCGCCAATCCGTTGTTCCCAGTGCACCAGCAACCAAATGTGTTACGTTGCAGAGCTGCAATCCTTCTGCAACATTCGCAATGTCCTCATTGAAAAAGAACATCAGTGGTTGTGGTGGTGAAAAATCCAGCAACACAGCAGCCAGTGATTGACTATAGCAGTGATATGTTCGTGCAACTGTAATCAGATATTAATCAGATAACAATTAGGTTATTGGGGGGTATTTAATGTGAGGCGCCATTTTGTTGTGGCACAATGATATCACTGGTAGAACAGCTGTGTTTTCGCCTTGCCTTCCCGTTATGAGCTGTAGTATTCTCGGATTCTGTCTGTTTACCCCTTTAGATGCAGCTGTCAGCAATGTTCACAGCATGTATGTGGGTTTACAGAGGAATGAGTGAGACTTCCACTGTAATCTCATCACCAACCACTTCTTCCACCCTGCAACATTGCAGCTTTAGACCTAACCATGTACAGTTTGGATGCCTGTCAGTGTAACACTGACAGACGTGATAGACTGTAAGGCTGTGTGCACACATTGAGTATTTGGTGCAGAAACGTTCTGCATCTCTTGGCAGAAAAAAAAAGCCAGCATTGCATTTTTGACACATTTGTGGTGTGTGAGAAAGAGACAGAACATTATTTTTTTCTGGTGCCAACATATCTCCATTTAACCAAATTTAGTAACACATGCGTTTGTAGAGGAATAACGTATTGAAAACTCACTGTGTGAACATATTGCTTTTTTTCATGACTTCATTGAAGTCTGTTGTGAAAAAAATGCTGCAAAAACGCACCTAGAATTGACATGCTGCAGGTTTTTTCCCGCACCAAATCTATAAGGAAAAAATAAGCAACATGAACACAAAACGTCAGAATTCATTGAGGCCTTGTTCACACTTGCCATTCTCTGCGTTTTTTAGCTGTTAATAAAAAACGCACATGCGCTCCCATAGATCTACTGTATAAGGCTTCAGGACCTCAGACAGCGTCGCACATGGTATAGCAATAGCTATAGTATCTCAGAGGAGCCCGGCGCTGTCATTCATAAAACTGTACAGCAACTGTCAGGAGACAGCTGCTGTACATAAGTGATTCCACCATTATATGCCCACCTGAGTGGGTGGAAGGTCTCTAGGGGGAGTGGGCACCCCCTAGAGACATTATAGGAACATTTATTAATAAAATAAATAGGTTCATCACTCGACAGAACATTTTGCTCATCCTTCAGCCGCAGGGATGAGCAAACTATCCGGTAACCCAATTGCCCAGGATTACACATCCTGAGCAATCCCGGTTACCGGATTGCTGAATGTCAGAAGACAATTGCGTTCACCACATCCAGATCTGGATGTGGTGAACGCAATTCTGTATTTAAGTGTGACCCTAGCCTAAGTCCAAAAACTTCTCAAAAACGTTCAGAACCACAGGGGACACTATTTGGCACCCTTAGAAAAACTGATCAGTTTTTCTAAGTGCTAAAAAAAACGCATTGGTATGTGTGAACAAGACCTGACTCTGCTGGCTTCAGTATATACAGATTTATTCTAAAAAATGCACCAAAAACTCATCAAAATACACAGTGTGTGCAAATGGCCTAATTCTTCTTCTTAAAAAAAACAAAACAAAATCCGTTGCATGCTCAACAAAGGGAAGCTTTTTCAAAACGTTTGCTGGGTAGTCCAACTTTTTCTAGTTATGCCTTTTATCTAAAAGTACAAAACCATTCCCCTTTTTGGACTTGCCTTTTAAATAATACATTGAAATTTCTAAAAATAATTAGAAAACTTCCTTTGGATTTCATAAAGGTATGGCTATTCTTAGGGTGCCTTCACACTGCGGCACGATCCGGTCCGGACAGCCGCGGACCAGATCAGCACACAGGACTGGAGGGCTAATGTGCTCTCCGGTCCGGTGTGCAGCGCACGCAGCTGCAGACGCTGACAGGTCAGGACCGTGGCTACACACCGGACCGGAGGGCATATAAGCCCTCCAGTCCTGTGTGCTGATCCAGTCCGCGGCTGTCAGGGTCATTCCCAGACCGTGCCGCAGTGTGAAGGCACCCTAAGATGTATAGGCCTCTTTAGAATGCTCATACTAATCAGTGATTGTGATTATCAGTGATTATCAGCCCTTCTTTTAGCATACTATATTTGTTGTCATTCTGTCCAATTGATATTCTTAGTATTAGATGTCCTTACAAGTGCTTGTAATCGTTTTACAGTCAACTATTGTATTTGTCGGAAGCTTAGAAGAAAGGATCTGATTCTCTAATAAAGTAATTATGACATATTTATTCATATTATTATTGCAGCTGCTGATTCCAAGGAACGCCAATTCTGGTTGACTCAGCTTCAAGCATGTGCCAAGCACCATTCAGAGTCCAAGGTAAGTAGCCTTTACTCAATAATCGTAATTCAGCTGTTCATGCTATCATGCACTAAAAGCTTTGTTAGGTGCTTTAAGCAAGTTATTCACTTAAAGTTTAACTAATTTGCACCTAGAAACCTACAATTCTAGAGATGACCTGATACATGGCTCACATCAGTCTTGATAAGGTGATGAGCTGGCTCCTTATTCATGACGACGAGGCATATGTGTCCACATAACTAAGGAGCTCTACACGAGTGACGTGCTTGCCACGAATCCTACTCCATTTCCTCCTGTAGGCAGATTTGTGATGTAGCAAATACAAGACAAACATCGGAAGTCCTACCCCTGCTCTGCCCTTTGGGTGAAATGGCATGAGGTTATTCAGCTTTTCGTAGTTTTTATGCCAGAATGGTGCTGTAAAAAGCTTTGATGAATTGGGACCAACGTTGTAGATAATTTTGTATTGTGACTTTAATTGATTTCACAAAAATGTACAAAACGTTTTTGAACTTTGTCTAAACTGAGATTAGTTTGAATAATGCAAAAAGGTTATGCCTTACCAATCGGTAATTTTTACATAGGATTTGGCTATTTTATTTTTAGCCGTAGCCCCTTTCTTTCAATTGAACAGAACAGCAGTTAATTACAGCACCAAATACAGCCTCTACTACAGGGATCCCAAACTCCAGGCCTCAAAGGCCGCCAACAGTGCAGGTTTTCAGGATTTCCTTAGCATTGCATAGGTGATAATTGAATCACCTGCACTGGTGTTGATTACAACCCCCCCTGTGCAATTTTAAGGTGATCCTGAAAACCTGCACTGTTGGTGGCCCTGGAGGCCTAGAGTTTGAGATTCCTGGTCTAATATATGTACAGGGCTGTGCTTGAAAAATGAAAAGGAAACACACAGCCCCTTCAATCAGCTGATCTGTTGGTGTCACAGAGTTGGTCTTATATTTATGGCCTAAAATTGTAGCCCTGGACAACTTCTTTAACCCTTTGGCACATATAAGCATAACTGTTCACATGTATATCGGGCACTCCATACGTAGGAGATACTAGATGTGTTAAGGTACCGTCACACGCTGCAGTCTCACCTGGGAATCTGAAAGGCGATATGTCGCCCCAGAGCAATTGCTGTGAAATTGCCTCACGGTTGCGGTGTGTGATTGGGCAATTTCGCGGTGATAAATCGCCCCTCGGCCGTCGCCTGATTCCTTAACAGTGCTCAGTAATCAGCCGCAATCGCAATATTTCCATGTTGTGGCGTGTGACAGGGCGATAGTGATGGAAAGAGCGTTGTCTCTGATTTCCAGTAGGCGTGCCTCAGCGTGCCATAGTCCGCGCCCTGTCTGAGATGATTGGTGTGGGCTGCTGTGTTCCCATTGGATGTCAGTTGACACCGCGCCATATTTGAAGAGCTGTCCATTCAGCACTACACACATCTTCAGCTACACAACCGTCTGCAAACTCAGTGCAAACTCTGATAGACAATGGCGTCATGTATTAGCCAGCCTTCCAGAGCAGGCTGACCAATCGTAATGCTGTTGCATTGTCCAATGAGTGTGTATGGGGCGCGGTGTAAACCACTACGGCATGCCTATCTCCTCGCCGCGCTTAACATGTATGCCCTCATTGCCTTTTAAATTGCGGAGTGTGAAGCAGCGATGAAATAAGGCAAGATTGGTTCCGCTGTAGGTGAGGCGATTTCCGGAGCGACACATTGCCTTAGCTTCAGGGCGAAATTGCGGCGTGTGATGCCGCCATCGGTGATCTGAAGCGACCACGAAAAACGTGAGCGCGCACGTTAGATCACCACATATTGCCAGCCGAGATTGCGGCGTGTGACGATACCTTTACATAGCATCTGCATGTAATTGCAGCAACTGGAGGTCATACTAATCTCTGCTGTTATTGATGCCGCTGTGAGTCACTGACCGCCACATTTAAATGAAACACTACTGAATTTCCCTACTACTGCCATCTTTGTATTCCTAATACAGTATTAAACTGCATTGAAGAAGAAAAATAAGTGATCAAATGATTGCAGGTTCATGTTCTATGAGGTGACTAAAAAAAAGAAGAGAGGTTTTTGAAAACTTAAAATAGAATTCACCTGATCTCTGAAAATATAAAAGTAATTACAGTATGCCATTATGGTAAGAAGCTGAAGAAGAAAAAGGATCAAAACACCAGAATGGCCATTTATCAATTGCCATATTTCTCTTAAAAAAAATGCTATTAAAATATTGCATTTATGGCACCCGTATGGTTCAGTTGCCACAGGAACACCTGGTGCAGGGAGGGATTTCCACATCAGGTAAACTTACACATGCAACACCTTGCACCCCAGACCTGATGGGGGAGCTCTACTTGCTGACTTCAGGCAAGGACTCCTATAAATTCAGGCTCAGGGGGAGGAGTTAGGCAGTGCAGTTCCAGGGAGGACTGTGAAAACATCCTGGTGATCGGAGCTGCGCTAGGCCCGTGCCAGAGGGTAAGCCTAGCCTTTGTAAGGGACCCAAGAGTGAGGGTCGGAGGAAAGGCAAGACGGAGAGGGGGCAGAGGAACCATACCGAGTATGCACGGGTCCAGTTAGCCCAGCAGAGAAGACCAGAGGGCCGGGGAGACTTCAGTCTCCTGGCGCAGCACTTGCAGCACAGCCACCAACAGAGCCAGGGACCAAAGAGGAGTTAGCAGTGTCCAGCAGAAGGTTCTCATTGCCTGCTATACAAGTGAGGGACACAGGAGAGGTCAGGGCCAGGTTTCAGACAGGCGGGGAGCGTCACCAACTAGCTGCTCCACCATCACCCCTCAGGACTGTCCCGCAGCGCCGGTATCATTACCGGGAACCAAAGGTGGCATCACAAACTATTTTTATCTTTATTTTAACCCCTTTTTCAGCAACCACCAGGGCCACGGGCACAGGCACAAGCCGCCCGTGACATCCCCGTGAACTACAGTCCGGGACCGGGTACCCCACGGCCCTGGGGCGAGTCACATTTACCCCAAAATGTATTAACCAGTCATGAAAGTTTTTAACCACTAAAACAATAGAAAAAATGACCTGAATAACTGTATTACTAAGTCATTTTTACTGCATAATGAACACTGAAAATGAAGCCCATAAAGCAATAGCGGAATACCTTTTTTTCACTATTCATTCCACTTGGAAATTTGAAACTACTTTTTTGTACATTATTTGGTGAAGTGAATGGAGTCATTTAAAACTACTTATCTCATGCAAACCAAGCCCTTTTAGGTCTATGTCTAGTGCTTAACTGCTCCATCTTCTCCATTGTCTGTGTCGTAGTATATTGGACTACAGTCTGATGACATCCGTGTACAGTCCCATGTTTTGCACCTATTGACTTGAATAGTTGTGCGCCATCTGACATACACTGCCAGTTGCAGCATAAAGCAATTTTTACTTTTCTCATTATGACTCAGCTTGAAAAATAAAATGCACCGCTCCATAGTATAACATTGGTCCAAAGGCTAACTGATAAAATAACGGATAGAAATCATCCGAGTTATATGCTAGATAGGCTCTAGTGGCAGCATACCCTTAATGTACAGATATAGGGTTAATCTGCAGGAAAGCCTGGTTACTGGGAAAATAATTAACTACCGTATATTCTTCCCAGTAGCCACATGGCTATAGAATGCTATTTAACCTGCTCATTAGCATCATATCTATATCTGCCAGTTAATAGTGATTTTTTTTTTACAGGATAGGCACTTACTACATAGATACAGGATCAGAACGGTGCTTACTGCGTAGAATCAAGATCAGAACGGCGCATACTACATAGATACAGGACAGAACCAAGCTTACTACATAGATACAGGATCAAAACGGTACTTACTACTTAGATACAGGATCAGAACGGTGCTTACTACATACATACTGGAGAGAACCAAGCTTCCTACATAGATACAGGATCAGAACAGTCCATACTACATAGATACAGGACAGAACCAAGCTTACTACATAGATACAGGTGTGGCGCTCCACTGGTGGGTGCACCACGAAGGGGTACTGCACCCAGACCAGCATGTATGGTACCCCAGTGATCAGTGAATAGGGAGGTTCGTATGTGGCTTTCATCCTGCACGCACACACTTAGCTCAGGGGCCAATTGGTTAAACCAGTTACCAGGGTAACCGATCCCAGTGGGAGGTTATATAAGTGGGTAGTGGGGAGCAGGAAAGACAGTGAGAGTAAAGAAGTTAGAGGTCGAGGAGGACCCTTCAGGGGACACAGAGGGAGGGTACCCAAAAGGAGAGGTGACCCTGACGAGAAGGGAGAATCTGAGGGTGTAAGCTAGCACCCAGCGTCAGACCGACTACCTACAGGTCTGGGAGGATCACAGTATGCGGAACGGAGTGCCTGTTCCAAGTGCGGTGCAGGCAAGTTCAACTCTAAACCCCCAACATCGGTTTTACCAAGGAGACTTCAGTCTCCAGGTCACCTGTAACAGCAACTAACTTAAGAGCCAGGACCCGCAGGAATCCATCAGGAGTTAGCAGCAGTCCAGAGAAGGTTCTTACCTGAGTTCACAATTACAGAGGAAAGGGAGAGATGCACAGGAGGCCAGGCCATGTTCTGTACGGGTCAAGGCTTCAACACAAGTGGGGATAAAGGGCGAAGCCGAAAGAGCATCATTGAAAGCCGCAGAAGGACATCCCATTCAGTGGTCACTACCCAGGCCAGCTACCTGTAACTGTGTGACTGTGTACCGATGTGAACTGCCTTGACAAGTTGCCAGTAAATACCCGTGCAGAGCAAGAAGTTCTCCTGTGTCTTATTTACATTAAGCTGGTAAACTGCATTCCAGTCTCAGTGAAGAGACTGTGTCATTCTCTGATCCTTCTGAGCTGCTGCTGTGAGAACAACCAAGACAACCAGTATTACAGAGAGCTGCCCCGGGGACCCTGCTCCGCCTACGGGGAGCCCTATGATCCGGCTGCCTATCCATCATCCCCGGAGGTTTGCTGGCAGTGCTGGTGCCAGCACCAGAAACCGCAGGTGGCGTCATGAACATTACACCATTATTATTTTATTTTCAACACTTTTCAGTGACCACCAGGGCCACGGATCCGGGCACTGACCACCAGTGACAGCAACCGTAATCAACGCCTGGGATCCGAGTTCCCAAACTCCTGGGTGAGTCACAGGATCAGAACGGTGCTCACTACATAGATACAGGATCAGAACAGCGCTTACTACATAGATACAGGATCAGAACAGCGCTTACTACATAGATACAGGACAGAACCAAGCTTACTACATACATGCAGGAACGGAACGGCACTCACTACATAGATACAGGGTCAGAACGGCGCTTACTACATACAAACAGGACAGACCTGAGCTTACTACTGTACATAGGCACAGCCCAGTTGGCATTGACTTTCTCTCATTTATATGGCTGTCTTTAGGGTCAGATTAATCTCTTAAAAAGTGAAGGAAAAAAATATTTTTTCCCATTGTTCTAAGTGCATCAAATAGTAAAATACCAGGCGATGTTAAACACTGCTTTTAGAGAGGAAAAAATGTTATGCCTCATTAAAATCAAGCACCCTTTTCTACAGAAGATTAAGGGATTGTTCAATCTTATCGGATTACGCGTGAAATGTCAATTGTATGTGATTTAGATAACGGAGAGTGTTTAGCAAATAAAACAGAAATAATTGTCTGATATAATCCTGTCTGGAAACTAAATACTTCCTTCGATCAAAATATAGAATAGCTATTCAAAACAGCGAGTCAGGTCTCATTTCTTATTTCCCATAGGTATATTATCCAAAAAGAATGAAGAAATCTGTTCAGTTGTTATTTTGTTATTGGCAGCTACTCCTTCTACCTTTCCTTTACACTAGTTTTGATGATTGTTCTCCAGTTATACAGTATGTGCTTTTAAAGGATTGGAATACCTCAGCAAGTAAATGAACTCTGACTTCTGTGCTCCACGACCCCCACTATTTCTGGCACAGGGTTCTGAAATCCCCCTTTAATGGTTCCTTCAGATGTCGGGGTTTTTTCTTGTATGCAAAAAAAAACCAGTTCATTAGTGTTTTTTCTCAACCTTCTCATATTAGACAGTCGTGGGGCCTACTGCAAGTGGTGCCTATGATGCTGGCAGAAGAGTGAAAACTGCCTGATTCCAGCATCCACCCTGGCTCATAGCAGTTGGAGTAGGACAGTCTTTACTTCTGTAGTTGGCATTGTAGGTGTCCGATCACTGCTGTTAACCATTTAGGGTGCTTTCACATTGCAAGTTTTTCCTGTCCGTGGGACCCTACTTTTTGCAGGACCCCACGGACAGGAAAGGACAGCATTGGAGGTGACCTCCGGATGCCATTTCTGTGTCTGGGTACGTGATTTTCACGGGTCCGGACACAGAAAGCCTGAGCCTGCAAAGTGCAGGCAAGCCAGGCACTTTAACTCCCGCAATGTATATATATACATTGTGGGAGGGAACAAAGGGTTAAAAATAAAAAAAAATCCTCACCTCTTCAGCGTGTGTCCCGCGCTGTCTTGCTCCTGAGGCTTAAGTACCTGACGTTGCCTGGTAACCTGATCAGCTGAGCGGTCATGTGACCGATCAGCTGATGGGTTGTCACGTAACCGCGCGGTTTAAATCTCCCGCCGATCAATTTTGGCAGGCGCAGGATTTAAAACGCTCAGCTGATCAGTCACATGGCTGGCATCAGCTGAGCGGTTTAAATCCCGCGCCCGACAAAATTGATCGATAGGCGGTAGATTTAAACTGCACAGTCATGTGACAACCCGATCAGCTGATCGGGTTGCCAGGCAACGCCAGGTCCTTAAGCCTGAGAGCGATATAGCGCGGGACTCCGCCAGAGGTGAGCATGTTGTTTTTTTGTTTTTTTTTTAAACCCTTTGTATAGTTGATTTCACTTCCGCAATGTATATATATATACATTGCAGAAGTGAAATTAAAGGGGAACAGAGCGGTTTTAGTGTAGTGAGCATGCTCAATACACTAAATTCTGGTCCGAGAAACGACCCGATGTTTTCTTGGACCTATGCTCCATAGGCCCCCATGTTAAAGGCCACAGATCATGTCAGATCCGATTCGGTCCGATTTGGTCCGCTGTGCCCAAAATAGGAGCAGTCTCCGATTTTGGGTACAGCTAAAAATCTGACCGAATCAGATCTGACACAAATCGGATGGCAATAAGGCCAAATACAATCCGATCCAATGCCCATAGGGATACATGGGGGCCAAATCTGATCTGTAAAACGAACAGCCACGGATGGGCAAAAAAACAGAATGTGAAAGCACCCTTAGATGTTGTGGCAATCTCTGTCAGCGGCCTTGAAATAGAGAGTTGCCGATGCAAACATACAGTCTGGAAAAATGAAAACATTGGACTGAAAATTGGTTGCAGAGTCAAGTTATTTAACTATATACAAGCTCTTTTCTGATTTCACATTAGTTGCATTTGGTTGTAGATTTACCCTTTTTTTTAGCATTTTGTTAGGTGAGAGCTTAAGGCCACGTTACACACACAGATATCTGTTCAGATAATGGTCACAGATCTCTGGTTGCAGTGAAATTATGGACACATTGTTAAATTTTGTGGCTGTGTACAAATAGAACAATGTGTCCATAATTTCACTGCAACCAGAGATCTGTGACCAATATCTGAACAGATATCTGTGTGTGTAACGTGGCCTTTAGTTAAGGCTTCTCTTATTCTCTAGATAGAATAATCGAAATTGGAGACAAATGTGACCACAGTTGATGCAATAAAATGAAAGATTCTGAGCTACTTTCCACACTTCCATGTGGGTCTTCTAAGATCTTTATGCACCTTTTACCGCCATTCCATACATTTCATCCTGTGATGTTGACAAATGATAACAAGTCCATGTTCATTATTGTCTATTGATATGTAAATAGGGCTTCCATTCACTGCTACAGTAACTTCAGGTCCAATGCAGTGATCTTAGAAGGAGGGTGGAAGTCATCGGGTTAGGGCTCGGACACACTCATCCGAGTTTGACGGATGAGACTTGGAAACGGCTGGACCCTGAACAGGGTCACTGCTCCATCAGGGTCACTGCTCCAGCCCTTTCCGAGTCTTGTCCGTCAAACTCGGATGTAACTAGGAAAGTGTGTCCAAGCCCTAAGTGTGACTTCCTAGTTGGCCTCATTTTCCTGGATTCTTGATTACTGCTCCACCTGTGGCCCTTGTGATGCATTTAAATTCCTTCTAGACAAATAAGAATATTTTCTGTTATTTTAAAACTTCTCAGATGTTTTCTTCAGATTGTACACACGATGTGGCTGACAATAGATGGTTTCTAGACAAGAACTCCCTGTAAATGAACTGACAAGTGATTGATTAAATACCGAGTACAGGCTTTCTTCATTCTTCAATGCACAGGACGGGACAGAGATTAATGTGATGCTGGATGAAATGTTTTCATATATTTTCCAATTAAATGTTCATGCACTATAACAATGCGTTAGATATGGTCCCACATTTTATAGAACACTTATGCACTAACTCAGTCATTTCATTTTATAATATTTTTACTTATTAAGCATTTGAATGGTCAATTAGTAGGAAACCAAAATTCAGGATTATAAAATATATTGATTTATCTAGCTAAAACTGAAATTGAACATATGTTTCTGCAAACACGAAATAGTGTTTGCTCTCGTATTAAAAAATGGTAATGTTCTATTTTAAAAACGTTCCTAGAGGAAGCCATATTAGACGTGTTTATTTGATGCTTTGTCGCTATCCTGCCCTACCTATCTATGCTTTTAACAAGTCATTAACCTCTCCACCTTTTACAAATACTCAGAAGATTTTTCTTGTTAGCTTTGATTTTTATACAAGACCAGATAAGTTAAAAACAGGCTTGTAGAAGGAATGATTATGCACCAAATATAAGTCAATTGGTCACAGCACCTGGGGGATAAAAGCTGGACTATCCGTTCCTCCAGCCAGCTTCCTGGACGCAAGTCCAACCTGGAGAGTCCGATCCGGGTCATAAACATGCACTCACTTGAGAAAGGTCTGTGGCGCTGTCCTTTCTCAAGTGAGTACATGATTATGCACCAAAGGTATAAAGAGGCCAGGCTTTGCTTTTGCAGTACAATGATTGCTGATTTTATCAGCAGAGCATCAGAGCTCCAGCTCAAGGGGATGGCAATGCCACACAACAACTACGATCGCTGTGATTGGCTGTTCAATTCTGACAGCCAATCACAGCAATTCTAATGATTCAGACAATCAAATTGCCTGAATCATTGCAATCCAGATATGATATGTACTGCAACAGCACCTACCATAGGCTGGAACTCTGAAGAGGTGGCGTTACCACCCTCCAGACATGATTGATTGAAGGGATCACGATCTCTCCAATGTGCAGAGTGGGGGTGTCGACCTGTAGTGAACTGCTCTCCTCAGCCTCATTACATCATGGAGGATGAGGGGAGTGATCCCTGCTCCAATCCTGACTGTTTCACACCCCTAAATGCTGCGATCAATATCAATTACGGCACTTAAGGAATTGGGGAAAATATTACGCTCTCTCTCCTCTCTGATCGGGCCACCTCAATGTAATCGCTAGGGCCCTATCATCGCCATGGCAACCTAAGGGTCACCTGATGTGGCAAGCTTTATGGAGCATGGCTGCAGCATGGTCCATGAAGCTTTTGACAGCAGATATGACAGCTGCACTATACTGCAGTGATCATACATTGCCATACACTGCCGCTACGATCAGAGCAACAAAACGTAATGTCACATATAGCAACTAAGTAAAAAAGTTAAAAAAAAATGTAAAAACATAAAAAAAACATAAAGTAAAGAACCCCAAAAAATTCAATAAATAGTTTAGTTATATTTCTGGAAAAAACACAAAACTGTACACATATAGTATTACTCCGTCTATAACAAAAAGTGAGACACAAATAAACCCCTTCAGTGAATGCTGTAAAAAATTAAAAATGTAGCAAAATCTATGTACTTTAAAGGGATCCTGTCACCCCCAAAACACCTGTAAACCTATTAAAACCTGTCCCTAGAGCATATTAACACTTTCCCTACACTGTTTTTACCTCCTAAATGCAGTAAATGACATTGCATAAAAACGTTTTATAAGTACCTGATTACTGATGATAATGAGTGACTATCTATTCATAGTCACTCATCAAGACTGCCCCTCTGCTTCATAGCACGCCTGAATAGGCGTGATCTTCATAGCAGATTCAAATTGCCGCCTCCCTGCTGTGCCCTGTGTCGTCCGAGGCTGCTGTGTGGCTGGGTGACGCGATCCGCGTCATTCCGCGCGCCGGGTGACGTATTTACACCGGCGCCGCGCTGTAAACTTCAAAATGCGCACTGCGCATGCGCATGGGCATGCGCAGTGTGCATTTTGAAGCCGACAGCGCGGTGTAAATACGTCACCCGGCGCGCGGAATGACGCTGATCGTGTCACCCAGCCACACAGCAGCCTCGGACGACACAGGGCACAGCAGGGAGGCGGCAATTTGAATCTGCTATGAAGATCACGCCTATTCAGGCGTGCTATGAAGCAGAGGGGCAGTCTTGATGAGTGACTATGAATAGCATAGTCACTCATTATCATCAGTAATCAGGTACTTATAAAACGTTTTTATGCAATGTCATTTACTGCATTTAGGAGGTAAAAACAGTGTAGGGAAAGTGTTAATATGCTCTAGGGACAGGTTTTAATAGGTTTACATGTGTTTTGGGGGTGACAGGATCTCTTTAATCATACATCTGACAAAAAAATACCGCACTTTCTTCAAGCCCCATAGACAATGCATGGGGCTTCCCACAAGTGTGCCGCAAGTGCGGCCGTTAAGTGGCAAATGTGGCAGACGTGGTTTTCTACAATAGTGTGAAAGGCCCCTAAACTGTAGCTGTCAGAATACAACAATGCAAAAACTTTTTTTTCTATAAAATAGTATTTATGGTGTAAAAGCATCAAAAAATAGAAAAAACTATATACATGTGGTATTGCTGTAATTGTACTGACACAGGGAATAAAGCTGTCTCATTACTGTTACGACACAGTGAACGGTGTAAAAAAACAAAACAAAAGAAAACAATCTGTTTCTTATTGATTCTACCTCACAAAAGGCGGAAAAAAGAGGAAAAAAAAATATTATGTGGCCCAAAATAGTACCAATAAAAATTCCACCTCATCCCACAAAAATTGAGCCCTCACATTACTCTGTTTGGAAAAAATTAAAAAAACTATAGGCTTCAAAATAAAGGCGATGCAAAAAACGTATCTTTTGTAACAAAGCGTTTTTAGTGTGATCGTAGCCAAACCTAAAAAAACCCTAGATGTATCTGGAATCACTGTGATCGTACTGATTTGATGAGTAAAGCTGCCTAATGACTTATACCGCAAGGTAAATGGCATAAAAATAGTAATGAAGTCAATTCTGCAACTGCTGCTGATCAGTTTATTCTGCCTCCCAAAGATTGCAGTACAGCATGGCTCATTTTTATCCTGTGCTCGGCACTGAGCGATTACATCGGCGATTATGTTTCAATTTCAGAAAAATGTGATTCAGACAAAATTCCCAATGGACAATTCACTGTGATGAGGCATAGAAAGTCACTTTGAACTCCCATCTGACCTGAGATCTGGTGATGTCCATCTTTTTGTGCAAAAAAATGAGGACAACCACAGTTTTGTACACCTTTGAAAAGAGAGACACAGCTGAAAAGAGGCCATACAGAGTCCAGAGTAACTCTGCTGCATTATTAGTTCATGGATCCATCGGGAGTTTCACTTGAATAATGTATTAGAGATGTAGCTGGAAACCCGAATGTAAGTGCTCAGCATAGAGCGCAGCAAAAATGTGAACCGATCTGTTGACTGTTCTGTGCCCAAATCGCCACCAAATAGCATTCAACTACCAACAAAATGTCCCCACCAATGTCCATCATCTGGTAATGAAAATATAGGGGGCTTCAATGTTACTGATAGCACAAAGACTCTGGAAAAGTGTTAGACCTCGTGCACACGCTGAGTATTTGATGAGTTTTTTACCTCAGGATTTGTAGACAAAACCAGGACTGGAACAATCAGAGGAAAATAGAAACACTTGCACCACCTTGGTATTTATCACCCATTCCTGGTTTTGGCTACAAATCCTGAGGTAAAAAACTCATCAAATACCGTATATACTCGTGTATAAGCCGAGTTTTTCAGCACAGAAATTGTGCTGAAAAGTGCCCCCCTCGGCTTATACACGAGTCAGTGACAGCTGACTGTGTGGGGCCGGTGTCCGGGGGCTGGAGGAGGCAGGGGGAGGCTGTACAATGAGCGGCCGGTCACGTGGGGCCGCTCATTAGTGCAATGCAATATGCACTGCATCCCCCTGTCTATCAGCGGCAGGGGGAGCCGTGCATATTACATAGCACTGTCAGTGCTCTCCCGCCCCCCTGTGGTAGTATACAGCAGCCCCCCCCCCTGTGAGTATACAGCAGCCCCCCCGTGGTAGTATACAGCAGCCCCCCCCCCTGTGAGTATACAGCAGCCCCCCCGTGGTAGTATACAGCAGCCCCCCCGTAGTATATACAGCAGCCCCCCCGTGGTAGTATACAGCAGCCCCCCCGTAGTATATACAGCAGCCCCCCCGTGGTAGTATACAGCAGCCCCCCCTGTGGGTATATACAGCCCCCCCCCCCGTTGCTGCCGCACACCTGTAAAAAGAAGATCTTTCATACTTATCCTCCTGCAGTCACCGCGCGCATCCTCCGCTCTTCTTCTTGCTTGCACCCGGGCCCCGGCGTCCATCCACGTGACCGCGCACAAATAATGACGTCATTATTTGTGCGCGGTCATATGGATGGACGCCGGGGCCCGGGTGCAAGCAAGAAGAAGAGCGGAGGATGCGCGCGGTGACTGCAGGAGGATAAGTATGAAAGATCTTCTTTTTACAGGTGTGCGGCAGCAACGGGGGGGGCCTGTATATACCCACAGGGGGGGCTGCTGTATATACTACGGGGGGGCTGCTGTATACTACCACGGGGGGGCTGCTGTATATACTACGGGGGGGCTGCTGTATACTACCACGGGGGGGCTGCTGTGTATACTATGGGGGGGCTGCTGTATACTACCACGGGGGGGCTGCTGTATATACTACGGGGGGGCTGCTGTATACTACCACGGGGGGGCTGCTGTGTATACTATGGGGGGGCTGCTGTATACTACCACGGGGGGCTGCTGTATATACTACGGGGGGGCTGCTGTATACTACCACGGGGGGGCTGCTGTGTATACTATGGGGGGGCTGCTGTATACTACCACGGGGGGGCTGCTGTATATACTACGGGGGGGCTGCTGTATACTACCACGGGGGGGCTGCTGTGTATACTATGGGGGGGCTGCTGTATACTACCACGGGGGGGCTGCTGTATATACTACGGGGGGGCTGCTGTATACTACCACGGGGGGCTGCTGTATATACTACGGGGGGGCTGCTGTATACTACCACAGGGGGAGGCACTGCTGTATACTACCACAGGGGAGGGGCTGCTGTATATACCTCTGTGGCTGCTGTATACTACCACAGGGGGAGGCTGCTGTATACTACCACAGGGGAGGGGCTGCTGTATATACCTCTGTGGCTGCTGTATACTACCACAGGGGGAGACTGCTGTATACTACCACAGGGGGAGGCTGCTGTATACTACCACAGGGGGAGGCGCTGCTGTATACTACCACAGGGGGAGACTGCTGTATACTACCACAGGGGGAGACTGCTGTATACTACCACAGGGGGAGACTGCTGTATACTACCACAGGGGGAGGCTGCTGTATACTACCACAGGGGGAGGCTGCTGTATACTACCACAGGGGGAGACTGCTGTATACTACCACAGGGGGAGGCTGCTGTATACTACCACAGGGGGAGGCGCTGCTGTATACTACCACAGGGGAGACTGCTGTATACTACCACAGGGGGAGACTGCTGTATACTACCACAGGGGGAGGCTGCTGTATACTACCACAGGGGGAGGCGCTGCTGTATACTACCACAGGGGGAGGCGCTGCTGTATACTACCACAGGGGGAGGCGCTGCTGTATACTACCACAGGGGGAGACTGCTGTATACTACCACAGGGGGAGACTGCTGTATACTACTACTGGGGCTGCTGTATATACCTCTGTGGCTGCTGTATACTACCACTGGGGAGGCTGCTATATACCACTGGGGGGGACTGTATACCTGTGCTGGGGTCCACCCTCGGCTTATACACGAGTCAATAGGTTTTCCCAGGTTTTGGGGGCAAAAGTAGGGGGGTCGGCTTATACACGGGTCGGCTTATACACGAGTATATACGGTATTCAGCGTGTGCACATGGCCTTAAGGCTCTTCAATCCCAAAAAGAAAACCAGCTAAACCTGCGCTCCCAAATCCAAATGCTCCCTTGCCTTCTGAGCCCCAAAATGTCTAAACCACAGTTACACCACAAAGTATTCACTGATCTCAGGGAGACCAGTCCAAGAAAACACTGCGGGCAGCTGGCTAAAGCGCTCAACACAGTGAATTCCTAGGCACAGTTAGCATCCACATATTTGGCATTGTAGTGAGGAGAACCCCCTTAATTTACTGGGTGTGTTTTTCCAGGAGCAGCAGCTGGGCACAATGTAGGAGCACTACAATGTACTGGGCACTCACTACGAAGGCTTAGTCGCAATTTTTAGTAATGCAGTATTCACTGCATTTGACTCCATAGGTGTTTTCCAGAGGTAAAATCATCACTACACCCATAGATGAACTCCCAGAGGGGTGTAATTTCTAAAATCTGGTCACTTTGAGTGTGTTTCTGCTGTTCTGGCACTTAGGGGCTCTGCAAATGGATTCTGCAAAATATTTTAGAAAAATCAGTGCTCTAAAAATCAAATGGCGCTCCTTCCACTCTTCAAGCCCGGCCGTGTGTCCAAAGAGTGGTTTGGGGTATCCGCATTCTTAGGAGAAATTGCACAACAATTTTGGGGTCTGATTTTGCCTGCTATCCTTGTAAAGATTAAGAAAATATTTGGGGCTTAAACAACATTTTTATGGGAAAAATCTAAATTTACTGTGTTCATGTTTCTACGATGTAAAATTCTGTGACGAACCTGTGGGTTCAAGGTGCTCACCACATATCCAAATAAATTCCTTGGAAGGGTCTAGTTTCCAGAGTGGGATCACTTGTGGGGAATAACATGGTTTAGGTACATCTAGGATTCTCCAAGCACAACATGACTCCTGCAGACCATTTTATCAAAATCTGCACTGCAAAACCTTTTAGTATGTTTGGCAGTCTGTTTACCCTACAAGAGTATAGTTAAACAGGTAAAAAATGTTTGTACCATGTTAGCCAGTAGATATAAATTATTAGATTCTGAGAGTCCTCAGCGGTTGATACCTTTCAATGGCTAACTGAAAAGATGGTAAGAAAAAGCAAAGCAAGCTTTCGAGACTCTATGGCAGTGATGGCGTACCTTTCAGAGGCCGAGTGCCCAAACCGCAACCCAAAACCAAATTATTTATGGCAAAGTGCTAATACGGTAATGTAACCTAAATTACAGCAGTGGTCATCACAAGCGCTGCACAGGGGGGAGAGCCAGCAGATGCTAACTCTCTTCCCTGTGTAGTGGTTGTAGTCCTGAAACACTGATGATCAATTCAATTATTTCAACAATTAATTGATTTTAAACTTAACTTTGCAGTCTTCAGCAGTGGTCAGACAGCTCATGTGTACTGCACATTGAAGCTGAGCTGCTGCCACTGCCCTTTCTAGAAACAGCAGGTGGATTGATCTGTATGGAAAAAATGCAGAATATTAGACACGTAGGAGATAGATTTTATCATGGAATGCAAGCAGATTTCATACTGAAATCCTGGTCCCTTTCCTTGTAGTAATGTGCTCCATCCTGACCTTCTCTTTGTAGTAATATGTCCCATCCTGACCCTCTTCTTGTTGATATGTGCTCCATCCTGACCCTCTCCTTCTAGCAATATGCTCCATCCTGACCCTCTCCTTGTAGCTATGTGCGCCATCCTGATTCTCTTCTTGTAGCTATGTGCTCCATCCTGACCCTCTTCTTGTAGCTATGTGCTCCATCCTTACCCTCTCTTTGTAGATATGTGCTCCATCCTGATCCTGTTCTTGTAGCTATGTGCTCCATCCTGATCCTGTTCTTGTAGCTATGTGCTCCATCCTGACCCTCTCCTTGTAGTAATGTGCTCTATCCTGACCCTCTCCTTGCGGTAATGTGCTCTATCGTGACCCTCTCCTTGCAGTTATGTACTTTATCCTGATCTTCTCCTTGTAGTAATGTGCTCCATCCTAACCCTCTGCTTGCAATTAGGTGCTCCATCCTGACCCTCTCCTTGTAGTAATGTGCTCCATCCTGACCCTCTCCTTGTAGCTATGTGCTCCATCCTGACCCTCTCTTTGTAGATATGTGCTCCATCCTGATCCTGTTCTTGTAGCTATGTGCTCCATCCTGACCCTCTCCTTGTAGCTATGTGCTCCATCCTGATTCTCTTCTTGTAGCTATGTGCTCCATCCTGACCCTCTTCTTGTAGCTATGTGCTCCATCCTTACCCTCTCTTTGTAGATATGTGCTCCATCCTGATCCTGTTCTTGTAGCTATGTGCTCCATCCTGATCCTGTTCTTGTAGCTATGTGCTCCATCCTGACCCTCTCCTTGTAGTAATGTGCTCTATCCTGACCCTCTCCTTGCGGTAATGTGCTCTATCCTGACCCTCTCCTTGCAGTTATGTACTTCATCCTGATCTTCTTGTAGTACTGTGCTCCATCCTAACCCTCTGCTTGCAATTAGGTGCTCCATCCTGACCCTCTCCTTGTAGTAATGTGCTCCATCCTGACCCTCTCCTTGTAGCTATGTGCTCCATCCTGACCCTCTCTTTGTAGATATGTACTCCATCCTGATCCTGTTCTTGTAGCTATGTGCTCCATCCTGACCCTCTCCTTGTAGCTATGTGCTCCATCTTGACCCTCTCCTTGTAGTTACATGCTCCATTTTGACCCTCTCCTTGTAGTTATGTGCTCTATCCTGACCTTCTCCTTCTAGCTATGTTCTTCATCCTGATCCTCTCCTTCTATCTATGTCCTCCATTCTGATCCTCTCCTTTTAGCTATATGTTCCATTCTGATCCTTTCCTAGCTATATGGTCCATCCTGACCATCTCCATGCATTTATGGCCCTATCCTGACCCTCTCCTTGCAGTTGTGCTCCATCCTGACCCTGTCCTGCCAGTAATGTTCCTATCCTGACCCCCTTCTTGTAATAATGTCTTCATCCTTATCCCCTTGTAGTATGCCCCATCCTTGTCCCCTTTGGTAATGTCCCATCCTTGTCCCCTTGTGGTAATGTCCCCATCCTGCCCCTATCATGTAGTAATGCCCCATCCTGCTGTAATGCCCTATCCTTGTCCCCTTGCAGCAATATGCCACATTCTTGTCCCCTTGCAGTAATATGCCCCATCCTGCAGTAATGTATCTCATCCTTGTCCACTTGCCATTAATATGCCCCACCCTTATTCCTTTGCAGTAATATGCCCCATCCTGCACTAATGTGCCTCATCCTTGGCCCTATGCAGTAATATGCCCCATCCTGCACCAATATGCCCCATCCTTGTCCCGTTGCAGTAATATGCTCCATCCTGCTGTAATGTGCCCCATCCTTGTCCTCTGGTATTATTGCACCACCTTTTCCCCCATCACAGTAATATGCCCCATCTTGCCCCCTGGTAGTATTGCCCTATCCTTGCCCCATCACATAGTAATCTGCCCTATCCTTGTCCCCATTACGTAGTAATATGCCCTATTCTCGTCCCCATCACATATTAATCTGCCCCATCCTGCCCCATCACATAGCAATCTGCCCCATCCTTGTCCCAATCACATAGTAATCTGCCCCATCCTGCCTCCATCACATAGTAATCTGCCCCATCACATAGTAATATGTCTCATCCTTGTTCCCATCACATAGTAATCTGCCCCATCCTACCCCCTTCACATAATATGCCCCATCAGCCCCCATCACGTAATAATATGACCATTCTGCCCCATCACATAATAATATGCCCATTCTGCCCCCATCACGTAATATGCCCCATCAAATAATAATATGCCTCATCAGCCCCATCACATAATAATGTGCCTCATCAGCCCGCATCACATAATAATGTGCTCCATCAGCCCCCATCACATAATAGTATGCCCCATCGGCCCCCATCACATAATAATGTGCCCATTCTGCCCCATCACATAATATGCCCCATCAGCCCCATCACATAATAATATGCCTCATCCTACCCCATCACATAATAATATGCTCCATCCTGCCCCCATCACATAATAATATGCTCCATCCTGCCCCATCATATAATAATATGCTCCATCAGCCCCATCACATAATAATATGCCCCATCAGCCCCATCACATAATAATATGCTCCATCCTGCCCCATCATATAATAATATGCTCCATCAGCCCCATCACATAATAATATGCCCCATCAGCCCCCATCACATAATAATATACCCCATCCTGCCACCTGTTAGTATTGCCCCATCAGCCCCCATCACATAATAATATGCCCCATCAACCCGCATCACATAACAATATGTCCCATCAGCCGCCATCACATAATAATATGCCCCATCAGCCCCATCACATAATAATATGCTCCATTCTGCCCCATCATATAACAATATGTCCCATCAGCCGCCATCACATAATAATATGCCCCATCCTGCCCCCTGTTAGTATTGCCCCATCAGCCCCATCACATAATATTATGCCCCATCCTGCCCCCTGTTAGTATTGCCCCATCAGCCCCTATCACATAATATGCCCCATCAGCCCCATCACATAATAATATGCCCCATCAGCCCCCAACACATAATAATATGCCCCATCAGCCCCATCACATAATAATATGCCTCATCAGCCCCATCACATAATAATATGCCCCATCAGCCCCATCACATAATAATATGCCCCATCAACCCCCATCACATAATAATGTACCACATAGGCCTCCATCACATACTAATATGCCCCATTCTGCCTCCTCTTAGTATTGCCCCATCCTGCCTCCTCTTAGTATTGCCCCATCCTGCCTCCTCTTAGTATTGCCCCATCCTGCCTGCTCTTAGTATTGCCCCATTCTGCCTTTTCTTAGTATTGCCCCATCCTGCCTCCTCTTAGTATTGCTCCATTCTGCGTCCTCTTAGCATTGCCCCATCCTGCCTCCTCTTAGTATTGCCCCATCCTGCCTCCTCTTAGTATTGCCCCATCCTGCCTCCTCTTAGTATTGCCCCATCCTGCCTCCTCTTAGTATTGCCCCATCCTGCCTCCTCTTAGTATTGCCCCATCCTGCCTCCTCTTAGTATTGCCCCATCCTGCCTCCTCTTAGTATTGCCCCATCCTGCCTCCTCTTAGTATTGCCCTATCCTGCCTCCTCTTAGTATTACTCCATCTTGCCTCCTCTCAGTATTGCCCCATTTTGCTGCTGTAAATAAGTTAAAAAAAAACACCTTCCTGCTTTCACTGCTGCTGCAGCTTTCCTCTCCTGACATCTTCTGTCTTCTCCTCCTGACCCCCGCTGAGTGCGGTCACGTGACGGTGGGCGCGTCACATGACCGCTGTCACATTACGCGGGGCTAGGAGAGAGTGTCGGAGAGAGGAGAAATGTCTCCTCTGATCAAAGCGGCAGAGGCGAGGCCGCGTGCCAGCGGAGACGGCTCTGCTTGCCCTCCCTGGCACGCGTGCCATAGGTTCGCCATCACTGCTCTATGGCCTCTTCGTCAGGCTAATAATGACACAAATTCTGAAGACACACACTTATGCACAGTTGCAGGGGGATGATGCAGTAAATACGACATGTGACCTAAAGCATAAAATAGTACTCAGTCTTGGAAGGGGGAGAGGAGCTGGGGAGGTAAAATCAAAGTTCCGAGATAAGAAGCACAGATTGAAGAAGACCAATCATTTCATGTGTGGGTACCCTCACCGACCAAATTTCTGGATGGATATAGGGTGAAATGAAATGATTGGTCTTCTTGGATTTCCTGATTTGTGGATTTTGGGAAGCATGTAAAAGGTGCCTATTCTTGGACTTTCTGGTATCAGGTCTCAGCTCTTAAGGATATGTCAGGTAGACCAGAGACTAGCTTGTTGAATTCCTTGGGATAGCACAGTGGCTCAAGTGGTTAGCACTGCAGCCTTTGTAGCACTGGGGTCTTGAGGTCCTGGGTTCAATTTCCACCAAGGACACCAAGGACAACATCTGCAAGGAGTTTGTATGTTCTCCCCGTGTTTGCATAGGTTTCCTCTGGGCACTCCGGTTTCCTCCCACATTGTAAAGACATACTGATAGGATGTTTACAATAGGATGTTTAGATTATGAGCTCCAAGAGAGACAGCATTACCAATGTATGTAAAGTGCTATGGAATTAATAGTGCTATATAAATGATGAATAAATATTATATTATAGTCCTGTGTGGGGTCTCCTACATTACAAATCTAAAGAAGAAAACAACCGGGTTCCTCTTGTAGTCATCTTCAATACAAACCTGGAGGTGTTAAGAGGCGTTGCACGGAAACTACAACCACTACTACATAAGGATGCCCGACTAAAATCTGTATTTCCAGACCCCCCACTTCTATATTTTAGGCAGCCCCTGAATCTAAAAAACATCATTGTCAGAAGCCCTCTGTCCTCCCCATCAGCAACAGGAACCTTTCCCTGCAACCAGAACAGGTGCAAAACCTGTCCATTTATAATGACAATGGACAAGATGGATAAAGATTCCTGGCTCACATCACGACTACAAGATCCCAGGTAACTTCAGATGCACCACAAACAATGTGGTATATTTAGTTATATGTACTAAATGTGTGAGTGGGAATCTATATGCAGGTGAGACGGGCCAACAACTCAGTACTAGGATGAACGCTCATCGCCATACAATAAAAGAAAGAAGAATAGGTTTACCTGTGTCTAGACATTTCTGTAGGCCTGATCATACAATATTGGATATGAATATACTAATTGTAAAAGGTAACTTCAGATCACAGCGAGACAGAAGAGTGTGGGAATATAAACTGATAATGAACTTTGACACACTTAAAGCAGGAATGAATGTCTCATATGAATTTATGTCTTTCTACAGTCATTGAGGAATTTTTATGTCTTGACGAACCACTAATTATAAAACAATAATACAATCTGTACTTCTTATCTTGGAACTTTGATTTTACCTCCCCAGCTCCTCTCCCCCTCCCAAGACTGACTACTATTTTCTGCTTTACCTCACCTGTCGTATTTACTGCATCATCCTACCCTACATATGTATATATGTGTGTGTCTTCAGAATTTGTCATTATTAGCCTGATGAAGAGGCCATAGAGCAGTGATGGCGAACTCCAGGCCTCGAGTGCCGCACACAGTGCAGGTTTTCAGGATTTCCTTAGAGTTTGGCAGTTGGTAAATTGATTGCCAACTGTCAAATGCAATGGAGATCCTGAAAACCTGGACTGTGTGTGGCACTCGAGGCCTGGAGTTCGCCATCACTGCCATAGAGTCTCGAAAGCTTGCTTTGCTTTTTCTTACCATCTTTTCAGTTAGCCATTAAAAGGTATCAACCACTGAGGACTCTGATTATAGTATTTTTATAGTTAAGCATTCTGAGAAGCTTGAAGGATGTATAACGATCAGATAATAATCATGATATTCAAGTACTTTCGGCTTCTTGGTCCTTTCTACGTCTTTTGGCTTTCGGCATCTTTATTTTAATTTAGAAAGGAATGAGCTTCCAAAGAAATTGGAAAGAAAGCCATAGTGTTCCATATATTGTTTATTTGTAGCTATTTAGGGAAAAACAAGAAAGAAAGTAATTGGAAAGAAAAGGGAGCATAGTTTGCAATAAACCAAGGAAGAAGTAAAGCAACTGCACGAAATCTGATGCCTAATAAATTTCGGGATGTTCAGCTTAGTTTATAGTTAATTTCTTGCGCTTCACAAGGTATAGAGAGCTCGTGACAGAGAGTGAACTCATTAGCCTACTCTGTAGAGCTGAGGGTGCAATTGAGTTTTTTCCCAGCTTACTGGAAAGGTCAGTGAAGCCTTGGTTAATGTATCATGGGATAAATTATAAATAAATGAGATTGTCTTCACTGGAGTTGTTATAGTTTCTCAAAAGGGGTCAGCTCTCGCTGTGCAGAGAAAGTCACACTTAGTCTGATAAGTGTTTTAATTGAAGGTACTGTAAGAGTATATCCATGGAGGAGTCCGACTCTGACACCAGTTCTGCGTAGGGTTTCAGTAAGGACAATTTGTCAGGACACTTTCAGTGCTCTGTGGAACGTCAGGAGGGGGTTGTGAAGAAGATAAAAAGTTAAGGTTCCTTTCAGAGGAAAGCTCTGGACTTTGATCGTAGTGAGAGAATGGTTGGTCAAAAAGTGTTTAGACTTGGTAATCTAGAATTGATATGCATGGTTGTGATATCAATCACGTAGGGAAATATGAGTGTAACCCATTCATGACAAATCTACCTAAACTGGCAGTGAAATGTATACACATGAACCAGTATAAAACTGGGAAAAATCTGTGCCGCTATAGAAGAGATGAGGGTCCATAATGATGTCTTTCAATGCTGGTGGTTTATTTCAACGCATTTCAAAGAGTTTCCTCACTTCTTCAGGAAATCCACCGCCTACCCAACTCACTGAAGTTACAGTCTGCACTTAAATAAATGCAATTCAATTTACAGAGGGTATAAGCTGAGCATAGTGTTTTAGTGGTGATCAGAAGGAGAACTGTCTCTTGAGAATTGAGGCAATCTCATATTGTAACTATAACTTTAGGAGTAAATCTATATTCCTAAAGTTCGACTAAACTTATTAAATGAAAAATGACATGAATCTCAAACACAAAGTATGTAATTTAAGAATATATTTTCTACAAGAAAGCTGTTTAAAGCAAGATGGCTTGTCAGTATTGGTAAATGATCCTCTACTCCGCCTAGATCTACTGCATGGTCTCCCTCTAAGGTGCTGTGGAAGAGGGAATCTTGGCAAAAGCATTTGTGGTAGGTCCAGGGCATTACTTACATTACTAACACAGGTAGGTAGGTTACTCAACTTACTTTGTAGTTGGTAGTGACTTATGGATGAATACCTATATTTTGGACAGGTTTTCTCTTTGGGATACTTCATATACTATAATCCTCTTTATATGAAATGTCTGTGAAACATTATTGTTATCAGTGTATCTTCTCTGAATAACTGTATGAATCCTGTACATCTAGTTCCATGCCTCATTTAAACCATCAGGCCATTTAAGTTCTATGACCGCGCTATTATAGCAATTGCAATTGGTTATTTGTCCCCTTTGTCTATGGTATTAACCCCTTTGAACATCCCATACAATACATCTCATATGGTTAATAAGATCTTGTGAACCTTATGTTTATTTATGATTGAAGGCGTGATATCAAATCTGGTACCAATGTTAATATTTTTTGTGACTATTTTCTGTGTCTGCAAATAGCAGAGGGGTTTCCCTTGGAAGAATTTCCAAGTGTAGAGTTATAGCTAATGGTTTGGCTATTTTTATTGGTTTTAAATTGTGTTTTTTCCTTCATCTTGCTGTATAAATAACTTGTGTGATACATATACAAAAATATTCAAAGGTTGCATCGCTCAGTAATGCGTATTCGTCACCCGACAACATCTCTATGGTTTACGTGTCCAAAGAAACTGTGGACGCAGAAAGAAAAAATAGGAAAGATCTGGGGACAAGAAGAAATGTTGCTCTCATACCACATCTCCATTACTTGAGGATGAGTGGAGATAGTTTTGAAATGTGTGACATCATCTCTTACTAATTTATCTGGCCTTTAATAAAAATGCAATCAAAGATGTCTGGAGGTTCCTCAGAGGCATCAGTTTCTGTTACTTTTGTGAAGGATGGGGATTTTGTTGGTCGTTATGACATGTGCATCGGCACAAGAGTATTATGGCATTAGAACTCCCATTTCTGATGATGGGGAATTAATGGTCAGTGCCATGAAGAAGAGAAAAACTGGATCTGGCCTCCTACAAGGATGAAATGTGGTACCCTGCAACAGATGTCATCTGCAAAGTGGACCTGCCAGTGTCTGATAAAAGTAGAGGCGCATTTATCTTTTAGTAATCCCACCATCTGGACATTTGATGGTATTCACATATACGGAGACATCAGTGGCCATGTCACTTGCATTAAGTGTGTTACATCTGTCACATGGATGTACCGTATTTTTCGTATTATGAAATGCACTTTTGTTTCCCTCAAATTGGGGGGAAAACAAGGGTGACTCTTAAAATCCAAATCTAAAAAAAAAAACAATAAAATCTTATTGTAGCGAGGGGAGTGTGGGGGTGGAGCGGGGGTGCATAATGCAGTTTTTTCTGGTCCACAGAGAGTGGGGGCAAAGCCAGGAGTTGCGGGGGTGGGGGGTTTGTCCACGGAAGCCTCCTGTGGGTGCCGCCATTATTATGTCTTAGCATGCATTGTCGTTACCAAACTGCAATACATGCTCGTGTCCAGACTTACAGAAAGTGGTTGCGGAGGCGGCGCATGCGCAGACCGTGATCCACGACCATTTTCTGTAAGTCTGGATACAAGCATGTATTGCAGCTCGGCGACGGTAATGCATGCTGGGATATACACATGTGGTCAAAATTGTTGGTGCCCCTTGTCTAATAAAAGAAAAACCCACAATGGTCACAGACATAACTTGAATCTGACAAAAGTAATAATAAATAAAAAATCTATGAAAATGAACAATTGAAAGTCAGACATTGCTTTTCAACCCTGCTTCCACAGAATTAAAAAAAAAATTAAACTCATAAGATAGCCAGGACAGAAAATCATGATACCCTTAACTTAATATTTTGTTGCACAACCTTTTGAGGCAATCACACAATTTTTGTAACTGTCAAACGTCCAGGTTTTTTGCATGAAACGCTGTTTTTTTTTTTATGGTCATATGAACTCAACCTCAATTATGGATCAGCCGGCCTGCCAAAAATCTTATTAAAAATGGCAATAAATGTTGACAGGAGATATGGAGAACCAGTAAGTTCTGTGAAGCCTCTCTACTCCATATATTATTTTATTTATGTTTTAAAGGTTACGAAGGCATTGTTGTTATTATTTATTATTGTAGCACCATTTATTCCATGGCGGTGTACATTTGAAAAGGGGCATATATAGACAATGAGCAATACAAGGCACACACAGGCACAGGAGGAGATAGGACCCTGCCTATGAGAGTACACAGTCTACAAGAGATGTGGTACTATACAGTAGGAGAGGGTAGAGCTGCTTGTGCGGCAGTTTAGAGGACTGAGGATCACTGTATGTTGTAGGCTTGTCGGAAGAGGTGGGTCTTCAGGTTCCTTTTGAAGGTTTCCACGGTAGGCAAGATTTTGATATGTTGGGGAAGAGAGTTCCACAGTATGGGGGATGTTGTTGTTCACTGTGTAGTATTTGCTTTCTGGAGTTTCCGGACTGTGGGCTGCATTGTAAAATGTCTTTAATTCCTTGCTTCTCCCTTGGATTGTAGTATTGTCAGATTTGACTTCTTTAAGATAATCTTTCCAAACATATATTTCATCTGTTAAGTTAGTGCATTGTTTCTCACACTCCAGTCCTTTCGGCCCCACAGCAGATTTCCTTAGTATTGCACAGGTGATGGAATTATTATCAAGTTATCAGAAATTGCCTTAGGCTCTCTCATCTGTGCAAGAGTAAGAAAATCCTGAAAACATAATTTGTTGGGGCACCATCAGCCTTGGAGCGTGGGAAACAGTGAGCTAGCGCATCAATATCTTCTTTGGTAGGCAAGAACCCATGTAATGATTTGAAATTATAAATGACTTTTCATAATATTGACCACTTCTTGTGATGGTAAAAGGTCCGACATTGTAGGAAGCGATTTGTATTTAGGACTCATGTGTAGACCTTGAAAAACGCTAATGGCAAGGAAAGCTTGTGGGAGGCAGGTCACCATCTGGACTTGAGAATGACTGGTCCATTAAAGAATATAACTGGGCTGGACCAGTATTCACTCTAGTCTTAGAATCTCTGATAAGGGATGTATTTGGTGTGGGAAAGATGCCTCATTTTATATTGTGTGAGTCTCACAGTTGGAGGTCAGAGGATGAATTATTTTTTTGTTGGGAATCTAACTTGGGAATAAATTGGTGACACAGGTGTTGGTGAAGTTGATGTATTGGTGTACTGGGCGAAACTGATTTGTTGGGGTTATTGAGTTGACTGTTTACCTTACTTTATTCGACTGGTGATTGAAGGACATTCATCTTCAGGATATTCAATTCCACCCTCTGGTTTTGCTTCTCTAAAGGCCCTGTCACACATAACGAGATTGCCAACAAGATCATTGTAACGTCACAGATTTTGTGACGCAACAACGATCCCAATAGCGATGTCGTTCTGTGTGACACGCACCAACGATCTGGCCCCTGCTTTGAGATCGTTGATCGTTACACACTGCTCTGGATCATTTCTACGTTGTTGTGCTCCCGCTGGGAACGCTACATCGTTGTGTTTGACAGGGACAATGACCAACGATCTCAATGCTATGCTATGGAGTGACAATTCCCAACGACCTCGGTATAATTCTGGATCGTTGCTGAAGTCGTTGGTGACATCGCTGATGAGATACCTGTTTGACATCTTACCAGCGATGTAAAAAACGACGCACCAGCGATCTCGGCATATCGTTATCGGTATCGCTGGTGCGTGATTATTTGTGACGGGGCCTTTAGTTGTGCAGATTTTGACACTGGTATAAAATCAGTTTGATTCTGTGGTAGGGAAAGGTGGTATTGTGTGCCACATTTGACACCCTTGCCATCCCAGTGGTTTGCTTCTGCAAACAGTGAGGTATCAGGTATTGGTGCAATCATTTCTGTGATAGATTGTGACAATGTGTATTGTAGGGATGAGATTTTAGTTTCTTTATTTTGTTTAGTTTTACCCATGATGATGAGTATCTTTTCTTGTAAGTTTCTTCTTCTGCAGTATTTATGCTGGAACAAGATTGCTCTCAATTGAGTGCTTTGTCCAGCGTGCCTAGCCATGGCTTCCCCGAAAGTGGATATTATAAAAACATCTCTTTAGTTATAAGAACAGGACTAGTATTCCATTTGGAATGGGTGCCCCATACACACCATGCATCTCTCCCTGCTTTGCTTATGCATCTATAGTAAATAAAGTTGGACGTTTTTAAGGACTGGACTCTTTTTCTATATTGGATACAACTGCTTCTCCATGAAGCTGGCACCTGTTAATCGTGGATGTGGTTTATGGAGCTCTGGGACAGATCTAAGGTCCCTCTCTGTAAGTAGTGCTGTAATTTTCTTCCCTTTTTTATTCACTTTTGTCTGTTTGTGTTTGGCCATACTAAGGCAAATGTATATGGGGGCTTTACGTAATGAAGGTTACATCTATATAGTAAACCAAATGCCAGTGCACAAATTACAGCACCACTAGATGGTAATATAATACTGAAAATTGCACAACAGATGAGTGGATGAGCATTCTGGTACTTCTTTTGCTATGTGAAAGCAATGAGTTTTACAGCAAAGACAGAACGGTAATTCCTGAAGAGCAATGGCACCTCACAGCAGCAAACATAAGGGCCAGATCTGCATGTTCACAAGCACTGTTATCCAAGATTGCATGGCAAATGATAACTTATCCCATGTAGGACTGCTGAAGACCATCTAAACTTCAATGCAGAGCTCTGAGGGAGGCGGCAGTATCCAGAGACTAGCAAGGAGTCCATCACCTACGTAAAATGTTTGGTGTCTGCATTGTTTTTTAGTGTTTCCAGTAGGCCACCTTTTCCCTGTGCATCTGGGATCCAGCCAAGTTGTCCCCATGGTGCTTTGATGCCCTTGGCTAAGCTTTAGCCTTCAATATAGGCCACCGCTTTTTGTGGTTGTGAAGACAGATGATCTGCTCAAGTGATGTAAATTATATAGAGGATCTCCTGAGACAGGACATTTTCTTCTTTTGTAGCAATAGCAGATAATGTGAGATAAAGCAGGTTTGTCTGGAGCTTCCTCAAGATGCCGCTTGTCAGCTTGGTGGTTAGCCTCGACCCTTACAACAATTATTTTTACATCTTAGACACGTGTTGTTTTCATTTTTCTGTACGAACAGCTTTTCAGACTTGTAGTAGCATTTTGTTCTGCTTGTTTATATGTATTCATCATTTATTTCACACTTTGTGAACGCCATACGGCTATGACAGACCTTTGGAAGGCATTTCAACACTTAAATACATTATTTTCTTTTACAGCAGAGCTGATTTGAGTCTGTCGGGATCCAGCTGCTCCTGCACTTGATAATCACATGGTGTTTGTTCAGCATTGTATATACTGTGATCAGGAAGACAGAGATAATAATAACCCCTTAGTGAGGGAGCGAATTTCCACCTTAATGACCACACCGTTTTTTGTAATTCTCACCAGTGTCCCTTTATGAGGTAATAACTCTGGAACGCTTCAACGGATCCTAGCGATTCTGAGATTGTTTTTTCGAGACATATTGGGCTTCATGTTAGTATTAAATTTAGGTCGATAATTTTTGAGATTATTTGTGAAAAAAATAAAAAATTTGGTGAAAATTTAAAACATTTTGCAATTTACAAATTTTGAATATTTATTCTGTTAAACCAGGGAGTTACGTGACACAAAATAGTTAATAAATAATATTTCCCACATGTCTACTTCACATCAGCACAATTTTGGAAAAAAACATTTTTTGGTTAGGAAGTTATAAGGGTTCAAAGTTCATCAGCAATTATTCAGTTTTTCAGCAAAATTTACAAAACCATTTTTTTTAGTGACCACATCACACTTGTCCCTTTGAGGGGTTTACATGACAGAAAACACCCAAAAGTGACTCCATTCCAAACAATACACCCCTCAAGTTGCTCAAAACTACATTCAAGAAGATTATTAACCCTTCAGGTGCTTCACAGGAACTAAAGCAAAGTGGAAACAAAAAATTGACATTTTAATTTTCCGACAAAAATGTTCTTTTAGCCTCAATTTTTTCATTTTCACATGGGCAACAGGATAAAATGCATCCTAAAATTTGTTGGGCAATTTCTCCTGAGTACACAGATACCTCATATGTGGTCATAAACCATTGTTTGGGTGCACTGCAGGGCTCAGAAGTGAAGGAGAGCCATTTGACTTTTGGAGCTAATTTTCTATTCAAAAAGTCAAATGGTGCTCCTTCCCTTCTGAGCCCTGCCATGCGCCCAAACAGTGGTTTATGATCACATATGAGGTATCGGTGTACTCAGGAGAAATTGCCCAACAAATTTTAGGATCCATTTTATCCTGTTGCTCATGTGAAAATGAAAAAATTGGGGCCAAAAGAATATTTTCGTGGAAAAAAAAAAGGATTTTTCATTTTTACGGATCAATTTCTGAAGCACCTGGGATCAAAGTGCTCACTATGCCTCTAGATAAGTTCCTGGGGGGTTTAGTTTCCAAAATGTTGTCACTTGTGGGGGGGCTCCAATGTTTAGGCACACAGGGGTCTTCATATGCGACATAGTGTCCGATAACAATTTGAATGGAAAATTAGCTCCAATTGTTAGCGGACACCATGTCGCGTTTGGAGAGCCCCTGCGTGCCTCCACATTGCAGTTCCCCCACAAGTGACCCCATTTTGGAAACTAGACGCCTCAAGGATTATATCTAGGGGTATAGTGAGCATTTGGAACCTACAGCTACTTCACAGAATTTGATAATGTCATATTGAACATTTTCTTTTTTTCACACAGGTTCTCACTTTTAGGGCATGTGCACAAGATCGGAGACACTGTGTTCTGGGCATCTCCTCTAATGCATTTTTTTTTATTATTTCTTTTTTAAATTAAAAAGAAAAAACGACAAGGGGCTTCGCCATATTTTTGGTCCCTTCTGCCTTGTTTTACTTGGCTGGAAACCACAAATATAGAGAAGCCCTTTTTTTTAAATTATTTCATGAAATAATTAAAAATAGAAAACAGCATGGGCTTCGCCATGTTTTTTGGACCAGCCAGGTACAACTAGGCAACTGGGGGCTGGAATCCTCAGCGTAGGGAGGCCAAGCATTCTGGGCCCCCACTGCGAATTGCAGTCCGCAGCCACCCCAGAAAATGGCGCATTCATAGAAGCGCCATTTTCTAGCGCTGTATTTAGCTCTTCCAGCTGCCATGTAGCCGTGGCAGATGGGTAATAAGGGGTTAATGCAGCTTTTTGGCAGCTGGCACTAAGCCGAGATTCTTAATGTCTGGCCAATATTAATCCGGGCCATTAGGAATCCCTAGTAAATTGTAAAGAAGACACAAGACAGAGAAAAATATTTTTATTAGAAAAAAAAAAAACACAGACACTACTTAGACCCCATCTTTATTCTTTGGCATCTGACATAGTCCAGTGGGAAGGTCCGATGTCCAGTGGGAGGTCCCTCGATAATTCATAATTTCCAGTCTTTTACAGCATATGGGGGCATCCCCCATATAAAAGCTGGCATTCTTCCAGGAGAATGACAGGTCATGACCTCAGTAAGGTGATGGCAGGTCACGATCCTTGGTTCACAAAGCATCAATTGTGATCCCATGATGGGAGCTGCCATGACCTCACTGACATCATGAGCTGTCAGTCTATGCGCAGATAAAGCAGTCTCTGGAAAGACTGACAGCTCATGACCTCAGTGAGGTCATGGCAGGTCCAGATCGTTTGTTCACAAAGGGTCAATTGTGATCCCATCATGGGATCACAATTGACCCCTGCGTGAACGAAGGATCCTGACCTGCCATGACATCACTGAGGTCATGAACTATCAGTCTATTAGCAGACAGAGCATTCTCTGCTCTGTCTGCACATGCGGCCGGCAGACAGCATAGGGACGCACCAGGGAAATGACTGAGGTATAGAGATCGCGGGATGATGGGTGAGTGACAGGGGGCAGGGCAGTGCACTAGGTCCCTCTCCAATGTGACATGTGTGACATGTCACATTGGAGAGGAATCTGCAGGAGAAGGCTGCCGGCAGCAGCTTCCTGTGCACTGCGGCGCCATTTTAGAAGGAGGCTAGGGGAGTGCAGACTCTGTACCGGTATCGGGAGCTGTGTACCAGTACCAGGAGACAGGGCAGACATTTCTTTGTCATGCCACAGATGTGATCCTGTGGCATGACAGAGAAATCATTGTTTTTACCGGCGATTCTATGTATATTTATGTGATCACGGTTATATACCGGTAAACGATGTATAACTGTGATCAAATGGCCAGTATCGGTAAAAACCGGCCCGGTTTATAATCTGCAGGGGTAGCTGAAACCCCGGAGATTTTCGAGCACTGGGGGGCGCTACAGGGCCTTTCCTGTTCTGACTTATTTTCACGTCAGAACAGAATAAGGACCCTGTAATGCCGCCGTTTTTTTACAGTGGGCCGTCACTAAGAGGATAAACTAACTCTGCTGTCTCATTGGGGGATTACAGATATGTCTGACAGCTGGCTCCCTGCTCCCCTACTGTAGGTTTAATGATTGTAGAATGTCACTGCAGAGGTATGTGCTGACTGCCTGGATATTACAAAGTGAACAATGTAAAGTAGATGTAAAAACTGTGTAATCTACTTTTTATTAAAAATGGATGGGTTTTTCATTTAAAATTTTACTGCTCATTGCCTAGATTACCAGCCTCAATCTGTCACTGGTGGCTGGTCTACTAGCAAGGAGCGTAAACCATATAAGCCCTCTGAAATAGAGCTTGTAAGTGTTCTGTAGAGTACTGGATGGCTGGACCCAGCCTTCTTCAGTGTAACCTCACCCCTTTAATTCTGCAGGAGTAAAGTTACCTCTGCTTGCATTATCATAGAACACACACTTAGGCCCCGCAGTGCAACCATGCCACTGCTTCAAATTGTCTGATAAGTCAGGAGCGCACTGCCCCACAGCAAGTGTGAAGACAGGATGCAGGGGAGTAGTGTGCTCCTGAACTACAATCCTGATAAAACCCCTTTTAAGTTCCCTTTAAATGAACTGATATTCAGCAAAATAGGTGTTCACAATTATCTGCTCTTAAATATGCAAGTGATCACTGAACAAACAAGCAAATCTTGTGTTTGAGGGCCACTCAGGAGGATGTATTGCGCCCACTTTTTATTAGATCCGCTATTAGTGTATTTCATAAGTACACTTGCCATGGTTACAGAGTCTCAAGAAAACTAGTTGTGAAAAGCTAATGAGACTTTGGTTCCGGAAATCATACAAATGTTCATAATGATTCTAGTGGATTGCATTGCTAGCATTTGTAGTGATTGATTTGTATAAAACCATTATCTAATAAAAATTAACATAAATAAATTAGTTAAATAAATTAACAGAATTGCATTATGATAGTGTGGCTGAAAGGGTATATGTCTGTATTCTATGGACTTGGGAAGTTTAAAAATCACAAAGTCAGATATTTTAATTCATCGATGCTCCAGTCAATGCCCCTGGTATTCAATTTTTTTTTTTTTTAAACCAATAGATTTTTATTTAAACAAATCAAGGGTCAAAGGTACAGGAAAGAATACCATAGGATAATTAATTATTTAAAAAACATAATTACCCTTGCAGTTAAACTATCCTAGACAAAGTGAATCAAGAGAGGGTAAACAGGTACAACGGATGGGAACGGGGAAGGACAGGGTATTATACTCTACATCTAGGGAAGGAGAGGAGGGAAGGAGGAACAAGGAGGCAACAGATATACTGACAGTAAAACATCTAGGTTCACATAAAATAGCTTTTAGAAAGGCTAGGTGTCAGAGTAAAAACTTGAAGATACCAAAGGATCCCACCAAGAAGACACTTTGTTCCTCCTGGTTAGATCGTGCGCCAGGATGGATTCATGCTGGAAGTGCATTTGTATTTGAGCAATAAGCTCACTCTTAGAAGGGACAAGCTGAGACCTCCAGTGCCTAGCAACACATTGTCTAGCAGCAATCAAAATGTTGGTGGTTAACGGCCTAATAGGGAACGGGATATCCTTCAAACCAATGCCTAAAAGTACAGTGGGGTCAGTTAAGCTGAAAGGAACATGAGTTGTTGAAATAATTACAGATTCTATGTCTTTCTAAAAGGCTTGAATAACACATGGGACATCGTCCCGACATGAAGGCAGTTTTTCCAACACAAATGGGAAGAGGAGTTCCTAAATTTGGCCAGTCAAGAGGAAGTAATATACCAGTTTAATTGAAGCTTCTTCGCCTGCTCCAGGTGGTTAATGCAAGACGAGAATTTGGCAGCATGAGTCGAGGCTTGATGCCATGCATCCAATGAGGATGAAAATGAAAGTTGGTCTTTCCAGGCCAGCATGAAGGGCAGCTTGGAAGAACCACCCGGAGCAAGAAGCACTTCATAAGTGATAGACAATCCGTGTTGGATATAACAGTTTGATTTGAAGAGTCACTGGAGAGGGTTATCAATGTAAGTGAGATTACAGGGGGGCAAACGGGAACCATGAAGAAGATGTCGGATTCGTAGGTATTGGTAAAATAGGGAATGTGGAACGTCAAATCTATTAACTATGCTTGAAAAGGGCATCAAATTATCAGAATCAAAAAGGTCCTCTAGAAATACAATACCTTGGGCCTTCCATCGAGCCAGAGAGAGATCCTCGATCAAAAGTTCAAATGCTCCAAGGGAAATGTACCTGTACAAAAAAGGCAAATACTCCCTGCTATGAGACGGCCATACCTTTAGCAGGGATGACATAGTATGTAGGAAAGGAAGTTGTTTAGTGGGTTGCAGTAGGGCTGTTTCCAGGAGGAGTCTAGTGGATCCCCGAGGGGCAAATTGGGCCTCAATGCTAAGCCAAGGGCCAGAGGCTGCACCAACCCACCATAATTTGGCTGGTTCCAAGAGAGCAGCCCTGTGATAGGAGCGGACATCGGGGACCCCCAGAGCCTCCTCGGAGTAAGGGAGAGTCATAATTTTATGTGAAACCCGGTGTGGTTTATTATTGCAGATAAAGCGGTTTAGAGACAATTGAAAGGCCAAAATGCATGAAAGCGGAAGTGAAGGGGAAGGCACCTGAACAAATAGATCAATTTAGGGAGCATTAACATTTTAATAACCTGTATTCTAGCCATCCAGGAGAAGTGGGAAGAAGAAGATTTGCACAGAAGATTGTAAATTTCTTGTACAAGTGAATCATCCATTTTGAATCACGAGCGCTCCCATTCATTGATTCAAACCGGATGTTTTTCCTATCATTATTTCTGATGAACCTACTGGCTGGAGGTTCTGAGTGTCCGGCACGTAGCTGCAAACCAGCAGTGGATACAGCTTCACTCCTGCACTCTATACTTGTAACAAGACATCTAAAAGGTGAGGAGCTTTCTTTCTGACTATACTATAATTTCATTACATCTGCACTTAGATCTGCGCCTCTCTCCTTCTCATCTCCCTCCCAACCAGGACCCTACAGCCCTGAGGAGTCCACGAGTAGTGTTGTACAAGTGAATCGCAATTAAACTTAACAATTTTTGAAAGATGGGTTATGTTGATCCCCAGGTATGTGAAACCAGAGCTGGACCACACAAAGGGATACTTGGCATGGATGTCAGTTTGCAAAGGTATGGGAAGGTTCAGAGGGAAGAGAGAGGATTTAGATAAATTAAGTTTGTAGAGGGACGCAAGGGAGAAATCCTCTAGAGTGGACATGATTTCATCAATTGATTCCATGACATTTGTGCAAGTTAGGATAACGTCGTCAGCATACAAACCTATTTTATAGGATTTCGCACCCAACTCTATACCTTTAATATTAGAGTTTCCTCTAATTATAGCGGCCAAAGGCTCCATCACCAGAGCAAAGATGAGCGGGGAGAGGAGGCAGCCTTGGTGGGTGCCATTGGAGATTGTAAAACAGCATGACATAAAGCCAGAGGCACTTGATGAGGAGTATAGAGCCAAAATTGCTCTTGCGATACCGCCCTCTATGCAGAATCTGTACAGCACCTCAGCAATGTATGTATGTCAAAAGCCTTTTCAGTGTCCAATGACAGGAATACACTGGGAAGGCCCCCCTCTCCACCACATCCAAAAGATCAATAATTCGACGGGTTCCATCCCTTGTCTGTCACCCTGGGACAAACCCAACCTGTCCAGGTCGACCAGTGAAGGGAGGATCCCCAATGGTCTATTGGCCCAGATGTTTGCATAGATCTTCACATCACAGTTAAGCAATGCAATAAAGTGGAAGTTACCAGGAGAGATCATAGGTTTCCCCGGTTTAGGGAGAGTGACAATGGTTGCCTCCAGACCCTCCCTCTCAATGACCCCTGACGTTTGCCAAAGGTTATAAAGGTGAAGTAAATATGGGGATAGTAGGGGTGCAAATTGGGAACAATAATGGAATAAAGCCCCGGGGTGGAGAGTTTCTTGGCATTACGTATTGCTTGTGAGATTTCAAAGACTGTTAGGGTACCGTTACATGAAGCAATATTGCTTGCAATTTCACTGGCAATTTGCTGACTCATGTGAAATCATGGACACATTGTTCCATTTTGTACAAGGCAACAAAATAGAACAATGTGTCCATGATTTCACTGCAACCAGCAAATTGCCAGTGAAATTGCAAGCAATATTGCTTCATGTAACAGTACCTTTAGGGGGGCATTAAGAAGGGATAGCTGTGAGGAAGAGAGTTTGGGTAAGGCCGCTTTGTCTAAAAATGCCGAGATGGAGGATAGGGATGGTTGAGGGGTGTTGGGGTCATTTTGAAGATTATACAAGGAGGAGTAATACGAGCCAAATTCTGCTGCAGTCTCAAGTGGATTACAGACACATGAACCATCTGACTTGAGGATAAATGGAATTTTGGACTGAACTTCTAATTTTTTAACTCTTTTAGCCAGCAGGGAACCAGCTCTATCGTCCATGGCATAAAATTTAGCATTAGTTTTTTTTATGATCTTTTTCAGCCTTGACTAGTAACAGGGAGTGTATGGAAAGACAGGTATTTGTTAGTTCTTTGAGCAGATTGGGAGTAGTCCTATGTTTATGTTGAAGCTCTAGAAGCTTTAGTTTTCCTAGAGCCGAGTGAAGTGCGGCTGTTCTGTCCCCTTCTAATGGCTGTAAATCCCAAACGCTCTAATTACCAGTCTCTCAGATAATTGTATGCTCGTACTTACCCCATCAGGGACAACAGACAGTATCAACTCGGTCGTCACTACAGCTGTACAAGGACCAGGGGAAACGCTGTAGTTTTCTTCTAAATCTTGTATTAGTTACAATGAAACGATAGGTGAAAAGGAATAATCTGTACAGGGTTATACACATGTCTTCAATAATGGATTCTGCAGACTAACTGAGGAAGAAGGGAGGGACATCCTGTACAGACACAAACTAAGGGATGAAGGTAGGGACAAAATTCATACAGTCTACCTAGCAACAACAGGGAATTTCCTGATTGGAGGAAATACACAATGCAGAGAAATGTATACAACAGGTTGTTCCCATTCATGGGACACAACAGCGGCATTATGTTGTCTCTTTGCCAAAGCATCCATCTTTATAAAGGCACCCCTAATCACAGCTTTGTGGGCAAACCACAGCACATAGTCATAGATTTCACCTCTATCATTTTGGTCGAAGAACTCCCCCAGCTGACTTAGAATCTTGTCAACATTATCAGGGCTGGAAAGGAAATAATCATTCAATCTCCACCTAGCCGGAGGCAGGATGGAGGTCGAATCCGCTATGCGAAGCGTGACAGGAGCATGGTCCGACAATGAAATATTGCCTATCTCAGCAGAGACACACTGTGGTAAAAGGACAACATCCACAAAAATATAATCTATTCTGCTATAAGAATGATAACGTGGTGACATATAAGTGTAGTCTTTCTCCTCACAGTGGAAGTATGTCCAAATGTCATGAAAGTGGTGAGTGGAGATAAGGGAGCCCATGTCGCTCCTAGATTGGGAAGGCATCGAACAATCATGAAATTTAGACATTGGAATATTAAAGTCGCCCGCTATCACTTTGTGTCCATAAGTAAAAGAGTCCAGCACACCAAAGAAGCCTCACAAGAATTTAAGTTGGCCTGCATTGGGGGTGTATAAAGATACTAAAGTAAATGGGGCATTATTTATGGAGCAAAGGATTATTAAATATTGACCATTCAGATCGGCTGATGAATTCTTTATGTTGGAAGGCTTCTGATTTGGAAATAAAAATACCTACTACAGCTTTCTTAGAACTGCCGTTTGCAAAATACTGATAAGGATAATTGTTGGAATACATTCTGACATTATCCTTCCCAATTAAGTGGGTTTCCTGGACACAATAGATATCACAACCCCGCTTGATCAGTTGGCGCCTCACTAGAATTAAGGCCGTTAACGTTAATAAAAGATACAGAGAAGCTCATGGTGGATGAAATTGAAGTCCTGTGGTTGACATCCAACAGAGAAACTTAAAATGTGCGTTATCAAAGTGTAGGGAAAGGGATAGGGAATGGGTTGGGGGTAGGAGAAAGACAGACAGGGGGAAACCAGAAAAAAACACATAACCAGTCTCAACAACAGCCGTGGGGTCAGAGATATAATCCACAACAGAAAAAGTGACCAAAACCGCACAGGGGGTTAAACCTTCCTAAAACTGGGCTCAATGTAAGAGCGGGAAGGTATCAGACAACTCAAATCGTCCCACCAAAACAATACCAAGAAGGAACAAAATGTAACAAAATGAGAGTCAGTGAAAAACGTCCCGGCGGGAAGGCATCCATGGAACTTCAAAAATGGGGTGGTGTTTCAGACTATATTCCACTCAGGATCAATGCGTTTATTATCAGGACCTGGGTCAGGTGAACGTGGTGAGGTAGAGGTACTGGAAGCACTGGGAGAACGGAAACCACATTAAGACAGCAACTTCCCAGCTTTAGCCAGGGTATGACAAACAGAGGTGGATCCCTTTCTCCTGATGATCAGCTTTGTGGGAAAACCCCATCTGTATGCAACATTCTTGTCACGTAATACTTGAGTGTGGTGGAGAAAGGCCCTCTTCAGAGCCAGTGTAGGTCCTGGAGGTAGGTCCTGGAAGACTGACAGGTGACCAAATTTATCCGGTAGAGCAGGATCACCTCTGATGGCTTGAAGGAAGTCCTCTTTAAGTTCATAAAAGTGAACGTGGGCAATCACATCTGTAGGCAGGCTAGGGTTAATACTAGCAGGCTTTGGAATCCTGAGGATGCGGTCTTTAACAACATCTTTTTTAGCAACATGAGGGAGAGCGGCCATAATAAATTCCTGCAGGAAGGAGCGTAAGTCCGGGACCAGGACTGATTCATCAACTCCATTAATTCGTATGTTGTTACGTCTAGACTTGTCTTCTAGGTGCAAAGTCTTGAATTGCATTTTAGACATGTTTAACTGCAGAGTGTCATGTGCATCCAGCAGGTCGTTGGTGATCTGACCAACTCCGCCATTTTCCTTTCCAGTCTATCTGTTCTGCCACCCAGCTCTGCCAGCTCCCCTCTAATGTTTGCCACCATACCCCTCATGTCGTCCTGGAGTGAGGAGCGGAGAGACAACTGGAGGTCTTTCATGGCTCTGTGGGTGATTGGACCATTGGCATTACCTCCTTCGTAAGACCCCACGGAGGGCTGGGAACCTCACCGGGTAGCGCGGGCCGAGCGAGGAGAAGGCGGTGCCATTTTGGAGGCTGCAGCAGAGAGCTGGCCGCCGGAGAAATAATCGGTTACCCGCTTTGGGGGTTGCGAATGGCAGATTTAGTTCTGCCCATCAACGCACCCAGGGATCCGGTACTCCGATGTGAAGTTAGAAGGTGAGAAGATCAGTTGTACCACTGTTAGAGCCGTTTCTAGTTCTGTGGAAGACTGAGCTCCCGCGCTATGTGGCCTCCGCCATACTACGTCAGGCCACGTCCTGCCCCTAGTATTCTTGACATCTGCAGTGGTGACATCACAGCTGCTACATCTCATATGACCGTTGCAGCCACTTATTTGACTGAATGGTTATGGTAACACATTGCCAACATTGACATACATTTACATCGTATGTTGGCTCTCTGACTTTGATGCGGGTCCACATCTTTCACCGGCAGATCATGGCTGTGATATTGAGCAATCATCTGCCTCTTTACAGAGGAGTGGAGCTATGCTATTAGCTGTTAACCTGTTAAATGTATTTGTCAATCTCTGACAGCGGTATTTACTGTGCCCTGGCAGGGGAGCTCGTCATTCCATTATCCCACCGGGATTCCCATTACTTGATTGTGGGTTGATGACGGGTTGCCATAATGGCCGGGGTTCTACTGAAGACCACTGTGCCTGTATAACTGTTCTCTTATGAAGATTGAAAAATTAACCCAACATTCACTATTGCTTGAATGTGAAGAAATTTATTAGCAATCAGAATAAAAAAAGTAAACGTTTCGGTCATGTAGATTTGACCTTCAACAAAAAGTACTTATTGCAGTACCGAGGAAGATTGATTAATCACATCCAGTATGTTATATCTTAGCAGAAAGTCCTGATTGCAGTGGTGACAATGGTCCATGAGCCGCAGCACAAGATCTTTCTCATAGGAGATGCACTTTTCTAGGAGACAGTTATCGCTCCTCACTTGCACTGCAGCTCATGGACCTTTGTACTGTGATGAGTCAAGTGTGAAAGATGTATTAAAAACACCTAACCAGAGTAGACTGATTTGATATTAAGAGCTCTACACAGGTATACCTGGTAATGGCTATAACTCAATTGATGACACAGACTCGGTCTTCAAATGAATAGCTCTCGTTTATTGTTTGTATCAGCTTATATACGTTTACAGAAGAAAAAAATAGGTTACATCATACAATGACAAATATGATGAATATGCAGTATAGACAGTTTTGAGATGATTAATTAGTGACCTTTAAGAAAGTTACAGAAGATAACAACTTGTACACTCTGGCTTACATATGGCTTGGTGGTCTTTATCTAGAAAACAAGGACAAATACAAGAATGTGCTGAGTTATGCTGACTTCACTTAAACAAACTGTTACACAGGCCTCTAGTCAGAATAGACATGATAAATAAAAAAATGGCTTCTTTGGATACAATATGGCGGAAGCTACATAGTACCTATGATGTCGTCTTTAACAACGTGAAATTTATGTTTGATTCTGATTGCTATTAAATTGCAATATGATTCAGATATCCAGTGGCATTGAGGTTTTCATTGATGAAGAATGGCCCCACTATCTTTGTACCCCATATACCACACCATACCATCAGTTTTTGTGTTCCAACAGTCTTAGAGAGATCTATTCACTGTGGGTTAGTGTCAGACTAATAGTAGTGGTTTTGTTTGTTAACTTCACCATTCACAAAAAAGTTTGCCTCATCACTCATCTGAAGGCAATCGTCTATGCTGTGAAGATACGACATGTGCAGTATCTGAAACAACAGATACTAGATGCGTGTCCTAGCATTTCTTCTGCGGTGTTGCTATCTGTGTGCCAAGAGTGGGAGAAGAGGGTTGCATTGACAATCCAACACAATGGGCAGCACTTCGAACACATTTTATAAATGGCCATAAACTTGTAAATAACTCATGAAAGAATAAAGTTACATTAAAACCAAGCACACCATTGTTTTTCTTATGAAATTCTCAATACGTTTGATGTGCCACATGACCCTCTTCCCGTTGAAAAAAATAAAGTTGGATCCAAAATGGCCGACTTCAAAATGGCCACCATGGTCACCACCGATCTGGAAGTTTTCCCCCTCCCATATACTAATGTGCCACAAACAGGAAGTTGATATCACCAACTATTCCCATTTTATTTAGGTGCATCCATATAAATGGCCCACCTGTAGATGTATGGTAGTAAGCCGTCAGCTAATCAAGCGGTGGTTGCTGGCATCTGATTGGCCACGGCATTACCACACATCTCCTGTATGGACGTCATCTGGGCACCGCTCAGCATAGATGAATGGTAATTCAGTGTCCAATCAGACGCCAGCAGCTTCCGCCTGATTGGCTGGCGGCTTACAATCACACATCTACGATGAGCGGCGCCCGGATATGTACACACAGGAGGACAGGGGAGGAATGAAGCGGCAGCGGTGGCAGCAGGCTCCGGTAATAGTGGTACTGTGTGTGTGGCTGCCTGGTTGCGTGTGTGGCTGCAGATATGTGAAGGGGGTACAGAGGGATATTGAGGGATGATGGGGGCTATAGAAGGATATTGGGGGATGCTGATGGATGATGATAGGGATATTGGGGAATGATAGGGGCTGCAGATGGATGATGGGGGCTGCAGATGGATGATGGATGGATGAATGAACAGTTTAGTTATGCTGGTCTGTGATGACAACTACTGTACTGTATATAATAAATGTTTATTTTTTTTGTTCATCAATAAATGTGAATTATTCTTCATGGAGATAAGACACCCCCTGAAAATAAGACATGGTGCATCATTGGGAGCAAGTATTAATATAAGATGGTCTCTTATTTTCAGGGAAACAGGGTAATATATACAGTAAAAGGTTACTTTTTTTTAAACAAGAAATAAAACAATATATGAAAGTTCAAATCACCCTCCACCCTTTCTCCTTTTAAAAATATAAGACAGATATATTTGGTAAGGATACGTCTGTAATATCCAATGTATTAAAATAGAACAAATACCAAAATTACACTTTCTTTGACTGCTACAGCAACCCAAAAATGCCTCACTTGATAACATGAAGATCAAAAGCACAAGTTGTCCTACAAAATAAAAGCCCTAATATGGCTATGTGGACAAAAAAAAATAAAAAAGTTATGCCTCTTGAAAGCACGGGAGAAAAAAATAAAAACAGAAAACAGCCATTTTGGGAAGGGGTTTGTGTAGACAGCTTCAGCGCTCAACTCTAGTAGAGACAGCATTCAGCTCGGCATACATAAAGGGTTTGTCAACTACTTGGACAACTCATTCTCATTTCTAGTGTGCGCTGCCATAAAAATAACAAAACCTAGACTCTTCTCCAATGTTGATGCAGTTCCAGCGATATTTTAACTCTTGTTCCCGGGCCCATATGACATTTTTATCACACTCAAGCCACGCACCCAATCAGTGCCGTCTTCCTTCTCCCCACCTTCAAACGTAGGAGCAATTACCAGGCAGTTACTGGCAGCTTATATTAACTGAAAAAGACCTAAGTCTCAATCAAGGAATGATTTCACAAATACCGTCAAAAAATGCTAAAAATTGCAATCTTTATTCTAAATATAAAATAAAATCATATCAGAGCTAATTCCCAAAGGAAAGCCACATAGTACAGTATAAATCCTTTGTAAATACAGAGTAACATCAATATTGCACAGAACCCATATAGAAAAAACTATGCTTCACAAAGCAACATATATAAACCTATACAAGTAAATCACCCTTTATGGCTTCCTAATAGACCTATGTTATGTCTATCAGATCCTTACATATGCCTGTTCCTGGATGGCAATCTCTCCAAGGGGTTATTGATAGGTATATAGGCTCAGCCTGAGGTTATTTAAATCCTATAGATAAAGGGTTAAGTATTTATTACCTGCTGTAGAGGAATACTGTGCCTGGGTTTCACACCCCTACGCCGTTTCGCAATAGAGCTTCTTCCGGGGGCGGAATGTCGCGTGGGCACTGGGAACACGAGTTCCAACATCGCCAACAGAGGTGAGTATAGGCTTTTTTACTTTTATGAGAATGCTCATGGGGAATAAGGGTTTGCCAAGTAGTGGACAACCCCTTTAAGCTGTCATCAACATGAACACTGACCCCTTTGATTGGTTGTCCACTTGAAATGTACTAATACAGTTGTACAAGGAAAAGTGTACTAAAGTTCAGATATCAGTGTGTGCCCTAGATCCTGGCCTTTTCATGTCCAACTTGAGTTTGGCGAAGGAGAGTTTCCTATGTCTGCCGAACTGTGTGTGGCTGGGGCTGTTTGACTTGATTACTTTAATAGCTAATGAAAAAAACAGTATAGAAAAATCACAATGTGATGAACATTAAATTATGGTGTGTGAATGCAAAATATGTGGGACTACTGTGTGAAACAATGCAACTGGATACACACAGTAAATGTACATTATGTGAAACAACAATGTTGCAAAACTATCCCCCAACAGTAAGCCATCCCCTCTTTTTTGTTTAATTTTGATTAGGTAGAAAGCTGGAAAAGGAAGAATATGGCGCCACCATAGGGTGTTACCCTTTTCACAATTGGATATTAAAATAATATAGGGTGCTCACTTCATGTGGTTGTCAGAGACACAACCACTATATGCTCATATATATCCAATCCAAATGGTTGCAGCAGTCTTCCAAAAAAGTATAACATTAAATTAAAAGAAAAATTGAAATTTTTGACCGCGCTACCATATAAAAAAAAATCAAGATTCTTTGCAGTTGATAGTGATTTTTATTTCTAAAAAAAACAAAATAAAGAATAAAATAAAAATCACTATCAACTGCAAAGAATCTTTTGATTTTTTTATATGGTAGCGTGGTCAAAAATTCCAATTTTTCTTTTAATGTAATGATATTCTTTACTTTTGAGGTAGGGCTTACTTTAGCATCAGCTTCGAAAAGTGAACCCTAGTGGAGTACTCACGGCTGAAATTGACACCTGCATAAAAATACACATTGCAGTGTTGCTAATAGCTGATGAGTAGAGTACCGTCGCCCCCCCATCCTTAAAATAATAAACTTGTATACTTACCTCATCTCCCGCAGGGCTTCCAGAACTGTAGGGACCTGTACCTGCAATTCATGGAGCCCATGTGACCCGCATCTAATCAGCTGTCGGAGTCAGTATGTCCCACCTTCTGACTCTGAGAGCCGATTGGACGCGGTTCACAGGTCCTTGAAGAAGTCTGCAATATCAGCGATTCCTTCAAAGACCTGTGAACCACGACAAATCTGCTCCCGTAGTGAGAAGGCGTTACATACTGACTGAGAGCTGATTGGTCGCAGATCACATGCGCAGGAAGTACAGGTCCCATTTGCTATTGAAGAATGTCTACCGAATTCCTGTTGCCTCCAGCTCCTCTCCATGAGAAAGTACGTTATGGTGCTGTGCCGCTTTCCTGGTGTATGGCCCTGATCCTGGTGTATACCTCCCATCCTGTAATATGGCCACAATCCAAGTGTATACCCTGATTTTGGTGTCTAGCACCCACCCTGTAATATGGCTGCAATCCTGGTATATTTGGCCCTTATCCTGTATGTGCTCCGATTCTGGTGTAAAGCCCCCATTCTGGAATATGGCTGCAATCCTGGAATATACCCTGATCCTGGTGTATAGCCCACATCCTGTAATATGACAGCAATCCTGATATATTTGGCCCTTATCCTGGTATATGGCCCTGATCCTGGAATATATGGCCCCAATTTGTGTGAATGATTTTCCTGACCAAAAATAGGTCCCTACCTCGAAAGTTAGTGCACTAGCCCTTTTTCTGGAGGTCAAAGGAAAATAAGACTGTCTTATTTTTGGAGAAACATCATACTACACACATTACTACTACAATTACGGACACAATACTTTGAATTTGATTTCCTAGTACAATTGTGTCCTAGTAGTTATGTAATTGGTGCATACAGTTAGGGCCAGAAATATTTGGACAGTGACACAATTTTCGCGAGTTGGGCTCTGCATGCCACCACATTGGATTTGAAATGAAACCTCTACAACAGAATTCAAGTGCAGATTGTAACATTTAATTTGAAGGGTTGAACAAAAATATCTGATAGAAAATGTAGGAATTGTACACATTTCTTTACAAACACTCCACATTTTAGGAGGTCAAAAGTAATTGGACAAATAAACATAACCCAAACAAAATATTTTCATTTTCAATATTTTGTTGCGAATCCTTTGGAGGCAATCACTGCCTTAAGTCTGGAACCCATGGACATCACCAAACGCTGGGTTTCCTCCTTCTTAATGCTTTGCCAGGCCTTTACAGCCGCAGCCTTCAGGTCTTGCTTGTTTGTGGGTCTTTCCATCTTAAGTCTGGATTTGAGCAAGTGAAATGCATGCTCAATTGGGTTAAGATCTGGTGATTGACTTGGCCATTGCAGAATGTTCCATTTTTTTGCACTCATGAACTCCTGGGTAGCTTTGGCTATATGCTTGGGGTCATTGTCCAAGCGCCGTCCAATCAACTTTGCAGCATTTGGCTGAATCTGGGCTGAAAGTATATCCCGGTACACTTCAGAATTCATCCGGCTACCCTTGTCTGCTGTTATGTCATCAATAAACACAAGTGACCCAGTGCCATTGAAAGCCATGCATGCCCATGCCATGACATTGCCTCCACCATGTTTTACAGAGGATGTGGTGTGCCTTGGATCATGTGCCGTTCCCTTTCTTCTCCAAACTTTTTTCTTCCCATCATTCTGGTACAGGTTGATCTTTGTCTCATCTGTCCATAGAATACTTTTCCAGAACTGAGCTTGCTTCTTGAGGTGTTTTTCAGCAAATTTAACTCTGGCCTGTCTATTTTTGGAATTGATGAATGGTTTGCATCTAGATGTGAACCCTTTGTATTTACTGTCATGGAGTCTTCTCTTTACTGTTGACTTAGAGACAGATACACCTACTTCACTGAGAGTGTTCTGGACTTCAGTTGATGTTGTGAACGGGTTCTTCTTCACCAAATAAAGTATGCGGCGATCATCCACCACTGTTGTCATCTGTGGACGCCCAGGCCTTTTAGAGTTCCCAAGCTCACCAGTCAATTCCTTTTTTCTCAGAATGTACCCAACTGTTGATTTTGCTACTCCAAGCATGTCTGCTATCTCTCTGATGGATTTTTTCTTTTTTTTCAGCCTCAGGATGTTCTGCTTCACCTCAATTGAGAGTTCCTTTGACCGCATGTTGTCTGGTCACAGCAACAGCTTCCAAATGCAAAACCACACACCTGGAATCCACCCCTGACCTTTTAACTACTTCATTGATTACAGGTTAACGAGGGAGACGCCTTCAGAGTTAATTGCAGCCCTTAGAGTCCATTGTCCAATTACTTTTGGTCCCTTGAAAAAGAGGAGGCTATGCATTACAGAGCTATGATTCCTAAACCCTTTCTCCGATTTGGATGTGGAAACTCTCATATTGCAGCTGGGAGTGTGCACTTTCAGCCCATATTATATATATAATTGTATTTCTGAACATGTTTTTGTAAACAGCTAAAATAACAAAACATGTGTCACTGTCCAAATATTTCTGGCCCTAACTGTATACTTTAATATTGTATCTGCAGAATAAGTTATAACTTCCCGACCACAGAAAACAGCACTGGTCAGGCAAAATGGAAGATTTGTATCCCCTGTAGGGTACTTTTATGCCAGTTACAAAATAGAGTGGCAGGTCTGATTTATGAGCATCACTTCATTTATTTTATATAGGGTACTTGCAGTTTTTGGCCGACCTTTAGGAAATGAATGGAGCAGCAATTGAGGGTGCTCTATTCTAATGGGGTTAAAAGTAGCTTGTTTGTGTTGGTCCCAGCAGGTAGATCCTCATTGACCAACAACTTATCACTTGCCTTCTGAATAGGTGATAGTGTGTTTGCGTCATGAAACGTCTTCAAGGTCCAGCTACACGGGCCATCAGTATTTTTACATGGGCTGATAATTGTGAACAAGTGTTCTTTTTGACTAATTAATTTATCTTAATACTTTTAATAATTCTTCTTCAGGAAGACTGTCTAGTATAATCAGTAGGAAATATTTAGTCATTTTGGCTTGTTCCCATTATGGCTTTCTCCAGAGTTAACCACTGTTCCAAATAAACATTATAAAAAAAATATATTATTTTTTCCTCACTTTGTAAACGTAGACCAATATGTTTTCTCGGCAGGCAGACACTAGAGAGATTGATTTGACTACAGTAAATATAAATTAGAGAAACAATAGTTTTAGTAATCCACATGGCACAGTTATTGCTGTACTGAAGATTAAAGTTATTGCTTTACATCGGTAATGTTTAAATATTTCCATCTGGGCTGAAGCTTTTTCTGATTATCTGGAAAACTAAAGCAATAAAAATATAAACAATGGACTTTTAAAAAGCAAAAATTAGAAGGTTTTATTTATTAATGGAACAGAGATGGAACATTTTGAATAGATATTGTAGCAGAACTTACAGCGCCTGAGGATGGGCAGATATCTCAATACATGTTGAAAAGCATGTCACATTACCTACTATGAGACATAGGTGAAGCTCAGGATGTTATGGTAGACCTGTAAATGGAGTTACCAATCTGCTAAACAAAATCTTGGGCTTTATGGCAGCATGATAAATATGGTTATCTGCTATCGAAATCTACTAGGGAAAATAGCAATGAAGAGCGACTCCAGTTTTGCAGATTCGACACTTGCCTATATTGAACATTTTCTTAAAAGTTCTACAGATTACAGCAGATTTCAGCCACAAAAAACTGAAATATCACCATATCCATAGGGATAACAAAATGTGTTGTTCAATGAGAACAACTTTTCTTTTATGGTTCAAATAATCAATTATTCTACAACGTCAAGAAGTAGCTGAGCAACATGACATTAGGTGGTTATCCAGAATCAGTAATACCTCTCATGTAGAAGTTCTATCTCCAGTGGTGTCCTGGCTTGCTAACAGTCAGGGACTGGTGTGCCGAACAGTGATCAGCAGTGCTCTGAACTGATAGGTCTTACCGTTTGTAGCTTAAAGAGAGGATCTTCATTGGAAGATCTGGAAAGTGAATGTTCCCTGCAGGTTTGGCACTGTGTTTGTTCATAGTTTACAGAATCTCCCTTGCTGAGTACAAACACATTCTCAGAACACTAGGATGGAAGAGTCTGATCAATCACAACTTTATTCTGCAGCAGTACAATGACTGCCAAAAATCTACTGTAGGTTTTAAAGAGCTATTTTTACTGAACAGAAGAACAAGGAGTTATGTATCAGATAGTAGGACCCAAAGAGCCCTGACCTAAATATTCTCAAATCTGTATGAGATTATCTGAAGGCATAAGTGAAAGAGCCAAACTGTGCAGAAGAACATCAGCAAGTTCTAAGGATTTGGAACATGTTCTAGGCAACATTAAAGGAAAAACTGCACAAAAATTACTTGGAGGTTGCCTGTCATTTTTTATTCATACGTGGCGGGCATGGAATTAAAATACAATAATGAAGCATTAACACCCACTAATCCCTTGCAGTTTCCTGGTTTCTTGCAATACTCATTACTACTTCTTCCATCAGGGAGAAGCAGGTACCCACTAAGGGCATTGATTGGCTTCAGCTGTCTTCATGTCCATATGTTCTAAATCATAAATCCAAAGACCAGCTCCTTTTCCGGTCATACTGGCATGTAATCTCTGTATCCAATTATTGGCTGTAACTAGTAACAATACATTGGCTGCACTGGTCACATGGCCAGAAAATGAAGTATGAGACTGACTGGGCATCTTTAATGGAGTATGGCTTTTTTATGGTCACATTTAACATAAAGAAATGCACCAAGCTTTTCAAAGAGGTAGGTCCAACTGAACACCCCCATTTTAATATAAAGCATTTACATTATATTTTTATTGGTCCTTATATTAGGTGTAATGCCGGCTTCAGTCTCTGTTCACACTGTGGTCTGATGTGCAGCAACCTTAGACCTCTTTGTTTGCTCAGCCTGAGTTACGGTGTCAGCGGTGGCTAGTTCACTGATGTTCAGCTTTGCAGAAGTTAACTTTTGATTAGTTTCAGTTGAAGGTGGAGGCTGCTTGAATGGTTTCTCCCTTTAAGTATGGCTCAGAACATTCCTGGATGCTGATGATAGCATTTGCGTTCCTCTTGTATACTGATCCTGTGTTGGAGATGCTGTTGAAACTCTAATTGTCACTTGGTGTCTGGTGAAATATACCTTGTTTTTCATTCCCTATTTGTATACAAGATCTCCCTGCACAGCACATTATATTTTGCTGATTGTTTGCTGTGTGTGTTGTTTGCTTTATCCCTGTCTGTCTTTATCTGTGGGTTCCATTATGGTTCTCCTCCTGGGGTGGGGGTCAGGGATTCAGCTCAGGGCTGGATAGGAGAAAGGACAGCTCAGAGACTCAGGCCTCTCTACCATCAAGGGTGCCCCTGAGTTAAGGAAAGTCAGGGTTCCTCAGCCTGAGGAACAGTTCAGGGGCCCATGTTTCTATCCTTCATTTTCTCCCTAAGCTCCCCATGACATTAGGCCAACAATATTAGAGCAATGTGGTTCTGGCATCTCGCCAGTTAGCTATTTAAAGAAGCACTTGTGGGGCCCACTGGAATGGGGTACTCGGTACCGGACCGGATATCACGGGGGTTATCACGGCGGTCTTGGTCCGGACCGTGCCCCGAGCCCACAAGTAAAAGGTTGGGGGTTTTTACAGGGGAGAAAGTCGTGATGCCACCCGTGGTATGTGGTCAGGATGACCACCACTGTGCAGAAACTCCGGGATGATGGATGGCAGCCTGGATGTGACGGCTCTCCACGGGCAGAGCCTGGTCCCTGGTGCAGTAGTGATGAAAACAGTTTGAGGGAGAGCGGGGCTCGAGCGCAAGAATTACACAGACTCACGGTTTTGTAGTTTTCCATGTCTTTTACTGTAGATGGTAATTCAGCTTAGTACTGTCCACTGAGTCTGTACAGGGGCTGGGTTGCTCCCACCCTAGCCGGGTCCTTTGGCTCCCTGTTTCTGCGCTGTGTGTGTGTGGCCCTAGTCTTCCCTCACGGGTACCAATCTGCTAGGCAACTTGAGTCTTATCCTGTGTTCCTGACCCCGCCGTGTTGCTTCGTTGTGGTACAGTGAAGATGTGGGACCTTCACTAATCCGGTATTCACTATGCTGTATGTTGCAGGCAGTTTCGAATCCGGTATCCGCTCTTTGTGCTTCTCTGGGGTGAGTTGCAGGGTAACTCGGTCTCCCAGGTGTGCTCCTCTCTGCTTCTCCTGTCTCCTTTCCTCAGACCTGGCTCGGCCTTGAACTAGACAGCGGACTGTGGGTTGAGCCTAATGCAGCCCTTTTACACCCAGGTCCTTCTTCCTCAGTCCTCCTAGGAACTGAACTGCCCACTTCCTCTCACACCAAAATAGATAGGGAAGCAGCTTTAGCTCCCCCTTCTTGCCTGGAGGCCCTAGTGTAGTGTTGTGGGTTGTGTTGGGAGTTAACCCTTTGTGGTGTTACTGTGGCACATGAACCATGGGGTGCCACACACTCCTATCAAAATTTTTATTATATTTTATTATATTTATTACATTTTTATATTTTATTACAATCGCTCATTTTGCACTTCTGTATAGTTAATTCTCTTTTCCATTAGGTGTATGACATCATGTGACTAAAAACAGACTAGCTGAATCATTCTCAGTTTTATATTGAAGTCTCTTTTCCCTGTATAATTCATCAATCCAAAGTCCCTGGCAAGGGGAGGAGCAGCTAAGGATGACCGTGGGATGCTTAGAGCAGAGAATAGAGAAAACAGAAGAATTAACTGGGTTGAAAGGCAAAATGAACAATTGTAAGCAAAAAGTGCTGTATTAAAAAAATGATGATTACAATACCGTATATACTCGCGTATAAACCGAGTTTTTCAGCCCAAAAATTGGGCTGAAAAGTCCCCCCTCTGCTTATACGTGAGTCACTGTATACTGTATACACTGTATACAGTATACAGTCCCCCCTCCCCATCAGTATACAGGCCCCCCCTTGCTGCCGAAATCCTGTAAAGCAAGAGATCATTATACTTATCCCTGCCGCTGTCCCGCCGCCGCCATCCGCTCCTCCGGCTTCATCCGGCTTCTTCCGGCCTCCTCCGGTGGGCGCAGGCAATGACGTCATTGCCTGTGCGACCAGAGGACGGAAGCAGGAAGAAGCCGGATGAAGCCGGAGGAGCGCGATGGGGCGGCGGGACAGCGGCAGGGATAAGTATATGATCTCTTGCTTTACAGGATTGCGGCAGCAAGGGGGGGGCCTTATACTGATGATGGGGACTGTAATCTCTGAGGCTGCTGTATACTACCTGGGGGGGCTGTATATACCTCTGGGGCTGCTGTATACTACCCCTGGGGCTGCTGTATATACCTCTGGGGCTGCTGTATACTACCACTGGGGCTGCTGTATATACCTCTGGGGCTGCTGTATACTACCACTGGGGCTGCTGTATATACCTCTGGGGCTGCTGTATACTACCACTGGGGCTGCTGTATACTACCTCTGGGGCTGCTGTATACTACCACTGGGGCTGCTGTATATACCTCTGGGGCTGCTGTATACTACCACTGGGGCTGCTGTATATACCTCTGGGCTGCTGTATACTACCAATGGGGCTGCTGTATATACTCTGGGTCTGTTACTACACTGGGGCTGCTGTATATACCCTGGGGCTGCTGTATATACCTCTGGGGCTGCTGTATACTACCACTGGGGCTGCTTATATACTCTGATGCTGTATATACCACTGGGGCTGCTACTGTATATACCACTGGGGCTGCTGCTGTATACTACCACTGGGGCTAGCTGCTGTATACTACCACTGGGGCTGCTGCTGTATACTACCACTGGGCTGCTGCTGTATATACCACTGGGAGGCTGCTGTATACCACACTGCTGGGGGCTGTATACCTGTGCTGGGGTCCACCCTCGGCTTATACACGAGTCAATAGGTTTTCCCAGGTTTTGGGGGCAAAAGTAGGGGGGTCGGCTTATACACAGGTGGGTTACACACGAGTATATACGGTATATTAAGATGATGAAATCTTTGGAGGGGTCCTTTTTTAAAAAGTCTTTGTGCTGCAACCTCTTCATTGTCTACATTGGGTTTTGTATCTGTTTCTACATTCACACACTGTGCTTTTCGTAGCAGTTATGCAGCTTTGTCCCCATATATTTCTATAGCTATTTGTGGGAATAATTTAAATCCTTTGAGGGGTTTGTTTGTAAAACTCATGTTCTTTTTCTTTAATGTTTTGCATAAATCTTCTGGGAACAACAGTTCAAGCACAGATACAAATGATGCCTGCTGCTGTCAGGTTTTAGGTTCTACTTACAATGCCTCACTCTAAAATTTCTTTATTTTAATGCTTTTTATGAAACCGTTACATTTGTCCCATTCATAATAACTTTACTGGAAGAGATACGTGAAACTTAACAATTGCATGCAGTGCTGATGCTGTTTTAAATGTGCTATTCAATTGATCACATATTGTTATAAATTGTGGTAAATACTGTAAAATTGCAACAATTTCAAATTTAAAGTGTATCTGCAATTAAAATTTTTATTTAATAATAATGTAGAGCGAGTGATTTTAATAAACTTTCAAATACACTTTATAAGAGAATTCTGGTTGAAAACCATTCATAAACCTTCCACAAGGTGTCCTCATTAGTCTGTGTCTGAAGCAGACATATGTTCATTCTCAGTCAGATCTGTCTTCAAGCTTCTCACACTGAATACAGGGCATGTAACCATATAAGAGTAAAGGAGGCGGGGTCTACACAGCATCCACACTGCTGACTGCAGCTCATGAGTGACAATGTATCAGATTACCACAGTTACAGCACAGTGCTGAGCAATGTTAGAATGTCAGGATCGCTGCAAACTCCTTTTCCCTTGGCACAAGCTTCTCTGATCTGTTATCTGGCTCCACACAGCTCAGTCATGATCTCTGTTAACCTCTTGTATGCTGGCTCCCCACAAAGCTCACAATCTCTGATCTTGTCCTTTCTCTGCTATCACAAACCACTGCTCCCTATGAGCTGCTGGCCACGCCCACACAGCCACAAAATGCAGTTTTTAAAAGAGCAAAGAAAAATGTGAGAAAATAAGTCATATGGCACAAAAAAGCATTATCTTAGTTGCTATGTGACCCATTATTAACTACCAGTGCAGTATTGTGATTTTTTTTCAATGAAATGACATTTACACTTTAAACTTTGAACAAGCATACCAAACAGATTATTTCATTCTTCCTGGACAATCTATCAAGAACTCACACACACAAATTATTTCTGGACACATTGGAAAAGTAAACAAAATCATAACATTAGCAAACAATATGTGTCTACATATATTTGAACACATTTACAACAGTTATTCATACAATGAAGATGCTGCCACTCAAAAGTAGCTGGATAAGGGGTATCGTATGTCATATTAAAAGTGTTTAAAAGTTTGTTTTTTTTTACATTAGGTGAATTGTTTGAGGACATGATTTCATACTACACTTGTTGCACAATTAGTGGAAAATCTATGCCTAGGCAGAGAAAATAACCTCTGCAAAAAGAACATAAGAAAAAAAGAAACATACCAAAATAAGGCTGCTTTTACACTGGAGTTTTCATCAAGGGGACCGCAATTGCGGCACACTTGCGGCAAGCCCCATGCATTGTCTATGGGGCTTGCGGTAAGGTGCGGCAAGTGCGGTTGCAGCTGTGAAAAAAAATGCAGCTGAACGCGATTTTTTTTGCGGCTGCAACTGCTGCAACCACACCTTACCGCAAGCTCCATAGACAATGCATGGGGCTTGCCACAAGTGCGGCCATCAGGCGGCACTTGCGGCAAATGCGTTCTTTTGTCTGGATCCGCTGGATCCGGGCATAAACGCCTATGTGAAAGGGGCCTAATAGAAATATATTTTATTAAATAATAGAAATACATAAAGTCATATACAAAAGCAAAAAAGAAGAGATCTGCTAAAATCTAACAAGGCTTAGGGTATGTGCACATTGGACGGTTCTGCATCATTGCAGACCGTCAGAAAACCGGTGTAGAATTTCAGGAGCTGAAATTCCTGAACTCTGCAGTGTCCATCGTTTTTTTAGCATTTTTTTTATCGTTTTGTGTGCGGTTTATTAGCGTTTATACATCGGTTTTCTCGGCGGTTTTCTGGCGGTTTTCTTGGTGTTTTAAGACTGTTTTTTGTGCACTTGTAAGCTCTGAGTTTGGACATAAAGTTGATGTAAACACAAAAAAACCCCAAAAAATAAGCCTACATTCTCGCATCATTTCCTGTCACACAATCCAAAAAAAAAAATTTGGGAGAGCAATCATCTCGAGCCTGTCGTGTACATACGGCCATCAGAGTGCTGTCTACCATGCCACCCATACGTCGTTAGGCGCCTGCGGAGGCCATACAAACAGCTCTTGCTGCTAACCATACTCCATACTTCCTGGGTCTGCCTCCTCCCATTCTCTGTTGTCAAACCGTCGCTAAAACTCTGGTCTGCGATTTCATGACGGTTTAGCAGCGGCCTGGCACATCTCCATTGCCGCCAATGAGTCCTAATCTTGCTAGATACGCTGGCTAAACGCTCATAAGAAGTCACAAGCTCAATCTTTGAAATCCGGTGGAAAACCGGTGAAGAAAGTGGAAAGGAGAAAAAAAAAACGTTCTAATGTGCACAGCGTTTTCTGAAATCCATAGACTAGCATGTTAATCCAACCGCTGGTTAGGATTAACATAAATTTACATAAAACCCAGCGTAAAACGCTAAAAAACAGCTCACAAAACTTCCAATGTGCACATACCCTAAAACAGCCAAAAGACTGTTGAAAAATAGCCCTGAAATTAAAGCCAATAGGGTCATTCCATGTCAAGTGAACCAATGATTATTACCTCTATATTTTTAATTCTTTTGAGATTTTGTTATTTGATAATAGCATGTCAGACAATGCAAAATGTGAAGAGAAAAATTTTTTAAAAAATTTATTTTTTTTTTAAATGATTTTCAAAGTTCGGAAAAAGTGTGAATTTCGCTGTTGCCTGCCTTTACGTTTCTCCTCATAACTCAGGCTAGGAATAAGATAGAGAGACAAAATAAACACCATTCTACTCAGAACTATACAGGCTTTCACCAGATATGTCACAAGAGGATCTTTGTTAATATTTTACCCATGTGATCGCAAGCGCAAAACTTTAAAACGTATTTCCGAAAAATCGGCGCACTTTAAATATTTCAAAAACTGCCCATATGTCTGCTTTGCTCTTAGCCACATCTGTACCAAATTTCAAGTTGGGATCGCAATGGGATCATATTTTAACATATTTTACTATTAATAGCGTCAATGGGTCATTCCATATCAAGTGATCTAAATATGAATATTTTTTTTTACCTGACGTCTTTAGATTTTTTTTTTTTTTTTTCCTTTATGAAGTACTACTTTAGTTAATTACAAATTAAAAGTTTAGAATTTTTTTCTTCATCAGTTAATTTTTTACAGATTTTTAAAGTTTAAAAAAAGGGTGAATTTTGGCCTGGTATGACTATAAATTTTTTTATCTCGGGCTAGAAATAAGACAGAGAAACAAAATAAACACCATTCTACTCAGAACTGTCCAGGCTTTCACCAGATATGTCACAAGAGTATATTTGTTAATTTTAATTTTTTACCTATGCGAATGCAAACCCAACATTTTGAAACGCATTTCCGAAAAAAACATTTTAATAAAAATTTTCCAAAACTGCCCATGTGTCTTTTATGCTCTTAGCCACATCTGTACCAAATTTCAAGTTGGGATCGTGATGGGATCATATTTTAAAATATTTAACTATGGTTAATCTCATTTTTATTAAATTTTGAAAAAACATATGAAAGACATACATTCAATCTTTTAACAAAATCTTGAGACATATAAAATATACAAAAAGAGAATTCACAAAGTTATTAGTAACTTTAAGATAAGCTGCAAATTTACTTTTGCGCTTATCTCTGGTGCAATATATACTACAATCTAAATATAATTCCAAACACTCAAGTATACAACCTTTCTCAGGGTTTTGAGATGTTCTGATGTCAAGGGGACAAGCAGCCCCAGCAGAATGATTTTTATTACTTGGCCCCTTCTAACAGGTTGACCACGTAAGTGGGTCATTACCCGTTGAGGCCTAGTTGGAATAGTCTATCGACTGGTGTACCGGAAAGGAAGGCCGAAATATTAATGATCTACTCACAGCTCAGAGTTCTCGATACCTGTCTAATGTTCACTAGAATTCTGAAGGTATAGGCGTAGAAAGGAAATACCTAGACTGAATGTATCAGATGGGAAGAAAAGAGAGATAGAAAAGAAGAGAGAAGAGAAACAAAAACCATTAGAAAAAGTTGTACTGGGAAAGAAAAGCCACGTAAGAAAAAAAGAAAAAAAGGACGGGGGGGGGGGAAGGGTGAGGTATGGGAAGGAGAAAGGGTACTCATCCCACTGGCTCCCCATCAGCCAGAGGTCGAGCCATATTATCTGTGCTGGAAAAGATACTCCTAAATTCTGCAGAGTCGTGAAAAAGAATCCATTCAACCCAAATCCCTAAGAATTTGTTCCGAGATCCTGACGCATCAGCTGCGAGCTCCTCCATTCGATATGTGTCCATCAATTCTTTGAACCAATCAAGTAGAGATGGAGCCCGGCTTGATTTCCAGAACCTCGGGATCACAGCACGAGCAGCCGAGATGCAAAAGCGGAGAATATCCCTCTTCTGTAGCCCAATAGGACCTGGAAAAATGGATAACATTGCCGATTCTGGGCAGCATTCGGCTTGTTTACCTGTTATCCGGGTATATGCATTGAAAACCTCAGACCAGAACCGCCGGATTTCCCCACAACTCCACCAAATGTGTATCATTGTACCCTTCTCTTCCCCACAGCTCCAGCAGGTATCAGGGGTTCCAGGGAACATGTTCCGGAGTGTCGTCGGGCACAAGTACCATCTAGTGAGCAGCTTATAGCTTCTTTCTTGTGCAGAACAAGCGCTAGCTAGTGAGTGAGTAAATATAAAGCATTTCTGCCAATTAGCTTCTGAAATGCTACACCCCAATTCCCTCTCCCAAGCACGTTGGAAGTAAAGGGTGCCCTGCTCTCTCATGGACCCTAAGGCCTGGTATAGAAATGATATTTTGCGCCTCGGTGGAGCCTCCAGTTGGAATAACCTCTCCAATACGTTGGGCGTCAATCTTACCCTGCAAGAGTGGTCAGCTGAATATAAGTATGCTCTGTATTGGAGAAATTCGAATCACTTAAGAGGTCTCGTAGGTTCTTTGAGTTGTAGCTCTGCCATCGGGGGCAAACCACCACTGGACAGAGTCTGTCTTACTCGGGTGTCATCCAGACTCCGCCAACATAAAAATCTCTGCCTGTCAAATCCGGGTGGGAAAGATGGGTTGGAAAAAAGGGGAGTCAAAGGGCTAAGTCTGTCGTTTAAGCGGAGGGTTTTCGTCACTAGGTGCCATACCTTCAAGGTGTTTCTGGTCATGTCTGTCAAAGGTACTAGGTCTGTGGAGTCTTTAGGGGAAATCCAAAGCAGGTGTTTCAGCGGAATCCCCAAACCCTCTTGCTCCACCCCTACCCATTTCTTGGAGGACGCATGATAATGCCAATCTAGAGCTCTAACAAGAGAGGAAGCCTCAAAGTACGCTCGTATGTTGGGTAGTCCAACCCCTCCTCTGGTCTCGGGCAAGGATAGGATATTCATTCGCAATCTGGACCTCTTGTTCCCCCAGACAAATCTAAGGATCATAGATTGCATTTTGGAGAGGAAGCCTCTATCCAATAGAACAGGAACTGTCTGAAAAGTATATAAGAGTCGGGGCAAGACATCCATCTTGACTACGTTTATTCTCCCGAACCAGGATAGCTTTAATTGTCTATAGGAGGTAAATGTTGATTCCGCGTTAGTCAAAAGGGGTTGATAATTTAAATTGAATATTTGTTTAAGATCTTTTGGTATAAGGACTCCCAAGTACTTAATGGCTTCTACTTTCCATTTAAATGGGAACTGTTTAGATAGATGAGAAACCAATTCTCCAGGCAAAGAAATACTGAGTGCCTCGGTTTTGGAGCAATTCACTTTAAAGTTGCTCAATTGTCCGAACCGTTCAAACTCCATTAAGACCGAAGGGATGGAGACCAGGGGCTGGGAGATGTAAAGTAGCAGGTCATCTGCAAATAAGGCTAATTTGTGATGACTCTGTCCCAGCTTGACCCCATGGACGCATTCATTGGACCTAAGTGCAAAATATTTAACTATTATAGTGTCAATTCAAAAGTCACCAAGAACACAATCAGTAATTTTTTCACAATTGCCCGTCAATAGTTTGAATTTGATATAAAGAAACATAGTCTTGTAACATCTCAAATGAAAGCTGTTACCGTTCTGAGTAAAATGATGCCTCTCCCACTTCATTATCTTATTTCTAGCCTGAGATAAAAAAAATGTAAAGTCATACCAGGCCAAAATTCACCCTTTTTTTAAACTTTAAAAATCTGTAAAAAATTAACTGATGAAGAAAAAAATTCTAAACTTTTAATTTGTAATTAACTAAAGTAGTACTTCATAAAGGAAAAAAAAAAAAAAATCTAAAGACGTCAGGTAAAAAAAAATATTCATATTTAGATCACTTGATATGTAATGACCCATTGACGCTCTTACTAGTAAAATATGTTAAAATATGATCCCATTGCGATCCCAACTTGAAATTTGGTACAGATGTGGCTAAGAGCAAAGCAGACACATGGGCAGTTTTTGAAATATTTAAAGCGCGCCGATTTTTCGGAAATGCGTTTTAAAGTTTTGCGCTTGCGATCACATGGGTAAAATATTAACAAAGATCCTCTTGTGACATATCTGATGAAAGCCTGGACAGTTCTGAGTAGAACGGTGTTTATTTTGTTTCTCTATCTTATTTCTAGCCCGAGATATGATAGAAAATGTAAAGCCATACCAGGCCAAAATTCGCACTTTTTTAAAACTTTAAAAATCTGTAAAAAATTAACAGATAAAGAAAAAAATTCAAAACTTTTTTTTTGTAATTAGATAAAGTTGTTCTTCAGATAGAAAAATTTTTTAAAAAATCTGAGGACGTCAGGGAAAAAAATATTCATTTTTGGATCACTTGACATGGAATGACCCAATAGCAAGTTCCCAGAAGAAATAATGAAAAAATGCAGCGGCAATGAGATATACAATCCTTAGTCATAAAAAGTTCAATACAGTAGATTACAGTATAAGTGTATAAAGTGGCATAAGTATACATTAGTGCAAAGCAGACAGCACAGGTAAGCAAATAGTAAAATCTGTAAACTGTCTACTATAAGAGGTATAGCAGTATATTAGTCTAATAGTGCGAGTACATATACAGCCATATGTCATAACAGAGCACACTAGTACAATATACAGGTGCATCTCAATAAGTTCAAAAATAATCAACAAGATAATTTATTTCAGTAATTCAATATATAAAGTGAAGCACATATATTATATAGTCATTACAAACAGAGTGATCTATTTCAAGTGTTTTTTTCTATTAATGTTGATGATTATGGCTTACAGCTAATGAAAACACATAATTCGTTATCTCAAAAATTTGAATAATTAACACAAAACACCTGCAAAGGCTTACTAAGCATTTAAAATGGATCCTTAGTCTGGTTCAGTAGGCTACACAATCATGGGGAAGACTGCTGACTTGACAGATGTACATGAGGCAGTCATTGACTGTCATGTGTTGACTGCTCCGCAGTCCATGTGAATTGCTCTGCTGTAGTTTTTAAACCAGAGTTTATTTCTTTTGGCACGTTCAGATGCTGCTGTGGGGAGTTGCTGGGTTTGTCAGGTGACCACGCCCCTAGCCTTTAAATAGCCTCCAGCTGATGTTGTTGTGAGTTTCACTCTATTCAGACCAGCTGTGCAGTAGGACATGTGTTATGCTGCTGAAGTTTTCCTGCTACCATCTTTCTAAGATTTCTCAAGGGGAATGTGCTTTTGCTGACTCAGTTCAGCAGTTGAGGTGAGAGGGAATAAGCCCAAGGCTTCGGTGAGGAGCAGGGAAAGGGTGGTACCCCGAACATCCTCACCATCAGAGGTACCTTCGGGAGCAGGGGCAGCTAGGGACCCCAGTTCACAGGGCCAGACGAGCTACCCAGGTTTCCTGCCCTTTATTATTATCCAGCTACCCATTCCCTCTTACACTACTACCACTGTGATCCACCATGACATTGACTTACTCCACAAGGAGGGTAAGACACAAAATATCATTGGAAATCAAGGTCCCAGAGTTTGGAGGAAGAGTGAAGAGGCACACAATCCAAGCAGCTTGAGGTATAATATGAAGTTTCCACAATCAGTGATAGTTTGGGGAGCCATACCATCTGCTGGTGTAGGTCCACTGTGTTTGGACATTTTGGAGCTCTCCATGTGTCTCTCTGCCGACAAGCTTTCTGGAGATGGAAATTTCATTTTCCAGCACGGCTTAGCACCTATCCACAGTGCCAAAAGTACCAATATCTGATTTAATAACCACAATATCACTGTGCTTGATTAGCCAACAAACTCGCCTGACCTACAGATTGTCTATGGGGAATTGTCAAGAGGAGGGTGAGCGACACCAGACCCAACAATGTAGACGAGCTAAAAGCTGCTAACAAAGCAACCTGAACTTCCACAACACCTCAGCAAAGCCACAGGCTAATCGCCTCCATGCCATGCCATATTGATGCAGTAATTCATGCAAAAGGAGCCCCAACCAAATTTTGAATGCATTTACTGCCTTTTCCTTAGGCCAACATTTATGAGTTAAAAATCATTTTTTTAAGTTGGCCTTATATAATCTAATTTTTGAGATAATGACTTTTGGGTTTTTATTAGCTGTAAACCTTAATTATCAACTGTTACAGAAATAAACACTTGAAATGGATCACTCTGTTTGTAATGACTCTATAGAATATATGTGTTTCACTTTATGTATTAAATTACTGAAATAAATTCTTTTTGATGATACTCTAATTTATTGAGATTCACCTGTATATAAATGGTGCCCTTCTATCAGTTAGTCAGATCCATACAAAAGAGCAGTCTGAATACCAATATCAATTGCACCTGTCTCTTAGACCAATGAGAACTTAGGTAAAAATACATTCTCCATATCTTTAAATGGTACAAAGGAAATAAATAGAATTACTCATTCTCACAAGTTAAAACATAGAGTTGCATGGCACATATTGTTTCTTATAATGAAAGAAAAGGAAAGTTCTCACCCAAGATGAGTGTATAATCAAGCCCCGCCCACTCCACCTGGCCACACCCACTCCACATAGCCACACTGACTTTACAGCACTTCTTTCCAAAGCCACACCTCCTCTATAGCTCCACTTCACAGCCACATCTCTACACAGCCACGCCCACTCCATAACTCTGCCCCTTCACATAGCCCCACCCCTTTTCATAGTGCTCCTGTATTACCCTGCCCTGTTATTGTGATGTCACCATAGAATGTGAAAGTTTAGTTTATAAAATTCAATCACAAAATTTTGCACCCACACCCCATTTGACTCAGTTTGTAGGGGGGAGCGGATTTGGGGGCAGGTTTGGGGATTGGAGGTGTAGCGGGGGCGTTTTTGGGGGCGGGTTTGGAGGGGTGCAGGTTTAGGGAGGGTGCAGGGGGCAGGTTTAGGGGCAGGGGAAGTTTTGGGGTAAGGTGGGGGTGAGGGATAGGTTTGGGGGGAGCATGGGTGGATGGGGCGGGTTGGGGAGGTGTGGGATATCAGGTTTGATGCGTATAGTGGACATACATAAACACACAGACATACACTCAACTTATAACTAATAACAGGTAATTACTGTTACTATAATAAAATGTCATTAAAACCAAGCACACCATTGTTTTTCTTATGAAATTCTGAATAAGTTTGATGTGTCACATGACCCTCTTCCCATTGAAAAAAATAAAGTTGGTTCCAAAATGGCTGACTTCAAAATGGCAGCCATGGTCACCACCCATCTAGAAAAGTCTTCCCCCTCCCATATACTAATATGCCACAAACAGGAAGTTGATATCACCAACCATTCCCATTTTATATAAGTGTATCCATATAGATGGCCCACCCTGTGTATATACAATGCCTACAAGTAGTATTCAACCCCCTGCAGATTTAGCTGGTTGACACATGCGGAATTAACTTGGCATTGTGACATTTGGACTGTAGATCAGCCTGGAAGTGGGAAATGCACTGCAGCCAAAAAGATTTTTTTTTTTTTTTTCTTTTTTTAAAGCGTTAAAAGTTAATTCAGAGGGTCATTTATTATTCAACCCCTCAAACCACCAGAATTCTGTTTGGTCCCCCTAAAGTATTAAGAAGTAGTTCAGGCACAAATAACAATGAGCTTCACATGTGTGGATTAATTATCTCTTTTGCCAGCCTTTTCTGACTATTTAAGACCCTCCCCAAACTTGTGAACAGCACTCATACATGGTCAACATGGGAAAGACAAAGGAGTATTCCAAGGCCATCAGAGACAAGATCGTGGAGGGTCACAAGGCTGGCAAGGGGTACAAAACCCTTTCCAAGGAGTTGGGCCTACCTGTCTCCACTGTTGGGAGCATCATCCGGAAGTGGAAGGCTTATGAAACTACTGTTAGCCTTCCACGGCCTGGACAGCCTTTGAAAGTTTCCTCCCGTGCCGAGGCCAGGCTTGTCCGAAGAGTCAAGGCTAACCAAGGACAACAAGGAAGGAGCTCCGGGAAGATCTCATGGCAGTGGGGACATTTGTTTCAGTCAATACCATAAGTAACGTACTCCACCGCAATGGTCTCCGTTCCAGACGAGTACGTAAGGTTCCTTTACTTTCAAAGCATCATGTCAAGGCTCGTCTACAGTTTGCTCATGATCACTTGGAGGACTCTGAGACAGACTGGTTCAAGGTTCTATGGTCTGATGAGACCAAGATCGAGATCTTTGATGCCAACCACACACGTGACGTTTGGAGACTGGATGGCACTGCATACGACCCCAAGAATACCATCCCTACAGTCAAGCATGGTGGTGGCAGCATCATGCTGTGGGGCTGTTTCTCAGCCAAGGGGCCTGGCCATCTGGTCCGCATCCATGGGAAGATGGATAGCACGGCCTACCTGGAGATTTTGGCCAAGAACCTCCACTCCTCCATCAAGGATCTTAAGATGGGTCGTAATTTCATCTTCCAACAAGACAACGACCCAAAGCACACAGCCAAGAAAACCAAGGCCTGGTTCAAGAGGGAAAAAATCAAGGTGTTGGAGTGGCCTAGTCAGTCTCCTGACCTTAACCCAATTGAAAACTTGTGGAAGGAGCTCAAGATTAAAGTCCACATGAGACACCCAAAGAACCTAGATAACTTGGAGAAGATCTGCATGGAGGAGTGGGCCAAGATAACTCCAGAGACAGGTGCCGGCCTGATCAGGTCTTATAAAAGACGATTATTAGCTGTAATTGCAAACAAGGGTTCTTCCACAAAATATTAAACCTAGGGGTTGAATAATAATTGACCCACACTTTTATGTTTAAAATTTATAAAAATTCAACTGAGCAACATAACTTTTTGGTTTGTAAGATTTATGCTTCTGTTAATAAATCCTACTCTCGTTTGCAGTTTGAAGGCTCTATCTTATCAAACCAGCTAAATCTGCAGGGGGTTGAATACTACTTGTAGGCACTGTATATATTCTTTGTGAAGAATCAACAAGTAGGACACAATTGTGAAGTGAAACGAAATTTATTGGATATTTGAAACTTTTTTAACAAAAAACTGAAATTGGAGCGTGCAATATTATTCGTCCCTCTTGAGTTAATACTTTGTAGCGCCACCTTTTGCTGCGATTACAGCTACAAACCGCTTGGAGTATGTCTCTATCAGTTTTCCACATTGAGAGACTGACATTCTTGCCCATACCTCCTTGCTAAACAGCTCAAGCTCAGTGAGGTTGGATGGAGAGTGTTTGTGAACAGCAGTTTTCAGCTCTTTCCACAGATTCTCGATTGGATTCAGGTCTGGACTTTGATTTGACCATTCTAATACCTGGATACGTTTATTTTTGACCCATTCCTTTGTAGATTTTGCTTTATGTTTGGGATCATTGTCTTGTTGGAAGATAAATCTCAGTCCCAGTCTCAGGTCTTCTGCAGACACCAACAGGTTTTCTTCCAGAATGATCCTGTATTTGGCTCCTTCCATCTTCCCATCAATTTTAACCATCTTCCCTGTCCCTGCTGAAGAAAAGCAGGTCCAAACCATGATGTTGCCTCCACTATGTACAGTAGTGTTTTGAGGGTGATTAGCTGTGTTGCTTTTACACCAAACATATCATTTTGCATTGTGGCCAAAAAGTTCAATTTTGGTTTCATCTGAACAGAGCACCTTATTCCACATGTTTGGTGTGTCTCCCAGGTCTCTTTTTATGGATATCTTTGGGAAATGGCTTTCTTCTTGCCACTCTTCCATAAATGCTAGATTTGTGCAGTATACGACTGATTGTTGTCCTATGGACAGACTCTCCCACCTCAGCTGTAGATCTCTGCAGTTCATCCAGAGTGATCATGGGCCTTTTGGCTGAATCTCTGATCAGTCTTCTCCTTGTTTGAGATGAAAGTTTAGAGGACGGCCGGGTCTTGTTAGATTTGCAGTGGTCTGATACTCCTTCCATTTCAATATGATCGCTTGCACAGTGCTCCTTGAGATGTTTACAACTTGGGAAATCTTTTTGTATCCAAATCCGGCTTTAATCTTCGCTACAACAGTATCTCGGACCTGCCTGGTGTGTTCCTTGGTCTTCATGATGCTCTCTGCACTTGAAACAGAACCTGAGACTATCACAGAGCAGGTGCATTTATACGTAGACTTGATTACACAAAGGTGGATTCTATTTATCATTACCAGTCATTTAGGACAACATTGGATCATTCAGAGATCCTCTCTTTTAAATAAATTTAAAACTAAGTAATTCTGGGAATTTTTTTTTCAGCATTTGCATTAGTATTAAAAATGTTTCATTTTTGGGGGCGTGGCCTGGACATGGCGAGGACTGGCAGTGTTTGAACTGAGCTCCTGCGCCTAGTTCCCCTTCCCAGCCAGAATAAGTGAGCTTCAGCCAGATCAGAGGACCGGGTGGCAGCTGTGGACTGCAGGGATCGAGGTGGCCGCAAATACCACTCCTGATGCCCGGTAAAACCAACATTCGGCAGTTTTTTGTTCCCGAAGGGCACCTGCTACCATCCCCCCCGCTCCCTCATCATGGCCGCCAGCACCGCAACAGGAGAGAGACGCTCCAGAGCTCCTACCACTCGCTCGGAGTCGTCTCCTAAAGCATCCTCCCGCCGCAACATCGGGAATGCCTCCGGGACCATTGCCTCCATGGCACCAAAGGTACCAACCAAAAACAAGAGGGGTGCTGGAAATAGCGCGAATGCTGCCATTACAGGAGGTGGAGAGCGGGACAGACATTCTCCTCACTCCCCCTCCCCTACACAGGGGGAGAGAGACGCTGCTGTAGCACGGGCTGCTGACAGGGAAAATGTGCAAAAAGATCCCTCTAGTTCAGCCCTCTTATCCCCTGCACGGGATTGCAGTATCACTAAGGAAATGCCTGCACTTATCACTGTCCATAAGAATGCCTCCCCAGGTGGTCTCTGCGGACCCAGACCTGCAGACCCTCTCACTCAGGTCTCCCTGCCAGCTTCCTGCATATTGGCCCCCCTCCCTCCCAGGCTGATGACTTGCATGATATTAGAACCAGGATGCAGTTTTTCCCTACCAAGGACGATATGGAAGGATATATTCAAAGACTGGAAAATGTCTGTAGATCAGAAATTGGTCACTTAAAGAGGATACCTCTAAGCTCAAAAACACTATGCAGGCAGTGGTCCAGGAGGTAGCTGATCTCTCTTCCCTTGTGAAACAGCAACAGCAGCAATTAGACCAGCATGAACAGAACTTTAGCACTATATTAGATATGCTGGAGGACGCCGAAAATCGGAACAGAAGAAATAATATTAGGCTGCGGGGGTTCTGGAGACTGTGGCTCCTCGTGATATTCCCTCAGTCCTGCTACGCATATTTAACTCCTTGCTTGACAGATCCCAAGACGACCACATTGAGATGGATAGAGCCCACAGATTCCAAACGTGATGACCCTGCACGCCCTAGAGACATTATCTGTAGGATCCACTTCTACCAACTTAAAGACGACATAATGAGGAAGGCTAGGGATTCTGACTCCATTGACCTCAACGGGGTTCCTATTCAACTCCTAACCGACTTGTCACCTATAACACTTGCCAAACGCAGGGCCCTCCGTCCGCTGCTTGACCTCCTCCGAGAACGAGCGATACCCTATTCATGGGGCTTCCCCTTCCAGCTGCAGGTCCGCAGGGATACAGAGACCCTGACCCTGAGGTCCCCTGCGGATGTCCCGGAGTTTTGCAAGAAACTCGACTTGCCTCTGATATCCATTATGAACTGGCCACAACTATCCTCTTTTCTCTTCAGAGGCCCTGGATCTGGCCAACAGTTCCCTTCTGATGAGGCTCGAAAGAGGAAGAGGGGTCCTAAACGTCACTCGGCTAAACCGACAGTTGCAACTTGAACCCACCTATTTTATTTCTGATTGACACGTTGCAATGGGGGGTTTATTTGGGGATTTTACCACCGTCCCACTCATGGACTGGAGACGGGACCGTTGTTGCAGCAGCGCCGCGGTCTTACTCTACACCCAGAATGGATAACCGACGCACACCATTAGGGACTTCTCCTGCATATGCTGTTTCTCTCTTCCCCCTCCTCCCCTTCCCCCATTTTTTCTTCCCCCCCCCCCTAACCCTCATCTACCCATCGTTTCTCCCTCCTCCTCCTCCTTTGTTAACCCTTCAAAGGACAGCTAATGCTTCCCGCTGGAGACTTCGTCCTTCTTGGGTCGATTTCCCCCTCCCTTCCCCATTCCTCTCCCTTTCCCTAGTCCCTACCCTCCTGCCCTTCCCTCTCCAGCCAACCTTTACCTAATAACCCCTTCCCATGTCCCCCTGATCCCATTTTCCTCTATACCTCCCCTCTTCCCCTCCAGAGATTAAAGGTCTATACTTTTGGGTATTGTTGATAACGCTCACAAGTTTGGTAATGCAATAACGTTGTGTTGGTACTTTTCACAATTGTTTCTTTGGCCTGAGACATATGTGAACTAAGTAAGTGCTGGGGGCGGGTTCTGGGTGCATGGTCCTTTTGACGTGTACCAGTCACCCCACACGTAGGGAGTGTCTCTGACACACACCACAGAGTTTACTCTGTTAATTTCTTTGCCCGTAGGTTCTTACACCTACTGGCATCGGGACTAGAATTAGAGTTCCAGTACCCTAAACTTCTTTTATTTCCTCTTTTACGCTGACTCTTTTTCTCTTTCGCTTCTGACTTTCTTCCTTTTCTTAAACCTCACCCATCCCCCTGTCTCACCCATCCACCAATATGTCCAGAATTAACATTTGTTCGCTGAACATTAGAGGCTTCAATATACCTGAACGACGATCCCAGGTCCTCAAACATATGCACAAGAGGCGTGTCCACATTCTCCTCCTGCAGGAAACACACTTCAGGTCTGATAGGGTCCCATCCATAAAGCATAAATATTTTAATAAATGGTTTCATAGCTCTAACCCTGAGGCGAAATCCAAAGGGTTAGTGTAGCTATACATAAATCCTTGGCGGCGCAGGTGATGGACTCCAAAATAGATCCCTGTGGCAGATTTGTTTTCCTGAAGCTGCGGATAGCGGGTGATATCTTGACAATTGCTAATCTTTATTTACCCAACCAGGACCTGGTCCGTAGATTGATGACACATCTACATATCTTGACAGATTTTGCGGAGGGATCGGTGATACTGGGGGGCGACCTCAACTTTGTTTTTGACCGAGACCTAGATTCCTCCACTCGCAGGTCTTCGGTGCCCGCTTCTCAATTTGAAAAACTGAGGTCCACACTTCTTGACATCAGACTGGTTGATATCTGGAGGTTGCTGAACCCAGGAACCAGGGACTATTCTTACTACTCTGCTGTGCATGACATGTACAGTCGGATTGACCTTTTTTTATTCAGCCATAAACTTTTTTTGGCGGATCCGGTCACTGAAATTGATTCAATGATTTGGTTGGATCATGCACCGATCTTTCTTTCCCTGGGCCTTTCGGGTTTAGCTCCAACAGAGTGGACCTGGTCCCTTAATCTGGGCCTCCTGAAGCAACGAGCTTGTCAGTCGGCGGTGCGATCTGCAATCGCGGAATTTGTGTCTGACCACAAATCAGACCCTACCGCACTTTCTTTCAAATGGGAGGCCTTGAAGGGAGTCATCAGAGGGATCTTCATTCAACAAGGGTCCAAACTGAAACGTGAACAGACTAAAGCAGTGTCAGATTTGATGGCTTCTATACATAAATTAGAGATCCAGCATAAACGAACACAAACCCAACAGCTACTTATGGAATTGACCAAGGCCCGCACTGACCTCCGTGCCTTAATGGACACGACCTCTAGTCGCCAACAAGATCGCTTCCGCAAATATCTGTACGAGTTCTCAAATAAGTCGGGGAGAGCGTTGGCTAGATTTCTTCATCCACGACTCCCTTCCACATATATACCATCCATCAGGTCGGGGACTGAGGGACTTCTCCATGGTCCGCGTGAGATAGTAGAATCATTTGGTGACTATTACAAATCTTTATATAACCTTAGAGGCCCTTTAGCTGACATGTCTTACAAAGATTACCTCCGACGGGTTGAGGAATATGTGGCGGACACACCACTTCCTCCTATCAAGGTGGTGGACTCGGAGATTTTAGAGACCGCTTTCACGGAACGGGAAGTGACAGACGCCATCACAGCGCTTCCGACTGGGAAGAGCCCGGGCCCCGACGGTTTTTTCGGCAAATTTTTATAAACTGTTTATACGAGATATAGCACCACATCTAACATCTCTCTTTAATTCTATCTCTGATACCTGCCCTTTCGCCCCTCAGACCCTGGCGGCTACTATAACAGTAATACCGAAACCTGGCAAGGACCCCCTTTCCTGCGCTAGCTATCGCCCCATCTCCCTTCTGAATCTCGATGTGAAGATCTTTGCTAAGATCTTGGCCTTGAGACTGGGACCCTTGTTACCGGCCTCTATCCATGACGACCAGACTGGGTTCATTATGCGTCGGGAGGCAAGAGAAAACACCATCAAGACCCTGCTTATTGCGGCACAGATTCGAAGGCACAATATACCTGCGTGCCTTCTGTCGGTTGATGCCGAAAAGGCATTCGATCGTCTGAGTTGGGACTTTCTTTTTGCCTCCCTGAGGCAGCTGGGCCTGAGCCCGATCGTGATGGGAAAGATCCGAGCGCTGTATTGTGGTCCTACTGCTCGGTTACGTGTCAATGGGGTCCTCTTTCCTGCTTTTGAGGTTTCCAACGGCACTCGACAGGGTTGCCCCCTGTCACCCATGCTTTATGCCATTGCAATGGAGCACCTGGCCTGCGCCCTTAGGAGATCCGTAGACATAGAGGGTATACAAATTCACAACACTCGTTTTAAACTGGCCCTCTACGCAGACGATCTTTTGGTGTATGTCTCAAACCCCCTGGTCGCCTTCCCGGTCATCATACGTGAGTTTATGAGGTTTGGAGATGTGTCAAACTTTAAAGTAAACTACAATAAGACAGAAGTACTGAATATTACATTACCGGAGGACTTGGTTGGCCTGTTGCAGTCCTCCTTCTCGTTTCGGTGGGTAGAACAGGGCTTGAGGTATCTGGGCATCACTATTCCAAGGATCCTGGGGATCTTTTTACCCTTAACTATACCCCACTTCTGCAGTCCACACTACGTGATTTGAAATGACTAGACAGTACCCAATTATCTTGGTTCGGCCGTATCAACGCAGTCAAGATGGACATCTTGCCTAGATTTCTGTATTTATTCCAGACTGTTCCTGCCGACATCCCACCGCAGTTTTTTCGCCAATTAAATACCGCCCTACGTAAATTCATTTGGGGGTCGGGGAAGCCTCGGATCCGTTTCTCAATACTGACTGACCCAAAGCGTAGGGTGGGGCGGGGCTCCCTGACTTTCAGCGCTACTACCATGCGGCGCTCTTATCGAGGATTGTGGACTGGAGATTTAATCTCAATCACAAACAGTGGGTGACCGTTGAAGATTTGACCTCGCCCGCTCCACTACGCTGGGTACCTTGGTTGAGAAGGGGTAACCGTCCTCCGATCGTACTATTTTGTTATCTCACATGAGTAGTACTGAACTTCTGGGACGCGTGGCGGGGAGGAGACTGTGGCGCTATTTACCCATCCCTGTTAGGCCCTCTCTTTAACAACCCAGACTTTCCTCCAGCATTTGGGAGACTGACTTTCTTGGGATGGAGTGCTGACTCAGACCCTGGTCTGAACCGGGCTGCGGAGAGGATTGTGGGAGGGGATGCGGTGGGAAGTGGTGGGAGGGACTAGGGTCCTGGTTGGAGATTTCCCAATTGAAAACATTCGTTCGGTCTTTGAGCAAGAGGATTCCCTCAAGATTTGAGTCCTTTTTGCTTTCAGCTGACCCCCCCTCCCACATTATTTCCCTTTTATATGATACTGTGCCGCCCAGCTTAGGGGATACCCGGCGCAGGGTCCCTTTCCTTGGGGAAGTCACTGGTGGCTGGACCCAGGCCGTGGCCCCAGGCTGGCACACTCCTAAAAGGGGGTATTTACAGGGGATTTAGAAGTTTATATAATTTATAAAGTTTGTAGATGTTATTGTCGTGACGCCACCCAGAATAATGTGGCTATATATGGCCACCGCTGCCTTGTACTGGCCAGGGGATGATGGTGAGAGGCAGCTGAGATGGTATAGCCCTTTTCCGGGTAGGGCTGTAGGGTCCCCTGGACAGGTGATGTTAAAGTTAATGATGGATGAAGATGGAAGTATGGTGAGGAGATGTTAAGGACACAGACACTTACTTGATTCACAGCAAATTCTCTCAGCGGTGATGGTCCCAATCCTGGATAGATGGTAGCTGTTAAATCAGAGGCTGAGGCACAGATGAGGTTTAACTGGTTTACTTTCAACCAAACTATAATACAAAACAAGTCCCGTCTCCGGAGTCTGCAATAGGGGTTCAGTTGCTCAGGCCCCACCGGGTCCTTTACCTCCTGCTTGCGCTGTCTATGTGGACCTGCTGCCGTGTGTGAACTCGCTGCTGGCCCAAATCTGTCCTCTCTGGGTCCCACTCAACAGGCAACTTGAGTCCTTTGTCTCTCTCTGCTTACCCCCTCCGGGAGTACTGCTGAACTCTTAGTATGTTGCTGTGTCTGGCCCTGTGAAGCTTGTTGTTACCTCACGTTTTTCCGGTTGCTGTATTGTATATAACTAATGCAGCCACGGATCCGGTATCCGTATCTGCGCTTTTTATCTAGGGTAGATAATGATGCTACCCGATTCTGAAAGTGTTTCTCTTATCAGTTTTCTCCTCCTCAGACCGATGGCTTGGCCCTGGAAATTGTCAGTCAGTCCTCAGGAACTCAATGCAGCTCCTGTCACTCTGAGCTCGTGGCTCCAACTGTCTGAAAATTTACCTCAGATCAGTGTTTTATCTCTAGGGAAGTCTCTGGTGTCTCTGGAGCTCCCCCTACTGGCCAAAGGTGGTAGTGCAGTGGCATGGCTTTCTAAGTGAGTGCAACTATTATGATCTTATACTGTGGCTAATACCCGCAGGGCGCCACATTCCCCCTTAGTTAAGAACAGTACTCCGGGACTGTGGGACAATAAACATAAGATATAACAGATAATATTTATAGAGTCTTAAAAAAAAATAAAAAGTTACAAAAACCACTCAAGTTTAAAAAATAGAGTCTTGTAAAAAGTCACTTCAAATAGCGTCCATTAATACAGCTCTGTCCTTGAGGGCTATTTATTTGTTAGGAAAGGCACTGCAATTAGCGTCCATTTTTCCAACAAAGTTTATGAATAATTTAAGAATGTTCAAAAAACAGTCTTTCCGGAGCTTTAATTTACCGCCTCCGGGCTGATAAATGAAGAAAAGAGTTCAAGAATATGCAAGTAGTTCATACAGAATAGTCTCTGCAGGTACTGAGCTTTTTTTTTAATGTTACATCTAATAACTACTAATTAACAACTAAACAAGTTCCTTTCAGATATTTCTGGTTGAAATATCTATTTACATTTGGTAGTCTGCATATCTTGCTGGTAATTGACCCTGAGTACTACGCTGTGATCTGCGTAACGCTTGTGTACTGGGTGTACTCAATGTGATGGTGTGAGTGGATGTATACCTAGTAAGTACTTCTGGTTCTGCTAGGGATAATTCCACATTTGTGGGGTTGGCAATTCCACCGTGTCCAGGACTATTATTACTAGGAATTTGTTCTTCCTGTCTTGGGACTTCTTGTGGTACAGGGTCTGCTTCTAATTCTATTGGTCTTGGGGCTTCTGGTATTACAGGCTCTGGTGTTTGATAGAAAGCCATCATGGGAACTACTACTGCACCATTGTAGGTTGGCCAGGTTTTAGGAAAGTCTCCTAGATAGGTGTGATATACTCCATCTTCTTCTTTTTCTTTAACAGGTTGAACCGGTACTGGTTGAATAACTTCTGGTTCATGTTGAATGACTTCTTTTTCTTTCAATGTCTCTGGACATAGTTTTAGATTGTCTCTTGACACTAGTACTGATGTTAATCCACCATCTTTGCTTATAAGACACATTTTAGAATTGTTCACTCTCATTGGTAAAACTGTATATGGGACGGATTCCCACTGATTGTCCAATTTATTAGTGCAACGGTTTCTCTTGAGCACTTGATCACCAGGTTTTAATGGGGTTGCTAGAGCATTCTGGTTGAAGTATTGCTCTTGTCTTTCTCTAGTTTTCTGGAGATTCCTTTCTACGCATTCTTGCACTTGGCGATACTGTTGTTGGCGTAGGGAGTCCCAGTTGGAATCCTGCACTTCTGCGTCAGGTTTTACGATGCCCATTTCTAGATCTATTGGTAGCTTGCCAGGTCTTGCACGCATAAGGTAAGCTGGGGTACAGTTTGTGGAGCTTACCGGGACATTGTTATAGAGGTCTACCAAATCAGGCAATTTCTCTGGCCATAGATTTCTCTCTGTCTCTGGTAAAGTCTTTAAGAGATCGATTACAATATGGTTCATTTTTTCGCATAAGCCATTTGTTTGCGGATGATAGGCTGTTGTACGGATCTTCTTGCAGCCATACATATTGCAAAATTCTCTGAAGATCTCTGATTCAAATGCTGTACCTTGGTCTGCGAGTACTTGTTCCGGATATCCATGAGGTCTGCAAAAGTATGTCTGGAACGCCTTAGCTGCTGTCTTTGCAGTGAGATCTTTCACGGGCACTACTACCAGGAAGCGTGAGTAATGGTCCACGATGGTTAAAGCATAGACATAGCCGGACCGGCTTGGTGTCAATTTCACGTGGTCTATTGCTACGAGCTCAAGTGGTTGCTTGGTAACTATTGGCTGGAGTGGTGCTCTTTGGTTTTTTAGATCTTTTCTTCTGAGGTTGCACGGACCACAGTTTCTGCACCATTCTTCAATTGATCTTCTCATTCCAACCCAGTAGAATCTTTCTCTTAAAAGTACTTCTAGCTTTTTCCACCCGAAGTGACCAGCACCATTGTGATAAGCTTCTAGGACCATTTTTACATCTTGTTTAGGCACAATGATCTGCCATACTAGCTCATGCGTCTTTGGATTGGTATATCTTCTGCACAGCTTTCCTTGGTACAGGAACATTTTGCCTCTCTCTTTCCAGAGTTGATGTGTCTCTTTCGGTGCATTTTCATTGGGATACGCACTTTGCTCAGTCAGCAGTTCTTTCACCAACTTCACAGCTGGATTGCTGTCTTGAGTGTCAGCCCATCTGTGGTGTGCTAATGGGTTGAGATTCACCTGTTGATGTTTCTGGTAGGCACTGGATTGATACTGTCCTACCTTGGGACGATGGAAGGCGGGTAGTTCAATTTCTTCAAGTTCTACCGGTTCTTCTTCCACGTCTCTCAAGTGCGGCATCCGGGATAAGGCGTCTGCATTTCCATTCTTTCGGCCTGCTCTATACTTGATCACGAAGTTGTAATTAGACAGCCGGGCTATCCATCGCTGTTCCAGCGCACCTAGCTTGGCTGTATCCAGGTGGGTCAATGGGTTGTTATCAGTATAGACGGTGAATTCTGCGGCTGCCAAGTAGTGTTTGAAACGCTCAGTCACAGCCCAGACTACTGCCAGTAGTTCTAACTTGAAGGAGCTGTAATTTTCAGGATTTCTTTCAGTAGGCCGGAGCTTTCTACTTGCAAAGGCGATGACTTTCTCCTTGCCTCCTTGCTTCTGAGATAGTACTGCTCCCAGTCCCACATTACTGGCATCTGTGTAAAGGATGAAAGGTTGATGGTAATCGGGGTATGCCAGAACTTCTTCTCCGGTCAATGCCTTCTTCAACTTTTCAAAGGAATCTTCCCTCTCATCACTCCACTGGAAAGGAGGATTGCGGTTTGAAGGCTTCTTCGACTGCCCTACCAGGATGTCTTGTAGAGGTGCTGCTAGCTTGGTGAACCCTTGGATGAATCTACGATAGTAGCCCACCAGTCCCAGGAATTGCCTCACCTGTTTCACGCTGGTAGGTCTTGGCCAATCCCTTATTGCGGTTACTTTCTCGGGATCCGGTGCTACTCCTTCTGAACTCACAACGTGTCCCAGGTATTGTACCTTTGGCTTTAGAAGGTGACATTTTGATGGCTTGATCTTCATACCATACCGGGATAAGGCCTCGAACACTTCTGCCAGGTCTTGTAGATGTTGTTCGTAAGTCTTTGAGTAGACTATTACATCATCTAGGTACAGAAGGACGGCTTCAAAGTTCTTGTGTCCGAGACAGCATTCCATCAATCGCTGAAAGGTACCGGGTGCGTTGCAGAGTCCGAACGGCATACAATTAAATTCACAGAGACCCATTGGTGTGGTAAATGCTGTCTTCTCTTTATCTTCCTCAGCCACAGGGACTTGCCAATACCCACTTGTTAAGTCTAAGGTGGAAAAATAGTTAGCAGATCTTAAAGCGGCTAATGACTCTTCAATTCTAGGTAAGGGGTAGGCGTCTTTATGGGTAATGTGATTAATCTGCCGGTAGTCTACGCACATTCTCATGGTTCCGTCTTTCTTTTTAACTATTACCAGAGGGGCTGCCCAGGGGCTACAACTGTCTCTTATTACCCCGGCCTGTTTCATCTCCCTCAGCATGTCTTTAGCACATTGATAATGAGCGGGCGGTATGGGTCTATATCTCTCTTTTATTGGTGGGTGGTTACCGGTAGGAATTGTATGTTCTACCCCTTTAATCTGTCCGAAGTCTAATGGGTGTTTACTGAAGACCCGTTCATATTCTTCTACTAGTCGGTACACCCCTTGTTTTTGGTGGGTAGGTGTTGAATCTGTACCTATATGCAGCTGCTGACACCAATCTTCTAATTCTCCACTTGAACCATTGTCGTCCGCCTGACATGACGGATTCAAGGGCCCAATGGCTGTGATGGCATTGTTGTCAACAGTGTATAGCTTGGCCATTGTAGCGTACCTTGGTAAAGTGACCTCTTCCTCTCCACAATTCAAAAGACGTATGGGCACTCTTCCCCTGTGTACCTCGACTATTCCTCTAGCCGTTAATATTGTGGGTCTACTATCAGTGTACACAGGCTCTACCAAGGCTTGGTAATCTCGTCCTTTAATACCAATGGCTGCTCTACACCATACCAGCATTTCAGTTTTTGGAGGTATTACTATAGGAGTTGGGTCACTTACCCTCACACTGCCGATTTCTCCACCTGCAACCTCTACTTGTTGCTTCAGCACCAATGCTTTTATCTCTCTCCAGAGAATTCTCTGCTGGCAGGATTGGGCAGTTTCCGCAAATTGCTGTAAAATAGTAATAACCTCGGAAAAAACAATTTTCTAAAACATTCATACCTACCAATACAAAAGGTTCCCGTCGGTTAACATCAACAATTATGATACCCTGATTTTTTAATTCTGCTCTACCAATCTTAATGGTCATCTCTCTAAATCCTACTTGCGGTACCAATTTTCCATTACTAGCATATATACTTAGCTCAACATTAGATGGTCTTTTATCAATGTCTGAATCTGCCCAGTACCTCTTATAAAGGATATGTGGTATAGATGAAATCTGGGAACCAGTGTCCAACAAGGCATTGAGGGGAATACCGTCCAGCACGATGGGGATAATAGGACGTCCTCCGACGTACTTATCGTGCCAGGATGTTGGGCCTTGAAAGTTCACTCCTGCGAAGCGGCCCGCATTCCCAGGGGATCCTTGTTTAAATCACAATTGCGGGCGATGTGGCCTGGCTTCCGGCAACGACGGCAAATAGGCTGTCCATCCGGCTGGTAACGGTCGTTGGGTCGTCCTCTCCACGCTGGGTATCTCTGGGGTCTCATCCAGGGAATATCCTCTCTGCGGTTCGCCAACTCCATCTTGGGTGTAGTCTGTGATTCTCTCATTTCCTGCATGGTTTTAGCCATTGAGGTGACAATGTCTGTTAGAGAGTCAAGCTTTTGCTGGAAAGCATCATTAACACTGGCCTCCAGGGGCTTAACTGATGTCACTGGCACTCTCTGTTGTTGAGGGGTTTCTGTAATGGATGGCTCAGGATCCTGATCCCAAAGTGCCTCTGCCTGCTGGAGACGAATAGCGCTCTCCTTTAACTGGGCAAATGTCACCTCAGGGTCCTTGAAAGTCAGCATACTTGCATGCCCTCGATGAGAAGGGGTTAATAGTCCCTCAATGAATTGATCTTTTAGCAATTTATCAGCGCCAGTGTTAAACATTGGTTCAGCCAGTGTAAGCGCTTTAAGGGCCTCCTGTAAATTCAGGGCAAAGTCTCTCACACTCTCATTGGCCTTTTGTTTGCAATTGAAGAATTTGGTCTTTGCTTTGCTACCAGCAGTAATTTCAAATACTGCCTTTAATCCAGCTAGAATATGCTCAGCAGTGTCTTTTAGATCAGCGGACCATGCTGTGACTTCTCGCTTGGCATTACCACTTAACTGTGCCATCAGCAAACCGACACGCTGAGCTTCTGCCATTGGAAACATGTTTAAATAGGCCAGCAGTTTTTCTTTAAAATCATCAAAAGTATTAGGCTTACCTTCATACACTGGAAGCCATGAAGCACCTGGGGTATATGGCATCAACATTGGCATAATGGGCGCTGCACCTTGCGCCGCTGTGCTGCCGAGCGCTCTGTTCTGTGATTCAGCTGCATTTGTGTCGCCGGGTGTTTCGGCGTCTCCGTGCTGCGACATGTTGCGCCCCCTTAGTTAATCCGGACCCTTCTGGTCCTCTGCCTCCGTCGGGATGGCGTATAATCGTTCCGCTGTGCAGCAGGATTGGTTTTCCCCTTTTGCAGACGTCAGAGCTCTCAGCTTGGTACCGCCCACAAAGACACGCCCCCTGCTGCTTCTGCTCGCCGTGAGCTCAGTAATGGCGGAATCTGAAATTTTTCAGTCAGATCAGAGCTCAGGGCTATGACACAGTTTAAATAGCAGTCTCGTGCTGTGGCAGTTATGAGGTAATTAGTGATGATGCAATTTTACCTCAGAGGCTGGCGGCCATTTTGTTTCAATGTTAGTCAATGGGGAAAAGTCTATTTCAATGGTTTCCAATGGGAAAATCACTTTTTGATAAAAAAGTCAATTTTTCTCGGATTTTCTCACAATTTTCGGCATTAATCACGGCACACAGTACCCGATTTAACCAGGCACGGTAAATCCTGTTCGTGACGCCAAAGAGAGATGTGCCGCCCAGCTTAGGGGACCGGGATACCCGGCGCAGGGTCCCTTTCCTTGGGGAAGTCACTGGTGGCTGGACCCAGGCCGTGGCCCCAGGCTGGCACACTCCTAAAAGGGGGTATTTACAGGGGATTTAGAAGTTTATATAATTTATAAAGTTTGTAGATGTTATTGTCGTGACGCCACCCAGAATAATGTGGCTATATATGGCCACCGCTGCCTTGTACTGGCCAGGGGATGATGGTGAGAGGCAGCTGAGATGGTATAGCCCTTTTCCGGGTAGGGCTGTAGGGTCCCCTGGACAGGTGATGTTAAAGTTAATGATGGATGAAGATGGAAGTATGGTGAGGAGATGTTAAGGACACAGACACTTACTTGATTCACAGCAAATTCTCTCAGCGGTGATGGTCCCAATCCTGGATAGATGGTAGCTGTTAAATCAGAGGCTGAGGCACAGATGAGGTTTAACTGGTTTACTTTCAACCAAACTATAATACAACAAGTCCCGTCTCCGGAGTCTGCAATAGGGGTTCAGTTGCTCAGGCCCCACCGGGTCCTTTACCTCCTGCTTGCGCTGTCTATGTGGACCTGCTGCCGTGTGTGAACTCGCTGCTGGCCCAAATCTGTCCTCTCTGGGTCCCACTCAACAGGCAACTTGAGTCCTTTGTCTCTCTCTGCTTACCCCCTCCGGGAGTACTGCTGAACTCTTAGTATGTTGCTGTGTCTGGCCCTGTGAAGCTTGTTACCTCACGTTTTTCCGGTTGCTGTATTGTATATAACTAATGCAGCCACGGATCCGGTATCCGTATCTGCGCTTTTTATCTAGGGTAGATAATGATGCTACCCGATTCTGAAAGTGTTTCTCTTATCAGTTTTCTCCTCCTCAGACCGATGGCTTGGCCCTGGAAATTGTCAGTCAGTCCTCAGGAACTCAATGCAGCTCCTGTCACTCTGAGCTCGTGGCTCCAACTGTCTGAAAATTTACCTCAGATCAGTGTTTTATCTCTAGGGAAGTCTCTGGTGTCTCTGGAGCTCCCCTACTGGCCAAAGGTGGTAGTGCAGTGGCATGGCTTTCTAAGTGAGTGCAACTATTATGATCTTATACTGTGGCTAATACCCGCAGGGGCGCCACAATACGATCTTGGAAGCTAGGCCGCCGGTTATCCCTCAATTTCTTGCAGCATGGCAGACTGATCTGGGAATGACCTTCTCAGACTCAGATCGAGCTAAAATTTACACACTAACTAATAAGATGTCGATATCTTGCAGTTTTCAGGAAACAAATTATAAAATCTTAACCAGGTGGTACCGATATCCCACTTTATTGCACTTAATGTTCCCCTCAGTGTCAGATTTATGCTGGAGATGTGGGGAGGAACCAGGCTCAATGCTACACGTGTGGTGGCACTGTAGGCCCATTCAGGCTTTCTGGCTTACGATCTTCTCAGCCTGTGAGTCCATCACCGACACGCATTATACTCCGTCCCCTCAAATTGCACTTCTGTCTCTCATTCCAGGACCACTAGCCTTGATCAAACGCAGACTTTTCCGCTTTTGCCTTATGGCGGCCAGAATTCTGATTCCAAGGCATTGGAAATCCACAGTCACTCCCTCTCTTGGAGAATTGGTGAAGGAGATGGACAGAATTTGCCGTATAGAGGGCCTGATGGCACAGGATCATGAAACCTGGGAAAAACATCAGAGGCTGTGGACCCCTTGGTGGCTTTATCATGATGGCCTCTCTCTAACATAGTTCTCGCGACCCTTACAAACATACACTGGACGGTGTGATGACCCCCCCTCCCTGCTTCCCACTCCCCTTTTCCCGTCCTCTCTCCTCTTTCTTCTTTTTCTTCTTGTTCTTCTTATTTGTTTTTCTTTTTCTGCTCTCTTTTTCCTCTATTGTTTCTAAACATTCTTTCTTACTTTATTCTGTAGCTTTTTATTTTAAATATGTTGACAGTCCCTTTTGGGCTCACCTTTTTGGTATTTCTTTTTAGTTCTCTACTGATGAGTAAATGACCAAATTGTTCAACGTGGTTGGACGAAGTTACGTAACCACCCCCATTATGGGGGAAGTGAATAATTCTATTGTCTGTCTTATCTGTATATTGGAGCAGTTACGCCTCTATCCAGCTAGTTGCTTTTTTTTTTCGATTCTTTCCCTCTTGAAAGGGATAACAGCAATTTGTATACAAGTATTTACAGTTATTGATGATAATACTGTTTGGTACTAAGTTGAATACCCTATTTTGCATTTTGTACTGTCATTTTGAAATACGAATAAATATTTTCTGAAAAAAAAAATGTTTCATTTTTATTTGCCCTTCTTAAAAATTAGTCCAGCTGGCATTTTGTGGCATTTCTGCATAAAAAGAAAGTTAGTTATTCCTGACACACAAGTGTAGAGGTTTTATAGTAAACTGTAAAACACAGACTGAATGTTTTGTGTTCAAATCTCTGGAGATGCAGCTTTTTACAACTGAGAATCGTTTAGAGTTATGTACCTAAATGCTGATCGATTATCTCGTTTTAATCTCTGTGGTGAATGAGTTAAAAGTGGAAAAGTATCTCTATCCTTTATATCAAAATAGCGTATAGCTAGTCTTTCTTAAAAAAAAAATGTTATTAGATGTGGGACAAAGTTCATTTCAAAAGTCTTCGAAGGCCTGATGTAGTCTCAATGTGAATGATGAAATGTTTTATTTATGACAGCATGCTCTCTCAAATATAATCCACGATCAGATATTTCTTCGAGGCAGAGCCATTCTCCCGATGTCTGAATTTAGATTATGGATAAAGCTGTGGTACATGTCTCAGAAAAAGCAGAGGAAAGCTGAAACTGTTAGCCATGTGCCATCAGTTAGGTCATAGCATCCCGCTAGTGTCTCTCTAACTTTGTAGTTCGTACATACTATTGATTCTCAACTTTACAATTAAAAAAAATCCTACCTTTTGGAGTTACACATAAGTCCAAGAAACAAATTGAAGACTTTAAGGTCTATGCAGCATTTCAGGTTTATTTTAATGTTTTATATCCTGTTTTTCCATTTAAAGGGATTTATTAGATTGGTAAAAAGGAACATAGCCGTAGAAATAAAGACTTGGATCACACAACCAAATATTATACAATGATCTACTGCAGCTGAACAAAATTTACAAAACTAAACATGAGGTTCTTAGTTAACAGTATGATCAGAATGTAAAAGTCCACCGCTATCTAATGCATACCTCTAAATGGGTCCTAATCTTAATGGCTTGATGCTGTGTGTTGAGCATGGCCACAGAGACATTGTGCCAACAAGGGGGAATAACCCAGGTAGCCCACATCACCAATACTGGAAGTCAATCCCCTATTGCTCCAGATCACACCACCACATATACTCAGACACATGGAAACAATTCCGCCAAAGAACATTAACACCAAATGAACACATCTAAAAACTCAAGAGACTACATAGAAGGAGGTTTTTTTTTTTAGATCTAATTAATTGATATTGTTGTTATCCGGTTGCCGTTGTTGCTGTCGTGATTTAGTCAGTACAGGAGCAAGGTTATGACGCAGAATGTAAAGTAAGTCACTACAAACAAACTAAGATGTTACACAGTCACAACTTACGGCAGTAGAGACGTCAGAGTGGTCAGGCAATCTGAGGTCAATTCCAAGAGAAGTCATAGTACACCAGGAGAAGACAGTGACGTAGTCATATAATGATCCAAAGTTAGGTATGAAGATCCAGGAAATAAAAATAGAAGCTTAAACAGGTCATGGTTCAGGGGTAAAAGAGCCAGGAGAAAGATAACAGGTTCAGGGAAAAGGCAAAGAGTAAGCAAAGTCATTCTGGGTCAGTTAACAAAGATCAGGATAAGCATAGAAGTATTATCCCCACAGTACTTCATGCAAAATGTACGACTGGCAGCCAACTGGGGAGAGCTGCACAGTTAAGAAACAGAGTAATCACTGGAAATAGAGTCAACTGAGTGATCCAATCCTTCCCAGAACCAGCATGAAGAATAACTCAGAACATAACCAGACTGCCAACTAGGTTACACTGAGGTACCAGAAATAGAAACATAGAAAAGAGTATAGGAAGTGCTGTGTGAAGGATCATCATGATTTAAGTGTGCAGTCCATGTCTTTTTCTCTACAGTTATATTTTATTAATAAAATAGCTATTTTTTTCCAGAAACAGCCCCAATATGCCTTATGGGTGTCTGGTACTGTAGTTAATCCACATTTAAAATTCTGGAACAAAATATAAAACTATTTTAGCATTTACTGAAGAAACATTTATGGTTAAATAGTACACCTTAGGGGAATTTTTACGGGAAGTATTCAGTAAATGTACGCTTAAAATATTTTTTCAGATTTTGCTAATTAAACTTTATTATACTAGATTTTACTAAATCATTTGCATTTTTAACATCACGTATTAAAGTTAAATATGTTGAAATTTTTGGTGCATTGATATATATCTTTATTAAATAACTCTTTTGCAGTTACCGATCATCTGATTGACATTATTTATTTCTGCGTTGCTGTGGCATTCACCAGAGATTTGACCTGCTGAGATATAGTGACACATTGATGAGAGAGAAGTAATTGGCCCTTTAAAATGCACAAGAGATTAGAGTTGGGTGGTTAAGCACTGAATAAAAGTCAGAACTGCCAGCTAATAATGCACACTTGAGATTCACACAAAGGAAAGTTCTTTTTCATCTTTTGCAATTTCTTTTATTCATTTATATCTTTTTTAAGAGCTAGTTAGGTAGCAATGTATTAACTCAGGTAAGTTGGATAAGCTTTTCAAAAGTTGCCATTGACTATATACTTTTACAGTCATCACACTGCAGTCACATTGAATCATTTATTACATTTCAATGGAACAATGATTTCAATGAGTGACTTTGGACAAATGACATTTTATAATGTGAGTTGAAATGATTGGAAAGTTTGATATGTTCCTTGAAAGTATACTTTTTAGCAACCTGACAAAATTAGAAATTTCAAAGACTTGTTCTGGTTCTTCAAGCAGGTCACTAGTAGCCTTCACTGAGCCATCGTCTTTATTTTCGTGTGTCTTCTGCGCTGTCTGGGCCGCAGTGTTATCACTTGGTGTGGCATGCCTAGTCTGTACAGGAGATAGCAATGACGTCGGGCATTGAAAGATGTTAAAAATGGTCAAGTGAAGACTGGTGTCCAGACTCGGGATCGATCCTCAGATTACCCTTTGTGTCCCCTCACCCTTTTCCAAAATGGCATGTGCTGCTTAATTCCTGTCCATGTGTTCCTGCCCTCCAGCCCCTTTAAGCTCCAGTCCATCTGTCATTCATTTCTTAAGTATTTTGCTTGAATCTCTTGCTCCTTTGTGGATCTCAAGTTAGCTCTCCTTCACCAGCTATTCCAGTATGGCTCTTCCTAGCTTTTCTGCAGTCTGAAGTCCAGCTAATCTACACCTGCTTCCTATTGACTTCGCTGCATTACGTTTGCTCTGTCTGGAGTTTGTTTCTGCTTTAGGTTCTGCCAGTCTACCCTGCTTAATGTAATGTAATTAATGTAATGCACGCCCTGAGGAAGAAGTTTATTAACTTTGCAACGTGCGTTGGCGGTGGCGTTTTGACAGGGATACAGAGGCAGCAAGGGGACAGTGGGATCCACTACAGAAACACTGTGTACCAAGTATTTCTCATTGCAAATTTTGAACTTAATGGCTATACATGTGACCATAGCAGCAGGTCTGCTTAGGTGCACTTAAGATAGTGTAGATTATTAAGAGCATTACAAAGGATCCTGGATAAATACAAAAAGTGACAGTGCTATAGAAAGTTTTTGGATATGCTAACCCTGTGTAAATGTATTAAGGGACTGTGAGCCCTCTAAAGGTACCTTTACACGCCGCTACAGCAGGGTGGAAACAACCGGGTTTATGAGACAAATGTATCTTGCACGGTCAAATCAACCCGAGGTAGCGGCGTGTAAAGTAGGTTGTTGCCACCCGTGACTTGTGGCACCTGTTTCAGAGCAGTGCTCTAAAACAGGTTGATTTCAACCCGATGGTAGTGGCGTTAAATAAGGTAGGGTAAGGTTTTTTCGTCACCTAGTTAACCCCCTGGGGCGTGACACAGCCTCCTCGAAACCGCCCCCCTTCAGCGATCATTGGTGGAAGCTCCTGCATTGCGATTGGTTGTCGCTGCATAGGGCGGCATATTTAAGGAGCTGACCAGTCACACTACACAATTGCAATAGCGTCATGTATTAGCCAGCCTTCCTGCGCTGGCTGGCCAATCATGATACTATTGTATTGTCCAATCATCGTAAGAGCCTCTCGTAATCCACAATTCTGGCACGCCTATGTGTTGTCCCTGCTGCACCAGGTCCTCCCATATTACCTTCTGTTACAGCATGTAAATGAGGTAAGGTGCTCTGCAGAAGGTAACTTGAGCACCCTGCGGTGCATCCAGAGTAGATTAAACCTTCTGTAGAGCACCTTGTAGCGGCGTGTAAAGGCGGTATCGGGTACCGTTTGTAACCGTTGGTACGTGCTCGTGCACATGAAACACCTGGTTGTTTCCACCCTGCTGTAAAGGTACCTTAATATGTCATTTAATTGTACTGTTACATTTTTTATGAAATCATTTTTTTAAACAATAAAGTAAACAGTTTTTGCCAACATAAAAGTTGGGGTGCAGATTCACTTTAAAATATCAATTTTGGTGTTATTTTGTAAGGTAAAGAGTTGAATAGTGAAGCACAATAGTAAAGGGGACCTTTTATGTGTCTGCTTAATGTAAGCCTGTGTTTTCTAAACATTTTGTTGCCGTTCAATTAAGTTTACGTAAATGCAGTTACAGAGTTCTGGACTATGCGAGACTTGCATTTTGTTGCCTTCAATGCATCCAGTTCTGGACTATGTTTTCAAATACTATACAAGACTATAGGGTTTCCAGGTCAGGCTGGATATGAACTGTTGCATATAGACTACTCCATTTATTGGCCACTACCAGTGTGAACTGTTACTTATTGACTATTCCATTACTGGCTACTACCAGTGTGAACTGTGTACAAGCCATGAAGGGCTAATCCCTTTCTTTTCTGGTGGATAATAAACATGTTTGCACTCTCAGTAAGTTCCTCTGATGTCCAGTGCGCATGTGCAAAATGCTGCTGTCATGTGACGGTGACGTGGGCTCAAGAGGGCAGAGTCTTAAATGACATGACACCAATGGAGGATTTTCTCCTTCTGGGACGCCAACCGTGGCTGCACCACAGTCACCGCTGGTCAGCGGTTATGGAGCAACATGCACCACTATTGGCTAAAGGACTAACGTGGTCCTTATAAAACTGGTTCTTGTCTCCCACACAGTCACCACAGCCCCCTGAGGAAGAAGTGAAACATGTGTCGGGCTCCTCCCTGACACTGTGGGTTCCAGCTTACAACACATAGGTATGCAATCTTAAACTCTGTGTGGTTAATAGTCACTTTCAAGGATTGGGAATACTATAGTGTTGTTGTGGATATACAAGGGTGACTCTATGTGTCTGCTTGACGATGATTGTATAGTGATTTACATTGAGTGCAATATGGTAGCCAGCCATTGTTAGTATATACGACAGGTGAACTGTCGTGAGGTGAACTGTCGTGATCGGTTACTAATTTAGAGCTTTACATATAAAAAAAATAAATACAGCAGATGCTTTGTTTGCATTGAGGATTCAGCATTTCTTCAGCTATTCATATTCCTTCTTTCTGATGTTGCTGTAATTTGGCACTGCCACATCTATCATTGCTGTCTTCTGACTGATAGTTCACACTTATATTAAACAAAAAACGGGCGGTCTAATGGAGCGCTAAGAAGGAGAGGATTACTAATCATATATTAAAACATCCAAACCTTTATTAAGATGTCCCCTATATGCCACAATGCGTTTCGACAATCTACAGCCGTCTTCCTCAGGTGATATAAGGGACTTTACCACAGAAATGCTTTAAATAGGGAGTGGAAGCCTGGCCCCAGGAATCTGATTGACTTGATAGTTCACACTGACACTGATGCACCTCAAGCCTGTGGTACAGTTTGATTTTCTTTGGAACCTAATTGGAGCTGCTTGTCCTCCATCTGAAGTACCCTGCATTACAACCATTCATCAATTTTACTAGGCCATCCAGGTCAATCATTTTGGTTGTCAAGTCCTCAAAGTTGTCTTCTCTTTCTGTTTTTCATGCTTAGTGTGGCACACAGCTGCACTGTGACAGTTTCTGTGTTGTAGTTCACCTCTTGTGATGCTGCACACAGAGAGTAGAGAGGAGAATACTGTCACCCCCACTGATCTCCTGTGCTGTGATATGACGTGCATATTCACGCATGGGGAGTGGATAGCAGAGACCTAAGTGGATCAATCACTGTAAGTGACAGATATAATTAATCTCTTTATTTTAAGTTTACAGAAGATAGTAGGGGAATATAAAAAAAGGAAATACATCAATAGAGAGAGTTTAGAGGGAGGAATTAGAAAATGATATCAGTTACATGTGGATTTTTGACCTGACAATTTTCCTTTAGCTGTGATGTGCATAGTAGCCTGCATTACTTAGTTATTATGATGGTAAGTTTTTTTCTGATGCTGCTTATTTCTAGTAGTCGTAGTTATTATGCTACAAATAATTTTTTGTGAGGCAACTTTTTTTTGTCATTCATGTAATTGTGTCACAAAGTTTAGAACCTTCTGCATATCAATACCTTCTGGTCAATTTTGCAAGATTCATCTGAGAAAGTATTTATTCTAGGACAAGGCAGATTGTTATACCCCCCAGCTTTACAAGTGTGGCACTGGAGGTTTTATGTTGCACATCAAACCCACTGTAAGATACCTCAAGCTCCACAGCTGAATCCTCAATGCAAATAAAGCATTTGCTGTATTTATTTTTTTTATGTGTAAAGCACTAACCAAGTAACCGATCACGAAAGAACCATTTTTAATTAATGTAAAATATGACTTACAGCTTTGAGAAATTTTGAAAAATTTGATTTTTTATTTCTGAAGTGGTTTATTAAAAACAGGATATTATAGTAATTTTTGGACATTTAAAGTGGGGCATTCTTTTTTTGTATCTTTAAAATAGGTTAAATGGGTTGCCCAGCCCTTTTTATTTTTAAAAGATCGCCAGGATGGTCAAAAAATAATGCAAACTCAATCATTTATCCCCTGATGTCCTCCTCCTCCTTTCATCACTGGGTTCATCTTCCACCATGGTCTGGCAGGTGATGCTGCAACCACACTGGAACAATTTGGTTTGGATTGAAGTGTAGGCTTCCAGGACAAAAGTATAATTTTCAAAGAGGTAGGAGATTAAGGCAGTCTGGTAGGATGCCAGGTAACAGCAGGAAAGGGACAGTTAGAAGTATTTTAACAAACCTTTGTTCTTTAAACATCACTTGATGGTGATGTTTCAAGAACATAAAGACGGTTTGTTAAAATACTTCTAAATTTCCCTCTCCTTATGTTACCTGGCGCCCTACAAGACCCTACCTCTTTGGCTATTCTATCCTTCTCTGTGGAGTTTTATCTAGAAGACCTACAACAGGACCTACAGTGATGTCATCCAGGTCACGAGACACGCTGATCGCCAGCGTCCTGGCCAGGACAAGATCGCGCAGGTGTGCGATAAACATCGGAGGCTCTCACCAAGGTTGTGCTGGAATGCACAACAAGCTCAGGCTAGTTTAAACCAACACTTTCTCACCCACCACTGGACAACCAGGTATCACCCAGGAGTGCCCCCTTTTTCCCTATTTTATTTGACAAAGGTATCATTTTGACCTCCTGGAACCCACTTCAAATTAATTATAGGGGCTACTATTATATTATAATACGTTCACGCCTATTCATATAATATAATAATTATGGCACTGGTATCTTACATGTGGCAGACGTTCTTTACACCTTCTCAGATATAAAGACCCAAGACTAAAGATCAGCGGACACATGAAAGTTTGGGTTTCGGGCATTCAGCCAGACTTTTTAAAAAGTTCTGTTCTGGGCCCAAACTTAACCCAAATCATATTGGAAGTAACTGGGTAGTTCAGATCTCCACCCACATACCGCCAGCCATAAACTAAGCACTTCTGGTACACTATGCCCGACAACCCTTGACTTTAACCCCACTGCAAACCATTCAACACACTTGCAACGGGCCAAGTACTGAGTATACCAGTGGTTTGCGAATGTAAAGCACCCGAACTCCGAACTTGAGCACTGAAAATTTTTGTAAAGTCTGTGTTCGGTCTGAACACCAAACTTTAAAGTCCGGTTCGCTCATCCCTACTCAGGAACAATTTTTACTTTGTAGACTTTGGCTGCACACCTACTTAAAAATGGCAAAGGGCAGAATGCAAGGTTTTCTTTTTTTTTTTATTATTATTATTGTTCAGGGTAAAAGAGAAAATTGCAATTTTTTTTCTTTTTGGCCAAAAAAAATGAGTGTTCCAATTAAGAAGGCAAAGTGCTGTGTGATCCATAATGCGATTCACAAAATGTATGAAAAAACAAAAAAGCTCTATTTGAAGGCTATGAAAACCTGACCAGACAGGCGGAGAGGCACTTTTTGATGAATTTTAGTTAGTAATTTCCATAAAGTACAGGAATTGCTCACTCCTTTGATATTTGGGTATTAGTATAACCAATCTGCAGCAGAATATTTTTCCTCATATCATCCACTAATTTAGATATATTTATTTTTCAAAGCTATTGCTTGCGCTCTTGTTAGAACAACTATCTAGCTACTTAGTTGACTGAAACTTTTTATTATTCAGAATTCTCTGGTTGGAGGACATTTTCAGTGGGATTTATCAGTATTTTTTATTGTCGCTATCAGTTTGATCCACAGAGAGTATAAAAGTGCTAAAAGATGTTATGCATTGGTGTAAATTACATGGCACTCTGAGTGGACTCTTGCCATAATTCTGAGACATCTTGTCGTATTTGACATTCACTTTGTTGTCACCAATTAGAGCACTTTACAAAAGCAGATTTATGAGGAAATGTAGTCTTGATTGTGTTAGAGAGCCACAAATTTGCATACAAATTAGGCAAGAATGTCAGTGTTGGTAAGATAAGGTTTCTCTATGGATTTGTACTAGAGACTAATTGTGACAAATCTATGGGATACAAGCTACATATTGTTTTAAAGGGAACCTGTCATTAAAAACGAAACAAACAAACAACCATATTTTCATGGTAGTAATCTACATGGAAATACCAGTAAAATGCAAATGAGCAGATGGCTTCGCACACTAATAGTCTATGGTCCAGGTCAGTGCCCCTCCGGCTGTGGATAGGAGCTGCACAAATTTCCTTTTTCTTTGAAATCCTGAGTTTGCCTGGCCTGGACCGTAGACTGGGTGGTGCAAAGAAATCCACTCATCTCTATGTTTTAATATGTGCAACCATCTTTCTGGAGAAAATGTAATTGTCGCTGCAGCGGCTCTCTTAGGCTACGTTCACACTGGATCCGTTTTTGGTTCTGCATTTTTTTTAAACTTCACCAAAAACAGATGAGTCAAAATGTCTGCCAGCAAAATGAATGGGATTTTCAATTTGCTGTGCAGATGTCAGCATTTTTGACTGCTTAGTTAGTGGTGCAGAAAGAGCTTCCAGAAAATAATGAGCATGTCAAACTTCACTCCGTTATTGTGCTGCGCTTTCTGCATCACTAACATCCAAGTACTTACCGTCCCCGGTGATCCCACGGTGAGCTTCTCTTATGTCTTCCTTCTGGGCATCGCAGGACCTGTGGGTACAGTACTAATAGGACCTACTACCATTTGACTCAATGACCATCAAAAACAATGCGACCAGACTCCCAATTATATGCAAAGTGACAAATCATTATCATTAAATTATTTGGGACAGATAAAAAGTGCTGTGCTTCAGAGAGGCAGACGTTACAAAAAGTGCAAGGCAGACATATAAATACAGTTATAGAATTTCGTATACACATAGGAGAGACCATAAGTTATCACATGGATGAGGGACATACAGATTTCAAACACAATAGATATATATATATAGCCATAAATTAGGACCAAATGTCCTTACTAGTGCACCATATATACAGTGCCTTGTGAAAGTATTCGGCCTCCTTGAACTTTCCAATCTTTTCCACATTTCAGGCTTCAAACACAAAGTGATAAAATTCTAATTTTTTCGTGAAGAATCAACAACAAGTGGGACACAATCGTGAAGTGGAATGAAATTTATTGCATATTTTAAACTTTTTTAACAAATAAAAAACTGAAGAGTGGGGCGTGCAATATTATTCGGCCCCCTAGAGTTAATACGTTGTAGCACCACCTTTTGCTGTGATTACAGGTGCAAGTCGCTTAGGGTATGTCTCTATCAGTTTTGCACATTGACAGACTGACATTCTTGCCCATTCCTCCTTGCAAAACATCTCTAGCTCAGTGAGGTTGGATGGAGAGCGTTTGTGAACAGCAGTTTTCAACTCTTTCCACAGATTCTCGATTGGATTCAGGTCTGGACTGTGACTTGGCCATTCTAACACCTGGATATGTTTATTTTTCAACCATTCTATTGTAGATTTTGCTTTATGTTTGGTATCATTGTCTTGTCGGAAGATAAATGTCCATCCCAGTCTCAGGTCTTTTGCAAATTATAAATTCAAGCTCGACCACCGTTCGGGTGCTCAAGGGAAAAAAAATCCAAAGGTACTTAATATCAATCCCTGGCACTCCAAAAGAAACTTCAGAAGTTGTACTTTGCATATTGTGGTTTTATTAGTTGTGGTTGTGAAGACAAAAAATCAACGTTTTGACCCACATCGGGTCTTCATCTGGATTGGTCTAATGAAAATATTTACAAAAACAAAATCATATATATAAATAGGAAATACACGATCAAACGTCCCATAGTTTGCAAAAAACAAGTGATTTTTAATGACAAGTAAAAACAGGGGGTTACAACCACAGTACAAATGGAAATGCTAATGGAAACGGAAATTTGCTTATTTAAATTCCCAGGGGCAATGCATCATGGATTTCACTGTGTTTGAGCGCTTTAGCCTGCTGCCCGCAGTGTTTTCCTTGACTGGTCTCCCTGAGATCAGTGAATGCTTTGTGATTTTGGACAACCACAGTACAAGGAGCATTATGGCAGACTGCACCACCGACACACACAAGATATATGTGAGAATGTATCAATGCACAAGATTATTTCATGCCAGAGGATAAAAAAAACAAAACAAAACACACATAATACATAGTATTAGTACAATATAGTCTATACCCAAATGGGTGTACATATGTGGAATATATAAAGGTTTTATACCCAGCTAGGTACATTCAAACTAGATAACATTTCACCTGAGTATATATAATAATGACATTTGGCTCAATGTGTAATAGATCTAGGATATGGATGTCCCCTATATCCCCAGACTCTGGTTGCACATACAGCTCATATAGCAACCACACTATTGAGACCAAGTGCTACAGTGCTCCTTGCGTCTCTCAGTCAATGGTGCCCCCGACCCCTACCATTTCGGCTCCACCTTCATCATTTACAAAAACCAACTCATACATATAATTAAGTTATCACACAATGGTGGTCTATGTGAGTATTGTGGTGTGGGTGATAGGTGTTACAGTACAGGAACATGTGAGTGTGAGGGAAATTGGGCGAGTGTGTATGGTGTGTATGAGAATTAATAAGTGGACTAACGTGATTGGTGGTGTGATGAGTGAAAAAAAGGGAGTAAGTAACGTACCCGAGGCGTAACAGAAACAGTGCTAGGGGCCAGATATGAATACGGGTAAGTGGATGACAGTGCTGAAAGGGAACCATGAAAGGGAACCATGTGGTAATGGGGGTGAAAATTCAGATCGGTATAAGTATGAGGGTAAGTGAGGGATATATATCAATACCTTCAAATGGTCCTGTATGATTTAGGACATATAGTTTATCACTTTGGGCATCTCTTGAATGCTTAAGCCTAAGGTGGAGAAAACGAAGTTTGTTATAGGGGATACTGGTGAAAAATAAACAAGTGAGATGGGAATATATTAGGTTTTTATTAAGTTGCCTAATAATTCTGCACAGTAATAGTTACCTGCACAAACAGATATCCTCGTAAGGGCCCTTTCACATCAGCGTTTTTTTCAAATCGCGCAGATGCGGTGAAAAAACCGCATCTGCCGCGATTACCGCATACCAGCTGCACTTGCGGCGCGGTTGCGGTTTTTGCCATGCAAAGTATAGGCGGACTTGCGGCAGGTGCGGCAAGTGCGGTTTTGCACTTGCGACAGATGCGGCCGCGAAAAAAACCGCAGCTGACCCGTTTTTTTTCGCGGCCGCACCTGCTGCAAGTGCAAAACCGCACTTGCCGCACCTGCCACAAGTCCGCCTATACTTTGCATGGCAAAAACCGCAACCGCGCTGCAAGTGCAGCCAGTATGCGGTAATCGCGGCAGATGCGTTTTTTTTCACCGCATCTGCCGCGATTTAAAAAAAAACGCTGATGTGAAAGGGCCTACGATAGCCAAATTTAAAAAAACCCACTCCAACTTCCAAAAATATTAAGCTTTGATATTTGAGTCTTTTGGGTTGATTGAGAACTTAAGTTGTTGATCAATAATAAAAATGATCATGTAAAATACAACTTGCCTAATAATTCAGCACACAGTGTATGTGATGTGCAGGTCTGTTTTTGGCTACCTTTAAAATGTAAGCCCGGAAGAACACTGCCCTCTCCCCTCTGTACCAGTCTGGTATTGTTATTCTTCTTACTGTAACCTATATCTGTATTTTGTATATAACTTTCTCATGTACAGAACCATGGAATCAATGATACACTATAAATAAATAATGATAATACCTTTTAATTGCATCCCTTACATTATAAAAGAGCTAGGATGGTGCAGCGTCAATATATTTTTGTGCTGCAGCTTTTTACAGTGATTTTTTACTATTGAGATAAATGGGTTTGCCGGGAGGCTGTCTCACTGAGCTAGACTTCCTAATGTGAAAACTACCAACAACATGATGATATATCAGACACAAAAATCTGCTTCACTTAAATCTATTTATTATCTAGTTATTTTCCTTCCGTTGTTGCCACACAACTCTAAAGCCGCTAAAAAGCTTGGATGTGGAAAAGATACTACTAGTCTTATTACTGCTTGCAAAACAAAATGCTATACAAGCACAGACGCTACGTTCTTGGAAGCGTATAATAAACTGTCTGAGTTTCATGCAGAAAATACAGACAGTGTTCACCCTTATTGTCAGTCGTATGCAATCTGTGTCCGTTTTGTTTACGTCCATCTGACATCCATTTTTATACATCAACGTTTTAAAATCTGTATAATCAAATACACGCTCCTGGTTAGTCATTGCAATAGATGCTATATGGCTGGTCCCTGTGGAAGCTGATTTATTTATTTTTTTTGTGCACACATACACCTGAAAATGCAAGTCTTAGGCCGGCTTCACACCATGGTTTTCTGGTCTCAGGTTCTGTCTGGTTTAAACCGGACAGAACCAGATCCGGATTTGCTCCCATGTGTCCCTATGGTGCCGGATTGGTCTTATTTGGCCTTCAATTTTGTTCTGTTCGTTTTGTTCGTTTTTTGCACCAGACACAAAATGAGTCTGCATTATTTTTTGTGTCCGGTGCAAAAAACAAACAAAACCAGATCCTCCTGGATCCGGGGCGATCCGGAGCCCATAACATGGGAGTCTATGGGCACCGGATCGCCCCAGATCCAGCAAACAAAACGGATCGTTTCCCAGATGCCATTATAGAACAGCGTCGGCTCTGAAATGCTGCCACGCTTATTCAGCACCATGGACAGCAGCATTTCAGAGCCACTGCTGAACATTCAGCACCATGGAGAGCTCCACTGCTCACATGGGCTGAACGTTCAGCACCGCGGACAGAAGCACTGCACACACAGACTGAAATTTCAGCACCGCGGAGAGAAGCAGAGATGAGCAAGAACAAATCCTGCTAAGAACAGATCCGGAGGGCATATTTGCCCACATTTTGTGCTAGTCAAGAGCTGTAGGGTTCTCTCCAGTGCATCCTGCAAAACACCGGACAGAACCTGACAGCACAAAACCGTGGTGTGAAGCCAGCCTTATCCAACATGTGGAAAAAAACTAGTACATGCTCCGATTTCTTGTTTGGGGGACATACAGATTTGGCTAATAAGGAAAACGCTCATCTGATTAGCCCAATGGAATAAAATTCGTTGTAATGATGTGTCTGTTTTTCAAGGACCGCACTCTGCCATAAACTATGATTGTACGATTGTAGCCTAAGGTATAGTGGATATAGCAGTCTAAAGTCTGAAAAAAAAAAAGTGATACTACAGCTGGAAAAAAGGCATGAATCTTTGATACACACATAACAATAATTTCTCCATAGAGTTGTAGCTATCCTCCTGGTGCACAACTCATCAAAATGATTAAATGTTCTTTTTCATGTAATGTAAAGAATTTGATAACTCAGAGACTAAGGCTGTATACTCATGATCAGAATACGCAGCGTTTCGGACGCAGTCTCTTGCGTAGTACAGTATCAGCATAGTGGATGGGATTTGTAGAAATCCCATGCCCACTATGCTTAACCTGACCACAGCGTTCTTTTAGCTGTGGTGCAGGTTGCCAGCAATCTACTCCTCCTCCGCATGTTCATTTTATTGCTGCGGAGTCAGAAGTGGCTCCCATCAGGTGACTGCAGGGAGAAGCCGCCCTGCACCCGCCGCACATGGTGAGTACAGGGCGGCTGCAATCTCCCTGTGGCCACCTGTGAGTTCACTCAGGTCTGCACCGTGAGCACATACCATAATTCCTGCCTCCGAAATCTTAACCTGTGTCAAATACCAAAAAGTTATCTATCATTGTTAGAATTGGATTTTTCTGATCTAAGACATACATTCAAGATAAGTTTTGTAAAGCTTTATTTCCTTTTTTATTCAATTTATTCAATTTTTATTTAATAATAATGGAGAGCAAGTGATTATAATAAATTTTCAAATATACTTCATAAGTGATATCTGGAAGAAAACCTTTCATAAACCTTCCATAGGATGTCCCCACTAGACTGTATCTGAAGCAGACATATGCTCATTCTCAGTGAGATCTGTCTTCATGCTTCACACACTGAATACAGCCATGTTACCATATAAGGGTGGAGTGGGCAGGGCCTACACAGCTTTCCCAGCTGATCACTGTATGAGTTTACCTTAGGCACAGGATACTCCAGACTGACGGCACAAAGCTGCTGTGATCTTATCTCTTGTATTCACATCCCTCTGCTCCATGTTATCAGTGAACTGCTGTGTGGGGGCCATCAGCTGTTAGCAAGAGCAGAGTGGCAGGAGATAAAATCACAGAAACATGTCCACTGCTGACAGCCTGACGAGCCTCCCTTTGTCTGTGGTAAACTGTCTCTTGTACCCAGTTACGCTGTGAATGTCTCGCCACCCCACTATATTATGTGAGGTTTAGAAACACCCTAGAGGGGACATCTTCTAGAAGATTTTTGAAGGGTTTTCTTCCAGACTTCTTTTACGAAATTTTTTTGAAAGTTTATTAAAATCACTTTCTCTATAGTATTATTGAATGGAAATTTAAGTGCCGGATACACTTTATAAGCAAGCATAAGCAAAACGGACAGCACAAGGCTGCCACTTGTATGTGATCCAACTGCTGTGTTTTATATTGTTTACTAGGTGAAACTTGTAATTTATTGTCATATACAAGATAAACAGGTAACACACTGATTGTAAGAATAGACACTCAGACCAAAAACAAATGAAACGATTATCTAGTGCACTGATGAAAACCAGTTCTTGTATCTCATTTAGAAAAAAATATTTAGATAGACAGACAAGGCATGTGAAGAGAGCCATGAAAAAATGTAGCATATTGAGCTATAGAAAGCACTAAAAGTAAGTAGAATACAAATGAATAATAAAAAGACTGTATTACAACTTGTAATTGTCTTTTAGGAACGTATAGCTAACATGGCCACAGGAAAAAAAGCTGAATAAAATTTCCATGAATAAAAAAAGTTCCAGTTTTCTTAATAAATGCTATGCATAAAACAAATCTTAGGCCTCATTAAAATATCTGTTTTTCACATCCCTGTGCAATACTAAGGAAATATTGAAAACATGCACTGTTTGCGGATCTTGAGGCCTGGAGTTCCCTACCCCTGACCTATGAACTGTTCACATGTCGGTGGTTTTTTTGTGTACCATGTGTTTGCAAAGAATCATAGAGACCTGTCCATTTTTGGCCTGAGTCATGGATCAAAATTACCCAAACAAGTCTATGGTCCTGGAAAAATCAATGTGAAAGCTGTGTATGATCAGTTATTTCCATTGTAAGGCCGTAGGCACACCAGGCGAGATGCATGTCTCGCATGACTCACCCGGCCCGGCTGCTGTCTGTCTGGACTGGAGCATGTCAGCTGTGTTGTGTTTCTATGGAGCTGACACACTCCAGTCCAAAGAATCGGTGGCCATTGCGGGTGAGTAATGTGAGACTCATGCGAGTATCACGCATAGTGCGTCTCTGGCCTAATGGTAGGAAAATCACTACAATTTACCACATTTTATTTTTTTCAAAAGTGAAAATCTCTGATGAAACACTGATGGTAAAAATTGACACATGGGCCAAACACTGATGAAACTTGGATCCAAGGACTAATGAATATGTAAATAAACAGAAAAGGATGCGCAATGGGTGCACCTGTATAAACAATTTCTTTCCCTAACTAGTATAGAAGCTGCTCACCTTGGAGGGCTGTGCACTGCCCTGCACAGCCCTGGTAAATCACTTGAAGTGTGGAGCTTAATCGCTCTCCCTGGAATCTCTGTGTGCTGCTGCCTGTGAGCTGCTTCCTCTGGCCCCAGCTCTGAACATGTGACCACTCAGACAGGAAAGGTCCTGTAGTTCCAGGCCTTCACCTCACACCACACAGGTCCTTTTGTTGACGTGCCTTCCAAGCTGCTCCTACTGCTGATCCTCCATGGGAGAAACTGGAACATGTGATTAATGCACAGCAGTCTATGGAGCGCTCAGGAAAGGCAGGCAGGGTGAATTATAGATAAAACCTAGCTTTTTATTTTTCTCCTTCATAGCCACAACGCGTTTCCACTGACACAGATTCCACCTGAGGAAGACTGCTGTGTCAGTGGAAACGCGTTGTGGCTGTGAAGGAGAAAAATAAAAAGCTAAGTTTTATCTATAATTCACCCTGCCTGCCTTTCCTGAGCGCTCCATAGACTGCTGTGCATTAATCACACAAAGACTAATGAATGACACAGATCTCTTAGTGAGGCCTATAGGTGACTTACTGAAAGACAAAAAAGTTTTAAAATAAAATGTGTTTTAAAGTTATGATTTTTTTTTTATATTACCACACCTCTATGCTGTGAACTGGCCCAAATCTGAGTCTGCCCTACTGGAACATTGAATCATTTCTGTTATTTCTATCATGCTGCGTGTTGTCATCATGAAGGCTTTGACCTCAATTCATCAAGGTGTTTAAGACCAAATTCTAGTATAAAACACCTTCAAATGCCGCAAATGTTTTGTACAACACACACTTGCACAACAATGTTGTGGCTTTTGGCATTTTCACTCCATTTTTGGACTATTCTGCCAAAATGAACGAAGGTGGGGATGAACTGAGATGGGATGTGGCAACAACCGCCATACAAATTCATTAAAAGCTTTTACAGTAGTCAATGTTTTTCCCTAAAGGGAACCTATAATCTACAGGGTGGGCCATTTATATGGATGCACCTAAATAACATGGGAATGGTTGGTGATATCAACTTCCTGTTTGTGGCACATTAGTACATGGGAGGGGGAAAACTTTTCCAGATGGGTGGTGAGCATGGTAGCCATTTTGAAGTCGGCCAGTATGGATCCAACTTTATTTTTTTCAATGGGAAGAGGGTCATGTGACACATCAAACGTATTGAGCAATCTGAAATTGCTACATGATTCAGATATCCAGTGGCATTGAGGTTTCCATTGATGAGGAATGGCCCCACTATCTTTGTACCCCATATACCACACCATACCATCAATTTTTCTGTCCACTGTAGGTTAATGTCAGACTGGCTGTGGTTTTGTTTGTTAACTTCACCATTTACAAAAATTTTTGCCTCATCACTCATCTGAAGGTATTGTCTATGCTGTGAAGATATGAGATGTGCAGCATCTGAAACAACGGATACTGGAAGCCTGTGCTAGCATTTCTTCTGTGGTGTTGCTATCAGTGTGTCAAGAGAGGGAGAAGAGGGTTGTATTGACAATCCAACACAATGGGCAGCACTTTGAACACATTTTATAAGTGGTCATAAACTGGTAAATAAGTCATGAAAGAATAAAGTTACATTAAAACCAAGCACACCATTGTTTTTCTTACGAAATTCTCAATACGTTTCATGTGTCACATGACCCTCTTCCCATTGAAAAAAATAAAGTTGGATCCAAAATGGCCGACTTCAAAATGTCCGCCATGGTCACCACCCATCTGGAAAGGTTTTCCCCCTCACATATACTAATGTGCTGCAAACAGGAAGTTGATATCAACAACCATTCACATTTTATTTAGGTGCATCCATATAAATGGTCCACCCTGTAGAAAAACACTATTAACCTGCAGATATGGGGTTAGTCTGCTGGTTGATATCATTCTGTTACTGCGCTTTGGCACTAACTGTCAGCCGTCTTAGCATTTCCTCCTTGTATCTGGGCTCTTAGTGCAGGAATCGGGGAGCTTCAGAGCACTATTAACCTGCAGATAAACCCCATATATGCAGGTTAATATTGTTTTTTCACATGACACCCTGTAAGGTGAAAATCTTTGAGTGAGAACAAATCATTTTTCTGACAATTTGCCCAATGATGGTTTGATCTTAGGTTTTTTTCAGCTTCCTAGTAAAAAATAATCTTATGATTGTGATTATTTTAGGCATCCAAAAAAATCTTTTTTTGTAGCCACCATTAATCTAATTTTTGTCATATTTTCCCCATCCTATGATTTTACCATCTGAATTAATCAGTGTGCTCTATGAAGGTCCTTATTGGCCAAATCTGTACGTCCCCCCAAAAAAGATATCGAAGCGTGTACTAGTTTCTTTCCACATGTTGGATGAGACTTGCCTTTTCAGGTGTATGTGTGCACAAAAAAAAATAAATCAGCTTCCACACGGATCAACCATATAGCATCTATTGTAATGACTAACCAAGAGCGTCTATTTGATTTTACATTGTATTTAGGCCGGGACTATGCGTTTTGCATACTTGCTGCCACGTGATCGCCATTCACGACTCTGACCACAACAAATCCACAGTGCGCATGAAGTGAGGATTCACTAGTCTGCAGTCACAGAGTGGCTGCAGACTTGTCATTTTGACCAGACAACACCTTCAATAATGCTCAAGCTCCCTTGACCCTTGAGTACAAGAATATTGAGTACAGTTATTCCGTTTTAAAGTATTACAAGACTTTGATGTTTGAAACAACCGTTGTCAGACTTGTAGCAAGATTATGCTTTATCTCATAGGATTTTTCAGTAAAAACAAAAAAACAAAAAAACCTTCTAGGTCTTCTTACACCGTTTTTGACTGCCAGTGACACTGTTCATATTTCTAATGTCTTTTATAATTAACACAAGAATAATTTATAAAAAAAATTATTTCCCTTGTTAGTTGAATCAGCAATAACCTCAGTTGACTTGCCTGTTAAATGACATCTATTAAAACATGTAATTAAAATGCTTTTGTCTTTTTACTGGTGATTTCAGAAAAATCTATGTAGCTTCATTACTTTGTAAAGTACTAGTTAATTAAATGAATTGTAGCTTCATAAAGTAAGATGTGTTCGCATTTCGTTTGGATTTTTTAGTTGGGGAATTTAACAGGAAATTAATATTACACGTGCACTGAATATGAACGCAATGTCCAGTTGTAAAGCCCCCATACACATTACACTAGTGTCGCTCACACCCACCGATATCGACGGTTTGGTTATCACTCTATCATGTAAGAAGGGGCCAGCCAGGAACGTAAATACAACAGGTGCAGGGGTTGCAATCGCACCCGGGCCCAGGAGGTCCCTTTGGCCTATAGAAAAAGACTAATGCTATTAAAGATTTTCAATAATTAGGGACCCCATTGGAGTTTTCGCATGAGCTTCAAGTTACACCACTGGTGCCAGCCAACCGATTGTCTTGAAAGATGTCTGTTAGGTATGTCCGATTTTGGGCTGCCAATTGCTTTGTTCTTTCATAAATAAGCTGCTGGCAGAGAAGCCTTCATGTATGGGAAATATGCCCTAGATGGCTGTCAGCTAAACAAGTCAAAGCATCATTTGGCCTACAGCCAGCTAATGCGTATGGGGGCCTTAAGAAAGATCTGTCATGTGTTGACTGCTCCACAGTCCATGTAAGTTGCTCTGCTGCAGGGTAAACCAGAATTAATTTCCTTTGGTTATTTCAGTGTTAATGCTGAAGCTGCTCTTGCTATCTATGTATGGTGTGTGCAGCTCTGCAGGTTCAGGTATATGCTTATTAGGTGTCCATGTCGCTAGCCCTTAAATAACCTCCCCTTCCTCCAGATGACGTTGTTGCTAGTTTCTTTGTCTTTGACCGAGTGAGCTGAAATGTCTTTGCACTGTTGAAAATTCTCTATTTTCTTATTTGGAAGTTGCTGTGTATCCCTGTCCATGGTGGGAGGTGAGAGGGAGTAGCACAGGGCTAGTCGAGGAGTAGAGGGCTAGGGTGGTGGCCCAGACCTCCTCTCTATATCAGGTACCTCTGGGTACAGGGCTAGCCAAGGAACCCAGTACAGGACCAGACTATCTAGTCAGGTTTCCTTTCCTGTTATGCCATCCTTCTTCTTTTCCCTCATCCGCTACACGTGACACTCTCTTGACAACAAGTAGATCACAAGTTGTCTGTGTGCTGTAAATGGTGATTAAATCTGAGTTTGCTCTTCAAGTAGTGCCACCACAGAAAAAATTAATGGGTTTTCTGGATGCAGGATTGGACAAGTCCTTAAGAGTAAGAATCGCTCCATGTAACCACTCCCTACACTTTTCAGGATCTTTATAAGTTGACTTTAGGATCTCTTCTAATAACTCTTAATAACTAGTGTATTCTGTTAGAAGGTGGATAACATTGGTTTCCTTAAAGTGGACAATCTCTTTCAGTCCTAACGTGCCACTATATATATAAAATAAATGTTTTGCTCTGTCAGTGGTCCCTGAAAGCTTTAAAACCTGCTACCAAAGACAGACTTAATGCAAGCTACTGTTTACCAGATCCCAGGGGTTGCCATGGCCTTTACCCAGGGTCGGACTGGGGTGTCTGGGGCCCACCAGGGAAATTGATTTCAGGGGCCCACCCACCCTTCAGCTATATGTAAATACCTGGTAGCTGTTATTATACCCATTATATTGGTGGCTCCTGCACATCACTCTGCGCTCAGCAGAACTGCGATGTACAGTTATTGTACTTTATATTAAAGAGATTCTTTGGTGAAAACAAGTTATCAGTGATCCACAGGTTCAATAGGTGATCACTTATTTATTGGTGGAATCCGACCTGTGGAAACCGAATCATCAGAAGAATGTGGGACTTACATCCCAATTATTAAAGGGGTTTTCCCATAAACAAAATTAATTTTAAAGTTCATTTTAATCAATAGATTTTGGAATAATAATTTCCATAATTTGAGGTGTTTAAAAATAATGTTCCTGTGTCGAGAGAATCACTGTACGGTCAGACACATCCATTACACAGTACACAGCAGGGACACATATATAAGTTTATCTCAGCCCAGGAACATTTTCTTTTAAGCACATCCAATTGTGGAAATTATTATCATTACAGGGTCTACTTATTATTAAGATGAACTTTAAATTAACCTTGTTCGTGGGAAAGGCCTTTCAAATGCAGCGGCTGGTAATGATGTAAGTATTGCGCATGCGTGAGGTGTTCTTTACCGCAGCTCATCACATGAGCTGCCGTAAAGTATACCTCACGCATGCGCAATGCGCAGCTTGAGGTCTGTCGATACACCGAAAGGGTGTATCGACGTCAGCAGCGCCTGAAATGACGCAATTAGCATCATACCGGCTGATCCGCCCATGGAGGAGGGCGAGGAGGATTCAAATGGTTTATCACGCCCATCGGGGCGTGAATACAAGCACTAAAGGCTGCGAAAAGAAGTCACAGGGAACAAGAAGCCGTAGTTGTAGAGGCATTAAAATCACTTTTTGAAAGTTTCAAACTACACAATTTTTACACAAAGGGATAGGTAGAATAGCATAATGATGATGCAGGGACAGGTATTAATAATTAATTATAATTAATTAACAGGATGGGGGGTGATTTTTAGGGGTCAGGTTCCCTGTAAAGATTACAGCATCCACATGACTACATCATCAGAACCACCGTCAATACAATTACATATCACTACAACCACTGTCAATACAATAATACCTCACCAGAACCACTGTCAGTACATAACCAGAACCATTGTCAATACAGTAATACATCACCAAAAACAATCAATACATCATCAGAAAACCTATCAATACAATAATACATTACTATAACCCCTGTCAGTACATAACCAGAACCATCAGCAATACAATAATACATAATCAGAACCACCGTCACTACATCACCAGAACAGTACGTTCCTTATATAAATGTGTATGCAGATTAAATGTCCCATACTGTTCATACTCCTTCCACATGTCCCATACTGCTCATCCTTTTCCCACATGTCCATACTGTTCACCCCGATATGTCCCATGCAGCTCATCTTACATCCATATGTTGCATACAGCTCATCCTCACCCCCATTCCCCTGAATCCCATGTTGCTTTATCCTCCCCCAATATGTCTCATGCAGCGCATCCTTCACCACCATCCCCCTTCCAGGTTATATGCAGCCTCTCACCTCCCATGTTCCACGCAGCCTCTCCCCTCCTATGCACCACGCAGCCTCTCCCCTCCCTTGTTCCACGCGGCCTCTCCCCCATCCGTCATCCATGTAGCTTCTCCCCTGTCCCATGTTCCATGTAGCTTCTCCCCCACATTCCATGTAGCTTCTCCCCCCCACATTCCATGTAGCTTCTCCCCATCCATCCATTTTCTCCCCCTTTTTCCATGCCTGCCCCCATCCATCAATCCAGCTACTCCCCCCTTTCTATGCCGCCCCTATCCATTCATCCATCCCGTTCTCCCCCTTTTCTATGCTGCCCCCCTATCCATCCATTACGTTCTCTCCCTTCTCCATAATGCCCCCCACACATCCATCCTATTCTGCCCCCTCTTCCAGGCCACACCATCCATCTATCCCACTCTGTCCCCCCCAGGCTACTATCTTTGGCTGTAACAGCGCTGTACCTGACTCCACGTTCCTGATCCCGGATCCCGGCAGCTTCTTGCTCTGCAGCGCTCGGTCTCTCGGTCATCGGCACCAGGAACCCGGCACCAGGCAGCTTCTTCCTCTGCAGCTCCCGATCTTCGGCACCAGGAAGCTTCTTCCTCTGCGGCTCCCGGTCTCTGGCACCAGGCAGCTTCTTCCTCTGTGACTCTCGGTCTCCCACTCGCCGGCACCAGGCAGCTTCTTCCTCTGCGGCTCCCAGTCTCCCGCTCGCTGGCACCTGGAACTCGGCAGCTTCTTCCTCTGCAGCTCCTGGGTAGTATACACATTACAGACTGAGGGCAGTATACACATTACAGACTGTGGGCCGTAAACATTACAAACTGCCCGCTATATGCACATTGCAGACTGCAGGCAGACTGCCCGTTGTGTGCACATTGCAGGCTGCCCGCTGTGTACGCACGGCACACTGGCCGCTGTGTGCGCAGTGCAGACTGGTCGCTGCGTGCACACTGCCCGCTGCGTGCACACTGCACACTGGCCGCTGCGTGCACACTGCAGACTGACCGCTGCGTGCACACTGCAGACTGACCGCTGCGTGCACACTGCAGACTGGCCGCTGCGTGCACACTGCAGACTGGCCGCTGCGTGCACACTGCAGACTGACCGCTGCGTGCATACTGCAGACTGACCGCTGCGTGCACACTGCAGACTGGCCGCTGCGTGCACACTGCAGACTGGCCGCCGCGTGCACCGTGCAGACTGGCCACTGCGTGCACCGTGCAGACTGGCCGCTGCGTGGACACTGCAGAATGGCCGCTGCGTGCACACTGCAGACTGGCCGCTGCGTGCATACTGCAGACTGGCCGCTGTGCACACTGCAGACTGGACGCTGTGCACAGTGCAGACTGGCCGCTGCGTGCACCGTGCAGACTGGCTGCTGCGTGCACCGTGCAGACTGGCCGCTGCGTGCACGCTGCGTGCACCATGCAGACTAGCCGCTGCGTGCACACTGCAGACTGACCGCTGCGTGCACACTGCAGACTGGCTGCTGCGTGCACCGTGCAGACTGGCCGCTGCGTGCACCGTGCAGACTGGCCGCTGCGTGCACCGTGCAGACTGGTCGCTGCGTGCACACTGCAGAATGGCCGCTGCGTGCACACTGCAGACTGGCCGCTGCGTGCACACTGCAGACTGGCCGCTGCGTGCACCGTGCAGACTGGCCACTGCATGCACACTGCAGAATGGCCGCTGCGTGCACACTGCAGACTGGCCGCTGCGTGCACACTGCAGACTGGCCGCTGCGTGCACACTGCAGACTGGCCGCTGCGTGCACACTGCAGACTGGCCGCTGCGTGCACACTGCAGACTGGCCGCTGTGCACACTGCAGACTGGCCGCTGTGCACAGTGCAGACTGGCCGCTGCGTGCACCGTGCAGACTGGCTGCTGCGTGCACCGTGCAGACTGGCCGCTGCGTGCACGCTGCGTGCACCATGCAGACTAGCCGCTGCGTGCACACTGCAGACTGACCGCTGCGTGCACACTGCAGACTGGCTGCTGCGTGCACCGTGCAGACTGCCCGCTGCGTGCACCGTGCAGACTGGCCGCTGCGTGCACACTGCAGAATGGCCGCTGCGTGCACACTGCAGACTGGCCGCTGCGTGCACACTGCATACTGGCCGCTGCGTGCACACTGCAGACTGACCGCTGCGTGCACACTGCAGACTGGCCGCTGTGCACAGTGCAGACTGGCCGCTGCGTGCACCGTGCAGACTGGCCGCTGCGTGCACCGTGCAGACTGGCCGCTGCGTGCACGCTGCGTGCACCATGCAGACTAGCCGCTGCGTGCACACTGCAGACTGACCGCTGCGTGCACCGTGCAGACTGGCCGCTGCGTGCACCGTGCAGACTGGCCGCTGCGTGCACCGTGCAGACTGGCCGCTGCGTGCACACTGCAGAATGGCCGCTGCGTGCACACTGCAGACTGGCCGCTGCGTGCACACTGCAGACTGGCCGCTGCGTGCACACTGCAGACTGACCGCTGCGTGCACACTGCAGACTGACCGCTGCGTGCACACTGCAGACTGGCCGCTGCGTGCACACTGCAGACTGGCCGCTGCGTGCACACTGCAGACTGGCCGCTGCGTGCACACTGCAGACTGGCCGCTGCGTGCACACTGCAGACTGCGGACTCTATGCACATCAGAGAGTGCTGGTGTAAATCCTGTATACACAGCACTATACTGTATATACTAGTCCACACTAGATACAGTATATAGGAACACTAATACAGCACGTAGTGTGGACCTGTATATAAAGTTTAGTGTTCTTTAGAGACAGACACACAGAGAAAGAAAGAAAGAAAGAAAGAAAGAAAGAAAGAAAGACATGGAGTAACTCACAAATAGCAGGTCCTGTCATGATGTCACATAGAGGGGAGGCATCAGAGGTCACATGATCGGCTCAGGGAGGGAACTGGAACGTGATGAAGTTAGTGACCTATGGATCCTGATTGGTCAAAGTGGGGCCCTGCTTTGGGAAATTGACCCCGCCCCCTTCACGTCCGTGGCTCCGCCCCTTTAATGTCGCGGCCGCTCGGCGGCAGTAGCAGACCTGCGGCTGGAGGAGCGGGCGGCCCACGCAGCCCACCAGTGGGCGGCCCCTCTGGATAAGTCCCGCCCCTCCCGCCTATCAGTACTTCGGGTCAGAGAGAGCGCTCGGTGGCGGCGCTGGCTCACATAGGCTGTGCTGCAGGCAGCAGCAGCCAGCCTGTGAAATCTTACTGTTCTTCTCTCTCTGGCTGGCACTGCTTTTACGGCGGTGGCCGCCCGGCACAGCGGCTGTGAGTGCACAAGCGAGCCACAGCAGGGGGTAGTGAGAGGCGGGGCTAGGTGGGCGGGGCCTCTAGACCTGAGGGCCTCCCATGAGTTTTGCCCGGTTACCCGCCAGAGCAGTCCGAGGCTGCCTTTACCCTTTAACCAATTTCTAAAATTCTGTTTTTGGGTCATTCTGCCTCCCAAAAACTGAAATAAAAAGGTATGAATAAACATGTGCCCGAATATGGTACAAGTAAAATCATCAACTTATCCCACAAAAAACAAGCCCTTACATGTCTTTTGTCAGAAATACAGAAAAATAGAGCTCTCAAAATAGGAGAATGCAAAAACCTTTTTTTGTTACACAGCATTTTTAGTGTGTGACAGTTGTAAAACCTAAAAAAAGTTATAAATCTGGTATGGCTGTAATTGCACCGCAAATTATAAAGTGTACTCAATTCAATCCACAAAAAAAATCCAGGACCCCACTGAGGGTCCATCACCTGTAAATGGAAATATAGGAGGCTTCCACGTTACTGGTTGCACATGCACTATGGAAATGTGATAAGGTTGCCACCCCCCTAAAAAGAATTACGGTAAGCAAAATTTGTTCTCCCAATTCCCCCCCCCCTCCCTTCTGAGCTCCACTGTGCATAAACCACATTTATCTTCCACGTTTGGCATTTCTGTAGTAAGAGAGCTCACTTGCGGTTCTCCAGAAGCATGAGCTGGGCACAATCTATTTGGCGCTACAATGGCAAATTTGCAATTTTCACTCAGCAATATATATATATTGTTGCTTGTTTCTGGAAAGCACCCATGGAGTCAAAATCATTGCTACATCTCTAGATAAATTCCCAGAGGGGTGTAAAGTGGACACATGGTAAACTTTCTTTACTATTTTGTGTGCCATATTCTGGTTTAAAGGCATAAAAATTAAAAGTTTGAAATTGCCAAATTTTCAAAATATTCGATATTTTCACAAATAAAAAAATTAACAAACATTATCGTTCTAAATTTACCACTTAGTATAATATATAATGAAAAAAGATTCTTAGTATCACTAGAATCTGTTGAAGGGTTCCAGAGTTACTACCTCCAGTGATGAACATCGGGGTGCTTAGGCATGCTCGCTACTCGGCCAAATATTGCAGGGGCTTGAGCAAAAGCTTGAATAGCCTCCCTGATAGCTTTGTGTTTTTTTGTTTCAGCTGCTAAACGTGGGGATTACCTGCTAATCAAGGCAATGCCATAGCCATGTTGGTTACTGGTCGGTTACTAGTGATTAGCCAGCTTGTATCACATCATCAGATCTTATAGGAGTCCTGGAGGGGTCATGCTTCACCCTGCAGTACAGGGGGAGTTGATGCAGGAAAGAGAGCTTAGTTTAGAGCAGACATATAGGCAGGGTTTTACACTTGAACAAATTAGTGTCTTTAACGTTGTATTAAAGGGTGTTTTTAGCCTGGTTTAAGGTAATAAATCATTTTAAGAAATGGTGTGGGCACCCCACTATTTTTGATCAAAAGGCAAGGTAAAGCAGTCAGATGCAGCCTGCAGCTGTTAGCTTTACCTTGGCTGGTTATCATAAATAGAGGGGACACCAGGCTTTTTTAAATTATTTAGAAATAAAAAAATTAAAAAACAGCATGGGGTCCCCCCCTATTTTCGATAACCAGACAACATAAAGCAGACCGCTTCAGGTTGGTAATATCCGACTAGGAAGGTCCATGGTAATTTAACACTTCTCAGCTAAAATATACTAGCCCGCAACCAAGCCAGAATTAGCTAATCAATTTGTTGTGCCAGTTCTGGTGCTTCACCCAGGCTCTTCTTGATTGCCCTGGTGTGGTGGAAATCAGGCTAATATTTTTCTGGGTTGATGTTAGCTGTGAATTGTAAGCTGGCATCAAGTACAGGGGTTAGTAATGGAGAGACATCTATCAGATACCTTTTTTTCTAACCTAGTAAGTGTAGTGAAAAAAACACACAGGAAAAAATTGTTTATTTGACTAATGACTCCCCCACACTATTCCTCATTCAACAAGTTATTAAAAATAAATCATGAAGACCCGATTTAATTCATCCTCCGAATCTGTACTTCAACCCAAGGTCAGTTTCAGTCAGTGCCAGACCCAGAATTTCTCACACACGGTGACGACACTGAGTTACTGGTGTCACCATGGGTGAGAAACTTCGGGCTTGACACTGACCAGGAGTGACTCCAGAGGTCATTCCCAGTCAGCGCCAAACCTGGAATTTCTCACAAGAGGTGTTGTCAGTATCGCTGTGTGTGAGAAATTTCAGGTCTGGCGCTGATTGTGTGTGACTTCTTGAGTCACTCCCAGTCAGTGCTCAATGACGTCACTGCGCTGGAGAAATTCTGAGTCTTGTGCTGACCGGGAGTGACCCATGGAGTCTTGTTCTCTGATCGAGACTCCATAGATTGGAGTACACCTTTGGGGAACATTGTGTGACCAAAACACTGTGGATTACGTTAAATCTTCATTTTTATTTTTGAACTTTATATTTACTGGGTTGTTAATGGGGGTGTCTGATAGACCTCTCTCCATTACTAACCCCTCGAATTCCCCCCAAAAACCCCCCAATTCACAGCTGACATCAATCCCCAAAAATATTACTTTGATTGCACCCGCACCAGGGCAGTTAGGAAGAGCTGGAGAGAAGTGTCAGAATTGGCGCAACTGGATGCACCAATTCAGGGGCAGCTGTGTGCTGCTATTTTTAGTATAGGAAGGGCCAAATGGCTATGGGCCTTCCAAACCTGTTAATACCAACCCGTAGCTGTTTGCTTTACCTTGGATAGTGATCACAAATAAGGGGGACCCTTTCATCATTTTTTTTTTATTAACTTATTAGGTTACACCAGGCTAATCACTATTTAGCCTATTTAGCCTAGTTTAACCTATTACATAAGTAAAACGGTATGGTGTCCAACCTACTTTTATAACCGGCCAAGGCAAAGCAGACAGCTGCAGGCTGGGAATATCAGGTTGGGAAAGCTCTTGAATTGGCGCATGACAATTCTATCACTTTTCCCAGGTCTTCCCAATTGCCCTGGCCCGGGTACAATCAAGGTAATATTTTATGGGGATGATTTCAGCTGTGTAATATCAACTGGCATCACGCCCAGGGGATAGTAATAGACAGGGGTGTATCAGGCATCCTCATTACTAACCCAGTAAGTGTAGAGTTAAAAACACACACAGGAAAAAATAGTTTATTTAACTAGAGACTCCCCTACACTTTACCTTGTTCACAAATATATTTAAACATTTTCCCATGAAACTTTTGTGACTGTAAAATACAAGCTATTCACAGATGCTGGGGAAGACAATAACACTCATTAGAACTGCCAGGTCCCAGCTCAATGTTGAGCTAGCAACTCTGATGGAAGTTGTAGTCAGTTCCCGGTGCATGTGAATATCTGTGCTTTACTGCTATTCACAGTTGTAGAAGCTTCAGTTGTGGACTACATCAGGGCTTTGTGGGAACATTTTTTAAAATAAATTGTTGAATGAGGGAAAGAGTGGGGGAGTCTTTATTCAAATTAACTATTTTTTCCTGGTGTGTTTTTTAACTTTACTTGTACTGGACTAGTAATGAAGGTGTCTTTTATAACCCTCTCCATTACTAACACTATAGCTTTTTGCCAGCTGACAGTTCACAGCTGACCTCAACCCCATTACTTGGTTGCCATAGCACCGGGGCAATTGTTTTCGCAAAAATCATACACATTCTGTTTGTTTTCCACTAAAAAGCTCTAAATAAAAAAATCCTTCACGTGGAAGAGCTGGAAGCATTTCTTTCCATTTATTGGCAATTATGAAGAGCTGGGGTGAAGCGTCAGAATTGGCACATCTACTGTAATGTGATGCACCAATTAAGGGGCAGCTACGGGCTGGTATATTTAGGCTGGGAAGTGCCAAGTAAACAAGAGCATAACCTGCAACTGCTTGCTTTACCTTGACTGGTTATTAAACATGGGGGGACCACACACTTTTTTTTTTTTAAATGATTACATTTTTTACTTCCCAGCCAAGACCTGGGAGTGGGAGATGCGTCCAGACATCTTCCCATGCTGTTCCTATTCCATTTTAGTGCTGTTTCCACCTATTTCCACTCATTTCACCAATTTTAGGGCCCTCTTATGGTACCTTTACACACCGCGACGGCAGGCTGGATACATCGCGCTACTTCGCGTGCACGAGCACGCTCAAACGGCTAAAAACGGTCAACGCACCCTCTTTACACGCCGCGACAAGGTGCGCTACGCCACGCTACATCTATAGCTAGCTACATCGCCGGGTGTCTCAAGTAGCCAGCTGTAGCGTAGCGTACCATGTTTACACACCGCTCCAACAAGCTACTATGGGCGGACCCGGTGCAGCAGGGATAGCACATAGGCGTGCAACAATCTTGGATTACGAGCCGTCCGTACGATGATAGGACAGCGCAATATCATCAGGATTGGCCAGGCATCGCAGTAGGCTGATTAATACAGCACGCTCGAGTAATTGTGTAGTGTGACTGGTCAGCTCCTTAAATATCCCGCCCTATGCTGCGACTACCAATCATAAAGCAGGAGCGACCTCCAATGATCGCAGATGGGGCGCGGTAACATGGCGACTGTGTCACGCCTTAGATACATGGCAGCCACATCGCCGGGTGTCCAGAGTTGCCTTCCGTTGCTTCTTTACACGCCGATACAGCTCGCTACAATCAGCGATGTTGCCTTAAGTTTATGAGCAGAGACCATAAACAGATGTATCTGTCGCCGGCTGTAGCGTCGCCTCTTCAGACGCCGCTACTACAGGCGATATGGACGCTACAAGCTACAATTGTAGCTTGTAGCGCGATGTATCCAGCCTGCCGTCGCGGCGTGTAAAGGTACCATTAGGGAGGTCTGTCACATAACAGTGTGACTTCCCCATAGACTTCCTTTATAATTGTTACTCAAATTGAGCCCCTCCGAGCGTTGGCCATACTTAATTCGAGTAATGAGCACTTGAGCATTTTAGTCATCAATAATTACCTTATAAAGTGACTATAGTCAAAATTAAAAAAAAGTTGACCAGAAAGGTAAAAAAAAGGTTCGGGTCAAAGGGTTTGAGCAAAGGTCATACAACATATAACAAAAATATAAGTATAATACTTGTTCATTTTTCTGAACAATGTTCTCTTTTGAATATTGGACTATAACATCTGTGTAACAATATTGCATTTCCCTATCCTAGGATATTCTGCACTCTTTTACATTCTTTATGCTATATAAATGTTTCATGAATGTCTTTTATCACATTTTCTTTTGTTGTACTTCCCTTTTCTAAGTTCAGTCACTCAATCAAAATACACCAAGCGCCATACTGATAAGTTTATTGTCTGAGATTGCATAACGCCCGCAGTGCTCACACCATTGTTTTTACCTGACTTTTGAACATATAATCTTCTCTTACATCACCCGAAGTGATAAGAATACATTTTTCTTCCTTTTCAGTTCCCCTGTCATCATCATCCTCTTGCTGTCAGTCTTCTGTCCTCTTGATATTTGCTTCATGACCATTTTATTCTTTTCTTTTTGTCCTTGTCTATAACCCTGCTGTTCTATTCGGGTCTACTATACACTTATAATGTTCTGGTCATTTTTGACCGGACCTATTTAAGTCTTGATTTTTAGCTAATTCAAGTGTTTTATTTGAATACTTTATTTTAATGAATATGGTTCTTCATAAACAAATGAAATCAAAAACTCAATTTTTATTTTTTGTGTCAATAAAAATGTTACATGAAAGGAAACACAAGCGCAATATAAGGCCTTATCCTAGTAATACAGAAGTGATAACATAGATGTCATTGCTCACCTGGATCAATTGTGTGACACACAACTAGTTTGACATTTATGAGGAGAAAAGATGAAGCACTTGAACGGGAGCAACACCATACAACAAAGATACCCAGTTATGCACAGTGTAATGTAAGGAATGGATTTGTTAATAGGGCTCCATAATCAATTAAAAAACGTTTCACTATCTACTATATAATCGTCTAAGGTTCTCTGTCTGTCATGGAAATCGAGGTCCAGCACCAAGGCGCTCATTGGTGGCCGCCAGGAGTATGCAAAACAGCCGTGTGCATTCAAAATGCGCGCCAAGTTGACTCCCGCCGACAGCTGCGTTCAGCCGCCTCTACTTGCCTGAGCGTCCATGCCAGCATAGTAACATAGTAACATAGTAACATAGTTTTTTAAGGTTGAAGGAAGACTTTAAGTCCATCTAGTTCAACCCATAGCCTAACATGTTGATCCAGAGGAAGGCAAAAAAACCCCATGTGGCAACACTAAGCTCCACATTGGGGGAAAAAATTCCTTCCTGACTCCAGATACGGCAATCAGACTAATTCCCTGGATCAACGCCCTATCAAAGAATCTAGTATATATAACCGGTAATATTATAGTTTTCAAGAAAGGCATCCAGGCCCTTCTTAAATGTTAGTAGTGACTCACTCATTACAACATCATGTGGCAGAGAGTTCCATAGTCTCACTGCTCTTACAGTAAAGAATCCACGTCTGTGATTATGATTAAACCTTCTTCCCTCCAGACGTAGAGGATGCCCCCTTGTCCCAGTCTCAGGCCTAAGAGTAAAGAGATCATTAGAAAGGTCTCTGTACTGCCCCCTCATATATTTGTACATTATTATAAGATCACCCCTAAGCCTTCGTTTTTCCAAGCTAAATAACCCCAAGTTTAATAACCTGTCTTGGTATTGCAGACCCCTTAGTCCTCTAATAACTTTTGTCGCTCTTCTCTGGACCCGCTCTAGTTCAGCTATGTCTTTCTTATACACCGGAGACCAGAATTGTACACAGTATTCTAAGTGTGGTCGCACTAGTGACTTGTATAGAGGTAAAATTATGTTCTCCTCATGAGCATCTATGCCTCTTTTAATACATCCCATTATTTTATTTGCCTTTGCAGCAGCTGCCTGACACTGGCCACTAAATGTGAGTTTGTCATCTACCCATACACCCAGGTCTTTTTCAGTGGTAGTTTTGCCCAGTGTTTTATAATTAAGCACATAATTATACCCTTTGTTTCCTCTGCCCAAGTGCATGACTTTACATTTATCCCCATTAAAGCGCATTTGCCATTTAGCAGCCCAAGCTTCTAGTTTACATAAATCCTCCTGTAATATAAAATTGTCCTCCTCTGTATTGATTACCCTGCAGAGTTTAGTGTCATCTGCAAATATTGAGATTCTACTCTGTATGCCCCCTACAAGGTCATTAATAAATATATTAAATAGGAGCGGGCCCAACACTGACCCCTGTGGTACCCCACTGTTAACTGTGACCCATTCTGAGTGTGTTCCATTAATAACCACCCTTTGTTTCCTATCACTAAGCCAGTTCTTAACCCACTTACACATATTTTCCCCTATCCCCATTGCCCTCATTTTATGTATCAACCTTTTGTGTGGCACCGTATCAAAAGCTTTTGAAAAGTCCATATACACCACATCCACTGCATTTCCTTGGTCCAGTCCAGAACTTACTTCTTCATAGAAGCTTATTAGATTAGTTTGACAGGAACGGTCCCTCGTAAAACCATGTTGATAATGGGTCATGAGGTTATTTTTGTTCAGATACTCCAGTATAGCATCTCTTAGAAAACCCTCTAGGATTTTACCCACAGTAGAGGTTAAGCTTACTGGCCTATAATTTCCAAGTTCAGTTTTTGTCCCCTTTTTGAATATTGGCACCACATTTGCTATACGCCAGTCCTGTGGTACAGACCCTGATATTATGGAATCTTTAAATATTAAAAATAATGGTCTATCTATGACAGTACTTAATTCCTGCAGCACTCTGGGGTGTATCCCATCTGGGCCCGGGGATTTGTCAATTTTAGTGATTTTTAGACGATACCGTACTTCCTCTTGGGTTAAGCAGGTGACGTTTAATTGAGAATTTTTGTTATCACTGATCATATTGTCTGTCATGGGATTTTCTTGTGTAAATACTGTTGAAAAAAAGTCATTTAGCATATTTGCTTTTTCCAGCATGGAGCTGGGTGGGGGGCGCTCACAGGCAGATGACGCGATGGAGCCACGGTGAGTGTCCCTGCAGCGTGTGGGCTCCTCACAGCCTCCTCCATCCCCTCCAGGCAGACGACGCAATTGAGCGGCAGTGAGTGTCCCCGCAGCGTGCGGGCTCCTCACTGCCTCCTCCATCCCCTCAGCCTCCCCATCCTCACAGCCTCCCCATCCTCACAGCCTCCCCATCCTCACAGCCTCCCCATCCTCAAAGCCTCCCTATCCTCACAGCCTCCTCCATTCCCTCAGCCTCCTCCATCCTCACAGCCTCCTCCAACCCCTCAGCCTCTCCATCCTCACAGCCTCTCCATCCTCACAGCCTCCTCCATCCTCACAGCCTCCCCATCTTCACAGCCTCCTCCATCCCCTCAGCCTCCTCCATCCTCACAGCCTCCTTCAAACCTTCAGCCTCCCCATCCTCACAGCCTCCCCATCTTCACAGCCTCCTCCATCCTCACAGCCTCCCCATCCTCACAGCCTCATCTATCCTCACAGCCTCCCATCCTCACAGCCTCCCCATCCTCACAGCCTCATCTATCCTCACAGCCTCCCCATCCTCACAGCCTCCTCCATCCCCTCAGCCTTCTCCATCCTCACAGCCTCCTCCAACCCCTCAGCCTCCCTATCCTCACAGCCTCCTCCATCCTCACAGCCTCCTCCATCCCCACAGCCTCCTCCATCCCCTCAGCTTCCTCCATCCCTCCAGCCTCCTCCATCCTCACAGCCTCCTTATCCCCACAGCATCCTCCATCCTCACAGCCTCCCTATCCTCACAGCCTCCTTCATCCCCTCAGCCTCCTCCATATTTGCAGCCTCTCCTATCCTCACATCCTCTCCCATCTTCACAGCATCCTCACAGCCTCCCCATCCTCAAAGCCTCCTCCATCCTCACAGCATCCTCATCCTCACTCCTTACTCCTGTCACCACAGACATAAGGTCATCAGGACAGCAGAAAGTGCCTGGAGAAGAGCCATAAAAATCATAGGAGCCGTCAAAACCCAGGGGGCGCCCAGGCCCCACGCGTTACGCTGCTGGGGCGCAGCTTCACCTCCCCTGATGACACATTACACTGTGCATAACTGGGTATCTTGTCACGCTAGATGACAACGATTCTGCCATTTACCAGCATTTCACCACCAATTGATGCCCTATTGGACTGGGTGATATACATATATAGCTTACATGATCCTAGTGGTACATAATATACGGCTTTCACTTTCCCTGGGCTGATTACCAGTGCCCAAATATGATTTATTTGCTGTGATATACCTAATTGATTGTTGTATATTCTAGCTCTAATTGTGTAGTTTACAGGGAACCTTGACTGGGGCATATTAATTCCATTCACCGGCCACCACCTGACTGTCCTATACATTCACATGGATGTCTGTAAATGCCTAACGGTTGATATTTCCATCCTGCTAAATTATTACGGTAATTGATATAATTACATATATCTACTCTGTATGCCCCTGAATATCTTGGCCTCCCATTCCGTTTGGTATCTGTATCTACCGGTACAATCCTACCTCTTAGGTACATCGGCTTAGGTTGGCTTCACACCACGTTTTTTTTGATCCGGGGCTGTCCAGTGTAAACCAGACAGCCCCGGACCAGTTTTTGGCCCTATAGCAGCCTATGGGGCCGGATGGAGCCGGATGGCAGAGAGCTGCCATCCGGTTTCATCACTCCGGGGTAATCCGGGAGAATACGGATTATTCTCTTCGGACACAAAAATGATGCATGCATCATTTTTTTGTCCGGGGAGAAAAATCGCCCTAATTTGCCGGATACCGGATTCGGCCGGGTTCTCCCGGAGCCAGGGCAATCCGGCGCTCCCTAACATGGGAGCCTATGGGACCGGGAGGATCCGGGAACCGGACACTGGCGGCTGCATGCTGCTGTTGTTTCAGGACCGCGGCTAGTTCCATGCTAGCCGTGGTCTTGAAAAATCAGCAGCAGCGGCTGCAATTAGCAGCATCCGGCTGCACACAGGACCGGAGGGCACATTTGGCCCTCCGGTTCTGTGTGCTGATCTGGTCCGGGGCTGTCAGGGTCATCCCGGACAGCCCCGGACCGGATCACAACGTGGTGTGAAGCCAGCCTTACACAGGTTTATACGCAAATTTGCTATATATGGTTGTGTCCCATTATATGTCCATTACTGTATCACCACTGCATATGGTTTTTTAGAACATTCTGCCAATGTCATTTAATTGTTCATTGTCTTGCCGCCATTTCACCGGGGGTCCTCTATGGGTTTTTAATTGTCTTTAACCTTTCCTGCACTGTACATTAATAAAGCATTTGTTTGATTCACTATGGTATTTACTTTGTTGTTTGGTGGTTGCTCCCATTCAAGTGCCTCATCTTTTCTCCTCATACTTGTTCCTGGCACGGTGAGCACCCTCTTATAGCGATTATACATTGTGGTGCGCCCATTGTCTCCTGACCACATAACTAGCTTGAAGCATATAAGATGACTGCCGAAGGATCCACAATCCACATGTGCACAGTGCTAACCAGAGACGATCCCAATGGGACAAATATGTGTATGATCCGCGCTGCCATGCGGTGAAAGGATTGCAGGGATCTGTCAAACAATGGTGGCTTTATTTATATGCATTTTGGAGCAGTCTCCCCGTTCCTTCATCAGGAAACACACCATATATTGACAACTGAATTGAACTTTTTCTATATGAATAGCAGAGTAAATAAGATACAGTGAAAGTTTTTTGCATATAACTATACTGGAAGTGAATCTATCTGCAGTATCGTAATTTGACAATGTATGTATGTGTAAATCGGCACGGACCAAAAGGACATAGATAAATTGATAACTAGTAGTAGATGCAATATATAGTCCAAAATGAGATTATAACTCCTTTATTTTACTCAAAAAATGGCTGGAGATTAATATAAAAGGCTATTGGTCATTTTTGACCGAACAGTACAAGTGTAAAAAAAAGAAAATTACCCATAAAAAGAACCCCTCAAATGAGGAAAAGTCCATTAACCACAAGTTTTAGAACCGCATAATGAATATTTAAAAAAATGTCAAATTTCAAATTCGGTCATTTTTGACCAAAAGAACAGCAGCGTTAAGAAAATAATTAATGAGTTATAAATTAATTAGCTTAGAATTTAATGTAATGGTCCAAAAATCCTGCATATGTATTGTCATACTATAGTTTGCACTGTTTTTTCTTTTCTATTTTTGTGAATGTATGTTTTTTTTAATAAATGTTGCTGATGATTATAGTGAAAGAAAGTTGTACATTATGAAGACTAGAAAAGTTGTAACTCCCCCCAATCCCCCACCTTTTAGTTGGGCTGGGTTCACGAGACCGTATTTTCGCATGAGATGGGATTGGGATCTGCGGATTATTGAGGATGTTAGTTTTAGGCCATTAGAGCAATAAAAAGGCATGGGTAGGGTGATAGAGATGCGGAAGGAGACGTAGGGCTGTGCAGTACTGTGGAGAGCTTTGTGGATGAGAGTGATAAGTTTATATTGTACTTTGTAGCATATGGACAACCAGTGCAATAACTGGCACAGTAGACGCATGGGTGTAGCCGCTACAGTCAGGATCATATTTCTCTCTAACCGCTACACTGTAGCGATTAGAGAGAAATATGGTCCTGACTGCTGCATTCACGGTGGATTGCAGAGGGGAGAGTTTAGTAAGAGGGAGATCAACTAGTGAAGAGTTCCCTTAGTCCAGATGAAAATGAATAAGAGCGGCAGTGTTTTTACAGAATCATTGGAAAAAATAGGTCAAATTCTAGAGATGTTGTGGAGATGTAGGTGACATGAATGAGCTAGTGATTGGATGTAGAGAGTTAAGGGAAGCTATGAGACAAATATGAACCCAAGACAGCGGGCATGATACTGGGGAGTAATGGTAGAACCAGACATGGAAATGGCAATGTTAGGTTTATGAAGGTTAGTAGAGGGAGGAAACATGAGAAGTTCAATTTTTGACAGATTCAGTTTTAGATCTAGGGAAGACATGATGTTACAGACATCTGACAAACAATCACTGGTATTTTTGTAGTAATGAAGGAGCGCTGTCAGGAACATAGGTGTATAATTAGGAATTATCAGCATGCAGATAGTATTAAAAACCAAATCTACTGATGGTTTGATCAATAGGAGCAGTGTAAAGAGAGTAGAGGAGGGGGCCAACGACTCAACCCTGAGTAACCCCAACAGTAAGGGGAAGAGACGACGAAGAGGAGCCAGCAAAATATACAGTGAAGGAGCCGTCAGAGAGGTAGGACCAGAACCAGGAGAGAGAGGTGTCCATGAGCCCAGTAGAGCAAAGTATAGTGAGGATCAGCTAGTGATCCAATTTGTCAAAGTGACCATTGGATTTAACTGTAACTAGATCTTTAGAGATTAGATTAGAGCTTCGGTAGAGTGTAAGGAGCTGAAACCGAATTGTACAGTGTCAAAAACAGGTATCTAAGAGATAGTGGATTAGACGAGACTGGACCAAGAGTTCCAGAAGTAGAGCAGGTCTGTTGTTAGCAACACAGTTTTTTTTAGTAATTGTTGTATGATGGCATGTTTGAAGGAGGAGAGAAAGATACCAGATGAGAGAGATTTTAAATATTTTAGTTAGGTGAGTGGTGACAGCCGGGGTAAAGGACCGAATGAGATGTTAGGGTCACTGTTTAAGTAGTAGAGTGAGAAAATGCAAAGATCCTGGTAACTCCTTCTGTGACCTATTCAAAGACAGAAAATGAGCTAAATGAAGTGCAGGAGAGAAGAGAATGCATGATTTTAGGAGACTGGGAGAAAATTTCTAGTCATATATAGTACATTTTTTCTTTCAAATAATTGGCAAGATTGTCAGCATTGAGGTAGGTGGTTGTTGGGACCTGCACTCTTAGACCAAGGAGGGCATGAAAGGTGTCAAAGAGTTGTTTAGGATTGTTGGATAGTGAAATGATGAGGGTGTTGAAGTAAGCTTGTTTGAAGAGGTGAGTGGCAAGGTGGTATGGTTTAAGTGTAAATTGATAGTGGATAAAATTTTGGCCAGATTGGATTTTCTCCACAGGCATTCAGCACACCTGGAGCACTGCTGAACAAAATATGTTAATAGCACAATTCACTAAGAGGTGCCTCCATTCACCTTCCCTGTCTTTCTCTAGTCCATGACTGGACTAAGATTTCTACAGTAAGGAATGCCACAGTTTATCGTGAATTAGATGAGTTGTGAGGTGAAGTCACACCCCTGTCTGGCTCCAGCTCTTCCTAAATGGACAGAGTTAGGAGAAACTTGAGTTAAGAATGCCAAAAGTTGCTATTCTGGAGAAACTGATTTAGGTACTTTGATATATTTTGCAAGACATTTTGCTCATATGCAACAGTCAATCTGAATAAGCATCGATGCTCTGTAAAGCTTTGGGAAAGACAAACGTAAAGATGGAATAACAGTTTTGTTTAGGGTGTCTATATAATTTTTGGGAGACAACTGGATATTATAGCTGTAGAGAAGTCCGCGGCTTTTCAGAGCAGAGCTAAAAATCAATCTAGACCCCAAGGCTAAAACTTTATTATGCTGCCTATGCTACATAGGGTTTACTGAGTGTGATTATGGTTAACCTCTAGGGCAGTGTTCCCCAACTCCAGTCTTCAAGACCTGCTAACAGTGCATATTTTCAAGATTTCCCTACTATTGCAGAGTTTTTGGAATCATCACTTCTGCAGGTGATTAATTTATTACCTGTACAATGCTAAGGAAATCCTGACAACACACACTGTTGGTGGCTTTTGGGAACTGGATTTGAGGAACACCACTCTAAGGGGTCTAGGTATTGCAGATGTAATATATTTGAACAAGGTCTCAGACGAAAACATGACAGAGGAACATTTTCCAGGGGACATTGCACTTTTTCTTAAATGATGGAAAATTTCTTTGCATTTTTTCAGATAAAACTTTTTCTTTCAGTGCCTCTACTTCAAACTTTTGCAATATGACAATTATTGAATCAAATCATCGAAGATATGGGCTGATTTTCATACTTATGACTTTTCCTCTTGAAAGATTAATATATGTGCAGGCGCTAAGGAAATTTGTGTTCCCCACTGTCACATCATTATATTTGTCTTCTTTAAAACCATGTACAATTACTGGAGAAAATTGTAAGAATCAATCTAGATTGTCAATCCCAACGTATCACGGGGCTCTGAAAACATCAAGCCATTGATCTCAGCTCTCAAATTTATTCTTCATAATAACATGTCATTGCTCTATTCTTCTTGTAGAGCTCATTGTCTCAGAGAGCCAGAAGCCTTTCATTGCTTCCCCATGGAACTACCAATTCCTCATCCCCTGGGAGCCAAAGGCACCTGGCACACGGCGGCCCGAGTGTTGTCACCATCACACATCACAAGTCCCCTGCTGCTGCCCGAAGATCCAAGATCCAGAATCCTGCCCATCTGCATGAAGTTAAAGAGGTCAGAAATAATTGTATTTTTAAGAGCTAAGGATTCAGGGTAACTTCTAGCGATTACTAGCTGTCTATTATAGATATAGATATTATTTTGGTAATGTCATTTAAAACACACAATTCATTCTAAACTGGTTAGTATAATGAGACCTAATAATGCTGAAATCAAACGATCTAAATACAGAATCCTTCTCAAACTCAAAGAAATATTTTTTCTCTACAATTAAGAGAAGTTGCTCCAATACTATGTAGGTACTTTGAATGCTGGTATGCCATAATTAAAGATTTTGGGGCAAATCAACATTTTAGACAACATAAATGTAGACTAGACAGTCTTAACATAGCCTAAATGTATCTGTTTCTGGATTATAAATCTGGTGAATTTTTAGACATTTGTCTACTTTTATACCATCAATTGTTAGGCTTAGGGTCCCGTCACACTTGGCGACGTTCCAGCGATCCCGACAACGATACGACCTGGTAAAGATCGCTGGAACGTCGCTACGTGATCTCTGGTGAAACAGTCAGAGCTACTGAACGATGCAGCAATGATACGGTGACTTGTATAATGACCTCTGCGGTCGTTGGGACCCTGTCACACAGCAGCTAGTCTGACATCTCAGACCTACGTGGCTGAGTGCTGAGTCGCCAACGAGGTCGTTGTTAAGGCGTCAAACACACTGATGCATGCTGCCCAGTGGGAGCCCGACGATCAAAAAATGGTCCAGGCCATTTCGACACGACCGGCAATTTCACAGTTGGGGTCTGATCGCTGCTACGTGTCAAACATGGCGAGATCGCTGGCAAGGTCACTGTTGCATCACAAAACCTGTGATGAAACAGTGATCTCGCTAGATGTGACAGGGGCTTTACTTTGCCCTGAAATGTTGACTCGTTTGCATTGTAATCCATACCCTACCTCACGAAACAAAAGCACTTTTCACCCCAGAGCCACAATCTTTATCTTGTGAGGTCCAGAAACTGTCTAGAACACTGTGTGGCACAAAGGATATATAATAGTAGATTCTGTGGCAGAATTGTGATGTATTTAGATTGCAATCTCCTTATTATCATTACATACTTTTTTTTTTAGAAAACAATTTGTTGCGCTTATTTTATACACAAACAAGAAAAATGTTATTAAAGAAGCCCTCACATTAACTTTTTTTTATTTAATGCGTATGTGTATGTAATGTACGTAGTATGTTGCTATCCTCACCTACCACCATCTTATCTGGTATCTAGCGCCGCTCTGTTCCTCTTCAGACTTGTTAAAGAGTCAGTTATGACTTTAAGGATTGCTACCATTTTAGGGTGACATTAGAGTTCGTCTACTTCCACACTGTAGTGATAATTTGCATATGCAATTTCCCAGAGGAGCATTGCGGCTTTAAGTCTCCTCACTTCTGGCAGGCAGAATACTCTCCACAAGGAGAACGGCTGTTCCCCCAGACCTCGTCATAGCCTCTCATACAGTGAGATCAGAATTCCCACACACTGCACTGATGAGGGGCAATCACCCCGAAACGCAGCGTCTGCAGATTGGGGTTCTGATCTGGCACAAATCCTAAATCATATTGAAAGGCTCGTTAAAGAGTAAATTATGACTCTTAGGATTGCTACCTTTATTAGGTGGCACTAGCGTTTGTCTACTTCCTCATCGAAGTGACAATTTGCATATTTTGTCAGTAAAGACACCACTCTTCAGACGCTCTGGATCACTTTATGCTCTTTTAGGGCTCACTCACACAAGCGATGATGTTCTCATGGGAGAAAATCGGAAGCATTACGAAAATGACACTCAGCTCAAACTCTGCTCCAAAATTGAGCCGAGTTTCATTTACTGTGATTCAATATTCTTGCATGTGAGAATCGTAGCACAGGTGCGAAGAAGATGGAGAACTTCACTTGTCTGTCTTCTCCATTGTCTGTGTAGGCATATGGCCATGTTCACACACATGCGTTTTTTTGACCATCTCTGCGTTTTTGGGCTGTTAAAAAAAACGCAGGTGCGTTAACGCAGGGTACATTTGAGTGTAGCTGCGTTTTTCAGCTCCATTTGCGTTTTTTACCCCTAGTCCAAAAAACGCTGCATGCAGCGTTTTTGGGTGCTGTAAAAAAACGCATGTGCGTTTTTCCAAAAACGCATGCGTTTTTTTAACATGGGGCCCTACGGGAAACGCATGCAAAAACGCATGGTACATTAGTACCTTTTAGTGTTATTCAAAAACGCATGCGTTTCCCATAGGGGCCCATGTTAAAAAAAAACGCACATGCGTTTTTTTAACATGGGGGCCCTATGGGAAACATATGCGTTTTTAAAAGGCACATTTATGCACCCTGCGTTAACGCTTGCGTTTTTGCCTGCGTTTTTGGTGAAAAAATGACTAAGTCCAAAAACGTGGCAAATCCTTTCAGACACACAAGGGACATTTTTTAGCACTCTTAAAAAACGCAAGTGCTTTTAAGAGTGCTAAAAAAACGCAAATTGTCTGTGAACATAGCCTATGTCAGACTGCTCTTGAGTGGTATCTGATGTTTTGTACGCACCCATAGATTTGAATGGGTGTGTGCCATCCAATATACGCTGCCAATCACAGCATACGGCAATTTATTCTCATCCCGGTTTAGCATGAAAAAGAAAGCAGTGATGGGCACTGCTCCATATAGTATGACATTGGAGTGAGTGCTCTTATAATAAACTCCTATGTTCACCAGTGTGAGCAAGCCCATACAGTGTACGGCTACATGCACATGATAGTATTTGGTCAGTTTTTCACATCAGTTTTTGTAGCCAAAACCAGGAGTGATTGTTCCACTCCCAAGTTTGGCTTGTAAATACTGAAGTAAAATATTGACCACGTACTCAATGTGTGAACGTGGCCTAATAGAAGGACGTCACCACTTCTGTATTTTTCATCCACTCCTAATTTTGGCTTACAAAAACTGATGTGAAAAACTGACCAGGAACTGAACATGTGAACGTAGCCATCGTTATCATGGATTATTAATAAACAAGCGCGGTCAGAATTTTTATCGGTTGGTATGGAGTACTGTCTTTTACTATAACGCTCCATAGGCCCCATGTTATTTGGCGCGGATCAGGTCGGATCCAATTCGGTCCGATCTGACCCGCTGTGCCAAAAATCGCAGCAGGCTGCGATTTTGGGCACAGCAAAAAATCGGCCAGAATCGGATCCGACAAAAATCGGATGCCAATAAGGCCAAATCCGATGTGATCCGTGCCCATAGGATAACATGGGGCCAAAATCTGATCCGTGGCTGTCTGTTTTACAACGGACAGCCACGGATCACAGAAAATCGCTTTGTGAAAGCACCCATAGACATTTGGTACATGGTAAAATAAGAGAATGGAGGGGACATTGACCACCTATAGCTGGGAAAGCATCAAGGACCATTCAGGATCGGGCTGTGTTCACATGTTGCTTTTTTGCTGCTTCTTGTTTCTACCGTAAAAACTGCTCTCTTGGCAGTAAAACAGCTGCTTCTAAAAGGCAGGTTTTGTTGCTTTGTATTTTTAATGTGTTTATTTACCTGCGTGTCATTTATGGTGTCATTTGTCTACAGTACATGTAAATATAGTTAGCATCGTTCACTACAAAAGCAGTTGCATTTTTGCTCCAAAATTTGCTGTACAAGAAAAATCAAATCAGATGTACCAATCTGTAATGCATACACATTTTACATGGATTTTGATAGTTGATGCAGTGTTTGTTCACCTTGTAGTTGTATGTAATATACCGTAGCAATCACTATTTGATTTTCTTGTAGATTTTGAAGCTGGTTTTCATGAAACACAATAGTAAGATCTTGTAAAAATTAAAATGATTAAAATAGTTATTTATGTTTATTCTACATTATCATTAAGAAAACAAAAATAAAAGTAATGATGAAGTTGTTGGTCAGCAAATAACTATTAATGCAAGATTTATACAAATGGAGATATTTAACAATAGCTGAAAAATATTTTATAACTAAACCATGTTCCAAATTATTATACAAATTAATTTTAAGTGTCATAGAGTGTGTCTTTTTTAATGAAACCCATTGATCGTATTATGTCTCAGGGTTCTTTGGATCATTGAAATCAATCTCAGATATCTGTGCTAGGCGGGCGTCAAACGCTACGATATAAGTAAACATATCACTGGAAAGTGCCTGATTTGGCATCGCTGCTACGACATCGTTGCGTGTGACAGCATGATGTGACTAGCGATAAGTGGTCAGATCGTTATCTACAGATATGGGAACCTGACCCCATATCAGACGATGTGGATCATACAATTTGCTGCATTGTTCTGTGTGACACCGCGATAACCGATCTCCTGACCGATTTCTCCTATTTACAACATTGTCCAGCATCGTTCGGTGGTTGTGTGAACGATCCTTGCATGGAACATTGCTGCTGCGTCCTGAACGTTATCTATACATGTGACACCTCACTAACCATGTTGGCCACAAGCCACACCCCTGAAATTGGTATTGAGTTCCCATACAAAATCGTAGTGTGTGACGCCCGCCATAATTAGTTTGGCAGGTGAGCCCAATAAAAGGAAAACTGGATGTTCCACAATATTACGCAGGCCACAGTTTTCAAGTAACATGGGAAAGAAAAAGGATGTCTCTGCTGCCGAAAAGAAACAAATAGTCCAATGCCTTGAAAATATTAGATATTGCCTGAAAACGTAAGCGTGATCAGAGGCTGAAATTCTCCATGCTGTGCTGGATAGAGGCTATCTATAGTTGCCTGACGGCCAGTGTCAGAGTAAATGGGGTCCATTCGGAATTATTTCCAATCTTAAATGGCACTCGACAGGGTTGCCTCCTCTCCCCTTTGATTTTTATACTGACACTGGAACCACTCCTGTGCAGCATTAGAGATAATCCTAACATTACAGCATCGGGGACCCCTCTGGCTCCTCATAAGATTGCAGCTTATGCGGACGACCTTCTGTTTTTTGTGCTGTTAAAGCCGACGAGTTTGAATTTAGCGCTTTGCCAGTACAGTAATCAATAATGTTCCAGCGCTGCTTTTGCGTACGCAGTTGGCGTAGTGTACCATCAGCACAGCTTATAAGACCGAGAACTGTCCATGTTACTTACGCCGATTGTATACTCATAAAGCGTACCATGGCAGCCGCTGTCCCTGGTGCTGAAGCTCCAGCGTGATATTACAGTAATATCACCCTAGAGCTTCAGGACCATGGACAGATCAGTGCAGGAGCAGAGCGGCTTGTCAGTAATGTATAAAAACCCGACAAATTAAATTAAAGGTATTAACCCCTACACACACTGTGTGCACATAATGGCAGCACACTAACTGCATTTTAACCATTCTAACACCGGCTTTTATTAGGCACATCTGCAGGCTCTATGCCGACATGTAGCGCAGAGCCTGCAGAGGGGTTAATATGATTATTAACACACAGCACTTTATTATTTTGATTTCTTACTGAGTTTTTTTAAACAATAATGTTTCAGCGCTGCTGTGACAGCGCTGGAACATTATTGACTACAGTACTGGCAAAGCGACAAATTCAAACTCGCCGGCTTTGACAGCCGGCAAGTTTAAATTCACCGCACCACACATGCACTCACACCTCACACTCGCAGCACACTCACATGCATACAGCCAGCCACACGCACCACACTCGCACCACACACACCCCCAAAAACACGCATATCACTCGCATCACTGTCGTGCATCAAACATGCTCCGTGTTTGATGCACGACAGTGTGCCTCCAGCCTTACAGAATGATTACAGAGCACCTCTAGTGTGACTTTTTTTTTAAATAAAAATTAATTCAAAAAGGATAATTATCTACAATGAAATAGCAAGGGGACAGAAAGTACATAACGTGGCATAAACCTTATTTTTCGGACTATAAGACGCATCGGACCATAAGACGCACACAGATTTTAGAAGAGGAAAATACGGGCAAAACATTTAAGTAAAACAATGTGGTTATGATGCACTGTTATCAAGGGGAATCTGCTGCTGACACTAATACGGTGGTAATGTCCCCAAATTCTGCACTTATGGGCCCATCTTTGAACACATCCAAATATATATACAGTACATCCCATCCTGGTGTATGTGCCCATATCCTGGTATATCATCCCCCATTCTGATATATGATGCCCCATCCTCGTTTATGATCCCCCATCCTGGTATATGATCCCCCATCCTGGTATATGATCCCCCATCCTGGCATATGATCCCCCATCCTGGCATATGATCCCCCATCCTGGCATATGATCCCCCATCCTGCCATATGATCCCCCATCCTGGCATATGATACCCCATCCTGGTATATGATTCCTCCATCCTGGTATGTGCCCCATATCCTGGCGTATGATCACCCTTCCTGGTATATGTGCCCATATCCTGGTATTTGTCCCTCAACCTGGCATATGGGCCCCCATTATACTTGAAAAAGAATAAATGATTATACTCACTTTGCATCACTCCTCTGCAGCACCATGACATCCTCATATGTTCTCATGCCAGCAATTGATGATCAGTGTGTGAGCACACAGTGATGACATCAGGGATGCGTCAAACTCCATACTCAGTATCAGGTGACGGCACAAAAAGGACAGGAGGATGTGTGGGTCTGCAGGGGAGCATTGGAAGGAGAGTATTATAATTTTTCGTCTGGGATGTCCACTGCTTCCCACACCAAAGTTGATGCGTTGGAAGTAAGGATGGGCGAACATCTTGTATATCCCCGTGTTTGTGATTGGGGCCACCCTGTGAAAGCAAGGAAAGGGTTGTTAATCACCCTAATTATACATACCGGCCTGCGTTATTCCTTCCTGGTGTGCAGTGGTGCAGCATCACTTCCGGGTTGCCGATGGATTCATCATGTGACCGGCCCCAACAGCCAAACACATGTGGGCAAAAGATAAGGGGTGGCCGGGAAGTGACGCAGAGTGAGTCAAACCAGGAAGCCAGAACGCGGACCCGGTAAGTATATCAGCTGTATTTACTCTGTATTAACCCTTTCCTTACTTTCATAGGGCGGCCCCGATCCTGAAGCTTCAAATATTTGTTTGCTGGTTTGTAAGACCTTTTTAGCAGTTGCTCTTTTAATCCGATGAACTTGCCTGGCAGAAACCTTTCTTATTCTGCCTTTATCTGCATGAACACATCTATGCTCAGAATCAGCCACAAATCTCTTCACAGTACGATGATCACGCTTACGTTTTCATGCAATATCTAATGTTTTCATCCCTCGCCCAAAGCATTGCACAATTTTTTGCTTTTCGGCAGCAGAGACATCCTTTTTTCTTTCCCATGTTGCTTGAAAACCGTGGCCTGCTTAATATTGTGGAACATCCAGTGTTCCGTTTAATTGGGCTCACCTGCCAAACTAATTATCACAGGTATCTGAGATTGATTTCAGTGATCCAAAGAACCCTGAGACACAATACCATCAATGGGTTTCATTGAAAGAAAAAAAACAAACCCTATGACACTTAAAATCAATTTGCATAATAATTTGGAACATGGTTTATATGTATATGTATACATAGAAGTACATATATACAAACATATGTACCCAGATAAATAGATATACATTCATATATACACATAAGTAGACATATACATATATACATAGATGTATAAATCTATGTATATGTGTAGATATGTGTACATACATATATAGGTATATCTATCTATTCATTTGTATATATATAGGTTTACATTTCAAACGAATCTGTCAGAAAACCATACACACAATGATGCAGATAGATACAAACGGATGCTCATGCAATGTTGTTATAACGAATCCTGTTCAAGGATCCATGTAAATAACGTTGCGTTGGCATTTGTTTTCACAATTACGTGGGGGTCCATGCGTATCCAGGGAGATGCAGGTTTAACATGCAGGCACACGGATTGCAAAATACGCAAGTGTGAAACCAGCCTTACCGAACACCTTCCGCTTGTACTTCCGGGCCGCTCATTAACTTCCTAATTATTCAGTGCCCTCTGTCTCCAATAGCCAATCACATACACCTATTCTCTATGACAGTGTCTGAAAGTACACTTCTCTGATGGCAGGCTAGTTACCAATGGCAACCAATCACAGACACCAGCACAATGGGAGAGGGGCGCAACAGCCAATCACAGACACTGTCACATAGAGTGGGCATCTGTGATTGACTGTTAGAGCCAGTGCAGTGAATAATCAGGAAGTTAAATGCGCAGCCTGGAAATACAAGCACGTGGTCCCTGGTAAGTAATGCTGCTGTTTAATTACCGTTTTGTTTATTGTTCCGGCCCCCATCCGAACCCGAACAGCAACACGAGCGTCCCAGGGAAGTCCATTTTCGAGGACCGTGCCCGAACACTACTTGTCCGGTACGGACCTCGAATTTTACAGTTTGGGTTCGTCCATCGCTAATTATAGGGACTCTGAAAAATTATAAAACCTTTAAAACCTTTAGTAAAGGGCCCGTTTCACGCTTCAATGGTTGAATGATCTGATCAACGATCCGACTTGATCTAGTATCCCTAGTGAAATGTCACACGTACAGATATCGTTAACGACGCAGCAACGATTCCACGACAAGCAAACGATACTTGCGGTCGATAGATCGCCTACGTCCTTCACTTCTCAATAGGTGAGGTCGTTAACGACATCGTTATTGAGGTGTCACACACACCAATGCTGCAAGTTGGACGAACGATCATCGTTTGGTTTTAGGTCCAGTTCAAAAACCTCCGATGAATGATCTGCCCAATTATCGTTGATTGGATGTACATGTCACACTGAACGACGTCGTTACAACGTCTTTTGACTGACTGAAAACCTGTGACGTTTCAACGATATCGTAGCGTGAAATGGGCCCTTTACTCTTAAACAATTTCCCCATCTTTCTACAGAGTACGTGCACCATATTCACCCTCATCCACTTCATATTTTTTAATCCCCACCTGTCTTTTTTTTTTACTTATTACATTTTTCTGCATTTTCTCTCTTCTCTATGAAGAAAATAGCTATTTTAAAGGAAACCTATCATTACTTGTCACTGTAGCTTCCCATTACATTACTAACCATCTCTGTCTGATCTTAATGTTCATTATAGCAGTGCAAAAAAGTGATTTATAAACTTACATGTCCACCATTGTGTGGGCGTTTCTAGATGGCTGGCCGTTGGGTGGGCAGTCTCTCCGGGTCCACTCTCCCCTTGCCTCGCTGCTTCAATCACCTCCCCGTGGGCATTATCATTCATTTAAGAGCGCGCCCTAATTTAAAATTCCCGCCTACTTCTTCCGGGTATGACACACTGCTAGCCGAACGTCATTTTCAGTCTGGTTCTTTGTGGGGTATTGACGTACAGGCTAGCTCCAGAGCATGAGCAGTGTGCATTCCAAAAACCAGCCTCAATACCCAATGCACCCACCACACTGCGCAGGACCGGAAATGATGCGCTGCGGCCGCCAAAAGCATATCATACTTTGCGCTGATAAAATTGTATTTTTTTATTTTTATTACGGTAATTTCTTCTTTTTTAGCCCACTTTTCCCTTCCCAAGTTAAAGCAACCATAAAATGTAAAAAATAACAGTGGCAAAAAAGCTGCACACAGCTGTATTAATTTGGTGTGTGTATATGACAAATTTGACAAACCAGGTGTGTACAAATTCAGGGCCATGTACGACCCACATATTTGTAAGGCAGGCAGTTAAAGTGTAACCACTGTTTACATTTTTATTCAATAACAATGTAGAGCAAGTGATTTTAAAGGGAACCTGTCACCAGAAAAATGCAGTGCAATCAGCAGGCACTATGTTTTAGATTAGAGGGAACTGAGTAGATTGATATATAGTTTTGTGAGAAAAGATTCAGTATAACCTGTGATTTCATCATTTAAAACCCTGCTCTTTCTGGGATTTTGTCCAGTGGGCGGCCCTATCAGTGACTGGCAGCTATCCTTGTATAAGTGGGCATACAGAAACAGCTGTCACTAACAGATAGGACCGCCCACTGGACCCAAAATCCCTCAAAGAGCAAGGATTTAAATGATGAAATCACAGGTTATACTGAATCTTTTTGCACAAAACTATATATTAATCTACTCAGTTCCCTCTGCTCTATAACACACTGCCTGCAGATTGCACTGTATTTTCATGGTGACGAGTTCTCTTTAATAAACTTTCAAATATACTTTATAAGAGAATTCTGGTTGAAAACCATTCATAAACCGTCCACAAGATGTCCCCTCTAGACTGTGTCTGAGGCAGACATATGTATCATACTCAGTCCAATATGTCTTCAAACTCCTCACACTGAATACGTGGCATGTAAGCATATAATAATAATCTTTATTTATATAGTGCCAACTAATTTCACAGCGCTTCACAATACAGAGGTTCATATTTAAACAATCATATAAGGGTAAAGGGGGCGTGGTCTACAGAACGTCCACACTGCTGACTGCAGCTCATGAGGTAACAATGTATCAAACGTTTTCAGGTTACAGCACAGTTGCTAAGTAATGTCAGAATGTCAGGGTCACAGAAAACTCTTTCCTTGGCACAAGCTTCTGATCTGTCATCTGCCTCCACACAGTTCAGTCACGATCTCTGTTATCCCCTTCTCTGCTGTCATATTGCACCTCTCCCTATCAGCTGCTGGCCACGCCCACACAGCCATAAAATGCAGTTTTTAAAAGAACACAGAAAAATGTGAGAAATTAAGTCATATGGCACAAAAAAGCATTATCTTAGCTGCTATGTGACCCATCATTAACAACCAGTGCAGTATTATGCTTTTTTTTTCAATGAAATGACATTTACACTTCAAATGTTTATTTTTTTCTTTCAGCAATATTTGTGGTTTGCTTCTGTATGAATGCAAAAAAATATGTGTGAATTGCATATGCATACGCTTTGTAAAAAGTAGCAGAAATATAACAGCAGTATTGGTGTGTCATATACTTATTTCAAAATAGGCTAATGAAACTGGGGTACAAAAAATAAGTGAGCGTTACACACACACTTTGTGAGGAACTGTCTCATTTTAAAGTTTTGTTTATTTTCTTTTAGCTATATTAAAGGCGGTTTACAACTTGTGACGTTGCAGCGACCACGTAGCAATGTCGCTACAGTTGTGGCCAAAAGTATTGACACCCCTGCAATTCTGTCAGATAATACTCAGTTTCTTCCTGAAAATGATTGCAATCACAAATTCTTTGGTATTATTATCTTCATTTAATTTGTCTTCAATGAAATAAACACAAAAAGAATTGTCCTAAAGCCAAATTGGACCTAATTCCACACCAAATATAAAAAAGGGGGTGGACAAAAGTATTGGCACTGTGAGAAAAATCATGTGATGCTTCTCTAATTTGTGTAATTAACAGCACCTGTAACTTACCTGTGGCACCTAACAGGTGTTGGCAATAACTAAATCACACTTGCAGCCAGTTGACATGGATTAAAGTTGACTCAACCTCTGTCCTGTGTCCTTGTGTGTACCACATTGAGCATGGAGAAAAAAAAGAAGACCAAAGAACTCTCTGAGGACTTGAGAAACCAAATTGTAAGGAAGCATGAGCAATCTCAAGGCTACAAGTCCATTTCCAAAGACCTGAATGTTCCTGTGTCTACCGTGCGCAGTGTCATCAAGAAGTTTAAAGCCCATGGCACTGTGGCTAACCTCCCTAGATGTGGACGGAAAAGAAAAATTGAGGAGAGATTTCAACGCAAGATTGTGCGGATGGTGGATAAAGAACCTCGACTAACATCCAAACAAGTTCAAGCTGCCCTGCAGTCTGAGGGTACAACAGTGTCAACCCGTACTATCCGTCGGCGTCTGAATGAAAAGGGACTGTATGGTAGGAGACCCAGGAAGACCCCACTTCTTACCCCGATACATAAAAAAGCAAGGCTGGAGTTTGCCAAAACTTACCTGAGAAAGCCTACAACGTTTTGGAAGAATGTTCTCTGGTCAGACGAGACAAAAGTAGAGCTTTTTGGGCAAAGGCATCAACATAGAGTTTACAGGAGAAAAAAAGAGGCATTCAAAGAAAAGAACACAGTCCCTACAGTCAAACATGGCGGAGGTTCCCTCTTGTTTTGGGGTTGTTTTGCTGCCTCTGGCACTGGACTGCTTGACCGTGTGTATGGCATTATGAAGTCTGAAGACTACCAACAAATTTTACAGCATAATGTAGGGCCCAGTGTGAGAAAGCTGGGTCTCCCTCGGAGGTCATGGGTCTTCCAGCAGGACAATGACCCAAAACACACTTCAAAAAGCACTAGAAAATGGTTTGAGAGAAAGCACTGGAGACTTCTAAGGTGGCCAGCAATGAGTCCGGACCTGAATCCCATAGAACACCTGTGGAGAGATCTAAAAATGGCAGTTTGGAGAAGGCACCCTTCAAATATCAGGGAGATGGAGCAGTTTGCCAAAGAAGAATGGTCTAAAATTCCAGCAGAGCATTGTAAGAAACTCATTGAGAAATCAACCACTTTGTAGGCTCGCAGTTATTTTGGCTAAAGGTTGTACAACCAAGTATTAGGCTCAGGGTGCCAATACTTTTGTCTGGCCCATTTTTGGAGTTTTGTGTGAAATGATCAATTTTTTGCTTTTTGCTTCATTCTCTTTTGTGTTTTTTCATTTAAGACAAATTAAATGAAGATAATAATACCAAAGAATTTGTGATTGCAATCTTTTTCAGGAAGAAAGTGAGTATTATCTGACAGAATTGCAGGGGTGTCAAGTCAATACTTTTGGCCACAACTGTATGTGTGACATACTGCAACGATCAGCGATCAGCTCGCTGAATGCTGATCGTTGGTACAATGGCCAGGGCCATTTTTCAATCGTTGGTCTCCCGCTGGGCGGCCAGCATTGCTGTGTGTGACAGCAGGAGACCAATCGATCAATGTGGTAGCCATGGTAAACACCGAGTTACTAAGCACAGCGCTCTGCTTAGTTACCCGCTGTCTACCATGGTTACCAAGCACAGCATGCTGGTAACCACGGTAAACACTGGGTGCAGCGCTCTGCTTGGTTATCCGGTGTTTACCGTGGTTACCAGCGCGCTGTGCTTGGTAGCCATGGTAAACAGCGGGTAACTAAGCAGAGCACTGCACTTAGTAACCCTGTGTTTACCGTGGTTACCAGCGTTCTCCCGCTTACCCCAGCGCAGTGGGACCTCCACAACGCGGAAAATAATATTCTATATCGCTGTGTGACAGCTCACCAGCGATCAGATAACGATGTCCCAGCGACCCCCATCATTGGTGGGGTGGCTGGGACATTGTTATGTGTAAACCTACCCTTAGTGGTTGCCTTCTGCATGAATACAAAAAAAATGTGTGAATTGTGTCAACACTATAAACAAACTAATCAAGAAATCAGCAGCTGCCAGAGCTGTGCCAGATGAACAATACGGCTCAGGGGTGGGGAACTCCAGGGCTCAAGGGCCGCCAACAGGTTATGTTTCAGGATTTCCATAGTATTGCACAGGTGATAATACAATCACTTGCACTGCTGATGCTTCCAACCCTTTTGCATTGGTAAGGAAATCCTGAAGGCATGATCTGTTGGCAGCCATTGAGGCTTGGAGTATCCATCTGTTTTAGATGCTGCTGTCAGACTCTGACATCGGCATTTAAATGAAACATACACCGATTCTCCCGTGTACTGACTTTCTTCAGCTGATGAGTTACGACGACAACTGAAGGCTCCCATTGCTAATACCTTGGTAATTTTATGAGTTTCAAAGTAAATATAGTAAGTGTGATAATATGATCCTGGGCTCAATTTGTGGTATCAGAACATGCATAAAATCTGATCGATCAAAATATATAATTACTTAACTTGTATCGTAAACCGAGTAAAGAGAAAAAAAAATTGAATTGTCAGATTTGAGTTTTATTTTATCTTTGGGGAGGGGGTCACCATGCAACCCTGAACAATACAGTGAGAAGTGATCAAAACATCAAAGCAAAACTGTGGTAGAATTGCATTTTCATTATTCAGTCATTAACATGAATTATTTCAAAACTACAACTCTTCCCCAAAAATCAAGTCCTCATATAGCTTTGTTAATGGAAAAATTAAAAAATTCATGGCTTTGGGAAGAAGAGGAGGTAAAAAGAAAAGCACAAAAAAGAAAAATGACCTCCATTGAGGGGTTAAACCCATTTGTCACTACAGTGTTGTGTTTGATTTATCAGTGCATGGTATGCGTATTAGCATTAAAATGGGATTTTTGTAAATAGATTTTTTTTCAACTCTCTATTTCGATAAAAGCTTAAATCTTGGGTGTTTTGTCTCCTCCTTGTGTAGCAGGTTGTCTGGACACTGAGCAATGGTGCCTTACAGAATAAGACATACTGCTTTCCAATCCTTGGTATTTTTTCTTCCAAATATTGATTTTTGGCCATACATTTTCTTAATGTCTGAATAAAATATGCTGGAAAAGAATCCATTCTGGTTCTAAATGGGCCTAAATAAAAAGACAAAGGTAGTAATTTGTCTCTTTACATAATTGCCTATGTGGCTCACAAGTGATAATCTGACATTTCAGGATTTAGCCGCATTTCAGTGCTTTAACATTCTTGAGTTGTTTGGGTGATAGCGGTAGTACAATTTTAGGCAGACATTTCTAAAGCATAAACTAGCCTTCATATAAATCAATGCTATAAGTCATAGAAATGATGACAGCGGAAATGTATTATCTTCCAAGAGAGAAGGTCACAGTTCAGCAGTTTCATATTTATAAGTCAGAATATTTCAAAGGAACTATTTATATGCATCAGTTGAGTGGTTAAATCAAATTAGAAACTGTCAAAGATAATTGCTTCCTTAAAGGGGTTTTCCAGGACTAATCAGCGAGTGCCACTGACATTTTGATGCTAATCCCAGCCACTTTTCAATTGACTTACATGTAGTAAATTGTGCATTGCTTGATCTTGACACAGGCCACGTGATATAAACCATCCTTCATGTCCTGCACTCAAGTCAATGTACTAAGTGTCATTGCTGACATTACTTACCAGGTAGCAGAGCATGTGTAGTTCAAACATACTTCAAATAAGTACAGTCCATAGGTCGGGGATATCGAGTAAAAGAAGGAACAAAGAAGAATATAAGAGGCTCAGGAGATGAAGACGGTGGGGGCTTGTATAAAACTAAGGTAGCTCAACGAGATTTTCCACTACTAATGTGACCCCTTTTCATTTATCCTAACTATTCCTAACTAACATTTTTCCCAACATATTTCTTCTACCTTGTCTGCTCCTGTAGAGAAAAAGAGATGGGAAGCACTCCCTTTGAGAGGAACCCGGTGGTCTAATGGGGAAAAATATTGTGAGGGGGTGGTGGTTTGCCTCTCACCTGTTGTGATTGTGCACCTCTGCACAACCTCAGTGAACAGACCGCTGTTGATCTGCCATCTCCAGATGGCTCTGGTGCCGCATCCACGATCCTTCAGTCCTTGGCCAGTCACGTGGGGTGCCGTCCGGTCACATGACCTGCACATCAGCAGAATACTCGTCACCGCAGTCCTGCACTCTCGGACAGCTTTAGATAAGTGTAGCAGCGGCACCCTGCAGCTCTGGCCACAACCCGATGGGTGGAAACAGTAAGAAGAGTTTTTTTGTGGTCATACAAAGGAGCGCTGGGGCACACCGACCAGGGATAGATTTGAATGGAAGGTTACAAACCTTTTTATTAAATTATATCAGAAATGCATTTCAGCAACCAACTGTCGTCTTCTTCAGGTATATTTAGTACAATTTGGTAAATCCACCTGATGCATATCACAGTTCGTTGTTAAAACGCGTTGGGGTATAATTTGATGAAAAGGGTTTGTTAGCTTCAATTCAGATCTATCCCTGGTCTGTGTGCCCCAGCGCTCCTTTGTATGACCACAACAAACCTGTCCTTACTCTGCTCCTGTAAGCTTATCTCTCTGTGGCTTGTATATATCTTTATTGATGTTCTAGATTCGATCCTTATAGTCTAGAAGGACCGCAATCAGACAAACTGAGCAGGGCACATCACTGGTGGGGGCGGCATTGCCTCTCTGTGAGTGACAGCACCTGCAGGGTGTAAAAATGCTTAAAGCAAGAGAACTACAAATGTACAATCATGATTTTACATGCTGTTAAAAGGTCTCCCAAGGCACTAATCAAGGGTAATAGTAGTATCATACTGAAAAATGACCTGACAGAGTCTCTTTAAGGGACTTATACATTATTACAATGTATGTAATGCAGGCAAAAACGTTTGATACATTTAGGATAGTAGTGAAAAATGAAAAATTCAGAAAAATGGTAAAAAAAAATAATATTAGAATGATATATAATGTTCCCTATCAATCTTGTCCATGAACAGGTTAACTCAGGCTTTGTTTGTTCTTGCAGAGGCTGGTTTATGTGTACCAGAATTTTTTAATCAATATCTTCTTTAAGATAAGTACCAAGAAAATATTGAGCTTAATATTTAATTTAATGAGTGCTCCACTTACTGTGCTTCAAGGAGGATCCATACTACACTGTTAAAGTTCAGCTGCTATATTATATTGATAGAAATAGGACATTGGTTCTGCAAAGCTGATTGTACTTAGTCAAAGTTCAGCTTGTTCTAGCTTTCTCTATAACTATATGCGTAGAGTTTATTTGAAGACATGTGGAAATACAGTAGAGCCCGGACCCTTGAAAGCAGGTCAATCTATGAAACAATTGTATGCGCTAAAAAAGGAAATTTCTCATTCGACATGCGGATTACTAAACCGGGTTTCAGATTTAAACCACCTTCACCAAAAGAAAGTATAGCAGCTATGCGTACTAAATTTCAGAAATGGACTATTAGTTTAGTTGGCCGTGCAATGTTTTCTAGCCAGTGAAATGGCCCCTGATCTCACAAGACGAGCACATATGGAGGCATGTTGCTCTTAATTGGTTGTATTTAATAAAGCTATTACTTTTTTTTGCTGTGAACAATGCCATTATTGCCTATAGGCTGTGTCTAGCATTACAGCACAGCCAGGTTTATTTGACTTGATTTTTACTGTAATTCTAGATACAGCTAATGGGTAAAAGTTTTAAAGTTTGGCTTCTCTTGAAAAGAAAACTCTTTTCTTTTCTACGCTCTTAAACTGAGATTTTGTGCCTTAGGACCCTTTCACATCAGCGGTAATCGCTGATCATGGCAGTTACGGTGAAAAAAACGCAACTGCCGCGATTACCGCATAACGGCCGCACTTGCGGTTCACCTGTGGCAAGCCCCATACAATGTCTATGGGGCTTGCGGTAAGTGTGTGGCAGGTGCAGCAAGTGCGGTGTTTTCACTTGCAGCAGATGCGGCCGCGAAAAAAAACGCACTTGCACCACCTGCCGCAAGCCCCATAGACATTTACATGGGGCTTGCCATAGGTCAGTGATGGCGAACTCCAGGCCTCGAGTGCCACCAACAGTGCAGGTTTTCAGGATTTCCTTATATTGCACAGGTGATAATATAATCACCTGCACTGGTGATGATTCCAACCTCTGTGCAATGCTGAGGAAATCCTGAAAACCCGCACTGTTGGTGGCACTCGAGGCCTGGAGTTCGCCATCACTACCATAGGTGAACCGCAAGTGCGGCCGTAATGCGGTAATTGCGCCAGTTGCATTTTTTTCACCGCAACTGCCATGATCAGCGATTACCGCTGATGTGAAAGGGGCCTTAAGGGGTTTTCCTGGTCTAAAACTGACAATTCTGCAGTCACTCGATATGACTGCAGACTTATCAGTCCTCCCACCGCACTTATTGTGCATTGCGTGGATTTGACTGTTTCTAAGGCGGGAACAGACTTCAGTTACGCGATATGCATATTCCAGGCCAGAATTCTTGACTGGTGGGCGCGGCCTTACACAATACATATGTATGAAGAAAGGACGCACCCACTAGATTGCTACTCCCACTAGTCAGACATTCCTGCTCCATAGACTTGTATTGAGTGAGGCTACGCCCACTAGTCATGTTGTTGCCGGGAACATGCATACTGGATAATTGAGGATCATTCCCAACTTACAAATTGGTGACTCCTTGCAGCTCTCAGTGGGTGCGCTGGGAGGATTGATAAGTCTGCAGTTACATCGAGTGACTGCAGAATTATCAGTTTTAGACTGGAAAAACTGTTTAAAAGTGTTACTTTACCATATTCTACCAAGGTCCAGATTATAATAAGTATTTTTTTTATGGACAGCTGCTTTTGTAAATGAAAACTTTTTTTTTCTAATTAAAGACGTTCACCTAAAATCGCAGCTAAGGGATAACTTGTGAATATATGATAACTTGCTAATCATTGCTGAGGGTGTCAGTGATCGGACTACCAATCTCGAGAGCAGAGATCCTTAGAGCTTGGTCTTGAATGGAGTATAGGGAGCATAGGTGTGGATGTCCCTACCTTCGCCCAATAGTCCCACAGACAATAAATTAAGAGGAGATCAAGCATGGGCAGAGTAGCAGAGCGCTGTTATTAGGATTGCTGGAGTTCTCAAGGGTCATTCCTAACTATTAGCAAGCTATTCTGTAGACTGGGAATATCTTGTTTTTTTAGGAAAACTCCTTTAAACTTTGCAGCATAACAACTGACTTGGAAAGCTGAAACTTTATATCTGATTTTTGAGAAGGTCCTCAAGTCTCCTTTTTACCACTGTAAGTGGGGAATTCCCAGAAGGTTTGATGGTAAGTACGTATTATCTGTACTGGTCATTGGTCTCTGAATGCTGACATTCAATTACAATAGAGAAACTTGAAAATCGGATGTAAAAAAACCCCAAAAAGTAGATTAGAAAAGCTGCATAAATATATAGTGTACAATGAAGGGTATCACAGACACATAGCTGTTTTGGCGAATCTCTCTAAAACATAAGAGAGCACAAGAAGCATATATGATATAAGGAATATACTGTAGATCACAATAGCTACAGAATGGTTATTGATTACAGGTTCTGAAATACCAATTTACATGGTTTCAATGAGTCCCTTGGACCTAGTAATGATTGAAAACTGGGACATCCATGTGGAAGAACAATCCTAGTAACAAATGTATACTTTGATACTTTCCTGGAAATCTAGAACAATATGTCAGTAGGATTTATGGCTTTAGGAAAGTGTCTGGGTTCATTTTGCTTGTCAGGTTTTCACGCATTTTAATTGTTTTGTTTATAAAATCTTGGCAATCTTTTTGAATGACAGGTGAACCAAGTGATGAGGAACGGTTTCTTAATCTGGGCGACCTTGAGCTCCTCTTGTGTTTCTTAAAGTAATTGAAGTTATGTGAAGAGCATAATGTAACTTCCGTCTTCAGTTTGGGTTTTACGTATAATAACACTGGAGTTTTCAGCCCCGGCAGTTTGGCTTGAGTAGAACACAAAGTAGAACATCCCATAAGACCACAGTTATTTGCGCTGCTTGGCATAATGTATAGCTGGTGCCATTAGCTTCTTAATCTGGTGTTAATGGACTCATTTGTATTGATTTACTTAATGCCATGCCAGCGAGGAATTTGTCATGCAGTAATATGAATGTGAGCACACTATGCCCGTCGGCCAAAAAACAGCTGTGTCAAAAGAATGCAGCTCTATAAATCCCTCTTAGAAATCACTCAGGCTTATCTCGCTGCGAATGCTACCACTCTTCAGTAAGGAGCGAAAATGTGTATTAATAGCCCATTATATGCAAGTATTGAAATACTGTCCTCCTGTGGATTTTGTTCTGGTTGGTAGTTCATTTGTTACACATTTCTGATACTTAAAGAGCAAACAGATCTTATATATTTAGAGATTTATGTGGCATGTATGCCGGGATCTAATTTCTGTAAAGTATATCCTTATATATTTGTTTCCTGTAATTTGTCAGTGTGTGGGCTGGTATGTGGGTGTCCCTACAACTACCTGTGGCAGAGGTGAGTTTAGTTTTTTGCTTAGCAGCAGTAGATCGCTGTAACATGCAATAACATACAAAGAATTAAACAGATCCAAAGAATTGGGAATGTTCTAAAATAAATGACCATTACTTCCCGGTTGGGTTTCATGCCACTCAAGGAACGATCCATCCTGCAATGGTGACATTGGAGGCATTCCATCTATTATTCACCAATCATTTTCCTCAGCAGTCATGGGGAGGGGGGTTCTGCTGATCTGGCATCTCAGGGGCTCGACTAATGGAGCCCACAATCTATTCAAAGGGAATCTGCTTTCTAAAAGCCAAGTAGCGCTCCGTCCCATCCGATCCCCAATGTGTGCTCAAACTATAGTGCACACCCACATATAGGGTACTGCAATGTTCAATAAAAATTGCATAAAGTATCCTATCCTATTTCTCTTATTACCCTTTGTGTGAATAAAAGCTTTGAGGTTAAAGTAAAAATTTATCAGAAAACCCCTTCATTTTTTCTTTTTTTAGCCTTCATGGCCCAAACTTCTAAAATTCTGCGGTGTAGTTTGGGAGTTAAAAACTGCTCACTTTACCCAATTTGTTTATGGGGTTTAGTTTGGTAAATGGGGTCACTTGTAGGTGCTTCAGTTTTCTTGGTCCCTCAGGGGCTCTGCCAATGCAACATGGTATCCAAATAATTATATTGATAGCTCTGAAGTGTTCCTTGTCCCTGCTGCTGGAATCTTCACCTACCTAATCTGATTTGCAGCTCCTTAACATCCCTCTTTGCTGTTGTTGCTGAAATCTCACAGTACTCGACAAACTGGAACTGCCCGGTTGAGTAGGTCGATACGGAATTCCTTTGTATCTTGAGCTCTCCTACTTTTTAGCTGAACTCTTTAGATGGATAAAATGCTCTTTGTAAGGGGATTTTTTTAAAAAGGTAAAACTGGAATAGCATAATGAAAATAAGGGGAGAGACACACTATGCTAGATGCATGCGAGTTTCGCATCACTCGCCCGGGTAGACTCCTGCCTCTCTTGCATAAGTGTGTCTCCGCCCTGATACTGACATAGGATTCAGCAAGTACACCAGCTTCATCAGGTCTTAGAGATTTAAGTATGATGTATGCAGTTTGCATTGTGCAATCTAGTAACAGATCCATTTTTAAGGCAGAAACACAGTGTCTTTCACAAACTTGTGTTCTATTCAGGAGGAAACAGAATGAAATAAGGATTGCTTAATTTTCCTTACAGCCTGCCAACTAAATTTTACTACCTCAGGTACTTGACTATCGCAGTATGGATCTATTGATGTAGGATTCATGTGGTGTGAAATGCGTAAGCAACTGAGCGGTGTGATATGGATTATCTGAAGTTGCTACAAATAAGGAGGACATAAAGTGTTGGGCTACATCTCTTCTATTATAAAATGGAAAATAAGTTTAAGGAGGGCAAATTTGAAAAATGTCATAACATGTCCGTGACCTAGAGATTGTTCTAAGATTGCCAACTCTATAGAGGCTTAATCTGTAGGAGTTCTCAAATACACCGCGGTTTAGATTTATACAATATGTGTGTGTTTATAAAACTTAAGCCATTGAGCACTTGCCTTGGAATAATGCAGCAGTATACGAACTGCCATAAATTTCCAAAAATCCTGCATTCATAGTTTCAGATGCCAGGATTGGCAGCCACATTACCAGGCAGATTGGTGTAATAAATCAGTGGTGTCGAGAACGTTACTTTTAGATTTAAAATGAGGGCAGAGATAATATTTTGACCTCTCTTCCTGAGAATCATTTGCCTGAGGCGTTATATATGTCATTCGGTATTGATGAGCTGGAGAAGCTTCCCATTTGTTAACCTGATATGTGTGACTGTAATTTAGAAGCGAACATTACAGAGATCAAATATAGCAGTTTTTAAATCAAACTCCCAACGTCTTGTATTATTATCCTTTCAGCTTGACGAAAGGCATGTGCGGTCGTTTCCACAATTCATTGGAAAGACATAAAAAGAGCGTCTTTGTGGGACACCAGTGGCTGTTACCTGCAGTAGGATGAAAAATGCTGCACAGAATTGAGCCATAAACTGTAATCTCTGTTCTACTTGACTGGCAAAGGGAAGCTGGAAGCCGATAAGCAGAATGGGTCCCACGCCATGGGAGGTTTTTGATCTTCTGAGTTGGCACTCCTTGGTCACCACATGTCTTTGCATTTAGACAGACAGTTATATTTCTACTTTATACACAGGAGTAAATGTGAAATATGTTTTGTTGTATTATTTCACCAATGCTGATATCCAGTGGCGTAACTTGAAGCTCATGGGCCCCGATGCAAAAGCTCCAATGGGGCCCCCAATTATTACAAATCTTTAATAGCAATAGTCTTTTTCTATAGATCAAAGTGACATTTGGGGCCCCCTAGGCTCCAGGGCCTGTGTGCGATTGCAACCCCTGCACCTATTGTGGTTACACCCCTGCCGATATCTTGTAAACCAAAAATATGTATCAAAATACATAACCAAATCTTAACGCTTTGTATAGTTCATTATTGTGCCAAGTGAACGTTGCTCCCAATCCGCAGCTGCTAATTATCGGAAGCTCATTAATATTTCATCAGGGTAGACATCTGCTCTGACATAATAATAAGGGCCCCAGCTGGCTGCTGATTGGCTGCAGTGGTCACGTGACATAGTAATGTCCACCGAAAAGAGAAATGCTAACATCGTTGAAATGATTTAGCTGTAAGGAGGGGAGAATACTTTTTCTTCTTTTCTATGGAGCTCTGAAATGATCAAGCAGGTGTCGTCAAGAGGTAGACAACCCCTCTAAAATATATTTATAAAACTCATTGGAACGTGTTAGAAAAGGTGTTTTCTGCTATGTATGTAGAGGCAGAAAACAATATCATGCTGTTAAATTTTGGGAACATCAATTCGTCTCCCTCTGTGTTTTGGCAGAATAAGATTGATTCATTGTCTACCTAAACTGATTGAGGTGTTCTTTGGTTTCTAATTTAGTTTTTTTTCACCTTCATACATCTTCTGGTACATCTTTTAACAAGTCAAGTCTGCAAACTCTATTTGGCAGATCTGGTATTCTCTCCCTCTTGTAGTCAGGCATTTGTGCTTCTTTGCATATGGCGATTATGCGCAGTGTACACCTCCGTCTGTACCTTTTTTTGAAGCTATTTAGAACAGTGCGAGTTGGGGTTCTCTCACATTTGCATATGTAAAATTGCTCAGATACTATGAGAGTGTGCAATTTTTTCTTCTTAATAAATGTTAAATCTTATTTTGGGGTTCAGCGCAATTGGTATGGCTTACCTGAAAAAAACGATGTATTAACATAGACACACTAAAAGGAATTTTATTATCTTATAACACTCCTCAATTAAAATATAATGGTTTAAAATGGCTATAGATATGTATAAATACAAAAACTATACTGCACTTTAATAAGTTGTATATAAATATAAACAACTAAAAAACTAAAAAAATGGGGAGATGGTTGATGCGTGATGAAGAAGGACGCTCCCCTTTGAAACTGGTCGATGAGAACCAGACCTGTGACTGTTCCCTTAGCAACCCCTCGTGTCCTCTGCTCGACGCACTGAGCAATCACCACGCCTGCAGCACTACCCCTACTGACTTAGGACCATCTGACGCGGCATGAGAGGGCGGCGTGTGACGTGGCTGGTCACGTGCGCGCTCAGCTGAGCCGCAACCAGGAAGCAGGAGACGTGACAGCGAGCAGCAGGGTATCGCCGCAGAGAACTCCCCACTCATCACCACCAGACTGCGGAGAGACACTGAAGGAGAGACATCACCATCTGCAGCACGTAGTAAGTGACCATCAATTGCACAGCTCAGTCCATATGTAGTGATCACCGGAGTGTGGTACAATGACAAAACTGCACTATTACAACAAAACAGTCATTTGTAGCTCACTAAATTAACCCCAACAGTGAGACAGACAATTAACCCTCCAATCCAAAGAACAAACTTGATTATATATTACAGGTTTAGACAGAGGGGTGGACATAAACGATTTTGTTCAATACTACATATTTTAATGTGTTATAGGTAAAAGAAAAGAAAATGAACATCCTAGAAATGTCTAACTACAAAATGGAAGCTAGTTAATGACAGGTATACAAATAACCTGCAGCTAATTTAACTCAGTAGAGGTACTATTGAGTAATATTAGTATCTCTTTTAGGCGGCCGTCACACGCAACGATATATGGTTAGATATAGCTTGCACGTGCCCGATTATACATCGCTCGAACGATGTCTGTGCGTGTGACGGCACGACACGACCAACGAGAAATGATCAGATCGTCAGATCCAGATATCAGATCCGGACCTCATATCAGACGATGTCGGCTTACTGGATAAGCACAATTGATGTGTGTAAACGAACGATATCGTTCGAAAACTGTGAAGTGAGCGATGTTGAAATCCAGCACGTAGGCGTGCCGGGTATTCATCTGTGTTCTCGCCTCCTCAGTTGTGATTTGTTAACCCTCATGCGTTCCTATTGGCTGGCGCCACATCAGCTATTATTGGTGGAAGCTCCTGCGTTACAATTGGTTCTTTCTTCACAGGGCGCCATTTTGTATGAGCTGTCACTTCAGCACTACTACACATAGGCGCCGTTTGTCTGATCAGGCATTGTTGCTTTGAATTTACGGGCCCACACAAGGGCGCCAAGCTCAAATTAGTCAAGTATTGGTATGGGCCCAATATAGTCTGCACACTCTCATACCCCAAAACGATCTTGCGTTACGCAGCACACAACGTGGCGTTACGCCATGCCCCCGGGTTCTTGTCCCGTAGGTGACGCATAAGTGTTCTGATTGTGCATGGCGCACAAGGAGGATGGCGCTTTCTAACTTTCGGTAGTGGCATGTAAGGTTTTTTGGATAGCACACCGTGGTTACACATATGGATTGAGATGCACATCACAGGATATCCGGAAAATGAGTCCGCCGTGTTTGCAAGGACGTCTGACCAATGAGGACGCAGTACTGGCCACCAATGATGGAGTGAGGGGCGCGGATTGTAAAACATGTAGCACGCCTATGTGCTCCAATTGACCTACAAATACGCCCACATTTACCCCTAAATCGTTTACGAGGCTTCTGTCTGACTGTTTGCTAACGATGTGCACAGATGATAAGTTGATCGCTCATACGACCGCTGGATCGCTGCATCGGGGAGTCGACTGAGCGATGTCTATGCGTGTTATGTAACGACGATCGATTACACACATCGTACGGACGATGCGCAAATCGGACATCGTTTCGAACATCGTTATCTATATCGTGGCGTGTGACGGCCGCCTTAGGACAAATCAATACCTCATGCAACCAATTTTCAAAGATCAGTTAACCCATCACAAATCAAAAGGTGGGTACAGAAAATAACTTTAAAGTATAAATCAAGAAAAATATCCTATCAACTAATCCAGGTGCATTTCATAGATCTTTAGCAACACAACAGCAAGTGCTTTACTTAAAGAAAAAAATCTGTGCAAGTACAAGGTGAAACCCAGAGGATTAAACATCATATAAAGAGACGTTCTATCCAGAGGACCTGATAAAAGTCCAGTGTGAAAGCCACGCCAGAACACTAGTTTGTAAGGACTTCAACCATCTCCCCATTTTTTTTAGTTTTTTAGTTGTTTATATTTATATACAACTTATTAAAGTGCAGTACAGTTTTTTGTATTTACACATCTATAGCCATTTTAAACCATTATACGGTATTTTAATTGAGGAGTGTTATAAGAAAATAAAATTCCTTTTAGTGTGTCTATGTTAAGACATCGTTTTTTTCAGGTAAGCCATACCAATTACGCTGAGCCCCAAAATAAGATTTAATATTTATTATCAAGGATATATTAATATATCTGGTACATTAAGAACCGTTGCACGGGGCTCTTTAGGGGTCTGCGAGCAGCAATAAGGGATAAATAATTAGCCCGGGAACAAGAGCCAGCTCCAGTGTCATATTTCAACAATCATTTAATTATTTTTTTTTCTTGCCTAGAATCCGTCTGACATGCGTATGCCATCCATATGAAATAGGTTTTTAATATATTTTACATATTATAATACTCTATGGTTAATCTTATTTTTATTGAGTTTTGAAAAGCAAAATAAGAACATACATTCAGTTGTCAAATTGGTAAGAAATAAAACAAATCAAAACAAAGTGATGCTATCGTCATTGAAATAAACAGTCATAATCCGGTAGCACCATTCTGGTGACTTATTGGCTGAGTCACAAATAACAATTCAAAATAGGCAAATAACAATTATACAATTAAATAGCTCTTCTTTAGGTGGATAAATAATCTAATCTCTAGGAGACGCTGATCTTTCCCCGAAAATCAAAATTCTTTTGCTACTTCCAATAGGATTACCCAGTGTTTAGAGTGTAACCCTTTTAACCTAGTTACCATAAGGCTCCTACAGGCTCTATCAATGCCTGGGATATCAATAGGGGAAGCTGCTACCCAGAAGGCTTCTCGTTTCTATAAACAATTAGTTATTAGTACTGTTCGGTGTACGCCGAAATCCAGGGGGTGCTGGGTGCTGAGAAAAAATACGTGAACTAATAAAGAGTAGGTATATGATTCAAGCAGAGCTAGGGTGGATGAGGAACTCGGACACCGGGGCTACTGTTTGGGGAGTCACAGATGGTCGGGACCCCGGTGCCGTGCCCTGGTGATCAACTATACCAGGTGTTAAAGGTAAACGGTGGGGGTTAAAGGGGTTATTTACAGGGGAACGTGACGCCACCTGTAGAGTCTGGTAAGATGGTGCCGGCGCTGCCAGCCGGCCACTGAGGTGATGGATGAGGCAGCTAAGTGTGGTACAGCTCCCCACAGGTGGAGCTTTACCTCAGGGCAGCTATTGTGGTGAGACGGTGAGGGAGGACAGTGATGGTATTTGTGGTGCAGTTCTTACCCCTCTGCTGTTGATGTTGATGATGTTAAGTCCTTTGAGCTGCGGCAGGAATAATAACAGAAACCAGTTCTAGTTTAACTTTGCTTTACTCGGTATTGGCTGATGGCATAACAAAACACGGTACAATTTGGTTTTAGGGTGTTGTTGCCAACTCAGGGTTTTCTCCTTCGCCTCATCGGGGGACACAGGACCGTGGGTGTTATGCTGCTGTCCATTAGGAGGCGACACTAAGCAGAATCTGCAAAAGAGTTACGTGGCTCCTCCTCTGCAGCATATACAGCCTAGAGCAGGAAGTGCTTCTCCAGTTTTTGCTTAGTGTTGAAGGAGGCACACGACCATTTTTACTCTCTATTTTTTCTCATCCTTTTTTCTTCCAATGAAGAAAAGTGGGTCCGGTGTGACCCCCGGCATGCTCCTTCCTCGGCCACCCACTGTTGGGGCGCTGGGTTGAAGTTGAGAATCCTTACATATGCCGTACTCCTTTCTCGGCCTCCCACTGTTGGGTTGCTGGGTTAAAGTTGAGACAGCCCAGCATAACATCCACCTTCCTCACTCCCTCGGGGTCCTGAGTTGAAGCCAGAGCTGGACTACCTGCCAGATGACATCCCCCTAATCACCCTCTGGGTGCTTAGGCTGAGGCACCACAGGTATCAGCAGCACATGCTGCATTCTGGGCTGGGACTCTGGATGGATGCCTGCAGGAGCGCAGGCTCAGAGATGACCCCCTAATCATCCTATGGGTCATTAGGTTGGGGCACCACAAGTACCAGCAGCACATGCTGCACTCTGGCCTGGGCCTCTAGATGGATGCCTGCAGAAGCACAGGCTCAGATACGACCCCCTAATCACCCTATGGGTCATTAGGCTGTGGCACCACAAGTGCCAGCAGCACATGCTGCATTCTGGCCTAGGCCTCTAGCTGCAGACAGGCACAGAGACGAACCCCTAATCTCCCTATTGGTCATTAGGCTGTGGCACCACAGGGCCCAGCAGCACATGCTGCATTCTGGGCTGAGATTCTGGAGCATATCACCCTGTGGGCATTATGCTGAGGCACCTGGCTGCCTGCAGGAGCGCAAGCTCACAAGTGCAGCTGCACTTATCTTCCCCAGGATCCGGTGGGGTCCGGATTCAGTCCCACTCAGCCCTGCACTTCCTTCCATAGGACCCCATTCTCCCTGCAGCTCCCACAGTCAAGGCAGGGGGAAGAGGTACCCAGCTCCCCCCCAAGCTGCCCCTGCAAGGCAGGCAGCAAGGTACCTGGGGTGGCAGGGATCCTCCATGGCGGCGGCTCCGGATGCTTTCCGGACCTCCGCGCCGACCCCCCGCCATTTGCGGGGCCTCAATTCACGCTAGGCCCCGGCTTCAGGCCTAGCGTGGAAGACGCCGCCTATTCCCGCCCACCGCCTGCCCTCCGGATAGCGTCAAATGACGCGGCGCCGCATCACAGAGAGGGGCGGGAAGTCCCTTTGGGCGCTTGTATTGCGCGCCCATTCAGGTTCCCGCCCCCTCCTTCTCCCTCTGGCGGCGCCAAAACGGCTCTGGGCGCCATTATAGGCGTAAACACTGTGCAGCACAGCGACCACATAAGGCTATGGGGGCATATACAGAACAGCAGGGATGGTTTCCCTGCAGCAGCTCTCTCCCCCCCCTGCACACCAGGTGTGACAGGCTGTGGGGCAGATGCAGGACTGCCAGCAGGGATATAGTTCCCTGCTGCAGTTTCCTCTCCCCCTGTACATCATGTCTGTGCCATGTGTGATACCTCCCTCCGGACTCCATAAGTATAGAGGGCCAGTACAGAAAGTGGGCAAACTGTCATATTCTGTCCTGAAATACTCTGTGCTGCTGTGAATAAAATTAACTGCTGCAGCACAGCGCTACCCTCACTGACATCACAATAAGTGTACCGTGCCCTACAAGATCTCTCCTGACATACTCTGTGCTGCTGTAAACCTTTTTTTCAGCAGCTGTACATAATGTCAGTGAAGAAATTAGGCGTCAGCATATTCTCAGTACGCACAGGGGACACGTGATCCACCAATGCCCTATGAATGTAATGTGTTTAGTCTGAGTCGTTACAGTGCCACGGCTTCGCCTATGTTCGTCTGACGTTTTACCTCTTATGCCTCTCACCCAGCGAGCAGAGTTCCTCTGCCTAGTGTGGGTGACACTCTAATAGGCACAGCCTGGCTTTCCTTACACCGGGTCAGCCACTGATGCCAGTACCTATCAGAGCACATAATGCTACATCTAGATAGACAGTTGTTACGTCTGCGACTGTCGCAGTTTATGGAGACTAGCATGCACCAGGATGATGGCTCCGACGTCTGATAGTTTTTCGCAATCCAACCCCAGACTCGGACCTTCATGCATCTCTAAATCAACGTTCCATCTCACAGGAAGCTAAATGTCGATACTTCGAACATTCATCTGTGTCTCAAAGGACACAAGACCGTACCCATGGGACCTTCAGGGCCCCGCTTTCCATACGGGAGTTTTATTGGGTTGCGTTTCCATGGCAGAGTTCGTACGGTACCCTATCGGACGACAAGGTTCCTGTAGGGACACAGCTCTGCTGAACAGAACACTACAGCAGGCCTCAGAGTCCGCTACCATACCTTGGGAATGCCAATCGCACAGCACCAAACGGTGCCTCACTCGCCGTCGGCAATCCAGATTCCAACCTTTTCGGAATTCATTTAGCGGATCATCGTCTAGATCGACACAAACTCGATCAACGCACATATAGCGCTCACAGACAACCCTCCAAATTAAAGCTCCCGTTAAATTCAGAGACTCATTATGCCTGTGTTACACGCAGAACGTGTTAAAAGGTTCTATGCTGGTGCCACATGCACAGCGAGGTTTTTAAAGGCTCTACTCCAATTCCCTTGTAGTCCATAAACAAGAACGTGCAGTACATTCTGTGCTAGACTTGACACAGCTAGACAAACATACCTGGGACAGTTTTTTTCCGCACGGATCCTCTCCGCTCCATAATGATAATTTATTAGGGAACACGGAAAATACCTTGCATCCTTAGATATACAGGATGAATACCTGCATGTTCCTCTTGCAGCCGCTTATCATATTTACAATTTACAAAGACGATTCCTAATTGTGGCGTTTCCGTGCACACTTGTTACAGTTCCCTAACTGGTCACAAAGGTTATGGCAGTCGTCTGGTTTTCCTGCGTTCCAGGGACGAGGTCTCTCTTCCACACCTGGATGTTTACTTCTCAACACACGACCTTCACGGATTGAGAACGCAGCGTCTCTATTACGAGGAACACTTTCTTAAGACTTGGTTGGCTGGGCATCCTCCACAAGTCTACCCCAGTTTTCACTGCAGTCTTCGTATTTTCGGAATACAGTTCAATACATTTGAAGTTCCGGTCAAACTTTTTCTGAGACTAGACATAGGCACTTCAACTAGAGGTCCGCACTCTCCTTCAACGGTTTCCTCAGCCTGTCGGACCTGAATTGAGGGTCAGAAGCAGGACGGCGGCAGCACTGGTGGTTATTCCTTGACGCAGCTGCTCCTCAAGACTTCCCAGTTCTCCATGCTCACGTCATGAGATACCATTGTACGATCACCTCAGGAGGTGTCCCCTTCCAGTACCAGCCATGTAGTATCTCCTGTGGTGGCTCGGCCACTCACTAGTACACAGGGGAAGTATTTTCTTCTGCCAAGTTGACGTGCACTGTACCTACATCTCAACATTAGGAACAAATGGTCCTGTTTGGAATCAACGATACTCATCGTCCCAACACTGCAGACCTGATCCCCTCTTCTGGCGGACTGCCATGTCAGAAGGCAGTCTGACAATGCCACGGCTGTGGCATATGTTCACTCACTAGAGCAAATCCCGCAGTTCCCAGCCAATAAAGGAAGTTTACCACATTCTTCAATAGGCGGAATTCTCAAACTCTGTACTCTTAGCTGTCATTCTACCGCTTGTAGATGCCGAGAGATTACCTCAGATTAGGGTTCCTACATCCAGATGTTTTTAAACAACTCTGACATCACTGGAGAACTCCAGAAGTACCAGTAATGGTGTCACACCTCATTACCAAGGTGCCTAGCTTCATAGCCAGGTCCCACGACCCACAGTCATGGACGGCGGGAGGTCTGATATTGGACTGAACCCAATTCCAATTCCACTACATTTTCCTCAGGCTACCACTATCCCAGGGTAGTGAAGATAATCAATCTGGACTGTCAGCAAATCATCCTTGTGAACACACACACACTGACCCAAGCGCGCTTGGTATGCCGATCTCGTCCACTTCATAGCAGAAGTGCCATGCGGCCTACTGGATCGTCCAGACCTGATCTCTCAAGGCCGTCTTATCATCATAGTTCATCGACTCTAAATTCAACGACGTGACCCTGGAGACCCGGGTGTTCACATAATGTTGTCACGACCTCAGTCAAGGCGCGGACACCGGTTTCAGAAGAGTTATCCCATCAACATGGAAGGCCATTTTCTTTTCTTCTCGTGGGCTTTCACCTTAGCACTGGTCCCTCTCAAGGGGTCCCAGTTTCATCCAATCGCATCTACACTCACGCCTGTCCTTAGGTCCTCTCTAACGACAAGCTTCAACCCCTTTTTCATTCCTTCTCGGCACCGTCTTACTGCCAGACCTCAAGTCTGCCGACTTGTTCCTCCCTCTCAAAGTCTTTTAGACCCGGGAGTCTTGTCCCTCGTCCTCGCGGCTTTACGCTAACCACATTTTAAGCCATGATGAAAAATCCCCTTTGTCTTCTCACACAGGGAGTGGTTTTCTGGATAGCAATTACCTCTCTCCGCAGAGTTTTTGAATTTGTAGCGTTTTCATGTAAACCGCCTTTTGTTTTTTTCTGGTCTCCACCCAGACAAGGTTGTCCTAAGTCCGGTTAGTTTTTTCCCTTAAGATGGTGGTGTCTTTTGTTGCCCGCCTACCAGAAGATATATTTCTGACGGCGCTAAGCCACATGCCAGCTCATCGGGACAAGAAAGCTCTACATTACTGGGCCTTGGTCAGAACCCTACGCATGTACGCGCCCAGGACAAGTTTCCTTTTTAAAAAAAAAAAAAAACTCTCTTTCCTTCTTCCAGAAGGATAAACACAGCAGACAGGCCGGGCTCTACACATACCTAATCAGATGGCTGGGTGCTTATTGCATTATTTAAAAAAAAAAAAAAAAAAAAAAAGGAATTAAATGAATAAGTATTACTGAATACTTTATATCATTAATGATATTATTACTCTTATTATTATTATTTATTTAGGTAGCACCTTTCATCCATGGTGCTGTATCTTTTCCAGCCACGGACACAGCACATTCTCCATGACCGCGGGGTCTCATAGGCTACCGTGCTATTAGGCACCAGGAGTTAGCACAACCAGTGTGTAAGGCAGCCGCGCGGCCAGCATGCACATGCTTACCAAACGTTTTACGTTCTCACTCAGTCCTCGGCAAATGCAAGTCTGGGAAGCCGTACCCTCCAGGCGGCAGTAGCCCACCTGTAGGTGCATTGTTGTTTTTATTCAGTAGTGATTTCCATTGCTGTTCCCACCCAGGGACTGCTTTAGGACGTCCCACGGTCCTGTGTCCCCCAATGAGGCGAAGGAGAAAAGGAGAATTTTGTGTACTCACCGTAAATTCCTTTTCTCTTAGCCTCTAATTGGGGGACACAGCACCCACCCTGTTACCCGTTTCGGGCCGTTACTAGGTTCTCATCTTACTCCTGAGAGGTTATATAGTTGCCTGTTTATTTTCCAGGCCTGCTTATACTGTTATTACATAATTGCCTGTTCGGTTACAGGTTTTACCTTACTGTTATTATGTGGCTGCCTGTTTACTTAACAGGCCTTATTTTACTGTGATTCTTATCATTCTTCTGTTCATTCTCCTACTGCTTTAGCACAAAACTGGAGAAGCACTTCCTGCTCTAGGCTGTATATGCTGCAGAGGAGGAGCCACGTAATTCTTTTGCAGATTCTGCTTAGTGTCGCCTCCTAGTGGACAGCAGCATAACACCCACGGTCCTGTGTCCCCCAATTAGAGGCTAAGAGAAAAGGAATTTACGGTGAGTACACAAAATTCTCCTTTTTCTTATGGAGTCATTAGATGTCCTCTCTTTGTCTTTCAGGGTTTTCTACTATCTTTCTATGTCTTTCAGTCTTTCCCACCTTTGAAGAGCTCACCCGCCAGTCCTGCAGTCTGTATCTAGTAGGCTTAGCTAGACTTATTCCGGTCCAAATGGGAACAGCAGGAACGCACACGTTTCCCACCTGACACCGGGTTTCAGTCTTCCCTCACTAGTGTAGGACCGTCTTTTCGGCTTGAGGGGTGAGGTACCTTTGTGGGGCTGTCAGCAACCAGGTCCTGTTGGGCCTGCAGCTCGTCGGCTTTGCAGTCAGGGTTGAACTCCTGGCTGCCTCGGTTGTCCGTGTCATCGGTGTCCCCTCAACATGACCAGCTGGCTCCTACCAGCCCTGGCCCGTTGCCTTCTGTCCTGGGTCCCCACATAAAGATGGGGTACCCTCCACTCAGCTGGGCTGCCAGGCCTGACCACTCTGTCTGCCTTCCCAGCACCGACTGAGGTAAAACTGTCAACTGTCACTCTACTCAGTCCTAAGCTCCGCCCCCACCTGTGGAACCTACTATATTACCAGTTCCCCCTACTCTAAGTGGTGCGGTCCTAAGTGAGTGCTAAAAATAGACTCCATAAGATTTAAATCCTAAACCAGCAACTTACAATAATATTACATATAGATATTAAATGCAATACCACTCTGTGGCGCATACCCGCAGGGGCGCCACATATATCAGAATATAGAGAAAAGGGAAAAGAAAGATGAGGAAGAGAAATCAAAAAGAGGAACAGAACAGGGATATTATAATACTCTATGGCTAGGGTCACACTTAAAACTTGAATTGCATTCACCGCATCCAGATCCGGATGCGGTGAACGCAATACCAGTCACACACATTTTTCATCAAAAATGTGTGCAGAATACCGCACTGCAGTAACCGGATTGCTCAGGATGTGTAATCCTGAGCAATGCGGCTACTGCATAGTTTGACACAGTACACAATTAGGCTCATAGTTACGTGTTGTTCTATGAAGTTTCATTTTCAATCCATGGGCGGGGCTGTGTGCTGCTGCCTCGGCCCGCTAATTCATTATGCCCACCCCCTGTGGCCTTGATCCTGTGTTGTCAGGGCGGCCGCGTCATGAAAGGGGTGGGGCTAAGTTCGCGTCATACCGATAGCCCCGCCCCTTTCATGACGCGGCTGCCCTGACAACACAGGATCAAGGCCACAGGGGGCAGGCATAATGAATTAGCGGGCGGAGGCAGCAGCACACAGCCCCGCCCATGGATTGAAAATGAAACTTCATAGAACAACACGTAACTATGAGCCTAATTGTGTACTGGGTCATTCCGTGTCAAGTGGACCAGTTTTAAAAATCGTCCCCACTCGACGTTCTCCGATTTTGCTGAAAATTTATAAGGATGTACATGTATGTTTGAAAAGAGGTTCTGTAAATTTTTAGGGCCAGATCTCAAATACATTGGGCACTGTTGACCTTTCACTGGAGGCCCCCCCAAGCCTGCGGCTTCAGCTAAGAGGATTTTGCAAACTTTGGCACATAGCCATTAGAGTTCTATACTGGCTATGATGCTGAAATTTGGCATACTAGCTCAACTTTTGCTGCTAATGTGGATACAAAGTTGCACACTCCTTTAGATGTTTTTGATGCAAGGTTTATTATGAACAGTTAATGACCACAGATGTCAACGCGTTTCGGCTTTAACCAAAGCCTTGATCACGACAATTGGCAGGTGTAGGTCATGGAATGTTCTAGGATAAGATTGGAAAGAGGCGTCTTTCCTTGGTGGCGAACGCTTGATTAAGGTGGTTTGCTATATTTCAATAATTCCCAAATGAGGATAGGCGTTTTTCAGCACGGTCCTTCTTTCAGTGATAGGTCCGCCCCCGTCAGGGTCCTGATAGGAATGAGCCTTTTGCTGCTAAACACGATAAAATTATTACTGGCTATGACAAAACAATATTTCGGCCGCAATTTTGTGTCAAAGTAGCTTGCAAAACGCGTCGCATAAAATTTATGTCAAACTTTGCCCATATATAACTGAAGACCAAAAACCAATAGGAACTGGTGCTTTACCCTGTACAACAAACATCTACATGACTTTGCATTGCTGCAATATTACGGTCAAAGCATATGTATTTGTGGAAATATTCACACCCACATATGATGAAAAACTTAAAAAAAAACGAATTTTACCTATTTTTAGGTCAAATTTCCCAAAAAGGGTACCCCTAAAATATATTAATTCTGTTATCATTAGAAGGAGCACATTTTTCTCTACAAGGATCATTGTTTTTTTTTTTTTTGGAGTTTCTCCGTTTAAGAAAAGAAAAATGCCACGGAACATGGTGTCATTTATTAATACGCAATGAATGGTAACTGCACTATTCAAACCCTTGCGTTGGTTCCCTAAGAATTGGTATTTGGGAATAAAACAAGAAAATTGTTGCTCCACACTGTGCAAATTTAGCCGAAGCAAGGGGTTATATTAATATTTCACTCACCCTTTCTAGTCCACTTGAGAAAGACACCTTCAGTATCGAAACATGTTGTTGCGAGGAGACCCATAACTTCTACTCTTCACAATAAATTTGAAAGGTAATAATCAATAAGAGCCAAGTGCCTGTTTCTGTCCCTAGCGCTCATTTTATCATACCTTTTTACCTCATATCGTGCTAAGAATTGGTATTATAATCCTATTAAGAATTGTAATAATGCTGTCTTTCGAGAATTGGCAGCCCCATCACCCAGGAGCCATGGCCGATAGCCGTGCAAGGCAAGTCGCGGGTGGTCTCTTTATTGCAGGTTCCGAAGCCTGAGGGTGGGTGTCTTTGCCTAGGATCCCAAGCCTAATATTGGGTATCTTTTGTTGGTTCCCAAGCCATAATGCTCCGTCTAAGGGCCCTTTCACATCAGCGTTTTTTGAAATTCGCGGCAGATGCGGTGAAAAAACCACTTCTGCTGCGATTACCGCATACCGGCTGCACTTGCGGCGCAGTTGCGGTAAACGGCATGCAAAGTATAGGCGTACTTGCGGCAGGTGCGGCAAGTGCAGTTTTGCACTTGCGGCAGGTGCGGCCGCGAAAAACGCTGATGTGAAAGGGCCCTAAGTGGTCTGGAATTGTTGCTGAATTTGCAACATAAACGGTTCAGAGAAGCTGTATTGTCGGCCCATTGCTGTGGAATTGAATCCAAGGACTGTATGCTTGGCCGTTGTGATAAATGCCCGGGGAAGTTTTAAAAGAATTTCTAGTCAATGTGTTTGTCAACAGTGACCCTGAAGATATTATTGAGTTCAAACAATGGATTCATGCTGATCGAGACACGCTTGATACCAAATAATTGACTATCAAAGATTTCACTGAAGAATTGGTTTTGAAAATTTCTAAACTTTGTAGCCATCACTACATCGCCAAGCATCAAAGTTACTATCTGAAATCGTTGAAGGAAAATCTGAGACCTGGAGAGCTTGTGATCCTTATGGACTTTGCTGAAAATGACTCATTTATTGTTCAAGATGCCATTCAAGGTTTCCACTGGGAAAATAGTCAAGCTACAGTACAGCCATTTGTAATTTACTTCAAGGAGTTAAATGGTGAAGCTGCGCAGAACATCAGCCTGTGCATAATCAGTGATTGCTCATGACATGACACAGTTGCAGTTCACACTTTCTTAACAGTAATTGTGGAGTATCTCAAGACTCATCTATGGGATTCGTCATATCCACTACTTCAGTGATGGATCTGCAGCCCAGTACAAAAATTTCAAAAATTTTCTCAACTTGTGCCACCACAATGCTGATTTCAATATCAGCGCTGAATGGAATTTTTTTGGTACCAGTCATGGAAAGTCGCCCTGTGATGGGACTGGAGGGACAGCAAAGTGGTATGACACGAACTTAGCCCCACCCCTTTCATGACGCGGCCGCCCTGACAACACAGGATCAAGGCCACAGGGGGTGGGCATAATGAATTAGCGGGCGGAGGTAGCAGCACACAGCCCCGCCCATGGATTGAAAATGAAACTTCATAGAACAACACGTAACTATGAGCCTAATTGTGTACTGTAATACTTAGTGTTTTGGCACAAATAGGGAGACTTATAAAAGAGGGGTGCAGGGACCCCTCTATAGAGATACGGGGGGGGGGAGTTTGGGGGACATGCACGGAGCTCGGAGGAGCCCGTGGCATGGGGACATTGTAGGTGAAGCCCACCTGAGTGGGCGTACGGTCTCTAGGGGGACTAAGCCCCCCCTAGAGACCTCAAGCATTCATTTATTTAATATAACTATTTACAAGAGATAGAACAGTTTGCTCATCCGTGCTGCAGCAGGGATGAGCAAACTATGCAGTAGCCGCATTGCTCAGGATTACACATCCTGAGCAATCCGGTTACTGCAGTGCGGAGGATAGAACCACTCCGAAAACTGCAGCCTGCATGATTTTTAACGCAGGCTGCAGTGCCGGAGACGGACACCGGATTGCTTGTGAAGCAATCCGGTGTTTAGCATAGGCTCCTATGAGGAGCGTTTCCTGCTCCGGTTTTGAGCTTTTTGAAAGCTCAAAACAGGGTCAGGATTTAAAAAAAAAAAAAAAAAAAATCGGAGATGTGACCCTAGCCTATGTGCATCAAAGCTAGTTGTCATAAATAATAAAGCAATCTTATATAAAGATAGATGATAGATAGTTAGATATCTTCAGATATTTAAAGAGGACCTGTCACATCCCCCGGTGCTATGCTAACTGAATGCAGCATGTCTGCT